>CM077218.1:14791529-15476529 GCA_039654775.1 Spinibarbus caldwelli
CATTACACATTAAATTTTGAAGTTGAAAGACTAAAATAGTTTTTCTGACAAATGGTTTAAAAATAAGCAAATTTACATTCAAAACAAGAAAAATATCTGCCAATGGGGTCAGAAAAATAAATTTAATTCACAGGGAAAATTCTTCTTGTTTTAAACAAATTTTCAACATTTTTCAGAAAACATTAGTAAATATGTTTTTTTTTTATGTTTAGATATTTGAACTGGAAAACAAGACAAAAACTCTGAAGAAGAAAGTTGTTTTTAACCTAATTCACTGGGAAAATTCTTCTTGTTTAAACAAATCCGAAACATTTTTTCAGAAAACAAGGCTCAAGCCATTAGTAAATATTTTTACATCTTTATTTAAAAAACGTTTAGATATTTGAACTGGAAAACAAGACAAAAACACTGAAGAAGAAAGTCATTTTTGCACTGCTTTGACTCACAAACAGTTCGATTCACACCTTTTTTGTGAATGATCTTAATGCAGGTTTGAGGTAGTTATAAAGTCCCTTCAGACCTCCTAGCAGAACCTCTTTAATGGGCTTGACCAGTGGGTTAATAATATCTAAATATAATTTATAAATATACAAATTAATAAAAACTACTCTAAAAAAGAAAAAGTATAAGTAAAATTCAGGTGAAAATTGAAAATAATATAAAAATAAATAATAACATTAAAAACTGGCCCTTACACTGAAAACCTTTATAGAAGAAAAATTATTGAAACAATTTTCACTCAGAAATTGCTAGTAAATTTCACAAATACAAGGAAAAAGCAAGCAACACATTGAATTACACATGAAATTTTGAAGTCGAAAGACTAAAATAGTATTTTCTTGTAAAACCTATACCACAATTATCATTTTCTAGTAAAATGTAATATTTGTTTTATTTAACTGTAAAACAAACAAAAAAAAAAACCTGTACAAAAAATCTTTTTTTTTTTACAGTGTAAATGTTAAAAAAGAACATAATGATTGTGTGTATATTTACTTTGAAAAATCATTTTTATTCTGTACACACTGCAAAAAATTATTTTCTTCAGTATTCTTGTTTTCCAGTAAGAATATCTAAAGATTCTTAAATCAAGATACGTTTACTGAAGCAAAATGACTTGTTTTCTGACAAAATAAACAAATTTCATTTAAAACAAGTAAAATATCTGCCAGTGGAGTCAGAAAAATAAACCATTCAAACGGAAAATTCCTTCTGTTTAAAGCAAATTTGCAACATTTTTTCCTGAAAACATTAGTAAATATATTTTTTCTGTTTATTTGTTTTAAATGTTCATATATTTGAACTGGAATACAAGACAAAAAAAACAGAAGAAGAAAGCCAATTTTTGCACTGCTTTGACTCACAAAAAGCAATCCGATTTGCGTCTTCTTTGCGAATGATCTTTATGCAGGTTTGAGGTAGTTATAAAGTGCCTTTAGACCTCCCTGCAGAACCTCTTTAATGGGCTTGACCAGCGGATTGTGTACGATATGCAGGCCTTTATCCAGTGGATGGCAAGCGAGCTTCTCCAGCCTGCGGAGCTTGTAGATCTCATCGGGAACGCTTTGCAGCTGGTTGAAGTCCACATTGAGCAGCTCCAGCCCCGTCAGACAGCACAGCGTCCTGGGAAGAGTGTGCAGCGAGTTCTGCTCCACGATCAGGATCTTCAGGTTCACCAGCTCCTGGATCTTATCGGCCAGGTTCTCCAGACGGTTGTTGGCCAGATGCAGGAAGTTCAGGCTCCTCATGCTGTAGACGCAGGCTGGAATGTGTTGGATGTGGTTGTGGCTGAGGTTGAGCTTGGTGAGCCGGCGCAGCTCCGACAGGCTGTTAGGAAGCGTGCCGATCTGGTTGTTGGCCAAACTCAGGACCTCCAGGTTGGAGCAGCATCCCAGTTCCTCGGGAACGTCGCTCAGCCGGTTCCTGTGAGCAAAGAGCACTCGCAGCTTCCCGAGCTGTCCGATCTCCGGCGGGAGGCTGAGCAGCTCATTCCCCCACACATTGAGGATCACCAGGTTCTCCAGGTTCCCCAGGCTGGATGGGAGAACGGAGAGAGCGTTCAAAGAGAGGTTGAGCTTCTGGAGCTCCTGGAGCTCCCACAGTTCATCCGGCATCTCCTCCAGACCTCGCATGGCCAGGCTGAGAGTGCTGTAGCCCAGATGTCTGGTCGCATGTTTGCGGATTCGATCGACGGACGATAAATTCTCAACGCAGCTGGCTTTTCGTCGCATCTGCCTCTTGGAGTCGTCGGAGTTGGGTTTGCGTGTGGCGGTTCTTGGTGCGAGGTCACTGCTCGCGTGCTGCTTTGAGATGTTCTGCCTCAGAAGAAACATATTTCTGGTTCTTAATGTTTCATTCCGTCGATGGCTTTCTCTATTAGCTCCGGTTTGAGCTCTGAATCGTCCTGCAGTCTGGTTTAGGATGAGATACAGACGTGAAAGCATCAGAGTGATGTTTGCACAAACAGCTGTCATTGTCACTACAGCTGAGCCAAAGCCGTTAATGCAGATAAGTAATGGAATCACTGCAAAGTCATTAAACCCTTTTCTACACACGCTCTCTGATGTATTTATATACAGACATTAGTTATACAGACATTAGCAGACATGCATGCCAGTGGTATTACTGTCAGCTGAAACTATAAAAAAAAATGTTCATTACTTGAAATAAAAATGAAACAATAAACTAAAACAATAACAAAAACATTTGAGTTATACTTGAAATAAAATATATTTAAAAAGTACATAATTTTTTTTCAGCAAGTTGACAAAGCAACATTTCTTATTTTCATAAAGTAAACTGAAGTACTAAAATAACTAAAACTAAAGAAAATAAATTAAGATAAATACTATATAGACATATTTAAAAAAAAAAGAAAACTAATAAAAAAAACTGAAAAATTACTAAATCTTTAACTAAAATTAAAGTGAAATATAAAAATAAAATCTAATTCAAAATATTAACAAAAACTGTAAAACTATATCAAAAACTTGACCTGAACTAAAACTAATACATACATACACACACATTTTCATTACTTTAAATAAAATATCAAACAATAAACTAAAACAAGAATTTTATATATATAAAAAAATCATTTTATATATATATATATATATATATATATATATATATATATATATACTGTATAACCTTATATATATATACTGTATAACATTTTTTATGTATATATATATAAGAAAATATAAAAAACTAATACAAAAACAGAAAATTTACTGAAACTTTAACTATAATTAAAGTGAAAACAGGAAATATAAAAATAAAGTCTGTAACAGTATATCAGTGATATTAAAAAAAAAACTGCAGAAACCATACATAAAAATTAAGACTACTATATAGACATTTAAATAAAAACTAAAACTAATAAAAATGACAAAACACACAACAAAATTAGAAAAATTTTTACTAAAATTTAAGTGAGAAGAGAAAATGTAAAAATAAAATCAAATATAAAATATTAACAAAAACTATAATAGTATCTCAGTGATGCTGAAATAACATTGGCATGCTGAACTCAAGAGTCGACGCTCATATATACAGTACTGTATGTCTATATATATCGATGTGCAGCCGCACTCATGACTGAAAGTACAGTTAAGCCGACCGGTTGTCATATTTTCCATCATTATCTCATTGGTGAGACTGTACAAAGAGATGTCTAATTTTATAAAGCACAACAGACTCAAAGATTATTGGAGTACTTTTTACAAGAAAATAATATTTCAGTCCTTCCACTCCAAAATTTAACTCAATGTATTACTTGCCATTTCTTTGAAATTTACCAATTTCTGAGTTAAAACTGTTTTAGAGTAAATCCTACTCAGTATGAAGCATCTGTTGCCTGAAAAAGGTTTCAAAATTACGTGAGATTATTCTTATAACAAGAAAATAAACCTTAATTCAAAGATTATTAAACAAGATTATTCTTACCACACTGGCAAATATTTTCTCTTGTTTTAATTTTCTTAATTTTAAACCATTTTTTCAGAAAACAAGGCTTATACAAATATAATTTATTTCTCCAGTAGATGTATCTTGATTTAAGAATGTTTAAATATTTTTTACTGGAAAACAAGACAAAAATACTGAGTAAAAAAATGTTTTTTTTTGTTTTTTTTTTTAAGTTTGAAGTATTGTGTTGAAAAAAAAAAAAAGATTTCAAATTATGTTGTATTTTTGCCATGCATATGTCAAATGAAATAATAATAATAATAATCATGCACAAGACACATTAATGGGGTTTTGCAAGTTAATATTTTGAATCTAAAACTAAACTTTTTATCTTAAATGTTGAGTTATTCTAAAATACATGCTTTTCTATAGAGACGATTGCTAATTATCTCACATAATTAGCTGTAGCATTGTATGAGTCAAATGAATCTTACTGATGGTTGAGAAAAACATCTAAATAAAAACTAAGCTTACATGCTTCCATATACTGAATCGACCAAGCAACAAAATTATTTTTATGAACGTTGACTGTCTATTTTCTATTTCTAAGGAATTTTGAGAGGAAAATCTGAGACAAAGTTGACATTTAAATGAAATATTGCTGGGAAGTGTGTTTTCGGAGCCATGAAAAAGCAACCTGAGCAATAAAATGTATAATTTATAAGATCTTCATATTTATTGCTGTGAGTCGAGACCATAAGTCAAAAGTTACAGCCTTGGTTTTTATTGTGACTTTAATATGCAATCTTGATTCGGGCAGGTTATGATAAGGTCTCAATCAGCTTCAAACTTGTGATAAAAACCTGAACGCACGCAGAAGATCAGCTGCAACAGGTCAAGTTATTTCTGTCGTCTTTAAGCTGCTGTGTGTTGATGGAGGGTGAAGGACTGACCTCGCCTGTTACTAACACATTATGAAACCGGACGAGCCTGTAGACACTGAACACTCTCACACACACACACACACACACACAGAGCAAATGCATCACAACATCAGTCGTTTCAGTGTCTGAACTTTAGCATTTCTGTATGAGAAACGGATGCAAAAAAGTCAATATCTTCCTTATTACTTTTGTCTTGTTTTCAGGTGCAAATATTTAAACATTTTTAAAGTTAAGATACATTTACTGAAGATTCACAATGATTTAAGATGATCAGACTTGTTTTCTGAAAAATTAAGGTTTAAAAATTTTAGGTTTAAAATTAAGTGAATTTATGCTTAAAAGAGGAAAAATATCTGTCATTGGAGTTAGAAAACTAAACTTAATTAAAAGAGAAAACAAGATTATTTTTCTTGTCAGATTTTTTTTCTAGATTTAAGCCAGGGTTATTATATTGTGTTGATTGTGTGAGGTGATGCATTTCATACAAGATCTAGCTATTGGACAACCTTGGAATAAAATATTGATGTGATTATTCATATAACTAGGTTTGGGCCATACAAATTACAGTATGTGAAATTCGGGAGACTCCCAGGAAAAACGAGAGTTTTGGCAAGTATGTTCTATGTCCTTTTGCTCCAGACCGCCAGAGGCAGTGCTGAAAGCCCTAGTGGAAAACTCCTCGCGCTCACGCTTGACCGAGAATCGAATTACAAAGTTGTCACCTCGTGACTCGTGACGTGCCTTGAACTATAATAACTCCTTAGCACGTCACTAAGATCTTTTTCTCATTCTCGCTTGTTGAATCGAACGTGACAATATTTTGTGCAGCTTGCTGCTGAAGAGATCTTCAGGATATATCGCGAGGTGTTTCGTCTTGATTACATCTCACAATCGTGAGATACGGGTTACATCACGCGAGAGGCTTCATTCTGCTGGATGCTGGCAAGTTTGAATGCCTCTGTGACGACACACACTCGCAAGCCCTGGTTGCCTCGGCTGAGAGCGTATACGCATCTGATCGTGGCGTGAATCATTAACGTGTGCCGGATTTATCGACTTTAGGGTGAGTATTGATTTAACATGGATGCACTTCAATGTTCTACGTGCCCTAATGCAATGGATTTCATGGATGGACATCTCCAATGTCCTGCTTGTCTTGGTATGGATCATCTTAGAGAGGCACTGACTGACCCGTGCCCGGAATGCTCCATTATGCCGCTCACCGTGTGTCACGCTCGTCTGGCGGGTCTGGAATCCGCTTCGGATAGTTTGTTACTTTCATCCAATATCACCACAGCTGATCGTAAGTGCAAACAAACATCTCAAAGTGAAAAGAAGACTAAGAAAATCTTCTGATTTAGCACACAAAGTTGATCAGCTGTCTTCTGCAGTAGAATTGTTATTGCCACTTCTGGCTAAAGTGCAGCCTAAAACAGATGTACAAGAGAAAGTTCAGCCTGAGTTATGCATGACATCCTCCCCAACAATGCATACAGGAAAGGATTTGGATGTGATGTCAGTGGCTGCCACTGACTCACTTTTTGAAACCATTCCAGATGTTACTTCGGGTGCTGAGGAAAATCTGCCTGCAGAGCCATTGCAGCACTCTGGCAGAGACAATGTCTGAGAAGTCAGGTGGGTCATCTTCAGTTGTTGCATCCCTGGAAGGAACGTTAAAAGCTATGCTTGCACGCATCAATCTAGATCTCCCTCAACCAGCAGTGGGTTCTGAGAATATTTTTCTGCGTCGTGCACAGAGAACATCAATTACAATGCCTCAGTGCAATGATTTTACATCTGTATTGGTGTCTGCATTACAGAATTCAACGAAGGCTACACGTCCAGATCAGTTAGCCCACACACTGGCTGTAATGCAAGACCCAGAGACAGTAGGACTTGGTAGCATGCCACCCATAGAATCTAGTGTGGCAGCGCTTATTGTATCTCCCGATGAGGCGCTTCGTGAGAATGTACTTTGCCCCAATATTGAGTACAGGCACACTGATGAGTTACTGTCTTGTGCATACAATGCTACAGCGAGCCTTGGCTGTGTTTCTAATTCTTTGGCACACATGCTTGTGGTTCTACACTCCTCTCTGAGAGAAACTTCATCTGACCCATTAGTGACAGACTTATCTGAACTTACATTGCAGATCATGGGTGTTATTGCCAATCACTGTGGTACAGCTTTAGGTCCTCTTGTACAAGCTCGATGGCAAGTTTGGTTGGCCCAGTCCTCCTTGCCAGAGGTATGTAGGAACAATTTGCGGAGACTGCCGTTGGTACCTGGTCGAATTTTTGGACCAGCTGCACAGGAAGCTTTGGACCGGTGTGTGTCAATCTCTGAAACTCGCTCCCGTCATGTGGGGCCTGCCTCCTCTAGCAGCCTCTGGTACTCACTTTCTCAATGTTGGTGTAGGACCCACTTATAGATCTTCTCAACATTTCCACCACTGGAACTCTCGGACTACTCCACCACCTCCTTCACCTCCCAGGCATGGTGGGACTCAACCACATGGACATCAGTCTCACATCCAACCCCCAGGTCCCCAATGTCGTTCCCCCACCTCTACAGAAAAGCGTTTGCGGGAGCGCTGATGCACACATGTCGACAGTGGGCTGTTTCACGGAAAGTCAATTGAGTCACTGGAAATCAATAACAACAAATCAGTGGCTCTTGACTACCCTTTCAAGAGGGTACCGTATACAGTTTCGCTGTTGACCTCCTGTTCACACCGGCATGAAACAGACAATAGTTCACGATCCACGTCAGGCACAGGCACTTGCACACAAAGTTCAGGTGTTGTTGTGCAAAGGTGCCATAGAAAACATTGATCCCTAAATTCATCCCGGGGGATTTATTTCAATTTATTTCCTGGTCACAAAGAAAGACGGCAGGTTTCGCTCTATCTTGGATTTAAGGATTAAGAAACTTAAACCGTTTTCTCAAGTTTCTGCCGTTTAGAATGTTACGCACAACAGATGTGTTGCAGGCCATTATGCCGCACGATCGGTTTGTGACAATAGACTTAAAGGACGCCTATTTTCATATTCCGATTGCACCAGAGCACAGGCAGTTCCTTCGATTTGCCATAGGGGGTCAAATATTTCAGTTCAAGGTTCTTCCGTTTGGCCTGGCTTTGGCACCAAGAGTTTTTTCAAAGTTCGTCCAGGCAGCATTTGAGCCACTCCAGATGACTGGCATGAGAGTGTTACCATACCTGGACGACTGGCTTGTCTGTGCAGCATCACCCCAGCAAGTAATGGATCAAGTTACATAGGCCTTGCTCTAAACTCTCTCACAATGTCAGCTTGCCCATTTTCAGAGCGAATAAGGTCAATTCTGAAAGCTATGAAGAGGCTTCGGGTGGGTCACACTCAGCGCTATGTGGCTCTCTTGAGACTCTTGGGGAAGCTCACAGCAGCAACAGCAGTAGTACCACTCAGGTTATTGTGGCTCAGGCCGTTCCAGCGCTGGTTCATCCAAAAGCGCTTGTGTAAGTTCCACCCGCTAGCCCAAAGAATGGAATCCAGCAGCCTGATCGAAGGTTTAATGCATATTCGGTCTTTTACTTGCGCTTTTGAATTTATCAGGATTTTGTTTAAATTTTAGTCTAGCTCCGTTTTCAATCTGACTCTGATTTCAAGTGATCATTAAATTTAGGCAATATTTCTAATTAAAAACTGATCACAAATATCGATTGTATATTAATTTAGATATCTGAATATTCTGGAAATCCCATACTTTCAGTTCTTCGTTCATTAGGGACCAGGTATCGCTTAGGAATTACACTTCGGCCGATTTTAGTGAATCCACGGACACAAACTTGTCAGTTCTGAACTTACTCAGAGGGTGCAGAGCGGTTATAATACCTTTACGTGAGCTGCGCCTGCATACTCATAACAAAAAGCGTATTTTTCCTATAACCACGAGAGCTACACCGTGTTAAGCCAGTGACAGTCAGAAATCCAAAGTCTCCCTCATGGTGCTCCCCATGGTTCATCCATTGGTGCTTTGGTATGATCTGTCCTGAACGCAGACTTGCGGAAATACCACTACACATTAATCTACTTGAAAAATGATTTCAGAAGAGATCAGAATAAATCAAATATAACAATTTATTATTAGTCAGGTAAAATTATATCATGCCAATTACATAATGAAACAATTAGAAGCCCATTTAGAAAGGATAATGCAATGTGAATCACATTGTAACCGCGTGGCAACCCCGCTCCTGGACATAGACACTGTAGCTATATGGGAAATAGCCAAGTGATCTACGCAGGAGACACACAAATTTAACAGTCACACATGTAACAGTTATCCTAATTTAAAACAAGGCACATGGTCTAAATGCATTGTATCTACAACTTTTACCTAAGTATTCCAAAGAACACTTACAGCAAAGCAATCAGGTGGTTTAGAGAATAAGCTTAACTAGTCTATGTGCACATGTAGTAGCACAAACAACTATACAGTGTGCTCTATGGGCACAATGTGTTTAACACAATTACATTTTTGAATAAAACGGATTGCATACCTGACAGCATAGAGACACACAGCAGTATGTGAGTTCTAGTGCAAAGATCCAGAGTCTCACATGTGCTGTGTGGGGTTTTCTGACTACAGAATTCCAAAGTAGTGTTTTGTCACTTCCCTTATATACCCAAATAAGAAAAACAAAGATCAGTTGTAAAAACATAAAAGACCTTTTGGTTTGTTTGGCTTGCGTGCTCCAGGCTGCACCTGGCTGGAGATAAGATAAACATTCTTACAGCCCCCTAAAGGGGAACACACCCCTCAGCAGCAGAACACAATTCTACAAAAGTTTTCAATCTTTCTCATAAAACAAGTGACTACTTTGAAATTGAGACCAATTTACCAATCGCACCGAGACCTTTAAAATGATACCAAACATGAAAGGGAAAAAAACATATTCACAAGATATGACACGTGATATATGGATATTCTTAATGAACTTTGAGTGAAAACCTTTTGGGGGAAAAGAGGAAGGGGCAGAGAGAGCAGGTGGTTGTAAATGAGCAAGGAGAGGGGTGTTGATTGCTCTCTTTGAAGATCTCTTCTCCAGATAAGTTTTATTGTTTTATTGCATGGCATCTGTTATTTGTGAGTTCCTGAGCTTCACGAGGAATTAATTTCATAAGGAAATAATTTCACTTCTTACACCTGTGTCCGATACAAGACAAATACACAAAGATCAGAGTCACACGTTGCTGCATGCAAGCCCTAGCACCTTGGTCACAGCAGCAGTTTCTCCTCACAGGAGTTCCATTAGGACCTCCACCTGCACGCTGGGAAGTCATAAGGACGGATGCCATTCTTCTCGGCTGGGGGAGGGGGGGTAGTCTGGCGCAGGAGGGGAGTGAATGGCACCTGGAGAGGGGCTCTGCACATAGCGCACATAAATGTTTTGGAATTGACAGCGGTGTTCCTTACCCTTTTGCATTTTCAGACTGTTCTCAGGGGAAAGCATGTCTTGGTGCGCACGGACAACAGAGTGGCCGTTTTTTATATCAATCATCAAGGAGGCACAAGGTCACAGAGTGGGCCTCGGTAGCTCACAATCTACTCATTTGGGTGCAGACCAATCTGCTTTCCATCCGGGCAGCATACTTACCAGGACGACTCAATCATGCTGCAGATGCTCTCTCTCGTGGCAGGGTGTCACTGGGAGATTGGAGTCTACATTCAGACGTCATGCAGATGATATGGAGAACATATGGGACCGCTGCGGTGTTTGCAGACAGTCACACGTCTCACTGTCCTCGTTGGTTTTCCCTGATGGACGAACCAGGATCTCTGGATCTGGACGCGTTAGCCCACGACTGGCCGGACGTGATCCTATATGCTTTTCCCCTGTTACCACTGATTTGGAAGACTCTGTGTTGGGTGCGCGACTGCGGACACCGTCTGCTGTTAGTGGCTCCTCATTGGCCTTCAAGGCCATGGTTTCAGACCCTTCTTTCAGTGTTAATAGGGCCACCTTGTCGTCTGCCGAACAGACCAGACCTATTGAGTCACTTAGAAGGGAGAGTTTGGCACCCACATCCAGACCGGTTGAAACTGTGGGTGTGGCCTCTGGGTCCACTGGGCCTCTCTTGGAGTGTTCACAGAGGGCCAGGGACACTGTTTTGAATGCGCGTGCTGCGTCTACACGCAAGTTGTATTCATGTAAATGGAAGGTATTCTGTGATTGGTGTTCTAGCCGTGATATTGATCCATTACAGTGTTCAGTGGGATTCATTTTGGATTTCTTGCAAAATCTTTTGGAGCTTGGACGTTCTGCATCTACACTTAAGGTGGCTTTGTCAGCTCACCGGTCCAAGTTTGGTGCTTCTTCACTTGGGTCTGACCAGCTGATTGTTGCTTTCTTGAAAGGAGCTAATCGTCTTTGTCCTCCACGGGTGGTCCGGTGTCCGACATGGGACTTGAGTATGGTGATCAGTTCCCTGTGTCAGCCCCCATTCGAGCCAATTTTGGAGTCAGACATTAAGTGGCTGTCATTCAAGACTGCATTTCTCTTGGCAATTACAACAGCAAAGCGTGTGAGTGAACTCCATGCATTGTCTGTGAGTGCCCCATGTTTGCGCTGAAGTGCTGACTTTAGTAGTGTCTCATTGTGGCCTAATCCGGCATTTCTACCCAAGATCTTGTCTCCACATTTTATGAACACACCTATTGTGTTGGCTGCACTGTCATCAGATCAAGGTGACATATGGTTGGAGCTATGTCCAGTTAGGTCTTTGAGGGCTTACATCGATAAGACAGCAGCGTGGCGTAAAACGGACCAGTTGTTTGTTTGTTTTGGTGATATGCGCAGAGGTGCTGCTCTTTCTAATCAGAGACTGGCAAACTGGGTGACGCAGGTTATTTTACATGCGTACGAGTCTGCAGGAAAGTCTGCCCCCTCATCTATTCATTGCCACTCTACACGTGACTTGCTCTCTGAAATTTGTGCAGCAGCAACCTGGGGTTCATCATGTACATTTTCACATTTTTACAGATTGAATGTGACTCCCTTGCCAGCAGTGTGTGCTGCAGTGCTTTCTGCTTGCCTGGATGCTTCGCAGGGGGATTCCTCGTGACTGCGTAAGTATTCGTCTTTCACTAGTGCTTTCAGCAACTGCCTCCGGCGGTCTGGAGCGAAAGGACATAGAATGCTGGTTACGAACGTAACTGTGGTTCTATGACTAAGTGGAAGACTGCCAGAGTCTCTGGTCACTCGGTATTGCGAGAATGATCTAAGAGATCGAAGTGACGTGCTAAGGGGTTATTATAGTTCAAGGCATGTCACGAGTCACGAGGTGACAACTTTGTAATTCGATTCTCGGTCAAGCATGAGCGCGAAGAGTTTTCCACTAGTGCTTTCAGCACTGCCTCTGGCGGTCTTCCACTTTTATATACAGGATAATTACCCGATAATATAACTGTGAGAGAAAGTATTGAAATATATATTTTTCTCCCTGTGTTTCCTTCCTGCTGTGAGCTACTGAAATGAGCTGCACTGTGAAACAGCCAATCAGAGCAGAGCCGCACTGTGAAACAGCCAATCAGAGCAGAGCTGAACATTATTATTCATGACCCTTCCAAATAAGCCAATAACAGACCATTTCATTCTAGGGAGAAATCCTAGGGTTGTAAATGCACATGTAAAACCGTTTCTGGAGAATTTTTGCCCTTACCTAAGCCACATACCTTCTATATAGATATCAGAGAACAACCTAAAATATTGTATCAATGCATTCTATGGCGCCTTTAAAATCACATCTGTAAATACTGCTTTATTCCTGATAAAATACTCCAAATTCTCCAGTTTCATCTGTACAATTCTCCCATTCATATTCCCCCATACAGGTGCATCTCAGTGAATTAGAATGTCATGGAAAAGTTCATTTATTTCACTAACTCAACTCAAATTGTGAAACTTGTGTATTAAATAAATTCAATGCACACAGACTGAAGTAGTTTAAGTCTTTGGTTCTTTTAATTGTGATGATTTTGGCTCACATTTAACAAAACCCACCAATTCACTATCTCAACAAATTAGAATATGGTGACATGTCAATCAGCTAATCAACTCAAAACACCTGCAAAGGTTTCCTGAACCTTCAAAATGGTTACACAATAGCCTATACAATCATGGGGAAGACTGCTGATCTGACAGTTGTCCAGAAGACGATCATTGACACCCTCCACAAAGAGGGTAAGTCACAGAAGGTCATTACTGAATGGTTGGCTGTTCACAGAGTGCTGTATCAAAGCATATTAAGTGAAAAGTTGACTGGAAGGAAGAAATGGGGTAGGAAAAGGTGCATGAGCAACAGGGATGACCACAAGCTTGAGAATACTGTCAAACAAAGCTGATTCAAACACTTGGGAGAGCTTCACAAGGAGTGGACTGAAGCTGGAGTCAGTGATCAAGAGTCACCACGCTCAGACGTCTTCAGGAAAAGGGCTACTAAGCCACTTCTGAAACAGAAACAATGTCAGAAGCATCTTACCTGGGCTAAGGAGAAAAAAACTGGACTGTTGCTCAGTGGTCCAAAGTCCTCTTTTCAGATAAAAGTAAATTTTGCAGTTCATTTGGAAATCAAGGTCCCAGAGTCTGGAGGAAGACTGGAGAGGCACAGAATCCAAGCTGCTTGAAGCCCAGTGTGAAGTTTCCACAGTCAGTGATGAATTGGGCTGCCATTTCATCTGCTGGTGTTGGTCCATTTTGTTTTCTGAAGTCCACAGTCAACGCAGCCATCTAGAGCACTTCATGCTTCCTTCTGCTGACAAGCTTTATGGAGATGCTGATTTCATTTTCCAGCAGGACTTGGCACCTGCCCACACTGCCAAAAACACCAAAAGTTGGTTAAATGACCATGGTGTTGGTGTGCTTGACTGGCCAGCAAACTCACCAGACCTGAACCTCATAAAGAATCTACGGGGTATTGTCAAGAGGAAGATGAGAGACACCAGACCCAACAATGCAGATGAGCTGAAGGCCACTGTCAAAGAAACCTGGGCTTCCATACCACCTCAGCAGTGCCACAGACTGATCACCTCCATGCCACGCCGAATTGAGGCAGTAATTAAAGCAAAGGGAGCCCCTATCAAGTATTGAGTACGTATACAGTAAATGAACATACTTTCCAGAAGGCCAACAATTCACTAAAAATGTTTTTTTTTTTATTGGTCTTATGAAGTATTCTAATTTTTTGAGATAGTGAATTGATGGGTTTTTGTTAAATGTGAGCCAAAATCATCACAATTAAAAGAACCAAAGACTTAAACTACTTCAGTTTGTGTGCACTGAATTTATTTAATACACGAGTTTCACAATTTGAGTTGAATTACTGAAATAAACGAACTTTTCCACGACATTCTAATTCATTGAGATGCAGCTGTACATTCTCTTCTTTTACGTCATTGAAAATCCGTAGCCAGTATTCGTTTACGACAGGTTTCTTAAAAACCACAACTCTAAAAAAAAACAAAAAAAACCAATAAAACGTTTTCACAGTACAGTCTTTAAAAGCAACAGGTTTTCCCCCAGTCTTACATACACATCTTTCTCTTGTTTGGCTTCTTCCAAATTTTCCACTCTCTTTATCCATTCTCCAGGTATTGCCTTTTTAATTATGTCATATTTCTTTATCAGTTCCTGTCTGTTAAAATCCTCCTTTGCCTCCTCCATCATGTCAACAATGTACTGTACAGCTAAAAATCCTTCTTTGAATTCATATAAAACATCCCTTACCCTTGTGATTCCCATCTCCCACCATTTCCTAAAAAAATACCTCTTTCCCTTCATTAAGAATGCTGCTGTTTAAAAATAAACGCTGGTTTAAAATGTTCTCTCTTCCTTGTGTATTAAAATGCACACAAGTTAAAAATTTCCCCCACGCACCCATCAATTCTTGATAAAAATCTGGCAAACCCTCTGTCATAATTTTTTTTTTTTTTTACTCTCATCCATAAAACCGTTATCCTCCCGATTAAAATTACCACATTTAAAAAAATATATATTCCATTGTTCTTTTTCATGCCGCCTTGTTTTCTTCGTCCAGATATTTTCTTATTTTCACTCTTAAACTGTTCTTTCTTTGCTCCACATCCATTAGCCCTAGTCCCCCCTTCCCCACTGCTCCTATTAAAAAGTGTTATATGCTATTCTCGGCGGCTTCCCTTCCCATAAAAAAAAAAAATTTCAGCCTAAAAATTTCCCATAAAAAAAAAAAAAAAATTTCAGCCTTTTTTCCATCCACAACGGCATTGATGCCATATATAAAATATGCCCTAATTTAGAAACCATTAAAACATTCAAAATTAAAACCTTCCCCTTCAAAGTTAAGGGCATTAATTTCCAAAAATTCAACCTTCTCTCAATCCCTCCTAAAATCTCCTCCCACATAGTTCCTTCTGTTTTCTTTTCACCCCTCCCCATTAAAACACCTAAAATCGTTATTTCATTCATTTCCTTAAAAGTAAAGTGTCCACTTAAAACCTCAGTTCCCCCAAATCTCATGTATACCGTTTTATCCTCATTCACTTTAGCCCCTGATCCCCTACAAAATTGTTGTACTATTTTCATTGCATCCCCTACACTCGCCAGATCTTCTAACATTAGTGTATTATCATCAGCGTATTGAAATATTTTATTCTCTCCTCCCTCTATGCCTATCCCTTTTATTCTCCCCTCCTGCTCTATCGCTAATCCCAGTGGTTCTGCAACTAAAGCATATAAAAGTGCCGACAATGGGCAACCCTGTCTAATTGATCTCGTTAATTGAAAACACTGTTAAAAACCCATTACATTTTACCCTCTTTACAGCACCTTTTTATAAAATCTTAACCCATTTAATAAAATTCCCTCCAAAACCAAAACTCTTTAGAACCCCAAATAAAAAATCATGCTCTACCATGTCAAAAGCCTTCTCAAAGTCCAAACTGATTATAAAACCATCTTTCTTCTTTTCAATAATACAGTATATCTTATTGTATCTTTTATGCTCATTGTTGTATCCGCAATGTCTCTTCCTTTAATACTGTATGCTTTGGTTCGATTATACTGGGCATCACTTCTTTTAATCTATTAGCTAAAACTTTTTGATAAAATTTTCAGATCGGTGTTAAGCATTGTTATAGGCCTATAATTCTTTAACTCCACTTTGTCTCCTTTCCTTTTATATATCAGATTCATTAATCCCATTCCCATCCTTTGGTTCATCTCACCTTTCCTAAAAAATCTCATCATCCACCTGCTGCTCTCCTTCCTCCTCCTCATCCTCCATCCAACACTCGCACTTGTTTAAAACCACATTACAATCTGAGAATGTTACTGCGTTGCAGTCTTTCGTGAAATGCCCCCTCTCCTCGCACTTAAAACACTTCAAGTCCGGACAATCTTTTACCACATGGTCCGGGCTCATGCACAGCTGACAGGTTTTAACCTGGTGGGAATTGCGTTTTCACAAACCTCGTCCCGTCCTCAATAGTAGTGCCCGGATAAAAACGTTGTTTTTTTTTTTTGGATATTGGGGAAACTCCCCATCCCTCTAGTTTAGTTAAAATCTCCTCGTCAGCAATGTAAACGGGCAGATGCATGAAGAAGACAACGTAATCCCGGTTCAGCAGTCTTTTCACTTCGCAGTTCTCTCCCTTTACAATCAATTCATCTATTAAAAGATCCATTCCAGTGTTATCTCATACTCCTTTGTTTTGGTCTAATTGCCAGAATCCTCCCATCCCCAATCTGCTCCATCACTGCTTTGATATCTGCCACCCTAACGTCTTTCACGTGAGCCTCATCCACAGTCACCGTCGGTTCTTTTAAATACACCCTCTTCACACTCCCTCCTTTGTTTGTCGTTACCATTTCTTTGTTCATTAACCAGTCCATTGTCATTCCTCTGCCGTGCTTCCCCCGTGTCCGTCACCATAGGTCCGTCCATAGAGAGAACAAAAAAAAAAAACAAAGCAAGAAAAAAACAAACAAAAAAAACGATGCGAAAAATGCTAAAAATCAAATATGGTCCTCTCAAACAGTACAAGCTGCTGGGAGGATACACTTTAACACACAAAAACTGTACACTGATGAAAATAAAGATGTATTTGGAACAAAACAAAATAAACACAAAGGGCCCTATCATACACCCTGCGCAATGCGGCGCAAGGCACAGCGCAAGTGTTTTTGCTAGTTTCAGCCCGACACAGTTCTCATTTTCCCGTCCTGCGCCGCGTTGTTTAAATAGCAAATGCATTTGCGCCCATTTGTGTGCCCATGGGCATGCTGGTCTAAAAAAGAGGTGTGTTCAGGTGCATTGTTAGCACATTGCTATTTTGAGGAACTGAAAATAGACTGCGCCATAGACCAACTCAAACCTAGTCTAAAGTCAATGGTGCAATATTTTTTTTGTTATTTAAAGAGCGTGTTAGTAGAAAATGTGCCTCTGGGCGGGTCCACAATGCACGTTCACTTTGCTTATTACACACAGGGACGTGCAGCAGCACACAAACATGCCAAATATTAAAAATTAAAGGATTACAGTGTAAAACAATATTATTGTGTAGGCTACATAAATATAAAAATGTCATAATGAATAGTCATTGCAAATATCAGAATTAGCCTACCTATTTGCTCGCACATGAGCAGATCCGTTTGCTCTCTGGAGATGCGTTCAGTCTGTGCACCTTAAAATTCCGCCGTTTAAATTGTGAATCCATCATGCCGCGAGCGCAACTCGCTCTTAAAGGGAATGGGAGATGAGACTCTGATTGGTTTATTGCACGTTATGCACAAAAACTCACCCATTACTCATTAAGAGAATAGGACAACCCCTTTAGACCACGCGCCAAGATTTTTCCCATCGTTATACTAGCAAAAGTGGATTCTGAAACGCCCTAAGTGCACCTGCGCCATGCGCTTTAGACCATGTGCTTAGATCGTTAAAATAGGGCCCAAAGAGTTCTGGTGAGCCTTTCTCACCCACTGCAGCCAAACATTTCTTGTACACCAGCAACTCACTAGCGCCCTCAGGGTGGTATGGCCATGAGCGAGGACTGCAGCAAAGAGTGGGCTATTTAAAGATCAGCCACCCTAAAGGCCAGTGTATTAGATAAGTAGTGAGGAAAACGCAAAAGCTTACAGCACCTGACATTCCCAGGCGGTCTCCTATCCAAGTACTAACCAGGCCCGACCCTGCTTAGCTTCCGAGATCAGACGAGATCGGGTGCGCTTTTTTAATTTAAATTTATTTTATTTATTCATAGTCAAAATACAATCAGTGTACAAAACAAGTTGTTGCAGGGGAAATATTCATCAAATTCACATCATAAAAGCATCTTTTCAAAACATTCGTAACACTAAAATCAAACCAAAAACAACTAAAACAACAAATTCATTCACCTTCTCCTGGCATATAAAAGTGCTTTTGTTTAAAAATGCATAGCATCCTTTGGAATAATTCCATAAAAATCCCCCATCTCATTTTCTAATTTAAAATAACTGTACAGGATTTTGACATAATCTTCAACTATCTGTTTAAAAAGCAACTGTAGGTTTACAATAAAATCTCTGTTTTTTGGCTATATTCCTTTTCCATATTGCTTTTTTTTTTTTTTTTTGCCAAAATTAAAAACAAATTAATAAGTTTCTTGTTTGCTTGATTCTCTGCCATTCCCAACATAAAAAAATCTATTCCAGTTGAAATCCCCCTCATTATCTCTTAAGTCTTTGATTTATTTCCTTAAATTCTCTTCCGTGGGATGATGAGCAGACTGTAAACTTCAGCCGCAGAATTGGCTAACTAGCACATTATTAGGAAAGGCAATTTTCAAAGATTCATTAAAAACCCTTATACTCACTTCTTCTGTAGGTGAGGCTGGATCATGAATGATTCACGTGAACATAGATGAATTTAGGCAGATTGGGGATCGGTGCATTCCCTTCAAAACAAAAGTAACGTTAATCCTCTGCTTCTTCAGCAGCTCAGATGTCGGGAGTAAATGACGACTGCTATGTTCATTATTACATCCAACAACAAAACACCTCAATCGCTTAATCGGAGACATTCTTGTTTTTCCCTGCACTGGAGTCGACAAAATGGAGGATAGCTATCAGCTCACTCAGGGCGGGTCTAAGGTAAGACAGCCTTGTCAGTTAACTATTGTGGGAATGGTCTGTGCAGAACTATGCCATTCTGACAGGAATCTCAGAACAGCCTGATTTGAGAAAGGGGATTTTAAAATAGTCTTTTAAAAAAATCGCTTTTTTCCTTTTCTTTTATATACCCCACTATATCTCTAATGCTGCTTGTAACATCTGCTATATCCCACCCCTTTACTCCATACGCTTGGTTGGTTTCTATTATATTTGGGATGACATTTTTCAACCTGTTTACTAAGACCTTGGCTAAAAGTTTAAAATCAGTGTTTAGCATTGTAATAGGTCTAAAATTCTTCAGCTCAGTTTTGTCTCCTTTTTTCTTGTATATTATTTTCATTAATCCTAGCTCCATTCTTGGGTTTACTCTTTATTTTTAAAAAATTTCTTCATAATTTTCATTTAAAATCTTGGTTACTTTCTCTTTAAAAACTTTGTAAAACTCACTTCCAATACCATCTACTCCGGGGCTTTTCCTCACTTTTCCAAACATTGATTTATGGCTTGTATAATCTCTTCTGTTGTTATTTCCCTTTCACAATCCTTTTTATTGTCCTCACCAACTTTCCTTGTTATCTGCAATAAAATGTTCCTTTTTTCCTCATCTCCTCCCTCTGACTTAAAAAGTTCCTCATAAAATGATTTCACTTCTTTAAAATCCCCTCTGTATCTGAAACCACCTGCCCATCCCTACTTTTAAGTTCTTTAATTGTTTCCGCTCTCCCCCTGCTTTTCTCAAGATTAAAAAAGAATCTGTTACATTTTTCTCCTTCCACCGTGTATTTTGCTTTGCTTCTTAACATCGCCCCCTTGCATTTCTCCTCTTCTATTTTTCTCAACATATTTTCTATTTCGATTATTTTTTGCACATTTACTTCATTTTTATTTAATTAACATACTTTACATTTTCCCACCATTGCCTTTTGTCTTCCATATACATCAGGTCTTTTTTTTCTCTCGTCTAATATATTTTTGATCTCTTTTTTTAAAACTTTCATTCTGTAAAACCTCGGTTTAAAATCCACACCCGAGGTCCCTTCATTTCTCTTTTAAAATCCACCATAATTAAAACCATTTTGTGATCGCTAAAGGTTGTTTCTTTGTAAAATATTCCATCAATAAAACATTCAAGATTTCTGGTACTTAAAAAAAAATAGTCTATTCTGGTTTGGCACATAAAATTCCTCACCGTCTTCTTGAAAATTCCTTCTTTTTTTCCATTTCTTTCCCTCCACACATCAATCATATTTTTCTCTTCCATCAATGACCTCAGTTCTTTTTTCCCCCATCTGATTTAAAAACCATCCCGTTTGTCATATCCATTTTATTAAAAACAGTGTTAAAGTTAAAATCCCCTGCGATCACCACCTTCCCCCATTTTTCAATTACATCAGCTAAAATCTTAAAGTAAATTTTCTTTTCTTCATTAAGAGTGTACATGTTCACTAAAATAAATTTGTCTTCTTCCATTTCAGTTTCTACCACTATGCATTTTCCTGTTTTATATCATTATATAGATGTTTTGTCTTGATACTTCTGTCTTTTCTTATTAAAACCGCCACTCCTCCTCCCATTTTTTCCTCTTTATTATTGAAAAGTAATTCCTCTCACCATCTTTTTTTAAATCCTCCATAACATTCTCTTTCCAGTTTGTCTCTTCATTTTCTGCACAATTCCTTCACCTTTTCAAATTTAAAACCATTCATTAATCCTCTAGCATTAAAAGTCACAATTTTCAGCAACATAAAATAAAATAAAAACCATAAAATCCCCATTTTGTCAGTCTATGCCCTCCCCTTCCTTTACAGTCTCCCCACTGTCCTGTTTCTCCTCACATCCTTGTTTTAAAAAATTTTCTTTTGGCTTTCTCTAAATTTGGTGTTGCCTTACTTTTTCTTCTTCTTTTATTTGATATTCCTGTCTTTGTCCATTCTCCCTTCCTCGCTGACCCGCTCCTGCTCCTCTGTCTTTTCCAATTCAGTTTGCAAAGCCTCTGTAAGAAATTAACTCAAATTCTTAGGGAATCGAATCTTAAAGATCCGGATTGATTAAAACTGATTCAAAATTGATATTTACACTTTATCAACTGTTCATCCAGCGAAACATTAAAATCTGTATATCTTAACAATTTTGATATTTATATTATGCCCTGGCTAAAGGTCATAATAACTGTTAGTGATAATTTATTAATTTATTAAGCTACGAGCTAGGTAGCAAGATCTGGGCAAAGGTTTTAACTTTAAAATACACAACACAAAACAATGCTTCTTTAGAATGAAACTATAATTTATTTGCTACTCTACGATACATGGAACTAAATCATTGAAAACACACATGCGTACACACACACACACACACACACACACACACAACTATTCTGAGAATGAGAATTACTGAGATTGGAGGATGTCCCAAAAGTCTAGTAAGTTATTCGCTACCAGTTCTTCAAATCGCAACCTGAGAAAATCACAGAAGCAGAGATTTGGCTTATCTTTAACGGCTTAAGATCAATTCGCACCAGTTCAGCAAGAGATTGAACTTTGTGCTACTTGCGTTTTGGTGAAAGCGGGGTTTCCTCGATGGCTTGAATCCCGGCGCTTCTGATTAACTGGCGATCTTCCTTTGATGACCTCTTTGGAATTCACTTGGTGATGAATGGAGGTTTGCCTTGTGACGGAGGAGCTTCGAAAGTCGGTTGCCTTAGTTACGGAGAGTGATGCTTTCAGTTCTTCTGAGAGTTTCTTTGCATAGCTGTAGACTTTGAAGAGTTCGGCAGTCACAGAGCTTCAACGGAAGGTTTGAGAATTACTGGACAACCCAATCGCTTGATGGTGCAGCCTGTGAGCGCAAGTTGGAGTGCAGTCGAACACAAGTGAAAGAGCCTCGAATCAGTTGGTGACATTTGGTTTTAAACGGGCCGACTAAGTCCATCCCACGACGTAATCTTCCAATCAGACGTTGTTGTAAGGCAGAGCCATGCCCCGTACGGTTCCTTTTTGTGCATAAATTAACATGCTGTTCAATTTATCACAGAGAAAATGTCCTAGATGTAAGGGTTTGTAGGATTTAGCTCTTATTTCAGCTTTTAGGGAATCAATTCTTAAAGATTCGGTTTAAACTGATCTGATTTAAATAATTTACACTTTATCAACTTGGACGTCCAGCATCTTTGTCGACTTTACCATAGCTCAACAATTCTGTTTATATTACTTCGTGGCCAACGAGAATACAAACAAAAAGGTAATCTTATTCATTTTGAGCAAGGTAACAAAGGATCTGGGCAAAGTTTAACTTTAAAATACACGACACAAGACAATGCTTCTTTATAAATGAAACAGACTTTATTTGAGCTACTCTAATACATTTCTAAGCTAAACACATGGAACTAAAATCAATGGACACACACACATACACACACACACACACACACACACACAAAATGTTCAGGAAATGAGTTGCTTCGTTTGCATGAAGTTCCCAAAGTTCTATTACTCGTTTTCTACGAGTTCTTTAAATTCAACCTGAGAAAAATCATAAGCAGAGATTCTTAGCTTAACGTTACTGCTTAAAGATCAATTCAGCGCCAGTTCAGCAAGAAATAGTGATTTTTTTTTTTTTTTGCTACTTGCGTTCAAGTTGACAGCTGACAGCAGGGTTTCCTTTCCTGGTTGAGGGAATAGGTGCATTCGACTTCATGCGGCGCCGCAAAGCAAAAGCAATGCATTCTGGTTAGAACATTTGTCCAAATTTGATCGGCGCTGCAGCCGCCTTGCGATCATATGTGCCATCAAACTACTGCGAGAGCAAAACGAGACCAGCCGCCGAGGTCAGGTGCTGCAGTTGCTCAAAGTCGGCTGCGAGAGCCTTGATGACGACACACTTTATTCTCATTGGTTAGATTCTGTGATGACAAGCACAAGGTGTGTTGCGTGTTTATTCTAACAATTCAATTCCAATAATGCTCACAAATCTGTGTTTTTATAATGTTTTTTTAGTGTGGTCGCACTGTTATCTTGAGTCATTTTTATCAAAAACACTGATAAAATCATGCATATGCCCAATTTATTGGTATTTAAATAGTATATGTTTATAATTTGTGATTTATTGACTTCAGCATTGTTACAAGACGTTTGTCATTAGGGGACACTGAATTATTTTGCTGTTACAGTAAAATGTCAATACCAATTTACTTCATATTAAAATACAAAAAAGAAAGAAATGTTGAACTTGTTGAACATTATTCATGAACAGATGGCACTGTATTAAGTAGTATATAAAAAGTGTTTCTGTTGCTCATACAAACATTTTGTATTTGACATATATTGCATTTAATTAACTTTATCTGTGATAAGAGTATGGAAACACCCTGCGAGCATCATTACCGGGCGGAGAAAGTGTCCGACTTGACATCTCCGCTTTTAATTCCGCCCCGACTGCAAGCGGCTGCTCTCGCCAGCCAGTGGCAGGCTAGTGTACTGCATCTCGAATGCACCTAATCCCTTCGCTGGTTGGTTGCTGATCTGTCGTTTGGATGACGTCTTTCTGGGAGCCCCTGCGGTGATTGGTTGGTTTCCTTGTGACGTGACGACACGCTGGAAGTTCTTTCGGAGAGTCTGTTTGCGTGGCTTTAGACTTTGAAGATTTAGGCAGTTACGAAGCTTCAACGGAGTGTTCAGAGTTCTGAGTGACCCAATTGCATGATGGCGTGGCGAGTGAACGCCAGTTGGAGCACGATCAAACGAAGGGGAAAGAGCAAAGAATCAGTTTGTGACATTAGGTTTTAAGCAGGCCGACTAAGTCCGTCCCAGGAGCAAGTGTCCCAATCAGACGTTGTTGCAGGGCTTTAACCACGCCCCGTACTGTTCCTTATGCATGAATCACATGATGCTTCATCCATCATGTGAGACCATCTCTGGAAGTTTGTTAACAACTTCTATAAAATGTTGTACAACTAACACTTTTTATAATAGCGACTTTTCATCCATTTCATTGTTCTGCAGTTAAGACGAGCTTTCATTCAACATCAAATATCAGATATCCTGCATATACAGCGTATACTTACTAACTTTATCTACAAAAACGTGGTTATATTGCAAAGATTAAAGTACCACCGATTACATAAAACACATCAAGCTTACAAAAAGGCATATAGCACATTTGCAAATATATTTGCTCTAATAGCAAAGGGAAATAAATGATTGTCTTTTAGAAATCCTCTATTTGAAACTTTTTTTTTGTTCGTTAAAGAAAAGAGTTGAAAATGCAGAAGAGCAGGAAGCGAGTCATGGGACAGTCATGTTGTAGATCCTGTGTTTGCAGGCCTGAGGGTATCAGTGAATTGTCCTGTACCAGTGTATATACTGGTCCATACATCGCGACCACGCGGTTCCTCTCGGGTTGCGAAAGGACTCTTTCAGTTCTTGATACAAAAGATCTTTGTCGTTTTCTTGATCAAATTAGATTTATCACCCTTCTCTTCTGAGTAGGTAACAAAGAAGCGCTGACAGGAACTGACTCAGACCATTGATAGTGTGATTAGTTTAGTCCTCGTGATTAGTTTAGTTTAGTTCTCCAGGAATATGTTCAATATCTCATGTGGCCTGCCCAAACGACAGAGATCCTACATAGATTTTGTTGATACTTCTACAAAGTTTCATAATACGAACACTGTATATAATACTGACTTTTCATTCATACCAAGGAATTTCAAATAAAATAAGCTTTCTTTCAACACCAAATATCAGGTATCTTGCATACACGTTCATAAATCTATATACTAAAAAGGGTTATACAACATTGATTAAACTTCATTGGTTACATAAAACATATCAAGCATATAGAAGACGTAAAACACATTATTTGTGGATAAAGTGGATAATTGATTGTCCTTTGAAATTATCATTGGAATTTTCTGTTCTTTGTTGGAGATAAAGAGGGTGAGTTGGGCCGCTGAAGAGCAGGAAGCAGATGGTCAAAAGCGCAGGTCATGGGATGTCACGTTGTATAGATCCTGTGTGCGTTTGCAGGCCTGAGGGTGTCAGTGAATTAGCCTCTTCCTGTGCATATACTGGTCCCATACATAGCGACCACGAGGCTTCTCTCAACCATGTGTTGCGTGAAAGAACTCTTTAGTCCTTGATACAAAAGATCTCTGTTGTTCTCCTGATTGGGTTAGTTTTTATCACTCTTCCGATTCTTCTGAGGAGATAACGACAAGACGTCAACAGGAAATCGACCCAGACCATTGGCGTCATGTGATAGTGTGATTAGTTTAGACCTCATGATGAATTGGGGGGGAGTTCAGGGTTCATACACAACCTACAGTTTCTCACCTGCTGGCTATGTATCACCCCGAAATACTGAGGACCCTCTTCCGTCTCCATTCTCGTGCTGTAGGGCAGAGAAGCCACCTATTTCGGGAACCGTACTCTCACGAATCTCGCTCCATCCTCTATGTGGGTGCCCGAGTAGAATCTCTGTTTGATCTGGGAGATGGGAGTTACCCCCCATCCCTCCAGCTTTTATAAAATCTTGTTGTCCTCCAAGTAAGCGAGCAGATGCATGAAAGAGACAACAAAATCAACTTTTTTTAATTTCACACGTCTTCCCTTTTATCATCAATCTATCTGCCAATTTGTCAATATCTTCCTTTCTTCAATGTAATTTCATATCCTTTCATCATTTTTGGTCTTACCGCTAGTATAGTTGTACAGATAGTTGTAGTCCACTTGTCACTTCGAACCTGTCCGTTAATGCTTTTATAATGTCCTTCGCTCTCCTGTCCTGTACCTCCATCAAATCAATCACCACTGTCGCTTCCTTAGCATAGATCCATTTGTCTCTTTTCAGGGTAATCCTTTTCTTGTTGTCTTTTATCCAGTCCATTTTCTGTTTGCCGCCTTGTCTCTAGTGCCAAATCCATGTCTGTAGCCGTTAATCCATCCATTTAAAATAACACAAAACTGAAATGATCCCTCCCAAACAGCAAAGCTGTTGGGAGGACAAATAACACAAAAAAACTAGAAACAAAATACTTATTTTGGACAAAAACAACACAAAAGTTTGAGTGAGCCTTTCTCACCTCCCTATAGCCAACTCACTTCTTGTTTCTCACTAGCTCCCTCTAGCACCCAGGGTGGTATGGCTGTAAGCGAGGGCTGCCGCAAAGAGTGGGCTATTTAAAGATCAGCCACCCTAAAGGCCAGTGTATTAGATAAGTAGTGAAGAAAACCCAAAAGCTTACAGCACCTGGTATTCCCAGGCAGTCTCCCATCCAAGTACTAACCAGGCCCAACCCTGCTTAGCTTCCAAGATCAGATGAGATCAGGCGCGCCCAGGGTGGTATGGCCATAAGCGAGGGCTGCTGCAAAGAGCGGGTTATTTAAAGATCAGCCACCCTAAAGGCCAGTACTGTCCTTTGTTCCATCATCGTCTTTATTTTCCATCACATCCTGCTCCACATTGTCCACAGATAGTTGTAGTCCACTCATCACCTCTTCTTCTCCATCCTGTTCATTATCACTTTCTTCCTCTTCTTCTTCTTCTCCTTCACTGCTCAGTATATCCTTTGTTAATCCACTTGTTTGTTGTGATGCATTTACTTCATCAGCCTCCTCCAAAGACTCCACTTTATTATGTGTCTCCATCTCCATTTCCTCATGTTCCTCTTCATCTGTTTCACATGTGCATCTTAGCAATGCCTTTCTGCAGCTTTACAGTCCCGCACCTAATGCCCCTGCTCAAGACAATTCCTGCATAGAAATTGAGGGCAGTCTTTTAGCTCATGTTCTGCACTTGTGCAGATCCTGCATGTTTTCCATTGGTTATCATGAATTACTCTGAAATACTGAGCTCCTTCCTCAGTCATAAATTTTGTGGTATATGGTAAAGATACCACCTCCTTTGGGAATTTTACTCTCAAGAAGCATGTTCCGTCTGCCACTGTTGTCCCCGGATAATATCTCCTTCTCACAGGAAGAGTAGGAGTTACACCCCAGCTGATCATTTTTTGAATAATTTCTTCATCCTCTATGTAACTAGGCAAATTCAAAAAAGAGACCATTCTTCTGTTGCACACAACTTTCTGACTTCACATTTCTGTCCATTTATCATTATTCCATCCAACATCACTTCACAGTTCATTTCATTTTCCATAGTCATTTCAAAGTCATTGCTTGTTTTTCTCCTTAGTCCAGTAATGTCAGTGTTGCTTCTTTCTTGTATTCTCTTTGATATCTTGTTTTCCCTTTAATCTGTTTATCATTTGTTGACGTTGAGATAAAGTCCCAGTTTGCTCACCTCCTTTTGCAAGTTCAATAACTTTGCTTGTTTTCAAATCTCTCTTTCCTCCTTGTTCAGTTGTTTGCCCTTGCTGTTTTCTCCTTGATACAACCATTGCCCATGTTTCATTACTATTTTCTCCTATGTCTTCTTGTACATCCCTTTCAACTGTATCTGGATTTCTTTCTTCATCACCGTCCTCCATCTCATTCCATGTTACCAGTCCTTTTCTTTTCTCCTGTAAATCCGCCATTTTGGTAAGTTGGGTTGAAGCAAGACAACAAAAAAGTAAAAATATAACTTTTCAAAGCTCAAAATAAACAATATTAAATCAAACAAACAAACAGCAATATGGAAGAGCCTATCTCTTCCTACTGCAGCCAGTCACTTCCTGCTGCTCTCTAGCGCATCAGGGTGGTACAGCCATAAGTCAAAGTCAAAGTCTGCTTTATTGTCAATTCTGCCACATGTACAGCACATACATACAGAGAATTGAAATTGCGTAACTCTCAGACCCTTGGTGCATACAGTTAACAATAAAACACTAACAGTAGACGTAAAATGCAGATAAATACAGTTTAAATATAAAAACAAACTATATAGATATACAAATAAGGACATTGTAGAAAAGAGTTAGATTAAGTGGCATAAGGCACATGGCAGATAAAATGCAAATCGGTTAAATAAAATTAAACAAAATAAAACTATGCAGATATAATGAGTGTAGTGCAAAAAGAGCTTATCAGTCTGTTTAAAGTGTCAGAAGAGGTAGTTGAATGGGGTCAGTTCAATGCTGACTGAGGTAGTGGGCAGTCCAGTGGTGCACTAAGTGACTGGTGCGGGTCACAGTGTGTAACTCCTCCCTGATGGCAGCAGACTGAAGCTGTGTGTCGGGTGGGTGGGATCAGAGTTCAGTGGTGCGTGGGGCAAAAGAGGGGAGAGGGGGCAAGGTCGGGAGGGAGTTCAGCTTCCTGACAGCCTGATGAATGAAGCTGTCCTTCAGTCTGCTGGTCCTGGCCTGGAGACTCCGCAGTCTCCTCCCTGATGGCAGCAGACTGAAGAAGCTGTGTGTCGGGTGGGTGGGATCACCCGCAATGCAGAGGGCTTTGCGTGTGAGACGGGTGCTGTAGATGTCCTGGAGGGAGGGGAGAGAGACACCAACAATCCTCTCAGCTGCTCTCACTATGCGTTGGAGTGTCTTACGGCAGGACGCATTGCAGGCGCCATACCACACAGTGATGCAGCTCGTCAGAATGCTCTCGATGGTGCCTCTGTAGAAGGTGCACATGATGGGGGCCGGGGCTCTGGCTCTTCTCAGTTTGCGGAGGAAGTAGAGACGCTGTTGTGCTTTCTTGGCCAGTGCTGCGGTGTTGTCAGTCCAGGAGAGGTCCTCTGTGATGTGCACACCCAGGAACTTGGTGCTGCTCACTCTCTCCACGGTCGCACCGTTTATGGTCAGAGGAGCATGCTGAGTGTGCACTCTCCTGAAGTCAACAACAATCTCCTTTGTCTTCTCCACCTTCAGAGAGAGATTGTTGTCACTGCACCACCCGGCCAGGCGGCTCACCTCGCACCTGTAGTTTGTCTCATCTCTGTTACTAATGAGACCCACCACAGTCGTGTCGTCCGCAAACTTAATGAAGAGGTTGGAGCCGTGTGACTGTGTGCAGTCATGGGTCAGCAAAGTGAAGAGGAGGGGGCTCAGCACACATCCTTGAGGGGCCCCTGTGTTAAGTGTGATGGTGCTGGATGTGTTACTGCCGACCCGTACTGCCTGAGGTCTCCCAGTCAGGAAGTCCAACAGCCAGTTGCACAGCGAGGTGTTGAGCCCCAGCTGGACCAGTTTGTGAATGAGCTGTTGAGGGATGATTGTGTTGAATGCTGAACTGAAGTCTATGAACAGCATTCTGACATATGAGTCTTTTTTATCCAGATGTGTGAGTGCTGAGTGGAGGGCAGTGGCGATGGCATCATCGGTCGAGCGGTTGGACCGATATGCAAACTGGAAGGGGTCCAGGGAGGGGGGGAGGGCAGACTTGATATGATGCATGACTAGCCGTTCAAAGCACTTCATGAGGATAGGAGTAAGTGCGACTGGACGGTAGTCATTGAAGCAGGATGGAGATGGCTTCTTCGGGACTGGAATAATGGTGGTAGCCTTGAAGCATGTGGGGACAACAGCCTGACTTAGTGAGATGTTGAAAATGTCTGTGAAGACATCAGTGAGTTCCGCTGCACAGTCTCTCAGTACACGACCAGGAATGTTGTCAGGACCCGGAGCTTTGCGTGCATTGATCCTGCTGAGGGATCTCCTCACGCTGTCCGGGGACAGTGTTATCACCTGGTCCCCAGGAGGAGGTGGGGACTTCTGTGCAGTGGTGCTGTTTTGTGCCTCAAAGCGAGCGAAGAAGGCGTTCAGCTCGTTCAGCAGGGGGATGGTGCTGTCACAGGTGCGCGGTGGGGGCTTATAGTCCGTAATGGTCTGAATCCCCTGCCACAGGCTCAGAGTGTCCCTGCTGTCGCTGAAACGATGGGCTAACCTCCTGGAGTACTGTCTCTTAGCCTCTCTGATACCGCGGGATAGATTGGCCCTAGCTGTCCTCAGGCCCACCTCATCTCCAGCTTTGAAGGCAGCGTTACGAGTCTTCAGGAGTCTGTAGACCTCCCCTGTCAGCCACGGTTTCTGGTTGGCCCGGACAGTGATGGTCTTTGTGACCGTTACATCATCAATGCACTTGGTGGTAGGCAGTGACAGTCTCTGAGTACTCTTGGAGGTCTGTGGTGTTATTGTATGTGGCAGACTGCTTAAACATATTCCAGTCAGTGGTGCTAAAACAGTCTTGAAGTGCCTCTGACGACCCTTTTGGCCACACTTGTATCTGTTTGTGAACTGGTTTGGTGACTTTAACGATCGGTCTGATCGATCTGTATGCAGGCATTAGCATGACAGTGATGTGGTCTGAGGTGCCAAGATGGGGAAGGGGAAGGGCCTTGTAAGCTCCTCTCTGGGTGGTGTAAACAAAGTCCAGAGTGTTGTTTCCTCGTGTTGGAAAGTCTACGTGTTGTTGTATTTTTGGGAACACACTCTTTAAGTCTGCGTGGTTGAAATGCCCAGCTGAGATGAGAAAAGCATCTGGGTGGGCTGTCTGCTGCTCACTGATGTGCTGATACAGTTTATTCAGTGCCTCACTCCTGATGTTGTTGTTGGAGCTGGGAGGGATGTATACAGCAACGAGCAGTATGGCTGTATATTCCCTCGGTAGATAGAACGGCCGGCACTTAATAATCATAAACTCCACCAGGGGTGAGCAGTGTTTGCAGACCACAACAGCGTCGCGGCACCATGCGTCATTAATGTAAACACAAAGCCCGCCGCCGCGGGTCTTACCTCCCTCGACGAGAGCTCTGTCCGCTCGATAGCATGATAGCTGGTCGAGCTGAATGGCGCAGTCCGGCACGCTGTTGCTGAGCCATGTTTCCGTGAAAACAAAAACACAACAGTCTCTTACAGTCCTCTGAGTTGAGCGTAGTAGTTGGATGTAGTCCAGTTTATTGTCCAAAGAGCGTACGTTAGCCAGTACGATGGTGGGGATAGCTGGCTTGTGTGGGTTAGCCGCTAGCCTAGCCCGGATACCTCCGCGCTTACCCCTCTTCTGCTTCCTCTCGCGCCGCTTGTGGCGCCTCCGCTCTGGGCGAGATGCAGTAGTGGGGGTCGGTGATGTTGTAGGCCTCCGGAACAGACCGAGGTCCCGCAGCTCTTCGGCGTGCGCGAGGTTTAACTCTAAAAATGTGGTTCTGCCGACGTCGAGCAGAAACTCACGACTGTATGCGCATTTAAAGACAGATAGACGCGACGAAGACGTACAAAAACACTTCGACTTACAAGATAAAAAACACGAAAACACCGTTCTGTCGGGAGAGAGAGAAGCTGCAGTGTGTGCACGCGCCGCCATCTTGGGTAGCGAGGGCTACACCAAAGAGTGGGCTATTTAAAGGGATACTCCACCCCAAAATGAAAATTTTGTCATTAAACACTTACTCCCATGTCGTTCCAAACCCGTAAAAGCTTTGTTTGTCCTCGGAACACAATTTAAGATATTTTGGATGAAAACCGGGAGGCTTATTACTGTCCCATTGACTACCAAGTAAATTATACTGCCAAGGTACAGAAAAGTATAAAAAACATCGTCAAAATAGTCCATTTGCCATCAGTGGTTCAATCTGAATTTTATGAAGTGACGAGAATACTTTTTGTACACAAAGAAAATAAAAATAACAACATTTATTCAACAATTCGTCTCCTCTGTGTCATCGTAGCGCCATTTTGGAGAGCATCTGATGGACGCAAAGTGCGTCCGCTATTCTCTGTCATCAGTAACGCATGGATACGCTGTTTCCGTTCAAATCAAACCATAAATAAACGTACAATACATATCCATGCGTTACTGATGACAGAGAATAGCGTACGCACTTTGCGTCCATCGGATGCTCTCCAAAATGGTGCTACGCTGACACAGAGAGACAGAGAGGTTGAGATTGAACCACTGATGGCAGATGGACTATTTTGACGATGTTTTTTATACTTTTCTGTGCCTTGACAGTGTAATTTACTTGGCAGTCAATGGGACAGTCACAAGCCTCCCGGTTTTCATCCAAAATATCTTAAATTGTGTTCCGAAGACAAACAAAGTGTTTGGAATGACATGGGGGTAAGTGATTAATGACAAAATTTTCATTTTGAGGTGGAGTATGCCTTTAAAGATCAGCCTCCTTAAAGGCCAGTGTATTAGATAAGTAGTGAAGAAAACCCAAAAGCTTACAGCACCTGGCAGTCTCCCATCCAAGTACTAATCAGGCCCGACCCTGCTTAGCTTCCGAGATCAGACGTGCCTTTTTTTTTAAATTCAAAAGCTTAAAAACAATTTATATTTACACATTATTTCATAAGAAAATTCACATTGTACATTTCCACATTATATATTCTTTCCTTCTTATTAGTTATACATTTACATACACATTTCTTTAATAACTAAGAGAAATTATTTAGATAAAATTGGCAAATTTATCTTATATTCTTGAAAACATTCCAATATTCTTGTGTCAAGTCAAGTTCAAGTCAAGTTGAGCTTTATTGTCATTCCACTACATGTGAGGACATACAGTGGAACGAAATGTCGTGCCTCACAGGACCACGATGCTACATAAATACAGACTTACAACAATGAAGTTAAATAGTATAATAGTATATACACAACTAAACTACTGATAGATGACTATAAATTGACTATAAATATACTATATATAAACGTTTACCTATACATAAACTAAAAAAATACAAACTATACAAACTATACGAATGCTTCAGATAAATACTGTACATGTGCAAAGAGAAACATTGTGAGTCAAGCAGCTGGCTGGGGAGCAGTGCAGGATGATTTGTAGTGCATGAGCATGTAAACATACGTATATTACTGAGTCTTTTGTGGGATTGTGTACACACAGCAGTGTGGGTGAAAAGTGTCTAGTGCGCATAGAGGAGGAGAGTGTGTTACTACAGGTGGTTTGTACAGGCCCACTCACCTGTGTGTAGCACACTTCGAATTGCACAAAAGTTTTCATATGGTTTTTTATTTTAATGTGGTAAGGTTGGGGAAGTGTTTGGAGGGGGAGGGGGGTGAGATGGTCCATGTTTCAGGAGGTAGGGGGTTTGTATGGGGTTTCAGAGAGGGGCGGGGTGGTTTGAATTCAGGGCTCTCACAGCCTGGGGGAAAAAGCTGTTGAGCAGTCTGGCAGAGTGGGCTCTGATGCTCCGGTACCGTCTTCCTGATGGTAGAGCTGAAAGAGACTGTGGGAGGGATGAGTGGAGTCCTTCACGATACTGTTGGCTTTGCTGGAGCATCGTGTAAGGAAAATGTCCAGGACGGAGGGGAGAGGGGCACTGATGATCTTTGCAGCTTTGTTCGCTGGAGGGTCTTGCGGTCTGCTGCAGTACAGTTCCCGTACCAGACAGTGATGCAGCTGGTCAGCACACTCTCAATGGTGCCCCTGTATAAAGTGGTGAGGATGGGTGGAGGGAGATTTGCTCTTTTCAGCCGGCGGAGAAAGTGTAGGCGCTGTTGTACCTTCTTGGAGAGTGACATGGTGTTGGTGGTCCAGGTGAGATCCTCTGTGATGTGCACTCCCAGGAATTTAGTGCTACTGACTCTCTCCACAGTCGAGCTGTCGATGGTCAGTGGGGGGTGGTCAATGGAGTTTCTCCTGAAGTCCATCACAACCTCCTTTGTCTTCTCTACATTGAGGGACAGGTTGTTAGTGCCGCACCATTCAGCCAGCTGTGCCACTTCCTCTCTTTAGTGCGTTTCATCATTGTTGCTGATGAGACCTACCACTGTTGTGTCATCAGCAAACTTGATGATGTGGTTGGAGCTGGACTTGGCAGTGCAGTCATGGGTCAGCAGTGTGAAGAGCAGCGGGCTGAGCACACAGCCTTGTAGGGCACCTGTGCTCAGTGTGGTAGTGCTCGAGGTGTTGTGGCCGACACGGACTGACTGAGGTCTTCCGGTTAGAAAGTCCAGGATCCAATTACAGAGGGAGGTGTTAAGGCCCAGCAGGTTTAGCTTGTTGATGAGGAGTTGTGGGATTATTGTGTTGTATGCTGAGCTGAAGTCAATGAACAGTATTCTAACATAGGAGTCTTTATTTTCTAGGTGGGTAAGAGCCAGGTGGAGGGTGGAGGAAACTGCATCGTCCGTAGAGCGGTTTGGACGGTATGCAAACTGGAGTGGATCGAGTGTGTTGGGGAGGCTGGTTTTGATGTTGTGCATGACTAACCTCTCAAAACACTTCATCGTGATTGGAGTCAGTGCTATGGGACGGTAGTCATTTAGACAGGACACAAGTGATTTCTTTGGTACCGGTATGATTGTTGTGGATTTGAGACATGTGGGGACGACTGCCTGGCTCAGTGAGGTGTTGAAGATATCTGTTAGGACATCTGTCAGCTGTTCAGCACAGTCTTTCGGTACACGGCCAGGTATGTTGTCAGGACCCGCAGCCTTGCGTGGGTTAATCCTTCCTTATGTCGGCTGGAGACAGACAGAACGCCTGGTCGTTGGGAGATGTGAAAGGTTGAGCATATGACCGTTTTGCCTTTTTGATGCCACAGGACAGGTTGGCTCTTGCTGTTTTGAGGGCTGCTTTATCTCCTGATCTGAATGCTTCATCTCTGGTCTTTAGCAGCCCACGAACCTCTGCTGTCATCCATGGCTTCTTGTTGGCACGTGTGGTGATGGTCTTGGTGACGGTCACATCATCAATGCACTTTTTGATGTAAGCAGTCACAGTTTCAGTGTACTCCTGCAGGTCTGTGTGGTTGTTGTAGGTTGCCGCCTCTTTAAACATGTTCCAGTCTGTATCCTGGAAGCAGTCCTGCAGTGCTGAGGTAGCATTGTCTGGCCATACCGTGATCTGCTTTTGAACCGGTTTGGCAAGTTTGAGAAGTGGTCTGTATGCTGGGATTAGCATAACAGAGATGTGGTCCGAGTACCCAAGGTGGGGGCGGGGTTCAGCTTTGTATGCATTCTTTTCTGTTGTGTTAACAAAGTCCAGTGTGTTGTTTCCTCTTGTTGCAAAGTTCACATGTTGGTAGAACTTTGGCAAAACTGTCTTTAAGTTAGCGTGGTTGAAGTCACTGGCTATGATGAAAAAGCCATCAAGGTTATTTGTTTGTTGTTCACAAAGCGCGTCCTTAGTGTTTGCACACGGGGGAATGTAAACCCCGACAATAACAATGGCCGTGAACTCCCGCGGCAGATAGAACGGTCGGCAGTTCACAAACATAAACTCCACCAGCGACGAACAGTGTTTTGATACTACCGCAGCATTGTTATACCATTCTTTGTTGATATACACACACAAGCCACCCCCGTGAGTCTTACCAGACAGTGATGAATCTCTGTCCGCTCGGTAGCAGGTTAGTCGGTGCAGCTGAATGGCGGAGTCCGGGATGTTGTCGTTTAGCCATGTTTCAGTGAAAACAAACACACAACAATCCCTTGCCTCATGCTGTGTAGACCGACTGAGTTTAAGTCCAGTTTGTTTTCCAGAGAGCGAACGTTTGAGAGCATGAGTGTTGGAAGAGCCGGTCTTGTGGGGTTAGCCCTTAGCCTAGCTCGTATACCTCCACGCTTACCGCGCTTCCGTCCTCTCTCACACTGCTTGCGACGCCGCCTTGTGTGGGTAGCGTCAGTAGGCAAGGCCGCGGTCTCGAGGTCCGGCTTCAACAGTAAACAAAAGCCTCGTAGCTTCTCAGTAGCCGCCGGCGAGAGTTGGTGTTTGTATGTGTTGCCGATATCCAAAAGGCTTTGGCGATCATAGATGTATTTTGGAGTGATTTTATTATGAATTAGCGGTAAGTTGACACTATTTGGAGACGAATAGACGACATTAAAAGACATAAAAGCACCGTCTTTGGGACCCGGAGTAGCCGCTGCGTCTGACCGCGCCGCCATCTTGGATACGTCATTCCCTGTTAGTATTTTATAAAACCTCTCAACTTGTCCATTCATCCTAAAATAATTATATAAAGTCTGTATATGTCCCTCCAACTCTCTTCTAAAAAAACTCCACATATTAAAGGGTTACTTGACCACAAAATGAAAATGCTGTCATTAATCACTTACCCCCATGTCGTTCCAAACCCGTAAAAGCTTCGTTCGTCTTCGGAACACAATTTAAGATATTTTGGATGAAAACCGGGAAGCTTGTACTGTCCCATTGACTGCCAAGTAAATAACATTGTCAAGGCACAGAAAAGTATGAAAAACATTATCAAAATAGTCCATCTACCATCAGTGGTTCAATCTGAACTTTATGAAGCAACGAGAATATTTTTTGTACGCAAAGAAAATAAAAATAATGACTTTATTCAACAATTCGTCTCATCTGCGTCACCATAGTGCCATTTTGGAGAATATCCGCTGGACACAAATTGTGTACGCTCTTCAGTGTCAGCCGCACCGCATGGATACGTTTTCTAAGCTTTGATCTGAACTGAAATTCCATTGATTGAGTTACGGTCAATCAATATCCGGGGGTGCAGCTTTGCTGCTGACCCTGTGCTCACCTCGTGTACTCCGTTTGTTTGTGATTTAAAGACTTATTTAAACTTATTTATTGCTGTTATGAATTTTGCACCATTATGGATATTACTTTGCTTCACGGCTTTTGCACCTGGGTACTATTGCTGGCCAAACCAAAAAGACGCTCTCATCTACACGCGTGAGGATTTGCTGTCTCTTCGTTCTGCTGCCAGGTCCTCATCTATAAATCTTCCAGAGGATTGTTATGCAATCAGGCGGCGTGACAGATGTCCGGAGAGACGAAAGAAAGAGCAGAAAAAGCGTGGTTCAAGAGGAGGTGTAAGACGTCGACTCTGGAAACGTCGGAGCAGATTTCCCTTGCCTGTCATTACCCTGTCAAATGTGCGTTCGGTAAGCAATAAACTTGATGAACTTAAGCTAAGAGCCAGATATGACCGAGAATTTAGACAAAGCAACCTTGTTTGCCTCACGGAAACCTGGCTTAAAGATCATCATACAACCCCGTGTTTAACAGGGTATACAACAATACGAGCGCAGCTCATTTAAATCTATAGGAGGTGGGCTGTGCGTGTTTGTCGATAACAGCTGGGCCACACAGTACTGCGTACGGGAAAAAGTATGCACGCCGGATTTTGAGATTCTACCGATCTCTTTTAGACCATTTTATCTCCCGTGGGAGTTTGGCCAGATTACTGTTATATTCACTTATGTACCCGGACCGAATGTTGATGCTGCAGGGGAGAGAATAGCGGAAACTTTTAACGATGCGCTTGCCCGATCTGCAGATCAACCTGTTTTAATTCTTGGGGATTTTAATTCTTGTGACTTATCTGAATACCTGCCTACACTTCAACAGTATGTGGACTGTCCTACCCGTTTAAATCAAACTATTGATCGCTGCTATGGAAATATCACCAATGCTTATAAAGCGGTTTGCAGACCTCCCCTCAGGAAATCTGACCACAGTGTAATTCATCTCCTGCCCAAGTATAGGGCTGCTGTGAAGAGAGCGAAGCCTGTTATTAAGCAGATACAGGTGTGGTCCGACAGGTGTAAAGAGCAACTAAAGGATTGTTTTGAAGAGACTAATTGGGACATTTTTTTTCAGTCATGTCAGGATGCCGATGAACTCACAGACACCATTACGTCGTATATCAAATTTTGTGAAGATTCTGTATCTGAAACTAAAACTGTGAAAAATTTTCCTAATAACAAGCCTTGGGTATCTAGACAGCTGAAAATGTGTCTTAATGAAAGGAAGGTTGCTTTTTGCTCTGGAAATACAGAATTACTGTGTGTGAAAAGCAGACAGTTGAGGGGAGAAATTCTCAAAGCAAAATTTGATTTTAAAACGAAAATTGAGGGTAATTGTTTAACAGGTAATGTCAGAAAGGCTTGGGAGGGACTAAATACACTAATGGGCAGATCAAATAAAAAAGATAATAGTTTGGTTAGAAATTGTCAAACTTTTATTAATGATTTGAATAATTTTTATTGTAGATTTGATACAGTGGAAGGTAAGACAGAATGCGATGAGATATGTAAAAATCTTAGTGTAGAGGAATCTATAGTTATTAAGGAGACCGATGTTATTGCAAGTTTTAGAAAACTAAAGTCGAATAAGACCACCGGCCCAGTTGGTCTTAAAGCCCGTCTTCTTAAAGACTGTGCTCTTCAATTAAAGGGAGTTTTTACAAGGCTATTTCAATTTCTCTTGGACAAAAGTGCAGTGCCAAAACTATGGAAATATTCAGTGATTCAACCTGTGGCAAAAAAGCCAGGTGCAAGTATGCCAAATGATTACCGGCCTATTGCAATAACTTCTATATTATGCAAAACTATGGAGCGAGTTTTAGCTAGTTATTTAACTTCAAGTGTGGCCTCTAAGCAAGATCCACTTCAGTTTGCATATAAGAGTAATAGAGGCACAGACGATGCTGTACTGACTCTTCTTAATACAGTTACTAAACATCTTACAAATCCTAAAGGATATGCTAGGATTCTATTCATAGATTTTAGTTCAGCTTTTAATTCAGTGAAGACACATCTTCTTTCAAAAAGGCTAGTGGATCTTAATATTAATCAAGGGCTCGTCCTTTGGATTAGAAATGTTCTTTCTTGTTGTCCACAAAGAGTCTGTGTTAGAGGGGTGATGTCTGATGTGGTCACTGTGAGCAATGGTTGCCCACAAGGTTGTGTTCTCTCCCCATGTGCTGTTTTCTATTTTTACTAATGAATTTACAATTAATGAGGAAAATTTCAGACTATTAAAATATGCTGATGATATGGCCCTGGTTGGCCTGTTGGACAAAACAAACCATACATATGATCTGGCCTACCTGACCCACATTAAGGCTTTTGAAACTTGGTGTTGTTCTAGCCAATTAGAAATTAATGTTGCCAAGACTAAAGAATTAATTATGTGTACAAAACAAGATGTGATATGTGAGCCGATTTCACTTGAGAATCAACAAGTTGAAATTGTGGAACATTTTAAGTATCTTGGATCAATTTTGGATTCTCAGTTGAGTTTTGCTGATAATTTAGAGTACATTTTTAAAAGATGCTCTCAGCGACTTTTTCTTCTCAGACAGCTTAGTGGTCTTGGTGATAGTAAGCACATCTTGGAACTTGTGTATAAATCCATTGTTGAAAGTGTTTTAACCTTTCATCTTTCTGTCTGGTATGAGCATCTAAATTGCAAGACTCAAGAACAAACTTTCCAGAATTGTATCCTCGGCAAATAAAATAATTGGCAGGCCTCAGAATCAATTAACACAACTTTATGTAGAAAGGACAAAGAAGAAGGCGAGAGTTTTTCTTGCAGCTGGCTCTCATCCTCTTTTCAGCCAGTTTGAGCTCTTGAAGTCAGGTAGACGTTATAGAGTTCCTCTAGCAAATAAAAATATGTTTAAGAGGTCCTTCATTCCCAATGCAATTAGAATCATTAATACAGCAACTTTTTAATTAAGCAGTGTGTAAGGCTTGAACTGTATCTTTTTATTTATTCATTTATTTATTTTTATGTTATGTGTGTAACGTGACTAATTATTGTGATTTTTATCTTACTATGTATGTTGTTATTAATTTTGTTGTGTTGGTGAGCCAAAGACAATTTTCCACTCAGGTGGACAATAAAGTTATACTATACTACACTATACTATACTATACTATCCTTGTGGTGTGGCTGACACAGAACAACATACGATATTTGCATGAACTAATGGTGAATGAAAAAATGGACCAGAAATTAATAAAGGGCAAAGAAATTTTATTAAGAAATTAATAAAGGGCAAACCTTAGCTACAACTGGAATCATGAGGATTCATGTGTTAACAGCAGCCACCTTAACTACATGTTAGTACATTCGTTAGTTAATATGTTAATTAACAACCAGTGTTGGGAAGGTTACTTTGGAAATGTAATAGGTTACATATTACAAGTTACCCTATTTAAAGTGTAATAAGTAGTGTAACTTTTCAATTACTATATTAAAGTAATGTAACTTATTACATTTGATTACGTTTCTAAATTTCTAATATTTTCAACTGTTAATCATTTTGAAACATTTAAACCAGACAGGGTTAACCTAACAGTAGCACTCAACACTGATTACTGTCAGACTTTCAAAATCCTTCATCACTTGAATTAAGATTATAAGTAAGGGATAATGTACATCTTTATTTTGTGATAACAACTGGCTGGATGTACATTTTCCCACTTATTACAAGCTGCTTGCCACAAAAGTAAATAATTAGACATGAAACACTGAGTTGAAATATTTGAATGCAAAGCTTCCATGAAGAAAGCAGTTGCTAGCAAGCGGCAAGTTCAAACTAGACGGACATTTAAGGGATACATTGCAGTCATACCACTTTTATTACACAATATTTCACCACATAAATAATTAAGTATTAGTACTTACAGTACTAGTTTGTTAGTTATTTTATAATCCATTACTGTGTACAAAAAAAAAAAAAATGGCATCAGCTGCGTTTGTATGAAATGAGAGAGCGAGTCCACGATACCAGGTTGACAGAATTAAGAAATTGTATACATTATATTGAATTGAGTTTTAATATAATTAGCTAACCAAATGCAAGGCTTCCACCAAAAACAAAACAAAACTGTTCCTAGCAAGCGTATAGCACCGACTTAAGTTACCCGGATGACTCTGTGTTATGAGCTTTTACCAGAAGTTATCGAGGAATAACATACCTTGGAGTGTCACGATTGACCAATCAGAATCAAGCATTCCACAGAGCCGTGTAATAATTTCATTTAAAATCAAGTCAAGTCAAGTCACTTTTATTTATATAGCGCTTTTAACAATACAGATTGTGTCAAAGCACTTAACAGTATCAAATTGGAGGATAGAGTGTCAGTAATGTATAATAATAAGATTAAACACTCAATTTTCAGTTAAAGGCATTTCATTATTGAATTCAGAGATGTCATTGTCTAGCTCAGTTTAGTTTAAATAGTATATATGAAATCAAATTGACGATAATCGTTAGAAATTAAGTGTCCCCAACTGAGCAAGCCAGAGGCGACAGCGGCAAGGAACGAAAACTCCCTCTGTGACAGAATGGAGAAAAAAACCTTGGGAGAAACCAGGCTCAGTCGGGGGGCCAGTTCTCCTCTGGCCAGGATATTATTATTTTTTTTTTTTTACTTATTGTATTAATTAAATTTTAAATGTATAAATGTATTATATTTCTATTTTTATATTGTTGCAATTTCTAACAATAATAGTATTATGTAGTTAGGTATTTTATTATATTATAGTTATTTTGTTTAATTTTAAGTTTTATTGTATTTAAGTCGAGGTCTTCACTGGGGATATGTCCCTGGGGCTCATCCAGGTGTCCGGCCTCCGCCGACGGTCAGGGTCGCAGACATCATCTCCCGGCGCCATCTGATCCGGACACGGACTGAGAAACAGAATAATAAAGAAACAGACAAATATTAGCGTAGATGCCATTCTTCTTACAATGTAACGAGTACATCGTGTGTTATGAGGAGTGTTCCCGGTTCCGGTTGATCTAATTAATGCAGCCTAACAATCCTTTAACGAATTTGAATAATAGAAGTGTATTAGTGTGTTATGTGTAAGCCAGGTTAAAGAAATGTGTCTTTAATCTAGATTTAAACTGACAGAGTGTGTCTGCCTCCCGAACAGTGTTAGGTAGATTGTTCAAGAGTTTGGGCGCTAAATAGGAAAAGGATCTGCCGCCCGCAGTCGATTTTGATACTCTAGGTATTATCAAATGGCCAGAGTTTTGAGAACGCAGCAGACGTGGAGGACTATAATGTGATAAGAGCTCGCTCAAGTACTGAGGAGCTAAGCCATTCAGGGCTTTATAAGTAATTAACAATATTTTAAAATCTATCCGATGTTTGATAGGGAGCCAGTGCAGTGTTGACAGAACCGGGCTAATATGGTCATACTTCCTGGTTCTAGTAAGGACTCTAGCTGCTGCATTTTGGACCAACTGTAGTTTATTGATCAAGCGTGCAGAACAACCACCCAGTAAAGCATTACAATAGTCTAACCTTGAGGTCATAAACGCATGAATTAGCATTTCTGCATTTGACGTTGAGAGCATAAGTCGCAATTTAGATATGTTTTTGAGATGGAAAAACGCAGTTTTACAGATACTAGAAACATGGCTTTCAAATGAAAGATTGCTATCAAACAGCACACCTAGGTTCCTAACTGATGAAGAAGAATTGACAGAGCAGCCGTCACGTGTTAGATAGTGTTCTAGGTTATTACATGTGGGGTTTTTAGGTCCGATAATTAACACCTCTGTTTTTTCAGAATTTAGCAGTAAGAAGTTACTCGTCATCCAGTTTTTTATATCGACTATACATTCCGTTAGTTTCTCAATTTGGTGTGTTTCACCGGGCCGTGAAGAAATATAGAGCTGAGTATCATCAGCATAACAGTGAAAGCTAACACCGTGTCTCCTGATAATATCTCCCAAGGGTAACATGTAAAGCGTGAAAAGTAACGGCCCTAGTACTGAGCCTTGAGGTACTCCATACTGCACTTGTGATCGATATGATACCTCTTCATTCACTGCTACGAACTGATGGCGGTCAGATAAGTACGATTTGAACCATGCTAAGGCACTTCCACTAATGCCAACTAAGTTTTCTAGTCTATTCAAAAGAATGTTGTGGTCGATAGTGTCGAACGCAGCGCTAAGATCCAGTAGAACTAATAAAGAGATACAACCATGATCAGATGATAGAAGCAGGTCATTTGTAACTCTAATGAGAGCGGTCTCAGTACTATGATACGGTCTAAATCCTGACTGGAATTCCTCACAGATACCATTTTTCTCTAAGAAGGAATATAATTGTGAGGATACTACCTTTTCTAGTATCTTTGACAGAAAAGGGAGATTTGAGATCGGTCTGTAATTAACTAGATCTTTGGGGTCAAGTTGTGGTTTTTTAATGAGAGGCTTAATAACAGCCAATTTGAAGGTTTTGGGGACATATCCTAATGACAATGATGAATTAATAATAGCCAAAAGAGGATCTATGACTTCTGGAAGCAGCTCTTTTAGTAGTTTAGATGGAATAGGGTCTAACATACATGTTGTTGGTTTAGATGATTTAACAAGTTTATACAATTCTTCCTCTCCTATAATAGAGAATGAGTGGAATTGTTCCTCAGGGGATCTATAGTGCACTATCTGATGCGATACTGTAGCTGACGGCTGCATGGTTACAATTTTATCTCTGATAGTATCGATCTTGGAAGTAAAGTAGTTCATAAAGTCATTACAGCTGTGCTCTTGAGAAATGCCAACACCTGTTGATGCTTTATTTTTCGTTAAATTAGTGACTGTATTGAATAAATACCGGGGGTTATGTTTGTTTTCTTCAAGAAGAGACGAAAAGTAATCAGATCTAGCCGTTTTTAATGCTTTTCTGTAGGATAGGGTACTTTCCCGCCAAGCTATACGAAATACCTCTAGTTTTGTTTTCCTCCAGCTGCGCTCCATTTTCCGGGCTGCTCTCTTTAGGGTGCGAGTGTGCTCATTATACCACGGAGTCAAACTGTTTTCTTTGATCTTCCTTAAGCGTAAAGGAGCAACTGTATCTAAAGTGCTAGAAAAGAGAGAGTCCATAGTTTCTGTTACATCATCAAGTTTTTCTGCGCTGTTGGATATGCTGAGGAATTGAGATAAATCAGGAAGATTACTTACAAAGCAGTCTTTTGTGGTAGAAGTGATGATTCTACCATACTTGTAACAAGGAGTAGAATTTACAGTTTTAGCTATATGGAGTTTACACAAGACTAGATAATGATCTGAGATATCATCGCTTTGCTGCAGAATTTCAACACCACTAACATCAATTCCATGTGACAGTATTAAATCTAGAGTATGATTTCGACAATGAGTAGGTCCTGAAACATGTTGTCTAACCCCAATAGAGTTCAGAATGTCTATGAATGCTGATCCTAATGCATCTTTTTCATTATCGACATGGATATTAAAATCACCAACAATTAAGACTTTATCTGCAGCCAGTACTAACTCAGATAGAAAATCAGAAAATTCTTTAATAAAGTCTGTGTGGTGCCCTGGTGGCCTGTACACAGTAGCCAATACAAACATCACAGGGGATTTATCACTAACACATGTTTCTCTAGATAATGTTATACGCAGCACCATAACTTCAAACGAGTTATACTTAAAGCCTGCCCTCTGAGAAATACAGAGAATATTGCTATAAATTGTAGCAACACCTCCCCCTTTACCTTTTGGACGTGGCTCATTTTTATAGCAGTAATCTTGGGGGGTAGACTCATTTAAAGTAATGTATTCATCTGGTTTTAGCCATGTTTCTGTCAAACAAAGCACATCTAGCTTATGGTCAGTGATCATATCATTTACAAATAGTGCTTTTGTAGAAAGGGACCTGATATTCAGTAAGCCAAGTTTTATCAGTTGTTTCTCTGTATTGTAAACATTTTTTATTTGTTGAACATCAATTAAATTGTTACTATTACTTTGGTTTGGACGTTTTCTGTATTTTCTAGTACGGGGAACAGACACAGTCTCTATAGTGTGATATCTAGGTGAAGGAGTCTCTATGTGCTGAGAATTAACTGACTTCTGTGACGTGAGGCGGCTAGCAGACGGTCGGTTTAGCCAGTCTGTCTGCTCCCTGACCTGGGCCCTAGTTAGTCAAGTACGAACTCTAAGACTATGTGCCATATTTCTAGAGAGAAGAGCGGCACCACCCCAGGAGGGATGAACACCATCTCTTTTCAACAGGTCAGGTCTGCCCCAAAAACTCTTCCAATTGTCTATGAAACCTACGTTATTCTGCGGGCACCACTTAGACATCCAGCCATTGAGTGACGACAGTCTGCTATGAATCTCATCACCCCGGTAAGCAGGGAGGGGGCCAGAGCATATTACAGTGTCTGACATCATACTTGCAAGTTCACACACCTCTTTAACATTATTTTTAGTGATCTCCGACTGGCGAAGTCGAACATCATTAGCGCCGACGTGGATAACAATCTTACTGAATTTACGTTTAGCATTAGCCAGCACTTTTAAATTTGCCAAGATGTCAGGCGCTCTGGCTCCCGGTAAACATTGGACTATGGTGGCTGGTGTCTCTATTTTCACGTTCCGTACAATAGAATCGCCAATTACTAGAGCACTTTCATCAGGTTTCTCAGTGGGTGCGTCACCGAGTGGAGAGAACCTGTTTGATGTTTTGATCGGAACGGAAGAGCGGTGTTTTGACCCGCGACTATGCCGTCTCACAGTCACCCAGTTGCCCTGCTGCATGGGCACAACCGGAACCGAACAATGTACAGGAGTCCCTGAGCTAGTCGCATCCAAAGCAGTATCTACAGCCCTCACATTCTTACTATCCTCAACTAAAGTTTGGATGCGTGTCTCTAGTTCTAAAATCTTCTCTGTCAGCCTAACTATTTCCCTGCATTTATCACATGTGAATCCCTCGTCGCCGACAGAGAGAGATAAACTGTACATGTGGCATGAAGTGCAAACAACAAGAGAAGGAGAAGCCATTACTCACCGTGATTGATGAATGATACCAACTTAACTTACCACTGTTGTTTGATGAACTTGTGAAAAACGGCGCGAGAGAGAAATGAAAACGGAGCGAGAAAAAATAAAACAATAATAGGCGCGAATAGAAACGTGAATGGAACCGCGAGTAACAAGCTAACCGGCTAACGCGCTGCACTCACGGTTTTAAAAGCGAACGATCAAATTAGTTAGATTAGTTTGATAGATAATACCAGAAATATGGTGGGAATTAAGTTATATATTATCACTTTAAACAACAGAGAGTGAAAGTAAGGTAAAGATTCAATAAAAAAAGCGGAGCTACAATCGCAAACCTCTCAGCAGCACAACAGACAGGAACAGCTTAAAGCACAGCCACCACATAATCAGACACCTCTTATTTACTTTGAGATCATTCTGAGGTTAAATACAGATTTAAAATCATAATAAGAAATAGTTTAATAACAATGATACTGGTTTTGAAATCAAATGTTTGCATAGTTATGACAGGAAACACTGACATCTAACAATGGCTTGGAAAAACAATTAATCTTAAAAAATAAAGCATATGCATAAATCCAAGTAAGAAATAAAACGAATAATCGAATATAGAAATAAACATGTGTCTGTTTCCTAAACTCCTGAAACACTGGTGTCTCATTTTAGAGCAGTCAATGCAATTTATGAAAGAAGTCAATAAGATCTGCGTGTGTGTGAGAAAAGATGTAACTCCCTTTGTAATCGTTAACATTTTCAAAAGTAACTAATTTAATTACACATTTTTTTCTCAGTAACTGTAACTAATTACAGTTACATTTATTTTGTAATTAAATTACGTAATTCTGTTACATGTAACTAGTTACTCCCCAACACTGTTAACAATGAATGGTCAGCTTCATCCATTTCATTTCCAGGGAGAATGATGCAGTCACGTAAAAGTGGTGTATGGAGGAGTTTATCAAGGAGCTCTGCTGCTTTTGGGTAATTGCTTTCTTTGATCACTTATTGTACACTGTTCCGGCATAATGACTTGGCCAAAATTCCTTCAGTTACAAAAAATTTACGAATATCGATCCCATTTCAAGTGATTTTCTGTCCCGTTTTCCTTCAACATGTCACTATGGCTGTTTCATCCAAGCGCAAGGCATACATTATAGGTTACCTTCATTCACGTCATTAAATAGCCTGGACATTATGTACTGCATGTGTAACTGATCATTTAATTTCTGACTTATGAAAATACATCAAGTCATGAGCTCTTGTTAGTAAATGGCTAGTTAATAATGAGTTAATCACAAAGGGCCCCTTCAAGTAAAGTCATGACACAAAGATGCATCAACAAGTCATGAGCTCATGTTAGTAAACGGATAGTTAATAATGAGTTAATCACAACGGGCCCCTTGATGTTATAATAAAAAATTGTTAACCCAAAGTATTACGAGAGGAATCCTATAATTTACTCTACTACAAGAACGAAAGATGAAAGTTAAACAGAAAATCAACCATCATAAAAGCATTGGATTTATTGAACAATTAAAAAACAATAATAAAATAAAATACCACTGGAACAAATCACAAATGTTTTCTTAAGGTTTACATTAAATTTGACATGGAACAACATGAACATGGTAGTCACTGTAAGATAATGTAATGTAACCTTTGAGTAACTGTTAGAAATATAAATATAAAGAAATATAAAACTTGAAATCAAAATCTGTACATTTCCTTAAATATAAATCACCTTGTAAAATTGACTATTAACTCTTCCGTATTAGCTGCTGCTAACTCTGCAACTGGAGCCTGAATCACTATGGTGTTTTTGTCGAGATTGTAAAATGAGGCCTGAGTAAGGCAAAAGCCTACAACAGACAATGTTTAATACCTTGTAGTATGTCTTTATTGATACTTCTGGTATTTGTACTGAAAAAATAAAAATATAAAATAAAAATTAGTCATATCAATCAAAACTACTGACACCAAAGGAGGCAATAAAACAAACAAACCAACAACAACAACAAAAAAACATTCATAATGTGGGTGACTACCAAGTTTGAATGTTTAAACGAGCATAACAGTGTGAACATAGCAGTCTGAACATTATTCTTCTTATTTTGCATTTTATGGCAGCTGGCAAAAAAGCTTACGGTGCATTTCCGATACCTACTGGGATGGAGTGTAAAGCTCAGATGGAGGAATTGGAGAAAAAAATCTAAATACTTCTAATCAGGGGTGCGTTTCCCAAAAGCATGGTTAGCCAACTATGGTCGCAAGTTCCGTCGTTACCAGCATAGTTCAACGATTCGGTGTTTCCCGAAACCATAGTTCAAACGAACGTTCGCATACTGCATCGCACACCTGCGTGGTTGGAACTACAGATCTCTACCTGTGGTTAGCTCATAGTTCCCTTGTTAGTTTTCTGTGTCAACGTCATTAATTTCGCCGCGGCTGGGGTGTGTGTTCTATTCACAGTTAACGACACTATGCCCTATTCGTTTCTGAGATTTCTCCAACCACTTTGAGTGATTTGGAAGACTTAATGTTGTGGTGCTCAGATTTTATGTTATTAATTTTGATTACAAATTCAGTTTGAAACGATATAACAGCGTGATTGTCGCATTTATTCTCCCTTCGAAGTGCCCTACGAAAGCATTGTTTATGCCGGTTGGAACGCAGCCTTGGTTTCGTTTGTGCAAAGAAAATGTCAGTTTGCAAGTATCTTTTTAAAAAATATTCCCAAAGACAAATTTGTCATAACAATATTTGCAACATAGAGGTTTTCACTTATAGTGAATGTTATCTGTACTGTTCACGTATTGAACATATAGCTACAGTGCATAGAGTGTTAAGCGCTAAGAAAGTGTAAAATTTATACATAATGTAACCCTGTATAATTTAGAAAATGAATTATAAAAAGGAAATAATTAAAGAGTCTATTAAAACAGTAAATTAACCAGAATTCAGTAAAATAATATAAGAAAAAGTGGTATAATTAAGTGAAAAGCATTTCAGTATGATGATTGACATTTAATGATTGTCCAATTACGTGAAGTCTAAATTCAAGTCCCGCCCCACCACGCTAGTCGCTTGATGGAAGTAGCCATTTTCTTTTCTCTTCGAGGCTGATGCGAAACGAGTAGCAGTGTTGTTCTAAAACCGTTAAAATAGACGTCAGAGAAGATAAAAACAAAGTTTATTTTCTTTTGATTTGGTGAGTACACATTTTGCAATGTGTAAACTGCGACAAATGTGATTAAATGTGTATGAATTTGTATTAGAGTGAAAAACGTATTTCTTTGTTGGAGTGAAATACTGATGAGTTCTGATGTTTTACAAGACAAAAGGGATGTAATGGTTAAAAACGATGGTATATAGGAGTTTCTAATTTTATATTTTGTTGCTGATGATAACGAATGAACGGTTTTTTTTGTTGTTGTGTTGTTGTTGTTTTTAAATAGCGTGACGTTATCTGAACCTTCAAAGTACAACAAAAATATAACTGTTAAATGTTAAAAAGGGAAATGTGTTAGTACGTTTTGATGTGTAACTGAAAATAGTGAATTTAATTTGTTTGTGAACTAAAAGCTGCCTGTTGTGTATGCAGGTCAGGTTTTTATGTCCTATGTTGGAACTGAATTTAATTCAATGTGACAATGTAAGATGGCGAGCCTTACCAAGGAGATGAACATTGATTGTCGTAAGAGTTAAGCTCCAACCAACACTCGAGGAATTGGGTAACGTTAGGAAAGTTCTGATTACCTGCTACGTCTCATAAACTGAACTGAGCCGTTCAAGTGACTGTTCAGGAGTATTATTTTTGCTCGGAAGGAGTTGTTTTTTTTTTGTCAAATTGGAACTGATGAATCGAATCGTTCTCCACGATTCTAATAATTTTTGGATTCCTTGAACTGAATCTTTTTGAATTGAATCTTTGGATCAAATCTTTTTGAACCGAATCTTTTCTGGAACTGAATCTTTTCTTTTCCAGCGGAACATTTCTAACGGGTGTACTGAATCGAACTTTTCTTTTCTTTTGTGAACTGAATTTTCCAAACAAATCGTTTGAACTGAGTTTTGTACTGTTTCTTCTGAACCGTTTATTTGGCCTTGTGTTCAACACCAAGGAGTTATTTTTGACTTTGAGTGAACTGTCAAAATTATTAATTGTGAACGTTGTAAATGTTTATGGTGATCTCAAATGTGTTGTATTCTAGGAAATTGCATAGCTTAGAGGGTGCACCCTACTGAACAAATAGACGACCAGAGAGTCAGGTGAATTTGTTCAATGAATTTCATTGGAGTTGAAAATTCATGCAGTTGTGATCTTATTTTGAACAAAGAAAATTGTGACAATTGTTGATTATCATTTCATTTTTATTTTCCTTTAAAAAAAAAAAAACACTGTGACCAGTACAAAAGTTAAATTTAACCTAATCGTTGTTGTTTCAATTGCATCTCCATAGTCGAACCTACTGGCCTGTGGTTAAGATTAGCAACAAGTGCCTATTAATTGACACGTGCTACAATAAACATAGGGTAGACCTATTTAAAATATTACTCAATATATATTCAATGAATGTACCTAAATAAATGAACAGAAATTATATAAATAAGTGGTTTTGTGTTGTGTTCACAGAAGTAGAAAATGGAATATTCTCATAGGATTTTAAAAACAAATATAGCCTACTTCTTGTTTGCAAAAGTATTTCAAATAAGTCTGCAGGGGGAAACCATATAGGCGAATTAACAAAATATTCATTAACAAGTTATGTCAGATTCATTTAAACAAAAAAAAAAAATACAGTATCCAAACTTTAAAAAAAAAAAAAAATAATAATAATAATAACTAACCAAACATATTCTGAATTAACAGTTGTCTGACTTCTGCTCCTGCAGGATGCATTCTGCCCTGATGTGTGTTCAAAGGATCATCATCATCATCATCAGAAGTGCCATCTTCCTCACTATCAGCACCAGCAAGACCCCCCTCTTCCTCGTCAAGTAGCTGGACATTTTCCTTGACTGCAATGTTGTGGAGAATTGCAGTTACCACAATTACAGAGCAGCTTTTGGAGGAGTTCAGCTTCAGGCCTCCACTGGACTTGCTGATACAGTGAAACCGTTGTTTCCACAGGCCTATAGCCCTCTCTACTGTAGAGCGTGTCTTTCCATGGGCCTGATTAAACCTTTCTTCTGCAATGGTGGCTGGATGCTGCACAGGTGTTATGAGGTATGGGCGAAGAGGATAGCCACTGTCTCCCAGCAGCCAGCTATCCCCAAAGCCACTCTCTTCAGCCACCTGGCAAATTGCAGAATTGGCCCATACAAAAGAGTCATGTGTGCTCCCAGGCCATTTTACAACAATGTCAGTAAACATCCCCTGGTGATTGCACACTATTTGAACATTAATAGCTGGATAGCCCTTCCTGCAAATGTATAATGGCTCATTTAAAACAGGGCTAGCCACTGGAATAAGGGTGCCATCAATGATGCCAATCACTCTGGGGATGCTGGCAATCCTGTAAAACTGTTGATTGGCCTGCTGGATTTCTTCTGGTGTTTTGGGGAAAATCAGGATGTTCTTCATAAGCTGTAAGAGCGAAGGTGTTACTGCTGTCACAGTTTTGCTGACAGATGATTTGCTGAGACCTAGGCCATCACCTACCACCTCCATAAAACTTCCAACTGCATAAAAACGCAGTGTAGCTAACAACTGCACCGCTGGACTTAAGGCATAGTTTCTTCTTGTGGCCCTCTGAAGGTGTGGTTTCACAATCTGAAGCAATTCAAGAATCTTGCTCCTTGGAAGCCGGAATTTTCTCAAGATGGCTTCATCAGATAGTGCGTCAAGGGGGGTAAAATGTGTTCTTATGTAGGCATTTATGTAAACTGTCTGACTTTGCGCCGACTTCTATGCTCAAGCTGTAGAATTCTTTGTAAAGCTGCCATTGTAGAGCACATGAAACTCATATCCATGCTGTTTTTATTAGTGGAGTTCTTAGTACACCTGTTGTTGATGCATCAGAGAGATGATAGAAACACCTAGCTAATAATCAATCTAAATTAACTACCTAAACAAGTGATCTGTCCAAGATTGGTTATAGTAATTTGGTACAGCATTATCCTATGAATGCATTAAGGATTTTTTTTGTTTGTTTGTTTGTCATACTGTTTTTTCCATAATTGTCATGCCATTCTTAAAAATGATCTGAGTACTTAGTGTTTTGTGTCATGTTTGGCTTATTTTGTAATTGATGTAATGTTGTGAATTGAGAAATCCTTACATAGACAACTTTAATAATGGTTTTAGGTCTCTGATGGTGGCTTACCACTGTAAAATAAAAGTTTAAATTCCATTCCAAACATCACATTATAGTCACATTATTCAGGTGTTTAATAAGGGATGACAAGGCATGGTAAAAATGCTTAAGCTTCACTTACAGTAGCAATTGCCTGCATTTTGAACTGCCATTAATATACTACTTTGAGTCAAGTTTCTTTTCCACATGTTAAACTACTGTATGAATGCCAGATGTATTAAACAAAAGCATTTACAGTACATATACAAAAGAACACGTACATATTACAAAATAGTATGTTTGGACATAAAATAGCATAATTTATTTTGTATTTCAAATCAACTGCTGAAGGCTTTGAACTGCTTTATCACTGAAAACCCACACCAGAGCACAGCTTCACCAGAGCCCCATTTGCCAGACCCAGTCTGTTTCCACCTCCCACGACAAGGACGAGGGGTTGGATTTTGGGAGGCATGGTGGCCAACAATGTAGCCAAAAAAATATATATATATTAATAATAATAATAAAAGAAGAAGAGGGTTACATCTGTGGATCTGTGAAAAGAAAACAAACAGTTTCAAAAAGTTACAAAGCTGTTAGCCACATATAATTTGAATGGACATACTGAGTAATAAATGATAATTCCATTTACACTTACTGTCGGTTGGTAAAAACATGGTTAGAGAGGGCTTGCTGGCCTGTTGTTCTAGCAGTTGTAGCCCTCGTATAGGCCATTACCTCCTGGTGATGTCGGTCTTGCTGCTCCCTCAGGGCTGTCAGTTCTTTCCTGATTGCCTGGAGTTCTGTTATTTTCTTCTTCTCAGATTGGAGTTTTTCACTGCAGCCACAATGTCTCCTGTTTCTCCTTTGTCGGGAGATTGATGGCTGGTGTTCTGAGATATTGGGAGGATGTTGCTCAGCACATGAGGAAGCCTCAGACTGAGCAGAGTCAGGGGAAGTAAGCAGCCCAGGACCAGGTCTCATTGCTGATGGTGGAGGACCAGACTGGAGGAGGCCTGGAGGTGGAGGGCCAGACTGGAGGAGGCCTGATGTTGAAGGGCCAGACTGGAGGTGGAGGGCCAGACTGGAGGAAGCCTGGAGGTGGAGGGCCAGACTGGAGGAGGCCTGATGTTGAAGGGCCAGACTGGAGGAAGCCTGGAGGTGGAGGGCCAGACTGGAGGAGGCCTGATGTTGAAGGGCCAGACTGGAGGAGGCCTGATGTTGAAGGGCCAGACTGGAGGAGGCCTGATGTAGGAGGGCTCAACTTTGAAGGCAAAGGCCTGGTTGATGCACACGCATCAATGCCTCCAAGGATCCCTTCCAATGCCTCAGGCCCCAGGATGGCCAAAACTTTCTGTTCCTCTGCATTCAGAGGAGGAACTGAATTGATACCCCCACCAGTCTTTTTTGCTTCCCTTCTCCGTGCCGCAGCCCTCCGTTTGGTCACGCTTGCAAAGTCCCTCCACTTATTTCTTACTTCCTCTGGACTTCGCTCATACCCATTGCCAGCAGCATTTATTTTTTGTGTGATTTCTGTCCAAATTGTTTTTTTTTTCTGAATTTGTTATAGTATTTTTAAACTTGGAGAACAGTGGGATTTTATATGTTTCCACTTCCTCCAAAAGAACTAAGTTCTCTCTTAGAAAATTGTGGTTTTCGAGTCATTTTTCTGTGAACTCTCATTAAACCGTGGCTGTATGGCAAGGGGACTTAAATAGGAAATGATCTTGAGCAAAATAAGCAACAGGTGTGCACAACAGTACAGCAATCACAGTCATTTCAAAACTCATAATTTATTTTTATTGTAATTGTGCTGATTTATCAATATGAAATAAGAAAATAAAGAGTTCATATGAAATAAAATAAACGGTTATAGACTTTGTGGTCAGAAAAGAGCACACTTGAACTTTGTAGATTTATATATGTTTTATTGTACAAATAATGAATTTTGGTTTTGTGGTGCGTGGTTACGTTATTACTCCATTCCTACATAACGTCACTGCGAAAGCGCATTGAATGCGAACAGAAGGTAGGTGGCGGTATGTGCCCGTGGCACCAGTCCACCATTACATCGAACAAGAAGAACGTAACGACAGCTCAAACCAATGTGGTTCTAACGATGGATCTGCGACACAGCTACTATGGTTTCGGGAAACAGTTGTGAGTAGTTAGTTAATTTCTTCAACGTTGCATCGTACTTTGGTGGTTAATCAGCGAGTTACGTCGTTGTTCGGGAAACGCACCCCAGATCTGTATCTCGCAAATATCCAAATAGAGCATCACATACCCTTGTATTCTGACATATATCCTCTAATGTTACTAATTTCCATATTTCTTAATATATCACCAAGCTGTTTCCTTTCTGTAGTAGAATCACGTTCAACTGTTTCTGGCATCCCACAATAAATGCAGCAATCTGACTTGCTTTTCCCTATGATGTTCAGGGATGAATTTAGATTGGTACGCCCTATGCAGTTGCTGGATATTATAATATCTTCCCTTCTGTCTCCATAATTTCTCCTTTCAATGCTCACTTAACTTGGATACTGAATAAGGTTCTTCCTTTTGCCTCTTTATTCCAGCTGTCTTGCCACTTGCTTCTGGCAGCTGCCTGAATAACACATTTTGCTTCAGTCTTGCTTAATGGGATTTCTGGGTTTATCTCATCTTGTCCCAATGCTGTCTTGGCCAGCTTGTCCACCATGTAATTCCCCTCACCCCTACATGGGCAGATATCCATAGAAATGTTACTCTTTTTCCTCTTTGACTTATTCTATATATATTTTGTGATATTTCATATAATGTGTAGTCTTTAAAAAAAAAAAAAAAATCTCACACCATTTAAACTGCTTAATGCAGATTAGTTGAATTTTTTCCAACCACTGCATAGCCAATAAAACTGCCATCTATTCTTCAGCAGGTTTGTTGAAGCTAGGGATGCTCTGTCACAGAATGCTCACACACAAAAGATCCATTTGCAGTTTTATTCTCAGAGTCCAAAACATAATCCACATGAGCAAAAAACAGGAACAAAGAATGCAACACAGGAACAGAAAGCAATACTGATGCAACTAAAGACAAAATGAGAGAGAGAGAGAGAGAGGCTAATGAGTCAATGATAAACAGCTGGCAGTAATGAACCAATTATGAGTGCAAAGGGTTATGGAACACGCAGTCCAAAAAAAACACGATGACACAAAGAGAGCGCCCTTTGATGGCTAAGCTGGGCACTCCAACAACTGGCTGTGACATGCACCAAATGCTCAACAACCAAAATTATTCACTGAATAATTTTTGTCTGATGGAATGTTAAAATTGTTCAGTGTTAAATATTTTTAAATTGTAGTTTTGTAATAAGATTTTTTCTTTGAAAAGCAAGAAAAAAAAAATAGTACTTATTTTGAGTATTTATGCAATGGTGAAAATAATGGGTAAATATATATGTGTGTGTGTGTGTGTGTGTATGTATAGTTGTGTAACATCAGACGGAGCGGGATCCATTTGCAGCTCTTTATTAGAATAGTCAGACGAAACAGAGTAAATCACCAGCAATGGAAACAGCGTAGGCTAGGCAGAGACGTAGTCAAATAAACAGGCAGAATAATCAGGGCAGGCGGCTTTAATCAGAGTCCAGGGAAAACAGTCCGAGTCGGAGCAACCAGAGAAGAATCACAGGGTCGGAGATCAAGGCAGAGATGGCAACAGGGGAAAAAAAACACGGGTAGAAACGCTCAGTAGTGACTTCGCAATGAGTGCATGGAAGTGTGCTGCTTATATTTGGGTGTGTGAATGAGGTGCAGGTGTGGCAAGGCAATCAGGCCCAGGTATGAGGGATGATGGGAAACTGAGTCCGAATGGAAGTTAACATTCAGGGGACGGTTCCCTCTGGTGGTGCAGAGGGAGCGTCGATCGTAACAGAGCCCTCCCCCTGCGAGCGGCTCCTGACGCAAGGAGGCAGACGATGCCGGGGTCTTCCGCGAGGTCGAGGGGCCGGCTACTCCGGGTGCGATCAGTGGAATTCCTCTGTGAGAGTGGGGTCCAGGATATCACCCGAGTTAACCCAGGATCGCTCCTCCGGACCGAACCCCTCCCAGTCGACCAGATACTGTAACGCACCGCCCCGGCGTCTGGAGTCTAGCAGTTCATGCACTCGATACGCCTCCTCGCCGTCGACCAGGATGGGCAGGGGAGTTTGTGGCTCAGCTCCCTCCTCCGGCACCCCTCTCGGACCACCAGTGGGTTTCAGCAGGGATACATGAAAAGTGGGAGAAATGCGGTAATTAGAGGGCAGTTCTAACTGAAATGATACAGGGGTAATTTGTCTGGAAATCTTGAAGGGCCCAACATACCTGGGACTGAGTTTCTTGCATGGAAGTCGGAGGCGAAGATCCCGGGTCGAGAGCCAGACCCATTGCCCTGGTTGGTAGACGGGACCCGATCGTCGATGTCGATTGGCCTGAAGTTCCTGGCGCCTGACGGCCCGCAGAAGATGTGTGTGAGCTCGGTCCCAGACTTCCTCACTGCGTTGTAGCCATTCAGTAATCGAAGGCAGCTCGGTGGGTTCTCCTGACCAGGGGAACATTGGTGGTTGGAATCCGAGGATACATTTGAAAGGGGTCATGCCTGTGGCTGGTTTGGTAAAGGAGTTTTGAGCGTATTCTGCCCACATTAAATATCGACTCCATTCAGTCTGTTGTTGCTGGCAGTAGAAGCAAAGGAAGCGAATGACCTCTCGGTTAAGACGCTCGGTCTGCCCGTTGGATTGTGGATGGTAACCTGACGTGAGACTGATATTGACATTTAGACTTTTGAAGAAAGCGGCCCATACCCTTGAGGTGAATTGGGGGCCTCGATCGGAGACAATGTCATCAGGTTGACCATAATAGCAAAACACCTGATTGCACAGTAATTCAGCTGTTTCAAGAGAAGTAGGCAGTTTAGGCAATGGTATGAGGCGGCAGGCCTTGGAAAATCGATCAACAATGGTCAGAATGGTGGTGTTACCGTGGGAGTTGGGTAGGTCCGTGATGAAGTCAATGGCAATGTGTGACCAGGGGCGTCGAGGCGTGGGTAGTGGTTTTAATAGGCCGGCTGGAAGTTGTCTGAGTGATTTGGTGGTGCTGCAGATGTTGCAGTTGTGAATGAATTTGGTCGTGTCTGTCAAAAGTGTGGGCCACCAGAAGCGATTCCGCAGATGTTCGGTAGCTGCGATTCCAGGGTGGCCTTAACTGGGGTTTGCGTGGACTTGAGTGAGCAGTTGCTGACGGAAGGGTTCTGGAACGAATACCAGGTCGGCGGGGCACTCTGGAGGTGGTTGAGTCTGCTGATTGGCGTGGGTGATCTCGGCCATTATATCCCACTGAACGGGAGCTAGTAGGATTCTTTCGGGGAGGATGTTCTCGAAGGGGCCTGAGAGATTCACATTTTCAGCTTGACGGGAGAGTGCATCAGCTTTAGTATTCTTGGTGCCAGGTCGATAGGTTACTGTGAAGTGAAAACGAGTGAAGAATAGTGCCCATCTGACCTGTCTGGGATTTAAACGTTTGGCTGAGCTCAGGTATTCAAGGTTTTTGTGATCGGTGAGAACGATAAATGGGTGTCACCATGGCGTTGGGATAGTACGGCTCCCACCCCCGTATTAGAAGCGTCGACCTCGACGATGAACTAGCCTTCTGGGTCAGGATGTCGAAGGATGGGTGCGGAGGTAAAGCGAACCTTTAGTTCCTTAAATGATTGGAGGGCTTCGGGGGTCCAGGCTAGACGAGATGTGTTGCGTTTAGTCATGGCGGTGAGCGGAGAAGCGATGGAGCTGAAGTTTCTGATGAAACGTCAGTAGAAGTTAGCAAACCCCAGGAAACGTAATTCTTTCACCGTCTGAGGCTGTGGCCAGTCGAGTACTGCCTGAACCTTCTTATCCATAGCGACCCCCTCTTGACTAATTACGTAACCGAGGAAAGAGGTGTTGGTCCGATGGAACTCACATTTCTCTGCCTTTACGTAAAGCTGGTGCTGTAGTAACCGCTTGAGAACTGAGCGGACGTGTTGTACGTGTTCCTCTTGGGTATTGGAGTAAATCAGTATGTCGTCAATGTACACGATTACCCATCTGTCTAACATGTCACGGAAGATGTCATTCATGAAAGCTTGGAAGACTGACGGACTGTTCGGAAGCCCGAAGGGCATAACCAAGTATTCATAGTGCCCACTAGTGGTAGAGAAGGCTGTTTTCCATTCGTCCCCTTCACGGATGCGAATCAGATTGTAGGCGTTGCGTAGGTCAAGCTTGGTGTAGTATCTCGCCTGTCGCAGTTGTTCGAGGGCCGCAGGGACGAGTGGTAGAGGGTAGCAAAATTTCACAGTGATGTCGTTCAAACCTCGATAGTCAATGCATGGTCTTAAACCCCCGTCTTTCTTCTTCACGAAGAAAAACCCCGCGGATGCTGGAGAGGTGGACGGCCTGATGAACCCCTTGGCTAATTCCTCCTGTATGTAGGTTTTCATGGACTCTGATTCTGGTTGGGACAGAGGGAAAATCCTTCCCTTGGGTGGAGTGGTGCCAGGTTGGAGATCAATTGCGCAATTGACTGAGCGGTGAGCGGGGAGCTGTAAGGCTTTCTTCTTGCTGAAGACTTCTATGAGATCTGTGTACTCGGGGGGGTAAGTTGAGTGTGTCTACGTTGGACGTCGTGGTAGCTGGGGTTGTGTTGGGGTTTCTGGTGACTTTGGATATTTGTGGGTCGTGGGTTCGAAGCCAGGGAAGACAGAGAATCAGCGGGTGGTTAGGTGACAGTATAACGTAGAATTTAATCTTTTCAGAGTGTAGAGTTCCAATGTGCAGTTTGACAGGTTCGGTGAGATGAAGAATCTTTCCCTTGCCCAGGGGACGGCCGTCTAGAGCCTCCACTGCCAGGGAAGAGTTACAGGGGGTTAGTTTCAAGTGATGTTGACCGACGAACTCAGTGTCTATAAAATTTCCAGCTGCTCCTGAGTCTAGAAGCGCCATGGTATGAATTACTTGGTTCTGAGAGATTAATTTGACAGGTAGTTTAATACTAGAATCAGAACTGTTCGAGCGGGTAATGTCACTCACCAAGCGTTGATCCGATGATGGCCGAACGGGACAAGTGCTCTTCATATGGCCCGCCTGGCCGCAGTACAGACAGAGTTGGTTTTGTACGCGGCGTTCTCTCCCCTCAGGAGTGAGGTGAGTGAATCCTAGTTGCATCGGTTCAACGGCATCTTGAGGTTTGGGTGGTGAGCGAAGTGCAGATCGTGTGGTGCGTCGAGAGCGAATCAGATTATCTATGTGGATGGTAAGTTCGATGAATTGGTTCAGGGTTTTCCCTTCGTCGCGACAAGCCAGCTCAGATTGCAATTCGGTGTTCAGACCTTTACAAAACAACAGTTTCAGTGTATCCTCCACCCATGTAGTTTGTGCCGCCAGAGTGCGGAATGACAGAGCATATTCAGCCGCAGTTCTCCTGCCCTGTGAAAGTGTTAACAATTGCTCGCCCGCGCCTCCTCCCTCAGCTGGGTGTTCGAACACCTCCTTGAAGTGTTGGAGGAATGAGTCAAAGGTAGGGAAGGCTGAATCATCGGTCCTCCATACCGCAGTAGCCCAGTCCAGAGCTTTGCCGGTGAATAACGAACACACGAAGGCGATATGACTGGATTCAGTGGGGTAAAGTGAAGGTTGTTGGTTGACAAAGAGCGAGCATTGCAGCAGGAAGCCTTTGCATTTAGTGGGATCACCGCCAAATTTCTCAGGAAAGGCAAGTCGTGGGCTGACAGAGGGGGTTTGCATGGCAGGAGGGTTGTTTGGAACAGGTGGCGGGTTGGCAGCGGCCTGTGGTTGAACCATGTGCAGACCTCACAAAGCTGTAACAAGCTACTTGGTGAGTGTGGTGAGTTGGTGCAGCTGATGTTGATGCTGAGCGAGTTGCGAGGCTTGAGCTGTGAGTTCGTTCGTCAGCTGTGTCAATGCTGCTGGATCGCTGTGTGGCAAAGTCTTCTGTTTTGAAACATCAGATGGAGCGGGATCCATTTGCAGCTCTTTATTAGAATAGTCAGACGAAACAGAGTAAATCACCAGCAATGGAAACAGCGTAGGCTAGGCAGAGACGTAGTCAAATAAACAGGCAGAATAATCAGGGCAGGCGGCTATAATCAGAGCCCAGGGAAAACAGTCCGAGTCGGGGCAACCAAGAGAAGAATCACAGGGTCGGAGATCAAGGCAGAGATGGCAACAGGGAAAAACCAAACACGGGTAGAAACGCTCAGTAGTGACAGCCGGGGCAAATCAAGACTTCGCAATGAGTGCATGGAAGTGTGCTGCTTATATTTGGGTGTGTGAATGAGGTGCAGGTGTGGCAAGGCAATCAGGCCCAGGTATGAGGGATGATGGGAAACTGAGTCCGAATGGAAGTTAATATTCAGGGGACGGTTCCCTCTGGTGGTGCAGAGGGAGCGGTTCTGGAGCATTGATCGTAACACATATACATATATATATATATATATACATATATATATATATATATATATATATATATATATATATACATATATATACATATATATAAAATTTATTTAGCCATAAATATATATATATATATATATATATATATATATATATATATATGGATTCAGTGTTATGATTGGTGAGATCGCCTGTCAATCAATCAAGCTCTTTGCAAAGGGTCAGTTCAGGAAGGATAATGCAATGTGTATGGATTTCAGGTAGTGTAGTGTAGTGAAATATGTCCCCCATGTCGGTTTTGGAGAACATTTGGAAAACATTTTGAATAATCAAACAGTGGCAGGTTCCTGGTATAATTATTAAACTTCTAAAAAGAAAAACCCCTCTGTGACATTCTGAGGTGAACTGAACTTCCTGTACATACGTATAAATACTTGAAATATTTCCACACATCAGGAATATAACAAGGTCTGCCTCAGAAAACAAGGTCTACCACAGCTTCTATTGTTATTTACTTGTTACCTTTATTTTATAGTTGGTATATAAAAATAGTCTACATTTAGGTTATAGTTTAGAACTCACTTCCCTTCACTGAAACTATTTGAAATTGAATAAAGGTATGGCTCAGAAAATGGACACAAGAGAGAGACAAAGGAAAACAGATGATATCTATGAAAATACTGATGCTATACGAGGCGGAATCACAGTGGAGATAGAAGATTTGAATACAACGAGAATACAGCCACCTGAACACACAGGTACAGAGTTGAATAATTAATACATTTCCTCATGAAAAATATTTAAATAGCATAGGCACAAACCTTCAAAGAGAGAGATCAAGTATGTACCTGTGCTGTATTTAATGCTAGTGAAGGGACTAACATCATGTCTGTGTTGTTCAGGAAGTGATTCTGTGAAGGTCAGAAGCTCCAGAGAAGCTGCAGTGTGTTTGGTGTTGCTGTGTGTTCTTCTGCTGACTGCAGTCATAGTGCTGTGTGTCCAAGTCTTTACAAACATCGACCTGTTTCAAATCAAGGGCAAAAACATCATGGAAGAAAGAGACCAGCTACGAACCAGGAACAAAAATCTCACAGGAGAGAGAGACCAGCTACTATCTAAGATTACTAGCCTTTCCGGAGACAGAGACTGGCTACTAAACAAGAACATTAATTTGACAAATGAAAGGAATGAATTAATATCCAAGAATGACAACCTGATTAAGCAAAGAGACCAGTTAAACCAGGAGATAAACGAAATGTTGAAAAGTCTCCATGAAATGGGTAATTATAAATCTTATTAAAACAAGAACAAAAACATGTTTTAGAGAAGTGTATGTATATATATATATATATATATATATATATATGTGTATATATGTATATATATATATATATGTATATGTGTGTATATATATATATATATATATATATGTGTGTGTGTGTGTGTGTATACACACATATATGTATATGTATATGTATATGTGTACACACACAGAAAGAGGAAAAGGTTTTTTTCCCCCCAATAATTAAACATTGCGTCTTCAGAGTTGGTAATTTGGCTTTACAGTGAGTGCATAATTATTAAGCACGTTGATATTCTGATGATATTTTTTTTTCCAAGTACATTTTACCAATTCCAAACCACATCAATCTTAATAACTACTATTGATTTTGTATTTAATCATTTATAAGTGATATATAATAGTCCATGAAGGCTGGAAGTGAAAAACTCCTTTTATTCAGGTGTGCAGAATTATTAGGCATGTTTTCTTTTACAGATAAAATGAGACTGAGATGTCAAAAATGATCTTGAAGGACCAGCACCGCATCCTCTTGTACCACTGTTTGAAGAATTTATCTTCCAGAATCTAGCAGTAAGTTTTAGGAGCTAATTTTTAGTCAATCCTGCAAGACGGACTTTTCAGGAGAGGAGATGGAATAAAAATGAGCTCCTAAAACGTACTGCCAGATTCTGAAAGATAAATTCTTCAAACAGTGGTACAAGAGGATGTGGTGCTGGTCCTTCAAGAGTCACTCTCAACTTATCTGTCTATAAAGCCTATAAAAACTGATTCTTCATGTATTTCACAACACTTCAGCATGTTATTCTTATTAAGTGAGGGTCATTTTTTAGGATTTTTTTACCCAAGCAAAGTCTCTGACACCTTGTAATTCTGGAGACTCCAGGAAGGTTGCAGTTCTGGAAAATGATGGCGCTGGAGACAAAATGTTTCCTGATGGTTTTACACCTAATTCTTCAAATTAATTCTTAATTACTTTGCAGTTAACGTGTCTTCTCCACCTGTTTTTTTCTGACCCCACTGTCCAATGGTCATGTCTTAATTATGCAATTTCTGTATTGCATTAGTTTTGAATATTTACATTGGGGATTTAATAATTTTTTAGTTAGGCTCATTTTGTCAGTAAAAGAAAACATGCCTAATAATTCTGTATACCTGAATATAAAGAGTTTTTCACTTCTTCATGGACAATTATCTATCAATTATAAATGATTAAATACCAAATTAATAGTAGTTATTAAGACTGATGTGGTTTGGAATTGGTAAAATGTGCTTGGAAAAAAATATCATCAGAATATCAACGTGCCTAATAATTATGCACACGGTGTATATATGATCAGACACTTAAATTTAATTTCTTAAAATCATACTCAAATGGAGTTAACAAGGTTTTTGACGACCGAATGACAGAGATCTGTGTTTTGTCCTTTATTATCATTAGAACGGACGCATCTGAGGCAGTAAATAAATAGCATCACGTTTTTTCATCAGTTTGCAGGTTTAAAGTTTATTGTAGCTAGATGGGCACTCGGTTTCTCTTATTGTTTAATACATTTGGCCAAAATCTCACGATACACGAACCACTATGCACAGAATATTTGAATCGTACAAAAGTGTATTGGCTACAACTAGACAGCAAATGCCAAGACTCTTCTCTGCTCTTTAAACACACAAAAGCATTAGCTTTTATAGACAGTGTTTCTTGAGTAAAGGAAACGCTGCTCTTACTCAAATATCAGTTCTTTATTTACCCTTGCATTGTGAAGAAGTACACGTTTGTCTTCAAACAGCGCGTCGCGGCACTTTATTCTGAATGGAAGTGGGGCGGAGTTATGAGGTTTGACTGACAATTTGAGGATCCAATGGCGTTACGAGGTTTAGCCACAAGCTCTTTTTAATGCTTTTCATTGGTTAAATATTTGTAAAACCCACAAACAGATATAACGATTACCAATAGCACTGATTTAAAATAATAATAATGAAACTGAGATAAGGAAGTTTTTGATAATTTTCCACGGCACACCCGACAACCTGTCAAGGCACACTGGTTGGGAAACACTGTTTTAGAGGATACATTATATATAGTTAAATTTGTCTTCATAGATGGATGGATTTACCATGAATTCAGTTATTACTACATTTCCTCTGGGTGGAAGAGTTGGACTGAGAGCAGAAGATATTGTATGGATAGAGGAGGAGATCTTATCATCATAGACAACAGAGAGGAACAAGTGAGTGAAAGATACTTGTGTGTGTGTGTGTGGTTTATCTGGATGAGTGATGAAATACCTTTATTGTCAGTTTATTATAGAACTGTGTTATTGTTTAATCTTCTAAGGAATTTGTTAATAACATTTCTGGTGGTGCTGATGTCTGGATTGGTCTGACTGACAGTGATGAAGAGGACACATGGAAATGGGTTGATGGCAGCACACTGACCTCTGGGTGAGAAATCACTGAATTGAACTGATTATTATCTAATAAATGATTCTCACAGTCAGTATCCTATCACACAGAAACATCTAATGGTGATCTGTTGATGCAGGTTCTGGTGGTCTGGAGAGCCAAATGGACACAGAGGAGAGAACTGTGCTCTAAATAATCCATCAAGATGGGCTGATTATCCATGTAATGATGCTTTTAAATGGATCTGTGAGAAGAGCATTTTACCCACCATACTGCCCTAGGAGCATCATATACAATTTGTTTAGATAAATCAACATTAACTTCATAAATATCTGTATACTGTACTTTACAAACACACCTGTTAAACATTAAATGGTTACACTTTATTTCGATAGTCCACTTTAGACATTCTACTAATTACAAGTAACTTTGTAACTACATGCCTACTAACTCTCAGTAGGGTAGGTTTAGGGTTAGTAGAATAAGTTGACATATACTTGCAAAGTTTCTCATAGTATGTTGTATGTTGTGGACCCATCAAAATAAAGTGTTAGAAGATATTAAGCAGACAGTCTACTAATACTCTAATGACTGCTAGTTGACATGTAGTTGCAAAGTTAGTTACTGTTAGTATAATGTCTAAAGTGGACTATTGAAATAAAGTGTTACCCATTAAATATTTAATAGAGAAAAAATGATTGCTAAGGTTTGGGTAGCTCTTTTTTTTATTGTGATTCCATATTGAATCATTTTGTAAATACAAATAAAATCTCTGTTTTGAATTCTGTAAACCCTATAAGTGAAATACATTTAAACCAATTAATTTTATGAGTATTTAGAACTTGCCTTTTCTTTTGAGCTCATTAAACTGACAGTTTTATGTAATCTGAATTATTTCATTTTTTGAGTTTAATGAACTTGTTTCTTTAAACTCAAAGGAACTTCAATTTAACTGGGCAGGGATTTCTGTTTCCCAGGTTATATAATGAATGGTTAAGATAAATATTAAGTGGGAGATTTAGTAGTGTTTCATGTTTGGCTTTGTAAGAAGAGTTTCCATCATGGTGACGAGTGGATCATGAGCTTAGTTTGAGAACAGGTATATGTTTAATGTTCTGTATACCGCCTTACTCATTCAGCAACTGCTAAGCTAATTATTGAGCTACCAATTAGCATGTTAGCATTTACTGCATTAGCTAGTTATAGCTAGTTTCCACTACTATAAATATTTAAGATGAGATTAGATGATAATTTTAAATTACGGGTTAGCATAAACATTTCAAGTTAAGCAATTAATCTGTATTTACAAAATAAAAGCCTAATGCAAAACAAACAAACAAAAATATATCAAATAAATGCATACTATACAGATAGACCTTAAAAGTTAAAGTAAATTAAATTAAATCATGTATTTTACAATGAATTTTTCCCCCTCCTTTTTCTTCCCAGGTTTCAAGAGCTGATATCAAAATTGGTGCCTTTGAAAACCTTAAAACCCCCAAACCCCTACATTATTTCTTCTGTTAAAACTTGTAATATGAGCCATAAACCTGTTTAAATCATTTAACCATTTTAGTGTCACGTTGTCAAGGCAGTGAAGTTGTAAATTTGATATTTCACAAACAAAAAGTTTTGTAAATGTAAACAAAATAATTAGCAAGCATTTTAACATTTACGGATTAGCTCCACACACTTTAATTGTAAGCGCCTCACTGTAACCCATATTTTTACTTTTGTGATAATTAACCTTATGCCACAAGTGCTGCCAACTGAGTTTAACTTGTGTTGCTATTAACTTGTATGCGGTGACTTGACAATTAACCATAGCAACAGTAGCCTGCTCGAGCTCAAGCAATTTTTTATCAAATATATATTAAAACAGTTTGCATTTAAAAAATTTTGAAGACAGTTGATGGTTAGGTAACTACAATATAGGGATGCCAGAATAGATTTTACTTTAATGAATCGCAACAGATTTGGTCCAAATTTACAGAGTCAAGATCCTTTAAAAACTCGACCCTCGTGAAAATCACTAAATAATTTGCACATTGTTGGACAAGCATGCAAATGAAGCCACCGCTAAAACCATCAACCACAAAAAAGATCAGCTGCGTTAACTTTTGATGTACCAGCAACAACCTGAACATTTCAAAAGCTGTAAATGTTTCCAAACTCAGTAAATCTCTGAATGCTTCATATAACTACTGAGTGATTCTGCAATAACATATGCATTTGAATCTCATTTAAATGAAAACAATCAACATTGTTGAAACAAATATTTAGGGTGAAGTTGTGCGGTGAGCTGAAATACCTTTATGCATAAGTATATTATTTACATAGGAAAATTTGGAAAATTGCTACAGTAACTGTGATCATACTGTACAGAAACTTCTTGGCAGAAGATATTTACACTAAGTACAAATTATATTAGATGCTATTTACGCAAATTGTAAATTACACTAATTATAAGGGGCATAACAAACAAACTTGCTGTTACGAGGCGACAGGGATGAGACGTGCAGATCCATATTCAAGCTTTATTCAAAGACGTGGTCACAAAAAAGGCAAGGGGTCAAACAATGGCAAACAGGTATATCATGGGCAAGACACAAGAGTAGTCCAGAAAACAGGCGAGGGTCAATCAACGACGAACATTATCCAACAGGGCTAGGCAGAGAGATAATCCACCTACACGTCAATAGTCCAGGCAGGGGCAAACAGAGTCCGAATGGCGAGACAAAATGGTAATCCGAAACACACAGGCAAGAATCTGAACACAGGAAATAGGCAAGGCAAGACTATGACTAGACTATGAAAACTAGAACTGGCTCAGTAGAGTAGCTATCGCTAGGAGAGTGATAAACGCTATACAATATTCGGATATCTGAAAGAGGAAGTCCATGGCTTATAAAGTGTTTGATTGGTTACAACTGTGTGTGTAATCAGTGCAATGGATGATGGGAAAATGTAGTCTAGGGTATAGAATAACAGTCTGTGCAGTGTGAGAGTCAATATGATGGAAGGGCGACCTCTGGTGGCAATTGGACGGAAAGCCACAGACCAGATTCATTGATAGATACTTGGCTGTCTCTCCTGGGATCGATTGCTTCAGTCTGTTCCTGTCTGTTGTCCTGCTGAGAGGTTTGCGATTGTAGCGCCGCTTTTTTATTGAATCTTTACCTTACTTTCACTCTCTGTTGTTTAAAGTGATAATATATAACTTAATTCCCACCATATTTCTGGTATTATCTATCAAACTAATCTAACTAATTTGAACGTTCGCTTTTAAAACCGCGAGTGCAGCGCGCGTGCAGTGCGTTAGCATTCGTTAGCCGGCTAGCTTGTTACTCGCGGTTCCATTCACGTTTCTATTCGCGCCTATTATTGTTTTCTTTTTTCTCGCTCCGTTTTCATTTCTCTCTCGCTCCGTTTTTCATAAGTTCATCAAACAACAGTGGTAAGTGGTAAGTTAAGTTGGTATCATTCATCAATCACGGTGAGTAATGGCTTCTTCTCCTGCTATTGTTGTTTGCACCGCCTGCCACATGTACAGTTTATCTGTCTCTGTCAGCAGCAAGGGATTCACATGTGATAAATGCAGGGAAATAGTTAGGCTGACAGACAAGATTTTAGAACTAGAGACACGCATCCAAACTTTAGTTGAGGATAGTAAGAATGTGAGGGCTGTAGATACTGCTTTGGATGTGACTAGATCAGGGACTCCTGTACATTGTTCGGTTCCGGTTGTGCCCGTGCAGCAGGACAACTGGTTGACTGTAAGGCGGCCTAGTCGCGGGTCAAAACACCGCTCTTCCATTCCGATCAAAACATCAAACAGGTTCTCCCCACTCGGTGACGCACCCACTGAGAAACCTGATGAAAGTGCTCTAGTAATTGGCGATTCTATTGTACGGAACGTGAAAATAGAAACACCAGCCACCATAGTCCAATGTTTACCGGGAGCCAGAGCGCCTGACATCTTGGCAAATTTAAAAGTGCTGGCTAATGCTAAACGTAAATTCAGTAAGATTGTTATCCACGTCGGCGCTAATGATGTTCGACTTCGCCAGTCGGAGATCATTAAAAATAATGTTGAAGAGGTGTGTGAACTTGCAAGTACGATGTCAGACACTGTAATATGCTCTGGTACCCTCCCTGCTTACCGGGGTGACGAGATACATAGCAGACTGGCGTCACTCAATGGCTGGATGTCTAAGTAGTGCCCGCAGAATAACGTAGGTTTCATAGACAATTGGAAGAGTTTTTGGGGCAGACCTGACCTGTTGAAAAGAGATGGTGTTCATCCCTCCTGGGGTGGTGCCACTCTTCTCTCTAGAAATATGGCACATAGTCTTAGAGTTCGTACTTGACTAACTAGGGCCCAGGTCAGGAAGCAGAGAGACTGGCTAAACCGACCGTCTGCTAGCCGCCTCACGTCACAGAAGTTAATTTCTCAGCACATAGAGACTCCTTCACCTAGATATCACACTATAGAGACTGTGTCTGTTCCCCGTACTAGAAAATACAGAAAACGTCCAAACCAAAGTAATAGTAACAATTTAATTGATGTTCAACAAATAAAAAATGTTTACAATACAGAGAAACAATTGATAAAACTTGGCTTACTGAATATCAGGTCCCTTTCTACAAAAGCACTATTTGTAAATGATATGATCACTGACCATAAGCTAGATGTGCTTTGTTTGACAGAAACATGGCTAAAACCAGATGAATACATTACTTTAAATGAGTCTACTCCCCAAGATTACTGCTATAAAAATGAGCCACGTCCAAAAGGTAAAGGGCGAGGTGTTGCTACAATTTATAGTAATATTCTCAGTATTTCTCAGAGGGCAGGCTTTAAGTATAACTCGTTTGAAGTTATGGTGCTGCGTATAACATTATCTAGAGAAACACGTGTTAGTGATAAATCCCCTGTGATGTTTGTATTGGCTACTGTGTACAGGCCACCAGGGCACCACACAGACTTTATTAAAGAATTTTCTGATTTTCTATCTGAGTTAGTACTGGCTGCAGATAAAGTCTTAATTGTTGGTGATTTTAATATCCATGTCAATAATGAAAAAGATGCACTAGGATCAGCATTCATAGACATTCTGAACTCTATTGGGGTTAGACAACAAGTTTCAGGACCTACTCATTGTCGAAATCATACTCTAGATTTAATACTGTCACATGGAATTAATGTTAGTGGTGTTGAAATTCTGCAGCAAAGCGATGATATCTCAGATCATTATCTAGTCTTGTGTAAACTCCATATAGCTAAAACTGTAAATTCTACTCCTTGTTACAAGTATGGTAGAATCATCATTTCTACCACAAAAGACTGCTTTGTAAGTAATCTTCCTGATTTATCTCAATTCCTCAGCATATCCAACAGCGCAGAAAAACTTGATGATGTAACAGAAACTATGGACTCTCTCTTTTCTAGCACTTTAGATACAGTTGCTCCTTTACGCTTAAGGAAGATCAAAGAAAACAGTTTGACTCCGTGGTATAATGAGCACACTCACACCCTAAAGAAAGCAGCCCGGAAAATGGAGCGCAGCTGGAGGAAAACAAAACTAGAAGTATTTCGTATAGCTTGGCGGGAAAGTACCCTATCCTACAGAAAAGCATTAAAAACGGCTAGATCTGATTACTTTTCGTCTCTTCTAGAAGAAAACAAACATAACCCCGGGTATTTATTCAATACAGTCACTAAATTAATGAAAAATAAAGCATCAACATGTGTTGGCATTTCCCAAGAGCACAGCTATAATGACTTTATGAACTACTTTACTTCCAAGATCAATACTATCAGAGATAAAATTGTAACCATGCAGCCGTCAGCCACAGTATCGCATCAGATAATGCACTATAGATCCCCTGAGGAACAATTCCACTCATTCTCTATTATAGGAGAGGAAGAATTGTATAAACTTGTTAAATCATCTAAACCAACAACATGTATGTTAGACCCTATTCCATCTAAACTACTAAAAGAGCTGCTTCCAGAAGTCATAGATCCTCTTTTGGCTATTATTAATTCATCATTGTCATTAGGATATGTCCCCAAAACCTTCAAATTGGCTGTTATTAAGCCTCTCATTAAAAAACCACAACTTGACCCCAAAGATCTAGTTAATTACAGACCAATCTCAAATCTCCCTTTTCTGTCAAAGATACTAGAAAAGGTAGTATCCTCACAATTATATTCCTTCTTAGAGAAAAATGGTATCTGTGAGGAATTCCAGTCAGGATTTAGACCGTATCATAGTACTGAGACTGCTCTCATTAGAGTTACAAGTGACCTGCTTCTATCATCTGATCGTGGTTGTATCTCTTTATTAGTTTTACTGTATCTTAGCGCTGCGTTCGACACTATCGACCACAACATTCTTTTGAATAGACTAGAAAACTTTGTTGGCATTAGTGGAAGTGCCTTAGCATGGTTCAACTCGTACTTATCTGACCGCCATCAGTTCGTAGCAGTAAAAGGTATCATATTGATCACAAGTGCAGTATGGAGTACCTCAAGGCTCAGTACTAGGGCCGTTACTTTTCACGCTTTACATGTTACCCTTGGGAGATATTATCAGGAGACATGGTGTTAGCTTTCACTGTTATGCTGATGATACTCAGCTCTATATTTCTTCACGGCCCGGTGAAACACACCAAATTGAGAAACTAACGGAATGTATAGTCGATATAAAAAACTGGATGACGAGTAACTTCTTACTGCTAAATTCTGATAAAACAGAGGTGTTAATTATCGGACCTAAAAACTCCCCATGTAATAACCTAGAACACTATCTAACACTTGACGGCTGCTCTGTCAATTCTTCTTCATCAGATAGGAACCTAGGTATGCTGTTTGATAGCAATCTTTCATTTGAAAGCCATGTTTCTAGTATCTGTAAAACTGCGTTTTTCCATCTCAAAAACATATCTAAATTGCGACCTAGGCTCTCAACGTCAAATGCAGAAATGCTAATTCATGCGTTTATGACCTCAAGGTTAGACTATTGTAATGCTTTATTGGGTGGTTGTTCTGCACGCTTGATCAATAAACTACAGTTGGTCCAAAATGCAGCAGCTAGAGTCCTTACTAGAACCAGGAAGTATGACCATATTAGCCCGGTTCTGTCAACACTGCACTGGCTCCCTATCAAACATCGGATAGATTTTAAAATCTTGTTAATTACTTATAAAGCCCTGAATGGCTTAGCTCCTCAGTACTTGAGCGAGCTCTTATCACATTATAGTCCTCCACGTCCGCTGCGTTCTCAAAACTCTTGGCCGTTTGATAATACCTAGAATATCAAAATGGACTGCGGGCGGCAGATCCTTTTCCTATTTAGTGCCCAAACTCTGGAACAATCTACCTAACACTGTTCGGGAGGCAGACACACTCTGTCGGTTTAAATCTAGATTAAAGACACATTTCTTTAACCTGGTTTACACATAACACACTAATACACTTCTATTATTCAAATCCGTTAAAGGATTGTTAGGCTGCATTAATTAGATCAACCGGAACCGGGAACACTCCTCATAACACACGATGTACTCGTTACATCGTAAGAAGAATGGCATCTATGCTAATATTTGTCTGTTTCTTTCTTATTTTGTTTTTCAGTCCGTGTCCGGATCAGATGGTGGATCGGCGCCGGGAGATGATGTCTGTGACCCTGATCGTCGGCGGAGGCCGGACACCTGGATGAGCCCCGGGGACATATCCCCAGTGAAGACCTCGACTTAAATACAATAAAACTTAAAATTAAACAAAATAACTATAATATAATAAAATACCTAACTACATAATACTATTATTGTTAGAAATTGCAACAATATAAAAATAGAAATATAATACATTTATACATTTAAAATTTAATTAAAACAATAAGTAAAAAAAATAAATAAACAATAATATCCTGGCCAGAGGAGAACTGGCCCCCCGACTGAGCCTGGTTTCTCCCAAGGTTTTTTTCTCCATTCTGTCACAGAGGGAGTTTTGGTTCCTTCCCGCTGACGCCTCTGGCTTGCTCAGTGGGGGACACTTAATTTCTAATGATTATCATCAATTTGATTTCATAAATACTATTTAAACTAAACTGAGCTAGACAATGACATCTCTGAATTCAATAATGAAATGCCTTTAACTGAAAATTGAGTGTTTAATCTTATTATTATACATTACTGACACTCTATCCTCCAATTTTATACTGTTAAGTGCTTTGACACAATCTGTATTGTTAAAAGCGCTATATAAATAAAGGTGACTTGACTTGACACTAGCAAACGAATAAATGAATAAATAATTTCTTCACTTGCATATTCTATAATCTAGGAACGGTTTTGAATGTGGTAACAATATGAGCTGCATGATTTTACGGTTGATGCCAACCCATCTGATCAACAACAAGACATCTTATCCAATTTCAATTATAAGCCTATCAGATATCTCTTAAGCATTCCATTTTATTTAAAATGAACACCTCTCTGAGGTAATTATATATATATATATATATATATATATATATACATACACACACACAATGGGAATAGGGACAAAAAAGGGGTCATCTTAAGGTAAATCCACTGTTCTTACACTCTACGCCACAATCCCACTTACTAAATTTTGTAAGAACAGTGGGTGAAATTAGTGAAAATAATACAGACTATTTGCACTTAGTGTAAACAGACACTTCATAACTTTCTCAGTTTAGCATAGACTGCAATAAATAATAGTTGGTTGTTTTACACAGATGGGTGGATTTACTATCAATGCCATTTTTACTACATGTCCAATGAGACGAAGAGCTGGACTGAGAGCAGAAGATACTGTATGGAGAGAAGAGCAGATCTGATCATCATAAACAACAGACAGGAACAAGTGAGTGAAAGATACTCTGTGTGCGTGTGTGTGTATGTGTGTTTAGCTGGATGAGTGATGAAATATGTCTGTTGTCAGTTTATAATAGAAATGTGTTGTTTAACCTCCTAAGGAATTTGTTGAGAACATTTCTGGTTATGCTCATGTCTGGATTGGTCTGACTGACAGTGATGTGGAGAGCAGATGGAAATGGGTTGATGGCAGCACACAGAATTCTGGGTGAGAAATCACTGAACTGAACTGATTATCATGTAATAAATGATTCTCAGAAAGCAGCACTGAACATCTAAAGCTGATCTGTTGATGCAGGTTCTGGTGGCCTGGAGAGCCTAGCTACTCTGTCTATGAAAACTGCGCTCTAAGTTATAACTCAGGGTGGATTGATTTTTCATGTTACAGTGCTTTTAAATGGATCTGTGAGACGAGTATTTTATACATTGCACTGTCCTAGGAACATAATACTTTTTTTTTTCCTCATAACATTACCCACATGTAACATTACAAAAACTTATTAAGTGTACTGTAAATACATTTCAATAAATACACGTGCAGGCATTTTACGAGCACACACGATTAACCTGTTAGTTTTTTGTTGAAAAAATAGGTTTAGTATTGTTTGGGGAACTCTTTGTCAGCAATTTGTCGACAATCTTTAATATATCAAATGTCTTAATTTTGAATACCTTTCCCATTTTTAATATAAATAATTGTAAAAAGATTTTCAACTTTTTTTTTTTTTTTTTAGAAGTTATCCAAAATATGAAAGAGGTACAACTGTCTTATTTTTTTAACTTAGACAAAGGCTTTTTTTTTTAAATAATCAATCAAACAAACAAACCTTTATTTTAAATTCTAAAACAAGTAAAAAAATAAATTTTAAACAAGTAAATTCCAGTTGACTGTAAGAAAAAGGTAAATATTTTTAAGGACTTTTTAGTGTGTTGACAATTTATATTTATCTACAAAATAATAATAATAATAATAACAACAAAACTTCTTAACAAAATAAGTAATCTGATTGGATAAAAAGAATGTTCACCCTCTATATAGTCACCTTTGGTGTATCAAGTAACTGACCAATCACCTCAGGAGCCTGTTTTAAGAGGAAAATCTGTGACCACCTATAACCTAGTAGTGTTTCCACACACACATACTTACAAACACATTTGATCAGCTGTGTGTTCTGTACAAGGTACTAAACATACTTTAAACCTCTGCTGCAAGACTTTCAAAATAATGTCTGCAAAACTGAGTTATGCTTATTTTTCTATTTTCTGCCTGTAGGCATTAAAACCACAGTTGGTTAAGTTACACAAGGACTATGGTGACCTAAAAAGATCTGCTAGGTTACTTTTTGTCTTGATTATATCATTGATTGCAAGAGAAGTACATAGGACTTCCATAAGTACTTTCCCTAGTCCCTTCTTGTCACATAGACACAACATAAAATGTTTAGTTTAGTCTGCTTCTTCTGCTGCCTCTGCAAATACTATATTTCTTTTGGGTTTTTATTTCCCTACACTCTAATCTTCACCTTCACCAATTAGACATAATACTTGAGATATTATTAGTTGATATATTTATTAATTTGTTTTTAATTCAACAATCAGTCTAGGAAAATATTAAAAAAATATATATAAAAAACAGATTATCACTGTTATCAGCCTATTTTCTTTTTACCCATATCATGTATCATGATATAAATTAACCAATAATAGGGAGGGAATTACTTTCCACGTTTGTTAGACCCTGAGAATGAAGGTAAACATAACTTTCATACAGATACTGAGTGATTTTGTAATAACTTATACATTTGAACCTCATTTAAATGAACACGATTCACATTGTTACAACAAACATTTGCGGTGACATTCTGCAAATTGAAGTTCCTTTATGCATAAATACAAGGCTACACAAACACAGATGAGGAACACAACACAATTCACTCCAGGAGAGAAACTAGTGTAAGTTTGTCGGCATCTTGGCAACATTTAAGAGTTTAACAGTCTAAGGGAAAATATAGAAAAGGAAAGAACTTGGAAAATGTACAAAGAAGATGGAAAAACCACTGATAATATCTATGAAAATATTTTTGCTACAGAATGTACATTTGTAAAACAAACCACGGACAGTAACGCAACGAGAATCCAGTCATCTGAACTCACAGGTACTGCGATTAATTAAAATACATTTCATCACACAACATATAGCACAAATTTGTCAATAATGGCTTAAAGGCACAAGCATTTGCTCAGTTTTCATGCTTTCCATTGATGTGTGCTGTGTTAAGAACATAAGATAATAAAGTCATGATTGTTAATCTCAGGAAGTGATTCAGTAAGGATCAGAAGCTCCAGATCAGCTGTAGTGTGTTTGGTTCTGCTGTGTGTTCTTCTGCTGACTTCAGTCATAGTGCTGTGTGTCATCTTCACTCAAGAGAGACAACAGCTCATATCCAAGAATGAAAACCTGACCAATGAGAGAGAGCAGCTAAAACGGGAGAAAAATGCTCTTAAGAGTTGTCTTGGTAAAGTGGGTGAGTTTCTTTTGTCTTTTTAGTAATTGCTACATAACATGAACAAGATCTGGTTAGTATTTATAAGTAATTGTACATCAAGTTCTTCAAAAGAATCCATAAACTAACACCAATTTAAAATGTAAAATATAAAGAGTGTACAAATATTTCCTCTTTTTAGGATCACAGAATACCATGTAAAATTTTCACAGAGTTGGGGTTAAGTGACTCAATTTAAAAGAATTATTATTTTACCACAAGTTAAAAATCAAGATGAACAACCATACCAATCTACATTAGAATAATTAAGATGATTGTTAAAATAATTAATCACACTGTACACACACAAACATGCATGCATAAATAAATAAATTCTTTTAATTTCTTCAAATAGTGGCACATATATATTTGGACTTTAGTTTGGGGACCAGTTCTCACTATTAAATAACTATTTACTACAACTTTTGCCTCAAACTCCTATTTTGCTGCTTATTAATAGTTGGTAAGGTAGTTGTTAAGTTTAGGTATGGGGCAGGAATAAGAGCTCAAAAATATGGTCATGCAGAATAAGGCATTAATATGTGCTTTATAAGTACTAATAAACAGTCAATATGGTAGTAATATGCATGCTAATAAGCACAGTGAGAATTGATCCCTAAACTAAAGTGTTACCATTTGGACCTCAGTGTTTTGTCTACATTATAAAACAGTACACAGTAATATCACATTCAGTGTATATGGTTATATTTACTAAAATCATAAATGGATGCTCCCTTACTTGTCTCTATCCTTAAAATCAACCCCTAAACCCAACCATATTGAATCTGCTGATCACGGTGTCTCCACAGGTCTAGGAACAGTTTTGAACATGGTAACAATATGAGCATCATGATTTACGGTTGATGTGTCAACCCATCTGATCAACAAGACACCTTCCACCATCCAATTTCAATTATAAGCCTATCAGATATCTCTTAGGCACTTCATTTTTATTTAAAATAAACACCTCTCTGATATACCCCATACAATGGAAACAGAGGAGAAATATGATCAGAGATGGATTTGAACTTAGGTCAGTTACATCATAAGCTAAATCCACTGTTCTTACACACCACGCCACGATCCCACTTACTAAATTTGTTTCTTTTGTAAGAATGGTGGGTGAAGTTAGTGAAAATAAGACAGACTATTTGCACTTAAACAGACACTTCATACCTTGTTCAAGCTGGAAAGATAATAGTTGGTTGTTTTACACAGATGGATGGATTTACTATAAATCCAGCTTTTACTTCATTTCCCCTGATGCTAAGAACTGGACTGAGAGCAGAAGATACTGTACAGAGAGAGGAGCAGATCTGATCATCATAAACAGCAGACAGGAGCAAGTGAGTGAAAGACTGTTGTTTTGCTGGATGAGTGATGAAATGCATCTATTATCAGTTTATGATATAAATGTATAATTTTTTCATCTGCTCAGGATTTTGTTAAGAACATTTCTGGTTATGCTCGTGTCTGGATTGGTCTGACTGACAGTGATGAAGAGGGCAGATGGAAATGGGTTGATGGCAGCACACTGACCTCTGGGTGAGAAATCATTGAACTGAACTGATTATCATGTAATAAATGATTAGCACTAAAACATTTGATACTGATCTGTTGATGCAGGTTCTGGTGGCCTGGAGAGCCCAATAATTATACTGGCAATGAAGACTGCGCTGTAAGTTATATCTCATGGTGGTATGATTATTCATGTAATGGTGTTTTGAAATGGATCTGTGAGACGAGTATTTTGCACATTGTACTGCCCTAGGAACATCATACACCATTTTTTCCTTTTTATTTTTAACATTACCCAAATGTAACATTACAATACTTTCATGAATTGCTGATGAAATGTAAATAAATTTCAATAAATACTTGTGCAGGCTTATATAGTACTTAATGTTTAACAGGTTAATCATGTGTGCTCATAAAGTCTTTTGTTAAGAAAATTGGTTTAGTATTGTTTGGGGAACTCTTTGTTTTAATGCAACAATGCAATCTTTAATATATCAAATCTTTTTGATTTGAATACCTTCTCATTTTTTTATTATGAATAGTTGTAATAAAGATTATCTACTTTTTTAGAGGTTATCCAAACTATGAAAGAATTAGTGTTTGTTTATTTATTGTCACATGTTCGGTTTGTTTTGTCTTAGTTTTCATCATGTTTCGTGTTTTGTTCCTGTCTTCCCTTATTTGGTCATTTTCCTGTGTTGCTCCTTAATTGCCCCAATTTGTTATTCTTTTCCACCCATGTCTGATTAATTATCTCGTTTACTCCTTTTGTTTGCCTGTCTTTAATAGCCCTATGTTCTCCTAGTTTCTTTGTCCTGGATTAATGTTATTTTCAATGGAATTTGTGTTGATGATTATTAAAGAATCTTTACGTCTACTCCTTCTTCGCGGACATTTACTACAACCACGACACATAACATTTATTTAATTATAATTGTTTTTACTTAGACCAATATTTTTTTATAAAAGAATGAAGGAAAGAAATATGAACGAATGAATAAACTTTTATTTTAACAAAAAAATCTGCTGTTCACTGTAAGAAAAAAAAAATCTGTTAAGTTTACAGAAGTTTCCTTTAACCCTAAAAGCCTTCCTGTAGCTCAAACAGTAAAGCAAAGTCATGGGTTTGATTCCCAGGGAAAGCAAGAAATCATAAAGTGGCCTTCAATGCATTGTGAGTAGCTGTGGGATGGATGGATGGATATAAAATCATAAAACCATTCACTCAAGCGATTTATTCAATAACACATTGGCTGTTTTTGAAATTGCCACTACACCCTCATTCACTATTCCCTACTTTACTCCACTAATATAGACCACTTGAAATAATGAATGGAAGTGATGAGTGTATGAATTCGGACACTGAGTGTGGTGGAAGGATTGCGAATTTCATCTTTTAGCAAGAAGTGGGAATTCATTTGGTGTGATTCTCATGGGTTTCTCTAGATCTTGAGTGTACATTGGTTATACAGTTGCTATTGCGGTGCATTATGGGAATGAATGAGCACACTTGATAATGTTTTGGACACCACTACACTGAATTATTTAGTCAATCAATTCATTTAAAAACTCTCATTCACTCAGGAATGAAACGCTGAGAAGCGGAACTGTTTATTCTGCTTTGGCTTCGTTTGGAACTATTTTCATTGGTAAAGCAGAAATAGATAAAATAACTGGCACTACTAAATGTGTCTAAAATGTAAGTTCCTCAAAATTAACTTCTTTTTTAGTGAACTGTTGTGTCTGCATCTAATGCTGTCCTTGAACATTAGCAATATAGCACAAGTAGTATCTTTTGATAATAGTGTAATTTCTACCTAAATTGCAATTACATGAGAATGTGTCTGGCAGTTCTGTTTCTGTCTCGTGGTTTGTGGCCAGTAATAATAGTGAGAGACACACTGAACATCATGTCTGATGTGTTCAGGAAGTGACTTCAGGAAGCTGCAGAGCAGCTACAGTGTGTTTGCAGCTACTGTATGTTCTTTTAAACATTTAGCAAATCAGAAGAACTTGGTTATTCATGATGGTGGTGACCTGTAGATGAATGCTTATGAAGATCCTGCAAATTCTGAGCAGAGATGACAGTGGTTATCTACAAAAATAATGCAGACTGTGTGAGAGATCAAGATTTCAGGACAGAGACAAACAAAACCAACCACTTCAGCGTACAGGTAATCACATTCATTTCTTTGATTAAATGTCACAGTTTGCACATTCAGTCATTTAACATGAACACAACATTTAACATGTCTGTGGTGTTCAGGAAGTGATTGTGTGAAGATCAGAAGCCCCAGTGTGTTTGGTGCTGCTATCTTCTTCTGATGCTATTAAAGGATCTTAAGTTAAAATTAAGATCGCCAAATAAAAGTTTGGATTTGGGTCTGTTCCTCGCAGTCGTATGGATTCAGAAGATTTGGATTACAGTGCACAAATTAAATTGTTTCATTTCGTAATAATGTTTAGTTTTTGGTGTATTTTATAGTTCTATTTTCAGTCACAGCATATCGGAGAAAACGCCATTTGTGGCCCATGGTAGACAAAGTAAAAATTACATGACAAGTAAAGGTTAAACGATTGCAGAAATTTTATTTATTTTAAGGGTTTAAAGTGAAGTCTTGTTTAACATTATGTAGGCTATTCTTGGAAACGAGCTGACAGCAGAAACACAGAACAGAAAAAATGTTATCATTTCATATTAAATAAACGAGTCAAAAATTTAATAATGGAATTGAAAACAAGGTCATTGACATGACAAATAAAAACAACAATAATAATAAAATTAATACCGCGATTTCAATATTCAAAAGGATTACTTTTTAGGTGTCATCAATACATCAGTTTTGTACGTTTAAATGCTGGAAATACGTAAGTATTTGTATGTTTAGATGCTGAAAATGTCAGTATTGTACGTTTTAGTGCCTGTAAAAACATTAGTAAATGTACGTTTTATAGAACCATATTTTACGTAAAATACATACAAATTATCATGAGATCACGTTTGGTTTTCTCTGATCGGATAGCTGTCTGATCGTGAAAATACCAGGTGTAAATGCTTTCGAGACAGATCACTCAAACCACTTCAGGTGGTGGTTTAAGACGCATTCCAGACAAAACTGGACAAGTGTAAATGCATCTGGTTGTTGAAGCCACTCTCCTATGTGGTCATTGATCTAGAAATTAGCTGATGATAAAATAAATGCTGTGTGGTATGTGCTACAAAACTTTTAACCTCTGTAATAACAGTGCTATGTGCAAAAGCAAAAAAAAAAATAAAAAATTCAAATATTTTCAACCTTAAATTTACCAGCATAGTGATGTTAGTTACAATCATCAGTTTCTGTGGCACACAGATTATATTTTGAAGATTTAAAACACGGGAAATTGAGATTTCAAGTTAGAGAAATGACACATTAGCATTATTAATAATATAATAAAATATAACCATATAACCATATAATTAGTTATTTTATTCCAAATCCTCTGTAGACATACAACAGCTTTGTGTGAAGGAAAAAAAAATACAAATTAAAATAAAAATTGTATGAGTGCATTACTCATTTTAATTGAAAGGCCTGATTGTACATATTCATTGAAAGACATCTGTCAACCTCATGTTAATAAAGTTCAAAACCTTTATTGTAGCATCTGTGATCATTGTAAATCACACACTGACCTTAGATCAGTTACGTTCTACTGTTCTCAATGACTTCTAAACTAGCATTTAAAAGAAGCAAAGAGGCCAACTATTTTCTGTAGAAATTAAGAATCATTTATCTTATCTGTCATCTTCAGGAAGTGACTCTGTGAAGATCAAAAGCTCCAGATCAGCTGTAGTGTGTTTGGTTCTGCTGTGTGTTCTTCTGCTGACTGCAGTCATAGTGCTGTGTGTCTACATCCATACAAACAACACAAACTACACACAAGAGACACACCAGCTACTAACCAAGATCACCAACCTTACAGAAGAAAGAGATGAGCTAATAATTCAGAATGGAAATCTGTCAAATGAGAGAAACCAGCTAATAAATCAACTTTCAGTTCTTGGTAAAGAGGGTAAGTTTCTTCATTCTATGTAGTTGGACTGTGGTCTCAGTAACTGTACACTACATATTATAGTGTAGTGTATGCTATATATTCTTTGAGTTAACAATCTGCTATAAGTTACTGGTGGTTAAGTGTAGAGATCTTCATGGGTTCACTTAGATCAGAAAACCCATGGTCCGAATCGAGTGGTTCAGGTCTGAAACTTTGAGTGCCTCGGATGCGGGTTGAGACTGACATTTCATCTCCCTCTGTTTGGTTCTAATTAAATGTTAAAAACAGAATGAATAAACAAACAAACAAATAAACAAACAAACCGAAGCCATTCAAGAGAATGAATGCAGGGGTATCTTTATTAAAATTAACAAAAATGTCCTTGTAATTTGAGGTGGTACATACAGGTGCATCTCAAAAAAAATAGAATATAGTGAAAAAGTTATTTACTTTTTTTAAACTTTCATATATTCTAGACTCATTACATGTAAAGTAAAACATTTCAAAAGTTTTTTTTTTTCTTTTTTTTTTTTTTTTTAATTTTGATGATTAGAGCTTACAGCTCATGAAAGGCAAAAATCCAGTATCTCAAAATATTAGATTATTTACAATTGAGTTTCATTAAATGACCATCCCTACACAATAAATTATGAGTATCTCTTGTTCTTTGAAACCACAATAATGGGGAAGACTGCTGAGTTGGCAATGGTCCAGAAGACAATCATTGACACCCTCCACAAAGAGGGTAAGTCACAGAAGGTCATTACTGAAAGGGGTGGCTGTTCACAGAGTGCTGTATCAAAGCATATTAAATGCAAAGTTGACTGGAAGGAAGAAATGGGGTAGGGAAAGGTGCACAAGCAACATGGATGACCGCAAGCTTGAGAATACTGTAAAGCAAAACCGATTCAAACACTTAGGAGAGCTTCACAAGGAGAGGACTGAAGCTGGAGTCAGTGCATCAAGAGTCACCACGCTCAGACGTCTTCAGGAAAAGGGCTACCAAGCCACTTCTGAAACATAAACAACATCAGAAGCATCTTACCTGAGCTAAGGAGAAAAAAACTGGACTGTTGCTCAGTGGTCCAAAGTCCTCTTTTCAGATAGAAGTAAATTTTGCATTTCATTTGGAAAAGTCTGGAGTCTGGAGGAAGACTGGAGAGGCACAAAATCCAAGCTGCTTGAAGTCCAGTGTGAAGTTTCTGAAGTCAGTGATGATTTGGGGTGCCGTGACGTCTGCTGGTGTTGGTCAATTGTATTTTATCAAGTCCAAAGTCAATGTAGCCGTCTATCAGGAGATTTTGGAACACTTCATGCTTTCATCTGCTGACAAGCTTTATGGAGATGCTGATTTACTTTTCCAGCAGAACTTTAGCACCTGCCCACCGTGCCCACTTCCAAGTGGTTTGCTGACCATGATATTACTGTGCTTGATTGGCCAGCCAACATGCCAGACCTGAACCCCATATGGAATCTATGGGATATTTTCAAAAGAAAGATGAGAAACAGTCGATCCAACAATACAGACGACCTGAAGGCTCAATAGTGCCTCAGCAGTGCCACAGGCTGATCGCTTCCATGCCACACCTCACTGATGCTGGAGTTTGTGCTAAAGCACCCCCGACCAAGTACTGAGTGCATAAATGAACATACTTTAAAGAACTTGAACTTTTCTGTTTTGCAAATCCTTTTTTTGATTGATCTTAGGAAATAATCTAATATTTTGAGATTCTGGATTTTTGACTTTCAAGAGCTGCAAGTTCTAATCATCAAAATTAAAACAAACAAACAAAAAACTTTTGAAATGTTTTACTTCACATGTAATGAATTTAGAATATATGAAAGTTTCACTTTTTGAAATAAGTTACAAAAAAAAAGAACTTTGTCACGATATTCTATTTTTTTGAGATGCACCTATACATCTTATGTGCGGTTTATCTCCTTGAAAAACAGTACTTGCTGATTGTTAAGTATTGCAGTCTTAGACATTGCATTACGGTATCAGACAAATTACCTATTGGTACGGGAGTGATGACGTATGTTGTTACGTGTTTACGCCTCTACGTTGTACTAGAGCTGATGCGGATGTGTTGTAAAAAGTTTATGCTGAAGTGGTGAATAAACCCTGAGCAACATTTTGCTTTTGTTTTCCGTAAATGAGTGATGGTGAACTGCGCACTCGAAGCTCAACACTGATATTGATTATAGAAAACCACCCAAATGCAGCATATTGCAAAACTAATGAACTCAAAAAATATTCAGTTGCGGTTTTTTTTTTTTTATGCTTTTTCTCAAACAAAACAGTTTGTGAAAATCCACAGAAAACATATTCTCTCAAATTTTTGACAAAGTATACATTATCTGGCTTATGGCAACATGGTTAAAAACATAGCTAACATGCATCTTACAAAGAAAGATCTGAGAATGAATTTCATCTGCAAATAAAGTAGGAAGATAAATCTACATCTGTCATGGTGTATTTATAGTGTGCTCCTTAAAGTAAAAAGAAATAGCAGAAAATAAAAAAGAAAAAATGAATTAGTTGATTTTTCATGTTTAACAACTGATATAAAACATTAAATGAATAATATACCCACAAATTAAATTTTTCTTAAAATGTACTCACTTTCACACCATCCAAGATGTAGATGACTTTGCTTCTTCATCAAACTTAGCATTACATTACTTGTTCAACAATGGATCCTCTGCAGTGAATGGGTGCCGCCAGAATAAGTCTAAAACACTTAAGTAATGGTAAATCTCTCCAAATTTGTTACGATGAAGAAATAAATCCATCTTGGATGGCCTGCGGGTATCTGATTTTCAGCAAATTTATTTTTGGGTGAAAATTCATTTTTAGGTGAATTATTTCTTTGACAGGTCAATGCTCAGACAACCCTAAATGGATAACGTACAAGAGCAATTCTTACTACGTTTCCTCTGAGTGGAAGAACTGGGTTGACAGCAGATGAGACTGTTTGCAGAGAGGAGCAGATCTGATCATCATAAATCAGTTTGAATCAGTGCTGAATACTGCTTATGGTCTAAATGTATAATATTTCATTCTAGGAATTTATTACAAAAGTTACTAGTGGAAACATTGTGTGGATTGGTCTGACCGACAGTGATAAAGAGGGGGTCTGGAAGTGGGTTGATGGCAGCGCACAGACCACTGGGTGAGCAGCTTGGCCTCAATTCTCAATCACACTGTTGTGTACGAAAAAAAGTATAGATAATTTAAAGCTCAACCTTTTTGCAAGCAATATCAATGCATTCATGCATTAACTTCTAAACCTATTTAGTCACTTGAGCCACATATACAGTATTATATAACAAATAAACTTGAGCTGTTTTAATGATGATCTGTTTTTGTAGGATCTGGAGTTTCTGGGGGCCCAATGAGCCCAATAGCAGAGTTGGAGATGAGGACTGTGTTGTATCTCACTATAACTGGGCTGATTATCCATGTAATTATACATTTGTATGGATTTGTGAGAGGAATTAAGAGGTTTAACAAAGCTGTTACATTAAATCTGTAAATCCAAAGTAAAGCGGTAACCAAATAAATCTGCTGTAATGTGCAAAACAGAAAGAAGAGTTAGGGTTGTTATTATTTTTAATGAATGTTTAATGCTTGTTTTATTAATATTCATAGAAAAGTGAGATGATATTAAAACAATTTAAAAATTGCACTCATATGTCAATGCAACCTCTTGTGTGCAATGTTTCTCAGTTTGTCCTTATTTAATAAACAGAGAATAAGCGAGTCACCATAACAACTCACTCAATCACTATATACATATACACTCACCAAGGCACTTTATAAGGTACCTTGTCAATACCGGCCCGGGTTGCATCCCCTTTTGCCTTCAGAACTGCCTTAATTCATCCTGACACAGATTCAATAAGGTGCTAGAAACATTCCCCAGAGATTCTGGTTCATATTGACATGACAGCATCATGCAGATTTGTCAGCTGCATATCCATGATACAAATCTCCTGTTCCAGCACATCCCAAAGGTGCTCTATTGGATTGAGGTCTGGTGTTTGTGAAGGCCATTTGAGTAGTTAACTCATTGTTTTGTTCAAAAAACCAGTTTAAGCTGATTAGAGCTTTGTGACATGGTTGTGTTATCTGGCTGGAAGCATTCATCACAAGATGGGCACAATGTGGTCAGTGTTGCCAATTAATTTTCAGAAAATGTTGCTAAAGGAAGTTGGATTTGTTGCTAAAAGTTACTAATGACGTGATGTCATTGCACGATGACGTCATTGTGTAATCGGGATGCAAAATTGTGGCTTTCCTGTAGCTCAAATAGTAGAGCATGGCGCTAGCAATGCCAAGATCATGGGTTCGATTCCCAGGGAAAGCAAGAGCTGATAGAAATGTATAAACTGTAACTTGAATGCAATGTAAGTCGCTTTGGATAAAAGCGTCTGCTAAATGAGTAAATGTAAATGTAAAATTGTCATCAAATCTCAGCAAAAAATATATTTTATATATGTTCATTTAAATTTGTTTGTAAAATAATATGCATAATATTAAAATATAAATAACTGTATTTTAAACACACTGAATTATTGAACACTTACACAATTATGAATGATTACGATTTAAGTTTTTTTAATAGCTAGTAAACTAGTATACTTCACATTCTCAACAATTATGCTTTAAGCAGTGTATTAGTAGTTAGTTAGTATGCTACACTCTAATAAAAGTCTGTAAAAATAGGGCATAATCTATGTTAATATGAAATAATTTTCCGTATTGGTTTTTTACCTGCATTTTAAAACCTGTGTCTGCGCAGCTCTCTACAAATAATGAAGCTGTGTTTAGTCACTTCAAAACACCACCTCGTTGCTGAGCAATATAATGTAGCGATCTAGTATCTAGGCTATTTTATTAATAAAAATCGCGGGGCAGCGCTGACAAGTTTCTGTGTGTGCGCAGCACAATCTTGAATCTCCATCCTTCAACCTCTCTGTGTGTGTGTGTGTGTGTGTGTGATGTGTGTGGGTTTGTGTGCATCAAATAAACCAGCACATTAATATGGAACGGTGATTAAACTGACTTGCAACTACCTGTGCATTAAACGGTGCATACCTGCCAGCCAATCAGAATCAAGTGTTCAGACAGACCATGGTATATATATATATATATATATATATATATATACACAGTATATATATATTTATACCATGGTCTGTCTGAACACTTGATTATATTATATTATATATATACTACGCTAAACCCCAGACTGCTTAACTATTTTTACATTTATATATGAGGAAGAACAACAGCATGAAAGCTCATTTACCACCATGTCTGTCATCAACAGGAAGTTCCAATGAACTAATGCCACAGCTCTTCAGAACAGCAGCAGTGTGTGATAAGATGAAGAGCATTTTAAAATTAGTTGATACAATGAATGTTATTGTTATTGGTAGTTATTGCATTGCTTTGTGGGATTGAATGAGTGCACTTGATAATGTCCACTATAGTTTCAGTGACCACTACAAACTGTTTGAAGCTGCTGTTTTCTTCTAAACATTTAGCTAATGAGTTCATTAGCTCGGTCATTCATGATGGTGATGACCTGTAGAGAAATGTTTATGAACGTATGAATGAAATTCTTCAGTGTTACTATTGATACTATATACAAGTTTTGATATTATAAGATATTACATTTACACACACAAACACCCACAATATAGTGGTAAAGTGAGACAAATGGTTTTCATAATAATTATAGATTAAAATGAATTTAAATTTCTAAAAAATCACTAGTCATTTTCATACATTTATAGATTTACTTTATGGATGGTTCTAAACTTAAGTGTCTGATGACACCTTTTAGTTTTTTTCACACATTGAGTACAACTTTGTTCCCCACTGGTGTTAAAAGAAGACAAGCACTGACTACTTAAACACATCTATACAGGAACAAGGAACTAAATAGTTTAATGTTAGATGGTTAAAGAGCAAAAATGTCTGATGATATTTATGATGATGCCTTCTGGACAGAGACTGATAGAATGGAGTTGACAGTGGATATCTATGAGAGTGCAGATCATGTGAGAGATCATGACTTCAGGACAGAGACAAAGATACACCAACCATTTCAGCGTACAGGTAATTTCATTCATGTCTTTGATTAAATGTTCCAGTTTGCACATATTCAGTCATTTAACATCATGTCTGTGGTGTCCAGCAAGTGACTGTGTGAAGATCAGAAGCTCCAGAGCAGCTCCTTTGTGTTTGGTGCTGCTGTGTGTTCTTCCGATGCTATTATAGGACTTTAAAAAGTTAAAGTTACAGGCAATAACTAATTGTCTGCGTATGTCACAAACTTGAGTGTTCCTCATGAATGAATACACACTCAGTAAGGCCATAAATCTCATATCTAGAATGAATTACATATTTATAACTGAACTGTATAGGCCTACTGACAACCTTAAACACATCTGAAGCGCCCCTTACAAAACAAAAATATATGGGAATATACTGGAAAATATAATGTGATGTATTAAATAATACATTTCCATATTACTGGAAATATTTTTCAATATACTTCAATGTATACATGGACTATGTACGGGTGATACCTGTACATATAAAAACTATATAGCAATCAAGACAAAACTGCATTAGATTTTCACATGTAGTAGCTTTATTAAAACACCAAATCAGTTCATTTCTCTTTGTAGAGTTAATGCATGGGTTTGTATAAAGATGAACATATTCATAAACTTTTTTCATTTTATTTTTTGCATAGTTAGACATTTCATGTATGAAAATAGTGTGGTGGTATATAAGGAAAAGTGTTTACTGAAAACAAATATTAAAATTTTGAATGTCGTGTTAAAATCATGGAAGTCATGGTATGTATATTTTCCTCATAACTGCATGAGAACTGTATGAGAAAGAACAGAATGAAAGCTCAAATTTAGTCAATGAACTAATACCACAGAGTGTGAGAAGTTGCATTGCTCTGGCTTCTGAAAATTCACAGAGATCAGATGGAACGTTCCTGTAATGAGGAGTCAAAGGCGAGCGAATCCATTTGCAGTTTTTTATTAGTTCAATGTCAGGCACATACAATGATCAATCACCAGCGTCAGGGATAACACAGATAATCCAGAGACATAGACGTATTCCAGGCAGAGGTCGTGGCAGGCAGCAATCAGCATAAACAGAGTCGAGAAACAAGAGCAATGGTCGAAGAGGCAGGCGGCAGAGAATCACAAGGAGTACAAACAGTCCAAGATAATGCACGGCAGAAACAAACACAAGGAAAACACTCGGAAATGTCAGACTGGGCTAAACAAGACTTCGCGGTGAACTGAAGGTGTGAGTGACTTATATGCAAGTCTGTAAATGAGGTGCAGGTGTAACTGTGAGATCAGGTGATCGTGTAATGCAGAGACTGATTGGAAATGTAGTCCGTGTGATGCAACAGTCTGTGTAGTGCTCGTGTCCAAATGATGAAAGGGTGACATCTAGTGGTTGATGGGTGAATGATCCTGGACCGGATCATGACATAGCCCCTCCCCAAGGAGCGGCTTCCAGACGCTAGCATAACAATCCAGGAAGGTGGTGAAACGGAGGTGGAACAGGGGGAGGGACGGAGGGTCAGGTCCAGGCTGTAGCCCCCCCTGGGATTGATGCATGCCCAAGAGCCCACCAAGGTGGTGCAGATGGAGCAGGGGCCCACCAGGGCGGTGCAGACGAGGCAGAAGCCCTCCAGGGCAGAACAGACGAGGCTGAAGCCCTCCAGGGCGGAGCAGACGAGGCTGAAGCCCTCCAGGGCGGAGCAGACGAGGCTGAAGCCCTCCAGGGCGGAGCAGCTGAAGACCTCCAGGGCGGAGCAGACGAGGCTGAAGACCTCCACGGCGGAGCAGGACTCCACCAATGTGGAGCAGACAGAGCAGAAGACCACCACGGCAGACCAGACTGATCAGGAGACCATGGTAGGGACTGAGACCTGGAGACATCAAAGACAGATAACACAGACAGAGCATCTACAACATATGGGGCAGAGACCAGGACCGGAAAAAGTTCATTAATAGCTTTCCTTGTAACAACTGAATGGGTAGACAGTTCATACTCCAGTGCATTGATCATAACAGGATGGACAGAAAGTTCGCTAACTGAGGCAAGATAAGCAGACAACTCAAAACAGGTAGAGATAGAGTAAACAGACAGTTCAAGACCTGGCTCATAGACTGAAACAAGATTGGTAGTTGGCATATCATTGGATAAGTTAACTGGGACTTTTCTGGCAGACTGTTCGACAGTTGAGTTATTGGCAAACACTGGCTGAGCTGATAGTTTGTACACAGGGTCATGGGGGGAAACTGGACAGACAGGAACATCATTGTACACAACAGAACAGACGAATGAATTACTGACGGACTCATTGACTAAAACAGATTTCTGCGTTGACTCTGAATAGACTGACCGTTCATTATCAGATTCATTGACAACATTCACATATACAGACAGTTCAGAATCTGACCCATTAGCAGAGACTGGGCAGACAGATAATTCAGAGTCAGATTTGTCAGTAAAATTCACACCAAGAGATGGTTCACTCGTGACAGGGATAACAGGACAGAACAATAGTTCAGATCTGGCCTCCACGGCCAATTCGGGACTGGGCGAGAGCTCTGTGGTCGGGACAAGGCAGTAGTTCACAAACGGCCTTCATAGCCGTGGCAGGGTAGGACAAAGATCCACAGACGGCATCCATAGCCGTGACGAGACAGGACGAGAGTTCAGAGGCCTCCATGGCCACGATAGAACAGGATGAGGGTTGACGAGCGGGTACTACTGACACCTCCAAAGGTTCTGCAGCAGTTGCCGCCACCTCCGAGGGTTCTACAGTAATACCCTCAGAAAACAGGGAGTGTTCATTAACGATTCTTTCAACAATGATATGATGATCTGGAAGAGCGTTGCTAGGCGTCACCACCATGCAAAGAGCTGAAGCGGGCACCGCCGCTTTGAGAGGTACAGCAGCATGTGCTATCTCGAGAGGTTCTGCAGCTTCAACCGCCACCTCAGGAGACATCATCGTGGCCGTTGCCAGTTCGGACAAGTCAGTGGTGGTGTATGCAGCCCAAACGCAACATAAAGCGACTCCCATTATGGGAAGCGCTTTGAACAGGGAAAACAGTTCAGGAACAGGAGGGCTGGAGTGAATGGGTTTGGGGATGCCAGCTGCACGTGCCGACACCAGCGGTGCATCCCTCACTCTGGACATCAGATTGGAATAGCGAAAGACTGACCTTGAATATCTGGGTGCAATAGACAGGACGTGATGAGACTCTGGACGTTCGGTTGAGGCGTAACGTGACTCTGGACGATCGGCTGAGACATGACGAGACTCTGGGCGATCGGCTGAGACGTGACTTGACTCGTGAAGAGCAGCCGTGACTTGACTCGTGAAGAGCAGCCGTGACTTGACTCGTGAAGAGCGGCTGTGACTTGACTTGGCTCGTGATGATCAGTTGTAACTTGACTAGATTCACGAAGATTAATGGTGACTTGGGTTAACTCATGATGATCAACGGTGACTTGAAGTGACTCTGGCAGATCAGCGATGATATGACTTGATTCAGGGAGATCTGTGGAGATGTGACTTGACTCATGAATGACAGCTGTGACATAGCGGGGCGTGGTTGTGTCCGCCATCTTGTGACCAGACTCCGCTGTCGCCGCCATTTTGTGAGCGTGCTGTGGTGCGGCCGTCATCTCACAAGTGAGTGCGGCGTCTCGTTCCTCTTCCGCAACACCCACAGTAAAAGGAGAGTCACACAATACTAGTGCATAGTTCATTAAGTTTCTCAATCGGACATTCACCTCCCCTCCGGGTAACCGTGATTTAACTGGTTCATTGAGTCCAAAACGGAATAAATCTTTAAACAACGTTTCATCATACAGAGGAACTTGATATACCAACTCACAGAACTGCTGAACATCCTCAATAGATCGATCTCCTTGCCGTAGAGCTAGTAGCTGGTCGACTGGATCTATGGTTAGGCTGGATTGGTGAAAGGCTGACATAGAGACCGGAACTAATACCTCGGTGACGAGGGGATACCGGGCTGCTGGATCCTGGTAGGGCGAAGTCTTCTGTAATGAGGAGTCAAAGGCGAGCTGATCCATTTGCAGTTTTTTATTAGTTCAATGTCAGGCACATACAATGATCAATCACCAGCGTCAGGGATAACACAGATAATCCAAAGACATAGACGTATTCCAGCCAGAGGTCTTAGCAGGCAGCAATCAGCCTAAACAGAGTCGAGAAACAAGAGCAATGGTCGAAGAGGCAGGCGGCAGAGAATCACAAGGAGAACAAACAGTCCAAGATAATGCACGGCAGAAACAAACACAAGGAAAATGCTCGGAAATGTCAGACTGGGCTAAACAAGACTTCGCGGTGAACTGAAGGTGTGAGTGACTTATATGCAAGTCTGTAAATGAGGTGCAGGTGTAAGTGTGAGATCAGGTGATCGTGTAATGCAGAGACTGATGGGAAATGTAGTCCGTGTGATGCAACAGTCTGTGTAGTGCTCATGTCCAAATGATGAAAGGGTGACATCTAGTGGTTGATGGGTGAATGATCCTGGACCGGATCATGACAGTTCCTGAAGATACAAGGTTAAAACCCTACAGTCCATTGTTTGCTCTTTATCGACAAATTGAGCCACAGATGCAGAACAGACGGCACTGACCTCAGAACAGTTTCGTTCTACTATTATCAGCGACTCTGGAAATAGCATTTGAAAGAAGCAGCCATTATAAACAAACATTCAGATAAAGAACACAGATGTTGACCACCTATTAAGTTAAATTTTTGTATCTATTTTTAAGTTCATTGGATTAAGTCAGGTGACTTTTCCCTCAAGTGCTAATTTGAACCTGGCTTCTACATTTAAAGCTGCAGTCTGTAACTTTTTTGGTTAAAAATGATCCGAAATAAATATTTGAGCAAGTACATAACCAGCCAGTGTTCAAAACTATTGCCTTACTTTAGCCCTGTTGTACCCTGTACATATTTAAGGGATGATGTACGGCTAGCTCTCCCTTAAACAATTTTAATCCACTTTGCATCAGGTGGTTCTTGGCCTCCACGTTGTGGATTAAATTTGTTCAATGCACAGCTAGCTATGCATTATCCCGCTTATACCATGGTCATTTGCCAGAATTGGCAAGTTAAAGCTGGTAATGATATTTGCAGTGCAATATTTGACCGGAAGAGTAAAAAGGATGTGAATTTTTCGTCAGTTACAGCTCGTTAGCTCTAGCATTCTGCCCGCTTCAAATCAGACACAGAGATTAAATAGTCTGGTAAAATAACATTTATTTGAATGAATTGTAGCATTTATTTGACTTTATTAAATTATCTACTGAATTATTATTTTAATTAATTGTGTGTTACCTGTGTCTGCGCATCTCTCTACAAACAATGAAGCTGTGTTTAGTCACTTCAAAACACCACCTCGTTGCTGAGGAATTTAATGTAGCGATCTAGTATCTAGGCTATTTTATTAATAAAAATCAAGGGGCAGCGCTGACAACAAGTTTCTGTGTGTGCGCAGCGCAATCTGGAATCTCCAACCTTCAACCTCTCTGTGTGTGTGTGTGTGTGTGTGATGTGTGTGCATCAATTAAAGCAGCACATTAATATGGAACGGTGATTAAACTGACTTGCAACTACCTGTGCATTAACCGGTGCATACCTGCCAGCCAATCAGAATCAAGTGTTCAGACAGACCATGGTGTATATATATATATATTAGTGGCGGGCCGTGCATTTCACACCTAGGCCTTCAATGGCATCCTACATGAATTAATCCATCTCTTAATACCATCATAATGATGCCACGGTTATAGAAACCATAAATATTACACAGAAATGCAGTGTAACAGGGCATTGCATCACAGACGGGTATCTTATGTAGCGAGAATGAATGCTATTACTAAAGCAAGAAACCCACTTAACAATTCAAATAGTTGCCACTGCTGCGCAATGCATCATCTCTAGCTGAGGCATTAACCTGACAAAATGAAACAAATAGAGTCCACCTGATGTTCTTACAGACATTTACTAACTCAAACGTATTTACCTTACAGATAACATTGGTATAAAACAAATAAGGCGATTACATGTTTTAAAGTTGACTTAATTTAACGAACTCTTGCTGCTTTTCATCTTCACGAGCCTCCCTGCCGGTCTGCCCGCGTGCTGCGCTCTTTTTACATTTATATATGAGGAAAAACAACACCATGAAAGCTCATTTACCACCATGTCTGGCATCAACAGGAAGTTCCAATGAACTAATGCCACAGCTCTTCAGAACAGCAGCAGTGTGTGATAAGATGAAGAGCATTTTAAAATTAGTCGATACAATGAATACAGTATTTAAGAGTGAATCATCAAATGATTCATTCAGTATTGGTTGTTATTGTTATTGGTAGTTATTGCATTGCTTTGTGGGACTGAATGAGAGTGCACTTGATAATGTCCACTATAGTTTCAGCACCACTACAAACTGTGTTTAAAGCTGCTGTGTTTTCTTCTAAACATTTCGCAAATGAGAACAGTTCGGTCATTCATGATGGTTGTCCATGAATCGGGTCCATGGACTTCTGTTCGCTCGCCACCAGAGGTCACTCTGCCATCACATTGACTCTCACCCAACACAGACTGTTACACATTACCCCGGACTACATTTCCCAGCAGTCATTTCACTAATCACACTTAGTGAAGTGAAATTAGTTGACTTAATTTAACGAACTCTTGCTGCTTTTCATCTTCACGAGCCTCCCTGCCGGTCTGCCCGCGTGCTGCGCTCTTTTTACATTTATATATGAGGAAAAACAACACCATGAAATTTCCTTATTTACTAACTCAAACGTATTTACCTTACAGATAACATTGGTATAAAACAAATAAGGCGATTACATGTTTTAAAGTTGACTTAATTTAACGAACTCTTGCTGCTTTTCATCTTCACGAGCCTCCCTGCCGGTCTGCCCGCGTGCTGCGCTCTTTTTACATTTATATATGAGGAAAAACAACACCATGAAAGCTCATTTACTTAGATCCTTAGATCCATCACACAATTACACACCCTACATAAGCCTTGGACGTCCTCGTTCTAATCGCCGAGTATTGTCTAGCGTTTGTCACTGTCTAGTTGATAGCTACTTTACGGAGCCATTCCTAGTTTTCAAAGTTTAGCATTTCCTGTGTACTTCGAGTCATTGGTGTCTTGATCCCGTGCCTGTGTATCTTGGATTTATCTTTTGTCTTGCCGTTTGGACTGTGTTAGCACCTCGCCTGGATTTTTGCTCACTTTTTCGGATTACCTCTCTTGTCAAGCCCCTTTGGATATTGTTCGCTGTCTACTGTCTCACGCCCGTTTTGGATGACTCTTTGCCTTGCCTGTGATATACCTCTTTGCTGGTGTTTTGACCTTGCCTGTGTTTCTGACCACGTCTCTGTGAATAAAGCTTGCGAATGGATCCTCACGTCTCTCGTCTCATCAGCTCTGTAACAATGGTGATGACCTGTAGAGAAATGCTTATGAACGTCCTTCAAATTCTTCAGTGTTACTATTGATACTATATACAAGTTTTGATATTATAAGATATTAAATTTACACACACAAACACCCACAATATAGTGGTAAAGTGAGACAAATGGTTTTCATAAGAATTATAGATTAAAATGAATATATTTCTAAACATCACTAGTCATTTTTATACATGTTTATAGATTTACTTTATGGATGGTTCTAAACTTAAGTGTCTAATGACACCTTTTAGTTTTTTCACACATTGACCACAACTTTGTTTCCCACTGGTGTTAAAAGAAGACAAGCACTGACAACTTAAACACATCTATACAGGAACAAGGAAGTAAATAGTTTAATGTTAGATGGTTAAAGGGGAAAAATGTGTGATGATATTTATGATGATGCCTTCGGGACAGAGACTGAGAGAATGGAGATGACAGTGGATATCTATGAGAGTGTAGATCATGTGAGAGATCATGACTTCAGGACAGAGACAAAGATACACCCACCACTTCAGCATACAGGTAATCTCATTCATTTCTTTGATTAAATGTTCCAGTTTGCACATGTTCAGTCATTTAACATCATGGCTGCATCCGAAAACTGAAAAATGCTGCCTTCAGAGGCAGGATTCCAAGGTAGGAAGGCATCAAGGCACGTCCGAATACAAAGTTAGCTTCACTTCCTGTCTCCTGAGATACCTTCATCTGATTGATTTTTGAAGGCAGCATAGATGTATCCTTAGCTGCCTTTGATATCCCACAATCCTGTGCGTTCCATTCCGAGACAGTTGAGCTAAAAAAATAAAGATGGCGGCTGGAAGTTGGGTTTGGTGGTTATTTTGTGTGTAAATGTATATTTCTGATGAACTTTTTGCACTTTTGATGTTATTTCTAACGAGAAATGAGTATTATAGTAATTAAATATTTGTTTAGTTATCACCAAAACTCATTCTATTTTGTTGTAGATCATTAAACCGTTACACTGCCTCAGAAGCCTGTCCAAAATCAGTTTCGTGAGGTGCCTTCGTGCAAAAACGATGCCTGCAAAGTCATTGCCTCATGAGGCAGCGAGGCAGCAAGTCAGCTGCCTAAGTTTTCGGATGCAGCCCATGTATGTGGTGTCCAGGAAGTGATTGTGTGAAGATCAGAAGCTCCAGAGCAGCTCCTTTGTGTTTGGTGCTGCTGTTTGTTCTTCTGATGATATTATAGGACTTTAAAAAGATAAAGTTACAGACAAAAACTAATTGTTTGCGTATGTCACAAACTTGAGTGTTCCTCATGAATGAATACACACTCAGTAAGGCCATAAATCTGATATCTAGAATGAATTACATATTTATAACTGAACTGTATAGGCCTACTGACAACCTGAAACACATCTGAAGCGCCCCTTACAAAACAAAAATATATGGGAAAATATACTGGAAAATATAATGTGATGTATTAATACATTTCCTTATTACTGGAAACTAGTGCTAATATTTTTCAATATACTTCAATATATACATGGACCATATACGAGTGATACCTGTACATATAAAAACTATATAGCAATCAAGACAAAACTGCATTAGATTTTCACATGTAGTAGCTTTATTAAAACACCAAATCAGTTCATTTCTCTTTGTAGAGTTAATGCATGGGTTTGTATAAAGATGAACACATATTCATAAACTTTTATTTCACTTTATTTTTTGCATAGTTAGCCATTACATATATGAAAATAGTGTGATGGTATATAAGGAAAAGTGTTTACTGAAAACAAATATTAAAATTTTGAATGTCGTGTTAAAATCATGGAAGTCATAGTATAAGGGGCTATATCACGATATATATTTTCCTCATAACTGCGTGAGAACTGTATGAGAAAGAACAACAGAATGAAAGCTCAAAGTTAGTCAATGAACTAATACCACAGAGTGTGAGAAGTTGCATTGCTCTGGCTTCTGAAAATTCACAGAGATCAGACGGAACGTTCCTGAAGATACAAAGGTTAAAACCCTACAGTCCATTGTTTGCTCTTTATCGACAAATTGAGCCACAGATGCAGAACAGAGAGCACTGACCTCAGAACAGTTTCGTTCTACTATTCTCAGTGACTCTGGAAATAGCATTTGAAAGAAGCAACCATTATAAACAAACATTCAAATAAAGAACACCGATGTTGACCACCTATTAAGTTAAATTTTTATATCAATTTTTAAGTTCATTGGATTAAGTCAGGTAACTTTTCCTTCAAGTGCTAATTTGAACCTGGCTGCTACATTTAAAGCTGCAGTCCGTAACTTTTTTTGGTTAAAAATGATCCGAAATCAATATTTGAGCAAGTACATAACCAGCCAGTGTTCACAACTATTGCCTTACTTTACCCCGATTCACAACGGTTAGCTTATAATAATGTTTTCTAATTTGAGTGGTACGGGTAGGTTTTTAAGGGAAATTCGAGCATGGCACTGTGTCATAACGTCACATCTCTAAACATAAAGAAGTTGTCCCGGCTAGTAGGCTATCGCATGTGAGGATCCTGCAGGCGGCGGCTCGTTTATAGCCTTTTCTCACGGCAGCTAGGGTAATTAAATGTATCATTTTGATGGCGGATTGTGATCCAGAAAGGATTATGTGTTTATGAAACACGTGAATGAAATGAAATTATATTCCAGTTTTAAATGTGCTGATTACAGATAGACTGGGATTACACATAATTTGTATTTTAAAGAAAAGGGAGCATAATTTGCTTTTTGAGTTAAAAGAATTTCTTAATATGAAATTCAAATGGCATGACAATTAGATTAGACTGTACAGAAATTGAAATCTACACGATAATACATACTATACTCATAGTCATGCAATGCTGATGCTGTTAACCTTAATAATTTGAGAATAAAGTATAACAATACAATAATAATAATTTGCACGGTTTGGTGTGATATGAGCTAACCGATTGTTAGATTTAATCACCATTGGTAGCGCAATTTATTGTAATGCTTTTTTCCCTCAATTGGTCAGAAAAAACATGGCAGACTTGTTACTTACTTGTTCAGATGACATATTGGGTGAAAATTCTTATTTGGGTCATATATTCCAAGACGTAGACTAGAATCTGTGATTCTGAAGTACAGTGAATATCCTCACCGGTGCGGTGACTGACAGCTACACATTCACCTCAAAACATTAGATTCATCCATGCTGGAGCCATGCCAGAGGACATCCCACGCAAGCAAGATAATTCTGCAAGTAACTGTAATTCCAGGTTTTAAACCAGAGATGACGACAAAGAGGCAAAATTTACGGACTGCAGCTTTAATCATATAATGGCCACGACACATAAAAATAATTATGCACGTTAATTGGTATGAAACCAATAGGATGTCATATGCTCTTGTACTTTGACATACTTTGCCCCACATTGGCCTTCTCTACTGAGATCTCAAAAAACAGAGAGCCAAAGTAGAAACACACAAAGACAGCTTCCACCATTTACATAGCTGAGCAAACAAAAACATCTCAACCTGTGTATGGCAATACAGACACTGATGGAGCACGGGATAAGGACAGACAAGAGAAAACAAATACAACTACAATTTTGTATTTAGCAATTTAAAAACATTTCTTCATGTCTGTCATCATCAGGAAGTGATTCAGTGAAGAGCAGAAGCTCCAGATCAGCTGTAGTGTGTTTGGTTCTGCTGTGTGTTCTTCTGCTGACTGCAGTCATAGTGCTGTATGTCTACATCCATACAAACAACACAAACTACACACAAGAGAGAAACCGGCTACTAACCAACAACACCAACCTCACAGAAGAAAGAGTCCAGCTACTAACCAACATCACCGACCTTACAAAAGAAAGAGTCCAGCTACTAACCAACATCACCGACCTTACAAAAGAAAGAGACCAGCTACTAACCAACATCACCAACCTTACAAAAGAAAGAGACCAGCTACTAACCAACATCACCAACCTTACACAAGAAAGAGTCCAGCTACTAACCAACATCACCGACCTTACAAAAGAAAGAGTCCAGCTACTAACCAACATCACCAACCTTACAAAAGAAAGAGACCAGCTACTAACCAACAACACCAACCATACAGAAGAAAGAGACCAGCTACTAACCAACATCACCAACCTTACAAAAGAAAGAGACCAGCTACTAACCAAGATCACCAACCTTACAAAAGAAAGAGACCAGCTACAAACCAACATCACCAACCTTACAGAAGAAAGAGATAAGCAAAAAATAAAGAATGCTAATCTGTTGAACAAGAGAGAGCAGCTAATAAATCAGCTTTCAATTCTTGGTAAAGACGGTAAGTTTATTCATTCTATTTACTTTGGTTGTGGTCTCAGTAACTTTTAGTGTACACCAGAGCCAGAGTGCGACTCATTTTCAGCCCTGGAGTTTCATGCCTTAGACCGGCCCACTTTGTTTTTTTTTGTGTTTTTGTCTTTTTTTCTTTTTTTTTGTACTGGCCTTTTCAGTGCCGCCTTTGCACTTTCTATTATAGATTTTTTATCTATTATTTTTTACTTACATATCTCCAACAATCCAATTTTTTTGCAAGGTGCCGTTGTCAAGGGGAGTCAAAAGATAATTACATCATCATTGCCAATTAACTTTAGAAATGGAAAATAAGGGACCATTGTGATTCTTTATCTTATTCTTTCAGAAAATAGTGTTTATTCATGTATTCTTGTAGAAAATAAGTGTTGATTCTTTAAGAAAATAAGGAACAGAATAAGGGACGTTCCCAATATTTGTACTGTACCATAATTTAGGCCTTAGCAGCTTTAAGTCTGCCTGCAGTTAAAAAGTTCTCAGAAATAATCACAATTGTTTTGCTTAACCTATTTATGTACAATTATTCTAAAAAGAATTTTAATGTCATACAAAAAATGTCATTGGCTTGAGTAAATTTTACCAGAATTATAGAATTGTGACATCACACATGTAATTTAGGAGGTGAAAATACTGTGAAATTACAAATGGCATGTAATTTGAAAGTGTAACAACTGAAGGTCTATGAAACATCAGTCAATCAAGCATTTTTTTTTTTAAACAATGGCACTGAAAGTTTTGAACTAAAATGTTATTGCAACTATAGTCTTTGAATGAATGAAAATGCATATTTGGTGCTTGGATTTGTACTTCAATAATGAGGTCCAAGTTTGAGAATACCCTACGCTAGAAGTATATATATATATTTTTTTTAATGCATTTTTTCCCTCTCTATTTAACAGTATTAACTTACAATTAAAGACATCTTCCCTCAGGTAGATTAAATGTTTTCCTGCCGTGCTGGACGTTGGCCTCATGATCAATAAGTTGTTTGCACTCACCCAAACTGATTTTGTAAAATAAAAGCGTACGATTAAAGGCCATTGCAAAAAAAACAGACCGGCCCACCAGGAATCCTCCCGGTGCTCCCGATTATCCAATCCGGGCCTGGTGTACACTATACAGTACAGTCATTGAGTAAACTATCTACTAGAAGATACAGGTGAGTAAAAGTAACTGGCAATAAATACTTGACCTTGTTGTTTACAGATGAATGGATTTACTATCAGTTCAGTCTTTACTACATGTCCAATGAGACAAAGAACTGGAATGATAGCAGACAAGACTGTCTGAAGAGAGGAGCAGATCTGATCATCATAAACAGCACAGGGGAACACGTGAGTGAATGAAACTGTGTGTGTTTGTGGTGTTTAGCTGCTGAGTGAGAGATGGTCAGATGAAATGTGTATATTGTCGATTTATGATATAAACATGTAATTGGTTTAACTGTTTAGGATTTTGTTATGAAAATTACTGCTAAAAGAGAATTCTGGATTGGTGTGACTGATGATGATGAAGAGGACACATGGAAATGGGTTGATGGCAGCACACTGACCTCTGGGTGAGAAATCACTGAACTGAACTGATTATTATGTAATGAATGATTCTTACAGTCAGCATCATATCACACAGAAAGCAGCACTGAACATCTAATGCTGATCTGTTGTTTCAGGTTCTGGGCATCCAGTAGAGAAATAACAGAGCCAAAAGGAGGAACATTAGAGAACTGTGCTGTGACTTATTTAAAAACTAACCCTGATGTATTAGGGTGGCATGATGTTAAATGTAATGATCCTTATCAATGGATCTGTGAGAAGAGTATTTTACCTGTCATCCAGACCTAGGATTTTATTTTTTATTTTTGGGCGACCCAGGTTTAACAGTGCAAAACTTTCATAACTAGGGGTGTCCATTTTTGCTTCACATTGTGTATTTGATATTTGATATGAAATGTTTATTACTAGATTCCAGGCAGATGTGTTGGAGCTGAAGTCTTCAGGATGGTAATTCTGCAGAAGCACACTGTAAAAAGACTGCTGTAAATTTTACAGTAACTTACTGGCAGCTGGATGCCAGTAAGTTACTGTAAAAATGGTTACAGTATTATTACTGTAATTGCATTTACAGTATATTAATGGCTTTACTGTATTTTCATTTACAGTATTATTACCATATTTTCATTTACAGTATTGTTATTGTATTTATATTTACAGTATTACTGTATTTTCATTTACAGTATTACCGTATTTTGATTTACAGTATAATTACCGTATTTTCATTTACAGTATCAGTGCTGTAGTGTTTATTTTCATGTATTTTAAACAGTTTTTACCTATAAAAAACAATCAAATTGTGGTACAGCACTGTATTCCATGATTTTTACCATCCCATAAAAAAAAAATCACAATAACAATTAGTTCTGATAATATTCTTTTTAATTGTTGAACATTTCCTTTTTAAAAGTACAAATTACAAGTCTTGATCTCTAGGATGAACTAGCTGAAAAAAGGGCATCACCACAGTCCCCTGGGCACTTTGTATCAAGGCAAAACATACACATACTGAAAAGCAAAAACAAGTAAGTACACTAACAGTCAAAAGTTTTTGAACGGTAAGATTTGTGATGTTTTTAAAGAATTCTCTTCTGCTCACCAAGCCTGCATTTATTTGATCCAAAATACAGCAAAAGCAGTAATACTGTGAAATATTTTTACTATTTAAAATAACAACTTTCTATTTCAATATATTTTAAAATGTAATTTATTCCTGTGATCAAAGCTAAATTTTCAGCATCATTACTCCAGTCTTAAGTGTCACATGATCCTTCAGAAATCATTCTAATACGCTGATAAACATTTATTATTATTATTATCATCATCATCATAAATATTTAAAACAGTTGAGTACATTTTTTCAGGATTATTTGATGAATAGAAAGATCCAAAGATCAACATTTATCTGAAATAAAAACATTTTGTTACATTATACACTAAACCATTCAAAAGCTTGGATTCAGTATTTTTTTTTTTACTTTTATTTAACAAGGATGGTTTAAATTGATCAAAAGTGAAGATAAAGACATTTATAATGTTACAAAATATTTCTATTTTAGATCAATGCTGTTCTTCTGAACTTTCTATTCATCAAGGAAACCTGAAAAAATTACTCTGCTGTTTTCAACATCATAATAATAATAATAATAATAAGTTTTTTTGAGCAGCAAATCCGAATATTAGAATGATTTCTAAAGGATCATGTGACACTGAAGACTGGAGTAATGATGTTAAAAATTCAGCTTTGATGACAGGAATAAATTACATTTTAAAATATATACAAATAGAAAACATTTATTTTTAAATAGTAAAAATATTTGACAAGCTCTCCGATGAGAAACAGCAGGATGGGATTCAGGTAGATCCTTTTTCTTTGCACCCTCTTTCCAGAATTCCAGCTGATCTGTGACAACTTTCAATGCATTTGGTGCCACAAAGATTGACCGTCTGAATGAACCTGCAAGCACAAGAAAAAAAAACATTATTTTTCAAAGCAGTGTTTACAGAATTTGCCTCAACTGTCAAACTTGGTGCTGTATGCACTTTGATGTTAATAAAACCTTATATACTACATCTGAACGCACCTACAAGGGAAGGTACATAATTAATTGATAATCCATCACATTCAAATTATTAAAGCTCCATTTTTTACAATGCATTCTCAATCAGTAGAGCAAAGTGCTAGAATGCTGAATTAATGGGTTTGATTCCAGGGGCGGTTCTAGGGTGAGTGGATATCCAGGGCTTAGCCCAAAGACATTAATTTATGTATCAGAATACATGGGATACAAGTCAAATAAAACAGGCTATGCTGAAAAGTTACATTGGCTAAGTGGCTTAATGTTTTTTTTAAAGCAGCAAGTGTAATTATAACTTGCACTTACAAATTGCATAAATAATATTATGAAATTAATGTTTTAAATATAAACAAAAAGTTTGAACACAAAAATATGTAATGATAGAAAAAAAAATAGAATGATAATTTTAAAAATGAGACTAAAATTACCAATCAGTAATTTCAGTAATGAAACACTGTTGTGTGCAGAGGCACAACATGGCTTTGTTTAGAACCGTTTTTGTGAAATAGAGCAAAAAGACAATATTTTCTTCATGATTTAAATCACTTAATAGTAACTTTGTTTATTGAATTTTGTTGCCCTGACACTTAGTAAAGTCTGCCACAGACCATGCTAAATGCTAACCAATCTGTTCATATAATCTAGTCATTCTAAATGTGTGTGTGTGTGTCCTAGAAAATCTGTGCTTATAATACCATGATTAAAAATCTATATTTGTTGCTATACAGTAACTAGGGTTGGTGCCTAAACGGTGCCTGAACCGATATTTATAAAAAATTAATTAAAAAAATTACCAATTAATAATTGGATTGGCCATTAGCACTGAACAAATGATGTCTTTTTCATTCATACTGGACGCCAGAGGGCGCCCTCACACACACAAAAAAAAATCCACATATCCAGTCACAGAAGAAGCGAAACTCATGAAGCTCCAGGAAATCCCCAATATGGACAAAAGCATTGCTATAGGTGTAACGGAGTAAACAGAAGATATAAACGTTTTGAATGATAAAACAAACACAATAAACACTCGACTACGACAATGTATAGTTTATCTGTGTTATTCAAGCCATCTCTGGTATTTTCATAGTAATTAAGTATATAATCCATTGCTAATCGATGCATTAGTAGCCTATGGAAAATTGTCTGCCTCATTCTGTGACAAGAAGCTACATCAGATCACAAAAGGAAGCATTTAACTGGTGTGGACTAAAAAGGTTATAACATTCTCTTTTGTTGGACAACAGGTTTAAAAATGTGAATACAATAGAATTTTAGCTTTAGGCATTTTAATTTAAGCATGTTTAGCTTAGCTAGTTAAAGGAAGGCTACCTGCTGCCGTCAGAGCAAGTGTAATTTCTGCATTCATGCGCTCCTCAGATGCTCTCATTTCCTGAGTTGTGCTTTTAAGTCAGAATGTGAAAACAGCACAGTCGCGTTACTACTACAAAGATATGTTGGACTTGTTTTATTAGAACTTTCCAACTTGAGTTCACGTGCATTTTCTCAGTCGGGAAATTATTTTTCACGTGCGGTGCCAGTGATGATGCTTCTTACGTTTGTTTCAGAGAAACAAAGGACAAATATTTCAATCGATCGCTCAGGCATGGCACCGAAATGAGGCACCGAAATCTGCGTTCTGATTCGGTTCTAGTACATACCAGTTACATAGGTACCGGTGCCATATTGGTACCGGGTTTCGGAACCCAACAGTAAAAGTAATCTAATTTTGTCAGATGGGGATATCGGTATAATTTATAGGCTACAGTAAGCTAAAGATACCTGAAGCAGCTGCATTTTGCTGTTTAAATGCTGATTTAATAGAAATAATTTTAATGCGCATGAAAACTCAATCTTGATGCGCACAAGACATGGTAATAAAAACATTCGGGGCTTCAGCCCCCTTAGCCCACCCCTAGAGCCGCCCCTGTTTGATTCCCAAGGAATGAATAATTCAATAAAATGTGTAGGTGTAACACACATGGTTTAAATATTTCCATACATGCTAGCATAACCAAATTTACAGTATTTACTAGCTGCCATATCAACACTATATAGAGAATAAAGTGCACCAAAATTCTAAAATCTTTTGAAGATGTTGCTGAATATTTATTGTACCAAAGTAGAAGTACATTTCTGGCTGAAGTAAATTTTGTCATCTCAGTTTTTAGTATTCATTTAAAATTAGACAAATCTGCAATTATTTTAATCTCCAATCTCTTATCAGATTAACTAGCAGAAGACACTACCCAGTTTTAAATTCCAGTTGCACAGATGTGGAACGTTGTAACACTATGTTACAATGTGCCCCGCTATTATTAAACTATGCTATTCTATGACATTAGCGATGCAATTTACACCATTTACTTTTATGAGTTTTAATGAGAAGCCACAAGAAGCAGGTGAATAAAGACTGACAATCGATGTTTAATGTTCAGAAATTATTATTTCAAGAAATGTAAAGCATTTTGGCTCGTTTATGTGTCTCGTGTCCTATAACAGCTGTGTGTGGAGGGAGGGGAGTGTATCATTTCTGAATTTCTGAATGCATTTCTTCATTTGTGCACTCTGTTTTGAACTACACTGTATACGTAGCTGTGTGTTGCGATCAGGGCCGTCTCAAGCATGGTTGCAATGTGTTCATTGTCAAACTCCAAAATTAGATTATTTTTAATTCTTAAAAAACGCCATTATTTTATTTAATGATTTTATTTTATTGACAAAATTTTTTAGTTTGTCTTGTATATTTTTTTTTCATTAGATCCGATAATATTTTAAGCTGTCATATGTTTATATTACAACGTGCCCCTCACAGGTTACAATGTACCTCACCTACGGGACATGTTGTCACATTTCACTTCAATTCTTTTGGGATAAATAACGAAAAACATATACACTTTAATTATGAAACAACGCAACATATTTGTACTAGACAAGTGTGAAATTAAAGTGAATAAAAAAATTATACTCTGAACCCCACGTGGATTTACACAAACTAAGAAAGTCAAACAGTGTTAGGTTGTGCCCCTTGCTCCCCTACTTTAAATACAATATAACTTGCTTTGCATAAAAGCATCTGGCAAATGCATGAATGTAAATGCAATGTAAAACAAAATGTATTTTGGGTTACCTAATTCTGCTTTTCTGTAAAATGGACAGCTGGCTGTATGATGATTCGGCCCTCATAGTCAGGATCCTGTTTTTGCTTGGAGAAATCTCCTGTAACAGACAGAGTCACAACACCCTTTTAGTGTTACTATAGTTTATGATCAGAAAAAAAACTTCCGTACAGTAATACAAACATTTTTAATAAAATAAACATTTTTGGTAACACTTTACAATAAGGTGTCATTTGTTAACATTAGCTAATGTATTAACTAACATGAACAAACAATGAACAATGCATTTATTACACTATTTATTAATCTTTGTTAATGTTAATGAAAATACAGTTGTTGTTTATTCGTGTTAGTTCACAGTGCATTAACTAATGTTAACAAACACAACTTGTGATTTTAATAATGCATTAGTAAATGCTGAAATTAACATTAACTAAGATTAATAAATGCTGTAGAAGTAGTTCATTAATGTTTTTAACTAACGTTTATGTTAACTATTGAACCTTATTATAAAGTGTTACCACATTTTTAATATTTATTAGCAAAACTTACTATATTAATATATTGCTAGCCCGTTCCTCTCTTTCAGAAGTAAACTGGTTCTGTGAGTTAGTGGAGATCAGCAGCCCGTGGCTAATTTGTCTACTTTAGTAACATTAGTTAAGTTGATGAAAGCTCACCTGTTGTTACGACGGCAATCACAGGAAAAGACTCCAATACTCCTCCGATGCAGACGACATGACCACAAGACCACAAACTTGAAAATAAAATACAAAAGATGTACTTTACAGTGGTATTTCTTAACTCAGTTTTCCTCAGTATTTCATGTTAGCTCGCGGTTTTATTTTACGTCTCTCACTGAATAGGGACCGTCTCTAAATTTACATATAACATTGGTACACACGTTTCTATTACACTTGAGATAAAGAGGCAGTGTACAAAAGATATTATGTTTCTTTGTGTTCGTTAACTTCGGCTAACTGACATTATTAACTTACCAGTTGATGTTATCACCGTTATGGCGGCGTTAATCCGGCCGTCAGTCAGAAAAAAAGGCCCCAGCTCCCGACATGAAAAACGACACGATTAATAATGTTAGTTTGCTGTTAACAAATTAAACATCTTAAAATATCTCAGTTTTGCATAAAACATAAATAATATACAAACCTTTTTGTCCAGTTAACAGTGCAACGTGTCTCTTCTGTTCTTTTACCGCTGCTTCCACCAAACAGCAAACAAAATAAATCTTCCTTGCCATTGGTCAGTTTTTCGCGGGCAAGTTCACTACTGTAAATTTACAGTAGTTTACTGTAGTGACCATTTATTTTCCCATAATCCTTTGCAGTTTACAGTAAAATACTGTATATACATTTTACAGTATCTTACTGTACATATTACAGTAAAATACTGTTCAAATTACAAAAATCGGTTACAGTGCAGGACTGAGCACTCCTGACTGAAGAAAAATATTTATTGCCATCTTGCATCTAACTTATCGACTGTATTGAAAATGGCCACTGTAAAATTGTTGTAGTGTTCATCTTGTTGCCAGGATGATTATTTCGTAAACTGGAAAGGATTTATAAGACAATAAACAGATAAGATTTTAAAACAATTTCAACTAATTATTAATTGGGTGAAAAGCTGTTAAAGAAGTTGTATGACTGTACATTATCTATTAAATGTGCATCTGCAGTGTGCTAATGTGTATCTTGTTTATCGGTAGCCACTTTCTAGGAAATAAGCAAAAGCTTGTTTGAGAAAATGGCATGGCGTCACTAAAACTGGATTGGACGGGATCATTTTAAGGCAGACCTGAAGTTTAAGAAATATCCTGGGATATTTGCCTTTTGAAAGTATTCATTGCACTTATGTATTTACAAAAAATAGAGTTCAGATACAAAGACAAGACGCTCAAAAAGCTAGTCAGCAGTGGTTTTACTTTGAAAGATGGGGGCAATACATTCTGTTTAACCACCGTAGAAACACATTTACCACTATGTAAGGAAGTCAGTTGCAGGGGCGTAAATTTCTGCAAAAATATACAGAATTTACAATAAACAAAATTTCTCAAGAGCAATTTTTGAAAGGGACACAACAAATACAGCTAAAATTGTACTTGTAAGGATATGTATACACAGAGGAAAGCCTTACTACTAAATTAGACAACATCAAGCTGTTGTGGTCACATCCGTTGAAGACATTACTATCCATCACAATGTTGCCAAGTCCGCGGTTTTCCCATGGAATTGGGCTACTTTGTCACTGTTGCTGTGGGTTGTTTTTCATGTCCGCGGGTTGAAGTGACCCCAGTAACGTGTATTTTATCCCCCGGAACGCGATTTTTACCGGGGGACCCCCTAGAAACGTGGTTAGTTTGCTGGTTTTGGGCTAGTTTTGAGTAGCAGCAATTGGGTGGGTTTTGTTGTGAAAACCTGGCAACCCTTTCAGTCAAGCAGGTAACGTTATTATTGCTAACATAGTGGACACATTGAAAAATACAATTAGGATCATCTGCATTAAAGAGAAAATAATCACTTCATCCAATGTTTAAGTGAATAAAATATCCTCAACAGCCTTACTTACTGAAGTTCCACAACTGTTGACTTTGTTCTCTCTCACCAGACTTGTGTGTGTGTGTGTGGCAAGCAGGCATTTTGACCAAAGCACTGTGAGGCAAGGGAGGGGGGGTGTATTTTTAGATTTTTAGATTTTAGATTAGCTGCAACTGAGATGTGTTTCTGAGCAAATTAATTTCAGTTTCTCCCATATATCGAACGACACCAAACCACATGACCCCATATTTGCACTTTATCAAGAATAACACTTTTTTGACTTATGGCCACTATGCAAATTAGTATGAACAGGCTAGACTTCACACGTGCAATACTTTGACATACTTTGGGCTGATCTGTTTTTTTTTTTTTTTTTTGTGATTATTATTATTGTTGTTGTTGTTGTTGTTGTTGTTGTTGTTGTTGTTGTTGTTGTTGTTGTTAATTAATTAATTAACATTTATGGTACCTTTGCATGTTACCTTAATGTTCTTTTAATCAATAAAGTCTTGAGATGTTTAAGTTAGGTGTATTAATGTGTCACTCCACATTGGTCAATGTCAGTCCTATAACTCCAGTCAGTGTTTTAAGTGTTTCTTAAGAATCAGATACGCACATGTAGAGGATCTGATCACCTGAAACTGAGTATCATCCAAGAGTAAAACACACTGTGACCTGCTTTAGAGAGCTTTGACGATTAAATATACAGATTAAAAGAGGAAGGGCCCTGCAGTCCATCCTGAACCTCAGATGCTGTCAGTTGCTCTGTTTCTAGTATTAATTTCGTTAACGAAAACTATGACGAAAAATGTTCATTGACGAGCTTTTTCCCACGACTAAGACAAGACGACAATAAGGTCAATAAACTGTTATCGCTGTTATAAGGATACATTTTCTGCGTGGTGTTTTGCTTATTTTAAGCAATCTGGCAACCATGTGCACGCGCTCGCTCCTCATTGCAGAAGCGCTGCCGCCGATGATCTGAAAACATGACAAGCTGGAGTTTAGCAATCTAAATGAGTGTCCCTCAGTCGGTCTGTGTTCTGTCATGAGATCTCGACTATATTGTTTGCGATTGTGGTTGCTGAATTCTTGTTTCAAAGGGATAGTATACCTTCAGTTGCTGATTCCAATTGACTTATTGACATTGACAACTAAATGTGAACTATTCCTTTAAGAATTTCTGATAAATTTTTAGTTCACTGGATTAAGACAGGTGACATTTTTTCTGGTGCTAATTTGATCCTGACAGCTACATCTAACCACATGGTCATCACAATATTGCCATTTAGCAAGAATTTTTATTTTTTATTTTCCTGATGCTCATTAATTGGTAATCATCAATTGGCTCATTAATTGAAGCAACAGGATGTCACATGTTCTTATACTCTGAAAGATTTTGCCCCACATTGGCCTCACCAACTAAAATTAGAGTCTCAAAAGCAAAGTAGAAACACAGACAGCTTCCACCATTTACATGACGTGGGTCAAGTCTATGAAGATGTCTGAGCCTGTTTATGGCAATATGATAACTGATGGAACACGGGATTAGGACAGATATAACAAGAGAAACTGAGCACCTCAACACACAGGTAGCCTACTAACACAAACACAAACACACATTCATTGTATTGGGGTTAAGAACTATTTGTCTTCTTGTCTGTCATCTTCAGGAAGTGATTGTGTGAAGATCAGAAGCTCCAGAGCAGCTGTAGTGTGTTTGGTTCTGCTGTGTGTTCTTCTGCAGACTGCAGTCATAGTGCTGTGTGTCTACATCCATACAAACAACACAAACTACACACAAGAGACACACCAGCTACTAACTAAAATTACCAACCTCACAGAAAAAAGAGATCAGCTAATAATAAAGAATGGAAATCTGTTGAATGAGATAGAGGAGCTAATAATTCAACCTCCAATTCTTTGTAAAAAGGGTAAGTTTCTTCATTATATGTAGTTTGGTTGTGGTCTCAGTAACCTGCAGTGTAAGCTATATATTCTTTGAGTGAACTAGGGCTGCAAAAATCTGTCAACGATTAACAATCTAACGATTATTATAATGATTAACTGCTGTTCTCCAATGCTGTCATGTTTGTTGTGTGTCCATTTTGTTATTGAGAAGAAAGCACACAGCATATTTTTACACATTTATCTAAGCCACTCTCAGCAGGGTCAAGATGTCCGCAAATAGTAAATTGCTGCTTGCTTATTTCAAACTTCTTTTCTTTCAATTCAAAGAATGAAAAAAGAAATTCACCATTAGTAATATCAGGGGGTTTACACATGACAGCATTTTTTGTTTGCGGTGTTTTAAAATTTTCCCACACTCTACTGGTTCGGCTTCGTTTGCATGCCTCATAAGTGCTGTGTGTGTCTTCTTCTGCTGGTCTGCAGCCAGGAGGGCTGAATTACAGTCTTGCGCTACACTGCCAAACCAGTCAGGCGGCATTATTGCAGGCGCTTACACTCAGCCATACAAGATCAAATGACTATTCAACAACAAAAATGTCACAATCTACACAAGGACACGAAGATTGGGGATCTAAATGTAGTTTATTAGGGTAATCCAAAGCCGTAATCCATACACAGGCATGAGATCATACATAGGGTAGTCGGTCCAATTGGTAGCAAATAGTGATGTTCGGTTCTTGAACGAATCGCTCTTTTGAGCTGGTTCTCAGGAAGTAACCGGTCGAGCCGGTTCACAAATCGAACTGAATCGAACATTAGTTCCAGTTTGATGACGCAAGACGCACAGCCAAAGTAACTCAAAAAGAACCGAATGAGCCAGTTCAACCAAATGTCGAAGTTTGCCGAGGATTGACCGAGGACTCAACAAGACCCGAATGAGCCGTGGCGAAGTTTGCCGAAGATTACCTAAGATTCTGATGAGTGAGTTGACGATACTGTGAGCTGAGGCGCGTACTGGAAATATGCTTATTATGTCTATTATTAATTTACATTTTATTAAAACCTGCAAAAACCTTCCTGTCGAGTGATGTAAATAAATTTTACTATAATTTATTGTGCATGCATATTATATTTAAAGTTGCTTAAGCGAAATCAAAGAGTTTATAATTTGTTGTGCATGCATATTATATTTAAAGTTGCTTAAGCGAAATCAAAGAGTTTATAAGACTGGTTTATTATTTCTTACTGTAGAACATATCCACGTTTGTGCATCAATGTCTGTAATGTGTGCAGTAGGTGTGAAACTTTTAGGAATCTTATCCAAGTTGTAGGCTAGCTATATTTGTCAGTCAGTCGTATCTGACATGAAGGATCCGTGAATGAAACTGTGACCACAAACACCAAGTGAATTATATGGCAATAATCAGCAATATTATTTTACACAAATAACTTTATTTTTTGAATGTTTCAATATGTGTTGACACAAATGACTTAATTGAATTTTTCATTGATGCAACATGGCACTGAGTTGTTAGAAAAGAAAAGCGAAGAGACGTTATTGCTTGATGACGTCCGGAACCGATGAATCGGCTTTTTGAACCGGTTCAATGAGCCGATCTGTCCGAAAAGAACCGGTTTGCGGAAATGAATCGGACTTTGCATCACTAGTAACAAACAGGGCAAAAAACTAAGACAAAACCAGGAAACAAGGTAAAGTCCAACCAAGACACAGGAACCAGGAAACACAGACTCAGAGAAGCAGTGTGAAAACAAACAAGACTAAGCACTGAATGACTGAGGGAACAGGGTATATATAGGCAGAAACAAACAAAAAAAAAAGTTAACGAGTAACAGGTGGTAACAATCAGGTCTAATCAGTCTGGACATACTGGTATATGTAGTTTGTGAGTCAGACACAGTCTGGGGTGAAGTGCCCTCTGGAGGAGCTCATGGACACTCCAGCTGGTGATTGTAACTAAAAAAAATATTTGTCAACATTTTTCTTTTTCAATGTCGACATTGTGGCTGAAATGATTAGTTGACATTATTTGACAGAGTAAACTAATTGCTACAGTTTTCAGGCGGGTGAGAGTAAAGTGCTAATAGCTGACGTTGTTGTTTACAGAAGAATGGATTTACTATCAATCCAGTTTTTACTTCATGTCCACTGAGAGGAAGAGCTGGAACGATAGCAGACAAGACTGTAAGAAGAGAGGAGCATATCTGATCATCATAAAAACAGGGAAACAAGTGAGTGAGAGATATTGTTTGTGTTTGTGGTGTTTAGCCGCTGAGTGAGAGATGGTCAGATGAAATGCGTCTAATGTCAGTTAATGACATAAATGTGTAATTGTTTCATCTGCTTAGGATTTTGTTGTGGAAATTACTGATAAAAGAGAGTTCTGGATTGGTGTGACTGATGCTGATGAAGAGGACAGATGGAAATGGGTTGATGGCAGCACACTGACCTCTGGGTGAGAAATCACTGAACTGAACTGATTATTATTTAATAAATTAAACTCATATTATATCACACAGAAAGCAGGACTGAACATCTAATGCTGATCTGTACTTTCAGGATCTGAGCGTCCAGTGGACACATAACAGAGCCAAATGGAGGAAGAGTAGAGAATTGTGCTGTGACTTATTTAACAAAGTGTCCTGATTTATTAGGGTAGCTTGATGTTGAATGTAATGATGCTTTTCAGTGGATCTGTAAGAAGAGAACATGGTCCTAGGAATATCTCACTTTTTTTTTTCTTTTTTTTTTTTTTTTGATGACCCAAGTTTAATAGTACATAACTAATTAATGATTATAATTTCCAGTACACAATAACATCTACAATAATCATCTACAGTACACAGTAACTAATGATTATCACCTAAAGTAGGGCAGTCCATTTCTGCTTCTGAAGTGTCACTTTTGAAGCAGTGTACATCTACTATTTTAGTATCATTGATATGCTATTTTAGTTTTTATTAATATTTTTAATGAGTTTTTATTCATTTTAATATTGATTAAAGTTTTAGGTTTTTAATTTTCTTATGTGTTTTTATCTTAGTACTTTAACAAAAATGAAACAAAATGAGAGATGTTGCAACTAGCTGAAATAAAAAAAAGTCTACTTAATGTTAATGTTTAGTTAAGTTAATGTTTATTTTAATTGCTTTTTTTTAATCTAATGATAATATTGCTGTTCCAGCCCTACTAAAACACAACCAGCAAATCTAGGTCTTCAGGATCACTAGTAGATACCTGTAACGGAGTGACAGAGGCATGAGGCGTGCGGATCTGTCACGGTCCTGTGCAGCGCACACACAATAGCCACACGAAGATCAAGATTAAAAGGGAATAAGGTCTTTAATAGGAGTCAGGATGAGGAGGTTCACACACAGGGTAACATCAACAATAACCGACCACCAGAACTAATGAGAACAGGAACATAACCAAATATGGGTAAACAGGAAGGGAACACAGGCAAAGACAAAACTAGAGTTCAGAGGGTTGTGACAGTTCGCCCCCCTCCCGGAAGGCGTGACCTCACGCCGAGGAACAACAGGGAGGGATGGTGGGGGACTGCAAAGGGATGGCAGGGAGGCTGGCAGGAAGGCAGGCAGGCAGGCAGACAATACTGGAGGAGGTTCGGGCGGAGGCCGGACACCCGGGAGGAGGACGACCAACAGAGTCCAAGGTGGAGATGGCGGGAGGAGCCAGGACGGAGACAGGAGGGACCTGGAGCAGGAGGAGCCAGGCAGGACCCAGGCCACAGTCGCGATGGTGGCCCATGGAGGAGCCGACGGAGGGAGGAGCCATGGTGGAGGAGTGGCCGCCGACTCCATGGGGCCGACCAACGGCGGCGGACCAAGTGGTGGTAGAGCCCGAGGCGGCGACAGAGAGCCGAAGAGCCAGGGTGACGCCGAGGATCCGGAGGGCCAAGGTGGAGCCAGAGGCTTCGGCGACCGAGGTGTAGGCAGAGATCCGGAAGGCCGCGGCGGAGCCGGAGCGACAGAGGACTGAGGTGAAGCTGGAGGGAAGGAGGAGCCCAACGGAGCCTGAGGGATGAAGGGACGTGGCGTAGCCAGAGGAGTGTAGTCCCGAGGTGGAGGTAGGGGGACGACTGACCAAGGCGGAGGCGGAGGGACGAGGGAGCCCGGTGGAGCTGGTGGACTGACGGGCTCTGGTGGAGACGAGGGAGCTGGAAGCCGAGGTGGAGCCGCTGGGTCGCAGGACCGAGGCGGAGTCTGGGCCTTGGAGGCTGAAGGCGGAGTCGAGGGATCCTCCAGACTCGACGCCAATGGAACTGGAGATGGGCAGACCAGCGGCGAGCCCACACCACAGATGGTGGGCTGAGGGTGAGCAGAGGGGCTGACAGGATCCAGTGAAGATTGCGTTGAGAACAGGAACTGATCGATGAGAGGCGGTGGGAGAGGGAGGTTGGGTGGAATATTTTGCCAATCCGACAGTTCTGATGAAGGTTGAGTGAAGAGTATTTCTGTATCAAAGTCAATTAACAGTCCAGCGTCCAGTGTGAGCTCACCCTCAGAAGTGGCGCCGTGGGCGGTGCTTTCCATAGCCCCCACGATCTCCACAGCTGTATCCACCGTCGCTTGTGCTGTCGGCTCTCGCACCTGGTCAGACACTTGGGGCTCATGCTCCGGAACGATCGTCAGCTCTGTCGCTCCTGATGGCGATGGCTCAACGACCGCGGCAGGCTCTGGCTCTCCGTCTGCGGTGGGCTCTGGCAGCTCCGTGGCGTAGGGTGGAGGTTGACTGGGCTCTGGGTCCAGAGTGGGGCTGGTGTCATCATCCGCGATATCCACAATCAGGTGCGACTTGCAGGACACCAGTACCCACTCGATGAAGGCGGCGAGGCTCTCTCGAGGACCATCCCCAGACAACTGCTCTCGTGTGGTGGTGTTCAGTCCAGCTCGGTAAAAAGTGCAGAGGCAGCTGTCCGGGTAGTGCGTGTAATTAGACAGGAACACGAAGTCCTCGGTGTGGTCCTCGAGATAGCGGTCCCCCTGCTCCAGCAGGAGGACGAGGACAGCAGGGTCATCCATAAGAAAGAAATAAAAACTGACAGAGACGGAAAACAAAACGAGGGGAAATATGCCGCTATACTTTACTTTATATGGTCGGTTATTCTGTCACGGTCCTGTGCAGCGCACACACAATAGCCACACGAAGATCAAGATTAAAAGGGAATAAGGTCTTTAATAGGAGTCAGGATGAGGAGGTTCACACACAGGGTAACATCAACAATAACCGACCACCAGAACTCAAAGGACAGGAACTCATATAGGGCAGATAACGAGGGACAGACAGGTGGACACAATGAAGGTGATTAACTAATTAGACAATGAACTAATGAGAACAGGAACATAACCAAATATGGGTAAACAGGAAGGGAACACAGGCAAAGACAAAACTAGAGTTCAGAGGGTTGTGACAGGATCCATATGCAAGCTTTTTATTAAAAGACGTGGTCGAAAACACAGTCAGGGCCAAAACACCAGCAAACAGATATGGCACGGGCAAGACACAAGAGCAGTCCAGTGAGCAGACGGGGTCGATTGGCCGGTGAACGTAATCCAGGGAGCAAAACAAAGAGAGATAATCCAGGTACATGATAATAGTCCAGGCCGGAGCAAACAGAGTCCAAACGACAAGATGAGAGAGAGATCTAAGGCAGGCTATAAACTTTAGGGCAGGCATTACTCTGGTGGTAATTGGATGGAAGTCCATGAACCGGATTTGTGACAATACCAGGCAGGTGTGTTTGAGCTAAAGTCTTCAGGATGGTGACCATGTAAGAGCAGGGCTGGACACCCCTAAAACAAATGCGTGTTTAGGCCTGTACTGTATAAACACATGATACATAATTAAAGGAGAAGTTCACCTAAAAATTACAATTTGGGCATTATTTTCTCACCCAGGTGTTATTCTGAAGCATTATTATATGGGTTTATTACACATCAATAGCATGTCTGTATAACAGACCGCTAATCTGGGTAACTGAAATGTGCATCTGCAATGTGCAAATGTGTATATTGTTCATTTGTAGCCACTTGCTAGGTACTCTTTTATTTCACAGAAGCTTTGCGTTCTGAGATAATAAAATATTTAAACTCAAATCAATATTTTGCATGGTGTCTTTAACCTGTCTGGGTTTATTTTGCAATAATATTTGACTGGATGCACAAAATAAAATAAAAAAAGCAGGGTTTAGTGGCATAATATTGCAATTTCCACTTGTTCCTCCTAATGAATGAATGAATGAATGAATGTGTGGCACTTGCAATGGATGTGAATGGGTTGCCACTGTAGAAAAAAAAAAAAGGAAAAACTTTTGACTAGTAATACAGTCCACAAGTTTCAAAAGAGGAATTAATTTAAGTGCTTTTAAAAACTATGAACTCTTAAACAGCACAACTGAGTAGCATCCAAGATTAAAACACACTGTGACCTGCTTTAGAGAGGTTTGACATGATTAAATACACAGAGTAAATGAGGAAGTTAAGCTCCAGAGCAGCTACAGTCAGTTTGTTGTGCTCTTCTCATGCTATCATAGGACTTTAAGATAAGACAAAAACCAGAAATGTTTTCTGGAGAATCACTAACCTGATTTGTCCTCTTACATTTGCTCTGTCAATGCTGATTTAATATGAGGAAGAATTGGGTGAAAACTCATTTAGCACCATGTCTTTTATAATCAGGAAGTCACACGCTGTCCTCTGATCAGTTCAGTTCTGCTGTTCTCAATAACTTGTCCTAAAATAGAACCTAAAATAATCAGAGAAGCCATTAAACAATTGTACAACATAAAAGTATAGATATTCAAGCAAAATTAAGTTACATTTTCTGATCGAGTTTAAATTCATTGGATTAAGTAAAGTGACTTCTTCCTCATATAATTAAACTGCTTGAACTTGGCAGCTATATCGAAACCTCAAGGCGACCACAACAATGCCCTTTAGCAAGACTTTTTTTTTTTTTGTCATTGTTGAAAGGATGTCACATGCTCAAATACAATGAGATACTTTTCCATCCACTGGCCTCACTACTGAAATTGGAGTCTAGAAAAGCAGAGGACTACAAAAACACACAGAGCGCATCCACCATTTACATGATGGAGATCGTGGGAAGAAAAATGTCTCAGCCTGTTTATGGCAATATAAACACTGATGGAACATTGGATATGGACAGACACAACAAGAGAAAACAGAATCAACACACAGGTACTAAAACAAGCAACGTTAGGATTTTATGAAAATGGTAAAATTTTAGTTTAGAGATCAATTCACAATTTTAACTAAGTGCTTATTGGCATATCTATTACTAGTATATTAGCTGTTACAGTACCTTACTATTATTAACTACCTTGTTAATTATTAATACGCAGCAAATTAGTAGTTTATTGAGGAAGAAGCCATAGTTAATAAAGTGTGACAAAGAAAACTTTTATCTTTATATCTGTCATCTTCAGGAAGTGACTCTGTAAAGATCAGAAGCTCCAGACCAGTTGTAGTGTGTTTGGTTCTGCTGTGTGTTCTTCTGCTGACTGCAGTCATAGTGCTGTGTGTCTACATCCATACAAACAACACAAACTACACACAAGAGACACACCAGCTACTAACCAAGATCACCAACCTCACAGAAGAAAGAGACCAGCTACTAACCATGATTACTAGCCTGGCAGAAGAGAGAGAGCAGCTACTAAACAAGAACATAAACCTGACAAATGAAAAACATGGATTACTAACCAAGAACAACAACCTCGCTAAAGAAAGAGACCAGTCTAATCAGGAGAAAAGTGAAATGTTTAAAAGTCTTCGTGAAATGGGTAATGTTAAACTTTACTACAACTATGTACACACATTCACTAATATATATATATATATATATATATATATATATATATATATATATATATATATATATATATATATATATATATACACACACAGTGGTGTGAAAAATTGTTGGCCCCCCTTCCTGATTTTTTTTCTTTTTGCATGTTTGTCACACTTTAATGTTTCAGATCATCAAACAAATTTAAATATTAATCAAAGATAACACAAGTAAACACAACATGCAGTTTTTAAATGAAGTTTTTTATTATGAAGGGAAAACAAAATCCAAACCCACATGGCCCTGTGTGAAAAAGTGCTTGCCCCCTAAACCTAATACCCAGTCAGCAAACAAATTTGGCCCAGATTTGGCATGCATCTGGCACAGCTGGCATTCATCCGGCACTGGCATACAGCATGTGGGCCAAACATGGCCCGGGTTTGGCAGAGATGGTACCGGGTTTAAGATGGCACACAAGACATGGGCCAGATGTCAAATGTAGTATTTGGCCCAGATGTCAAATATAGATACGTGGGCCACATAAGTATTGCCAACCCTGACCCACATTTAAAATCCATTTCAAATATTTTTCAGTAAAATGCCAATGTTTTCCCATATAGAAAGGTATATTCACATATATGTGAAACACTGTTAAATACATTTTTAAAATATATTTTTAAAATGCATAACATAATGCTCATGTTGTGTTATTATGTGTTTACTTATATGCAAAATTATATTCATGCCTCATATGATATTATATAATATATGACATTATATAGTATATTATAGAATAGTATATTCTGTTGTTTTTATACATATATATACATATATACATACATGCACACACATATATATATATATATATATATATATATTCATCTGCCATTCATCCGGCACTGGCATACATCATGTGGGCCAAACATGGCCCGGGTTTGGCAGAGGTGGTACCGGGTTTAAGACGGCACACAAGACATGGGCCAGATGTCAAATGTAGATATGTGGGCCACATAAGTATTGCCGATCTTGACCCACATTTAAAATCCATTTCAAATATTTTTTACTAAAATCCCAATGTTTTCACATACAGAAAGGTAATATATTCACATATATGTGAAACACTGTTAAATATATTAAAATACATTTTGAAAATATATTTTTAAAATGCATAACATAAAGCTCATATTGTGTGTTTAATTGTGTTTACATGTGAAATTATATTCATGCCTCATATGATATTATATGATATGATATTATATGTTATATTATAGAATAGTATATCCTGTGATTTTATTTACAACTTACTTCAAACAATGTTTTGCATTCACTGCTTTCATATTCTCATTCAATTTACAGTTTGATGTAGGCCTACTAAACAATACATGATGAAGTTTCAGGACATTTTATTTGACTTTTATGTACTATTTATGTAAATGCGTAACTCTGATGTGTTTTAGGCCATGTTGGCCAATCAGAAGCCGGGAAAAGTTTCCAGTAGGCGGAGATAACAGCGCAGGCTCCGACGTCACAAGCCAAAAACTCTGGTTTTACTGTCTACACGATAACACTGCAACCGGAGTTTTTGAAAATCTTCACTCTGGCAGGAGTTTTCAAAATGTTCGGTTTCAGTGACCTCAGCGTTTGCGTGAGGACGAACGGCCAAACCGCACAGAAAAAGCTGCCGTTTTGAAAATAACCGCGTTCGTGTGGACAGGGCCAATGGGCGCGCGCGTTGAGCATTCAAATCATAGACATAATAAATACCTAGACGCCTCATTGGCCGCTCGACCGCACGTCAACGTCGCCGCCATATTGGTGTGGGCAACTCTTCATAACTCTCATCTCGGGACATGAGAAAAGATCCCGGACTTGTCGGCAGCTTGGGGATCTTCAGACCGTCCCACAGTAATAAAAACAGCTCTCGGGGTATTATCTTTCACAGGTAAGAATGAACAGTTGTTTCTGGGTATTTTTTTGGTCATTTTTAGCATTATGTTGACAGCTTAATTAGCCACAAGTATCAGACTATTAATAGCTAACGTTAGCAATATCGCTAGTAAGCTGTGAAAGCTGAGACTTTATAAGAAATCAAATTTTAAATGAATTCTTATGAAGTTTTAACTTATATTGTAGTTTATATCATAAAGTAAATTGTGTTATGAGCACAATATGTACAGTGAGCACTTTGACAAGACAATGTCAGACTGTCAGGATTAGAGATGGAGCTAAAGCATCTCTCTTTAATTTCACTAACGTTACTTATTTACAAAGAGTAAGTTTATCATCACTTGATTATAAGGATTTCATAGCTTATCATAAAACTGTGGACTGATTATATATTTTTTTTCCTTTTTAGCCAATTGCAAACAGGACAACACAAGCCTCAAAGAAATCTGAAGAAAGCCTGTTCTCTGCATTTCCAAGAGACTAAACCTCCACAGACTAATGTTGTATTTGTACTAGTTTAAACCCAGAATAGCCCTGAATGAATGGCCAGAATGACCCTGATCATATTCAAACCACTCTCTCGCTCTCTTTCTCTCTCTCTCTGCCAGGAACAGACCTCCAGGAGCAATTTTTAACCTTTGTAAGGGTAATTTTTTTTTTATAACAATATCATTTAATATAATTACCTTATTAAATGTTTCTTTCTTTTTTGTCAAATATTTACAAATAACCAGTTTCTTCAGTCAATCACAAGACTGCATTTAAAATGATTTACATAGGCTGATTAATGCTGATCATGTAGTGTATGTGTATTTACAGGAAAAATGCATAATGTAAATAGCCTAGAAATGAGAAACACAGGAACTCCTTAGTGAGTGAAGCTGCAATATCATGACAAAATCATTGTTGATTATTGCTCTTTATGTTGTAATAATGATTATTACTTTTGATTAATAGAAAGTTTTTTTGTTTTTTTTGTTTTTTCTTGTGGGGAAGCATGTCACATTCTGGTCTGTGTTAAACATAATTATACTTTGACATTTTATTGTACAATGTAAACTGCACACACTCACACCCCAAACATTCCTATGTAGTAACATATATTGAAAAATAAACAACTGTTTCAAAATTTGTGTTTTCTGCATGGGTGTGTATAATTTGCATTGTAGAGCAAAATGTCAAGCATCATCAAGTTGTTTACATTACTTTACTCATTAATTGAAAAACCCCATTATAAAATATGGAGTGGAGAATTAATCTTTATTAGTCAGGTTTTGACATCACAACTAAACCACTCTATTCTCAGGGAAAGCTAGAACTGAAAACTGAAATAAAATGTGTACCTTGAGCTGAGATTGATTCAGAGGATTTTATATTTATATTTATATATATATATATATATATATATATATATATATATATATATATATATATAAATTCATGACCACAATTTTTGCTTGTCATTAGTTGTGTCTTACTTTCTTTAATAATTATTACACAATTACTATTATAAAACTGTCCTTTTCACAATTATTTAATTTACTTTATAATTTACTATTAATTTATTCTTCATTATTGTCTATTCTGTATTATTCCACCCTTGATATTACATATTCTACTTGCTATTATTCATCTGTTATTTATTATGGTATTACACATATAATTTGTGCTATTATAAATCTATTATATCACTTACATTATTGTACTGTTGTACTCGCTTTTTATATTATTCACTTTACTACAACTTGTATTACATATACTTTTTAATATTACATATCAGTTTTACTATATTTTTACTGTGCACTGTATCAGTGCATAATAATTTACCACTGTAACTATAAGTTTTACTGGATCCATAAAGGATTATCAGTTACATCTGTTATTGTTTGTGGTGTTTATCTGTATAGAGTGCTATGAAAATAAAAAGCAGACTACCAGTGTGTCACTTTTTGATTTGTATTCGCTGGTTTTATTCAGTTTTCTCAATGATGGTAAATGATTAGATTTTTTTCCTGTATTTCAAAGCGAATGAGCTGTGTTCTGATCTGAAGCACGAGAAAAGCTAAAATGTTGGGGTTGAAGACAGAGAAAGCAATGAAACAACTTAATTTCATTTAATGTACATTAAAATTACATTACATGTATATGTCACAGTTATACTACATTAATATTAGAATTGTTAACAGAAAAAAAAAATCAACACGTGTGAGTGTGAGCTTTCACAATTTCTTACGAAAATTAATAATTTTCCAAGCCTAACTAAATAACTGGAGGCAGAGTTATTTTTAAGTCCGTGTAGATCACAAACTACTGAAATCAGTTGATAAACGTAAACGTTATCATGTTTTTATCCAGAAAACCCGCAGCTCCTCCGTTTACCTCCATTTGTTTTTAAGGCAGTCTTGCCCGGACAAACATGGCGGACGCGTTGACGTATCGCAGCAACGGCTCAAAGCGGCCAATGAGGCGTCTAGGTATTTTATATATCTATGATTCAAATCGCATTTAAACTGGAGCAAGGAGGTTACCATGGTAACGGCATCAACTCACTCAGTTGACAAGAAGGGAGAGGCTGTCTCCGCCGTTTTCACTACTTTCAGGTAAGTTTAGTCCCTAAAGTTACACAAATAATACATACAACCGTTCCTGACACTTTCTTACATATAATTAACACGTTTCTGTTGAATCTTTACTTTACAGGAGTGGTTTAGTGTCTTCAAAAAAGACCGTTAGCATCACAACCGTTAACTATAGAGACTAACAATTAGAGGTAAGCTAACTTATAGATTTGAGCTCTTATTAATGAACGTTTGAGCTTTTAAGCACCTTTTATGTGTAGATGAGTGGCTTTGATAGTTTTGTAAATGTTTTGCTGATACTTTGTCAATAGATAAATGGAAGTCACTATAACCTAATTAATTTAACCTAAAAGTCTGCATTGTGGGGTCAATCAGTGACGTCACTTACATGAACTAATGGGCTGAAACTATTTCAAACACATTTTAAACTTTCATTGCAAACAAATATTGATAAATTGTACTGTGATTTCAGGAGCATCAGAAAAAAATACCTAAAACGGGAAGTTACAAGAAAATTTGTAATGGGAGCTGCTGACAGAGATACAGGAAACACAGGTGATCTGAGAAATCTTATTAAATAACTTTATATGAATTTTTCACAATATATTAAAGCTATATCATCATGCATCTGTAATACCTAAAAATATGAATTCTGGTATCTTAAGATTTTTTGTATGTTTTGTATTATATTATTATTATTATTATTATTATTATTATTATTGCATTTCACCTCTGCTGTAGTTTGTTTATTTCTAATAATCCTGACATTGTATACTACATTTTGTTGGCTATGTGACATATTGTTCCTATTCTTCCATGCTGATGGCTGTGCTGCAGAGCTGGAGCAGAGCGGATCTCCTGTCGAAGAATATCTCCAAAGCGCCATGAACCATCTGACTAGTAAGTAAAACCTCAAACATTCAAAAGTTTATCAAATGTTCAAAAAATATATATCAAATAAATATCAAATATTTCCCAGACAGCAAGCAGTGTCGGCCCAGGGTGAGCGTGATTTCACCAAGTACAACATGTTCCTGGATCAACATCCTTGTTGATCCTGGAACGTCATTCCAATCAACCAATCAGAATTGAGGGATAGCTATTCAGGAAATATCTGTTTTAGGCTTATGATCAGGGTTAGGTGCTTCTACACCCTTGTTAATCAACTATCATTTCACACTGATTTTAGGAATAAATTATGGGTAGGGTTAGATTTAGGGGTAGGGATTGGGTTAAGTCTATATTTTTAGACAGTAATGTTGATCCAGGATCAACAAAAGATGTTGATCCAGGAACATGTCTTACTTGGCAAAATCACGGCGACCGTCGGTCCAGATCCGGCCCACATCTGGCCCGCCTGGATTTCATGCGGGCCAGATGTGGGCCGGATCTGGGACAACACTATGTTGCTGTCTGGGTTCCTGTATGTCCTACAAGGCCATCTTGTTTAACTCTGCTCTGAGGACACTTCATACACAACAACCTACAGAGGGGTCAATCATAATTCAAAAAAAGACACAGATGATAATAAAAAAGTTCTTTGAAATTAAAATTAATAAAGGTAAGACAGAGTACTGTGAACGCACCTCACTTCAAACTGTAATGGTCTGTATGTATATTATTTTCTAAACTTTAAATGTAGTGAAGTTTTTGTTCAAGCAGACTTTGTTGCTTGTGGAAACTTCACGCAAGCCTGAAAGATACTTAAAACTTAAAATATTATTTGTACTCTTGAAGACTGTTCACCAAAGACTAAATTTCAGTCCAGCAGAATTTTCTGCACATTGTGAATGTAAGAGCCTCACACTACATTGTTTGTTTGAATTGTATTTCAGGGCAGATTGTGAAGACAGATAACCTGGACAGAAGTCAGTTCAAGATCCAGCCTACACACCAGACTTCTCACTCACAAGGATTGCTGTCTACTAGATATTATGTGTACTCTTCAGACTCTTAATGCAGATATTATTCAGGGACATGAACACTTGAATACTGGAAAAATAGAGAAACTGCCTTATTTAAGAATTTTGTGTTAACTGCATGAACATTAAACAAATATATATTTCTTTTACTGTTTTTTTTGTTTTGTCTTCCAAAGCACCTAAAAGCCAATTCACACTGCCATACTCCAACAGGGTGAACACACTGACCAAGCAAAACAAATAAGCATGTTTTTTTTTAATAGTTTTTTATCGTTTTTGTGAAAGTATGATCTGACTGTAATGCTGTATGTTAAGGTGTGAGATTCATTCAACTTGGTTTGCTGACTAAACATGATTAAATATTTGTTCAGAATATTGTCGTTGTTGTGACTATTCATTTGGGAGGGGTGTGTATCAAGTGGCTTGGTTATGGTTTTGTTGAGGCTGACATGTGGAACCCATCTGGTCCAGCGTATAGGGCCAGCTATGGTCATACATGTATGGTCATACAGGACCTCAGATCCCACATAGCAATTTTTCTCTGGCCCAGCTCCGGCCCACATATCAATTTTTCTCTGGCCCAGCTCCGGCCCACACAATCAGCTTTTGCTTGGCCCACATACCGCAATGACTTACGGTCCTAGTGTGGACCAGGTCTGGATTCCAGACAAGGGCCACACATGGGCCATAACTGGCCCAATTCAGGGCCAGTTATGGGTAATTAACTTGGCTGAGACTTGGGCCAGTTATGGCCCATGTGTGGCCCTTGTCTGGAATCCAGACCTGGTCCACACTATGACCGTAAGTCATTGCGGTATGTGGGCCAAGCAAAAGCTGATTGTGTGGGCCGGAGCTGGGCCAGAGAAAAATTGCTATGTGGGTAACTGGTTGGGCCACCCTTAGCAGCAACAACTGCAATCAAGCATTTGCGATAACTTGCAATGAGTCTGTTACAGCACTGTGGAGGAATTTCGGCCCACTCATCTTTGTAGAATTGTTGTAATTCAGCCACATTTGAGGGTTTTCGAGCATGAACCGCCTTTTTAAGGTCATGCCACAGCATCTCAATAGGATTCAGGTCAGGACTTTGACTAGGCCACTCCAAAGTCTTCATTCTGTTTTTCTTCAGCCATTCAGAGGTGGACTTGCTGGTGTGTTTTGGATCATTGTCCTGCTGCAGAACCCAAGTTCGCTTCAGCTTGAGGTCACGAACAGATCGCCGGACATTGTCCTTCAGGATTTTTTGGTAGACAGCAGAATGCATGGTTCCATTTATCACAGCAAGTCTTCCAAGTCCTGAAGCAGCAAAACAGCCCCAGACCATCACACTACCACCACCATATTTTACTGTTGGTATGATGTTCTTTTTCTGAAATGCTGTGTTACTTTTACGCCAGATGTAATGGGACACACACCTTCCAAAAAGTTCAACTTTTGTCTCGTCAGTCCACAGAGTATTTTCCCAAAAATCTTAGGGATCATCAAGATGTTTTCTGGCAAAACTGAGACGAGCCTTTATGTTCTTTTTGCTCAGCAGCGGTTTTCGTCTTGGAACTCTGCCATGCAGGCCATTTTTGCGCAGTCTCTTTCTTATGGTGGAGTCATGAACACTGACCTTAACTGAGGCAAGTGAGGCCTGCAGTTCTTTGGATGTTGTTCTGGGGTCTTTTGTGACCTCTTGGATGAGTCGCCGCTGCGCTCTTGGGGTAATTTTGGTCGGCCAGCCACTCCTGGGAAGGTTCACCACTGTTCCATGTTTTCGCCATTTGTGAATAATGGCTCTCACTGTGGTTCGCTGGAGTCTCAAAGCTTTAGAAATGGCTTTATAACCTTTTCCAGACTGATAGATCTCAATTACTTTCTTTTTCATTTGTTCCTGAATTTCTTCTTTCGATCTCACTTAATGGACACTTTTTCACACAGGGCCATGTGGGTTTGGATTTTGTTTTCCCTTCATTAAAAAAAAAACAAAAAAAAAACAGGAAGGGGGCCAACAATTTTTCACACCACTGTATGTATATATATATGTATATATATGTGTGTATATATATATATGTGTGTGTATATATATATATATATATATATATATATATATATATATATATATATAATGTCATATATGTATATATACAGGTGCATCTCCAAAAATTAGAATATTGTGACAAAGTTCATTTTTTATTGTAACATTTCAAAAAGTGAAACTTCCATATATTCTGGATTCATTACATGTAAAGTAAAACATTTCAAAAGTTTTTTTTTTTTTTTTTTTTTAATTTTGATGGCTAGAGCTTAGAGCTCCTGAAAGTCAAAAATCCAGTATCTCAAATTATTTGAATATTTACATTTGAGTTTCATTAAATGACAATCCCTTCAGTATAAATTCGGGGTATCTCATGTTCTTCGAAACCACAATAATGGGGAAGACTGCTGACTTGGCAATGGTCCAGAAGACAATCATTAACACCCTCCACAAAGAGGGTAAGTCACAGAAGGTAATTACTGAAAGGGCTGGCCGTTCACAGAGTGCTGTATCAAAGCATATTATATGCAAAGTTGACTGGAAGGAAGAAATTGAGTAGGAAAAGGTGCACAAGCAACAAGGATGACCTCAAGCTTGAGAATACTGTCAAGCAAAGCCGATTGAAACACTTGGGAGAGCTTCACAAGGAGTGGACTGAAGCTGGAGTCAGTGCATCAAGAGTCACCACGCTCAGACGTCTTCAGGAAAAGGGCTACCAAGCCACTTCTGAAACAGAAACAATGTCAGAAGCATATTACCTGGGCTAAGGAGAAAAAGAACTGGACTGTTGCTCAGTGGTCCAAAGTCCTCTTTTCAGATAAAAGTAAATTTTGCATTTCATTTGTAAATCATGGTCTGGAGTCTGGAGGAAGACTGGAGAGGCACAGAATCCAAGCTGCATGAAGTCCAGTGTGAAGTTTCCAAAGTCAGTGATGATTTGGGGGGCCGTGACGTCTGCTGGTGTTGGTCAGTTGTATTTTATCAAGTCCAAAGTCAATGCAGCCGTCTACCAGGAGATTTTAGAGCACTTTATGCTTCCATCTGCTGACAAGCTTTATGGAGATGCTGATTTCCTTTTCCAGCAGGACTTTAGCACCTGCCCACAGAGCCAAAACCATGATATTACAGTGCTTGATTGGCCAGCCAACATGCCTGCCCTGAACCCCATATGGAATCTATGGGATATTTTCAAGAGAAAGATGAGAAACAGTCAATCCAACAATACAGATGAGCCTTCATGAAGGCTGAATAGTGCCTCAGCAGTGCCACAGGCTGATCGCTTCCATGCCACACCTCACTGATCCTGGAGTTTGTGCTAAAGGAGCCCCGACCGAGTATTGAGTGCATAAATGAGCATACTTTAAAGAACTTGAACTTTTCTGTTTGCCAAAGCCTTTTTTTTTTATTGATCTTAGAAAATATTCTAATATTTTAAGATACTGGATTTTTGACTTTCATGAGCTGTAAGCTCTAATCATCAAAATTAAAACAAAAAAACTTTTGAAATGTTTTACTTTACATGTAATGAATCTAGAATGTATGAAAGTTTCACTTTTTTAAATAAGTTACAATAAAAGTATTGGAACAGTAAAGACAAAATTGCTTTGTTGGCTGTGGAGTCAAGACATTTGCAAATATGATTAAAAGATGAATATGAGACAAAAATATGAGACAAAATCTGAAAAACCTGTATATAGAACTGTTAAAAGATGGACTAATGAAACAGAGCGGGTTTTACAAGCCTGTTTCTCTCTCACTGATTGGACTGTTTTTGAATCTGCTGCCAATGATCTGGATGAGCTCACAGAGACTGTAACATCTTATATCAGTTTCTGTGAGGATATGTGCATTCCTACCAAGACTCATCTAACTTACAACAACGACAAACCATGGTTCACTGCAAAACTCAAGACAGCTCCGTCAGGCCAAAGAAGATACTTACAGAAAGGGGGATAAAGTCTTGTATAAACAGGCCAAATACACACTGGAAAAGGAGATCAGAGTGGCAAAGAGGAATTATTCCGGCAAGCTAAGGAAAAAATTCTCTTCCAGTGATTCTGCTTCAGTGTCGAAAGGTATGAAAGATATCACCAGTTACAAGACACCATCCCCCAGTACTCTGGAGAATCAACAACTGGCAGACGATATGAATGAGTTCTACTGCAGGTTTGAAAAAACACCCCACACCCGCCCTGAACATCTCTCCACACAACCATTCACACCTCCAGCAACCCCCCTCTCCCTCACACCTGCAATTCAGATCAGCGAAGATGAGGTGTGCCAGGTCTTCAGGAAGAACAAAAGAAGGAAAGCACCAGGCCCAGACAGTGTGTCACCAGCCTGCCTAAAATTCTGTGCTGACCAGCTGGCCCCCATCTTCACACAGATCTTCAACAGATCACTGGAGCTGTGCGAAGTCCCCTCATGCTTCAAACGCTCCACCATCATCCCCGTCCCAAAGAAACCCAAAATTACTGGACTTAATGACTACAGACCTGTGGCTCTAACGTCTGTGGTCATGAAATCATTTGAAAGACTGGTTTTGGCTTATCTGAAGTCCTCCACTGGACCCTCACTGGACCCCCTGCAGTTTGCCTACAGAGCAAACAGGTCTGTGGATGATGCAGTCAACATGGGACTGCACTTCATCCTGCAGCATATGGACAGACCAGGGACTTATGCAAGGATCCTGTTCGTAGACTTCAGCTCCTCTTCTAACACCATCATCCCGGACACCCTTCAGAATAAACTAACTCAGCTCTCCGTCCCCACCTCCGTCTGTCAATGGATCACCAGCTTCCTGACAGACAGGCAGCAGCTAGTGAGGATGGGAAAATACACATCCAGCACCCGCACCATCAGCACTGGAGCTTCTCAGGGCTGTGTTGTCTCCCCACTGCTCTTCTCCCGCTACACCAACGACTGCACATCTAAAGATCCCTCTGTCAAGCTTCTGAAGTTTGCAGACGACACCACACTGATCGGCCTCATCCAGGACGGTGACGAGTCTGCTTACAGACAGGAGGTTAAGGAGCTGGCTGTCTGGTGCAGTCTTAACAACCTGGAGCTCAACACGCTGAAAACTGTGGAGATGATCGTGGACTTCAGGAGAAACCCCCCTGATCTCCCCCCACTCACCATCATGAACAGCACTGTGACTGCAGTGGAGACATTCAGGTTCCTGGGCACCATCACCTCTCAGGACCTGAAGTGGGACAATCACATTGAGTCCATTGTCAAAAAGGTCCAGCAGAGGTTGTACTTCCTTCACCAACTGAGGAAGTTCAACCTGCCACAGGAGCTGCTGAAACAGTTCTACTCCGCCATCATTGAATCTGTCCTCTGCACTTCAATAACTGTCTGGTTCAGCTCAGATACCAAATCTGACCTCAGAAGACTATGAGGGTAGTCCGGACTGCTGAGCGAATCATTGGTACAACCCTCCCCACTCTCCAAGAACTGTACTTATCCAGAGTGAGCAAAAGGGCTGGCAGAACCACTCTGGACCCCTCACAGCCAGCACACTCCCTCTTTGAACTGTTACCGTCTGGTCGACGCTACAGAGCTCTGAGCACCAGAATGACCAGACACAGGAACAGTTTCTTCCCTCAGGCAATCCATCTCATGAACACTTGACATTAAACGTGGAACACACAACACTATTATAAATTATTTATTCACCACACATACTTATTTTTTACATTTCAAATTTGCACATATCAAACCTGTACACCATAATTGTCTATATTATATATTGTGTTTTTGCTATTTGTACATTGCCTATTTGTATATTTGTATATTATTATTTTATTATCTGTGTCCTGTCCTGTTGCTGTCTTTCTGTTGCACTGTAGAGCTTCTGTCACTAAAACAAATTCCTCGTATGTGTAAGCATACCTGGCCAATAAAGCTCATTCTGCTTCTGATTCTGATTCTGAAAACTACAGAATGTCACATTTTATAATTAGCCATTTCAACATATACATGTTTTACCAAATAGAAAGAACAGCACTTTTAGAGTTCATCCCACTCATTGATGTGAGCATAAGTATTGGGACATTTGAACATAAGGCAGGAATAAAAGATTAAAAGGAATTATTTAGTTGCAGATCCCTTGCACACAATCACAGCAGTGAGTCTGTGACCCATAGACATCACCAGACTCTTGGTCTCATCCTTTGAAATACTTTTCCCAGCCTTTAATGCAGCCAATTCCAATTGTTGCTTGTTTGGGGGAGTTTCTGCCTTCACTCTCCTCTTCAGCTGGTGAAATTCATGTTCAATCGGATTTGACATTTGATTTGATGTTCAATCTGAATATTGACTTGGGCAATCTAAGACTTTCCATTTCTTTGCCCTTATAAATTCCTATACTGAACTGGCAGGGTGTTTTGGGTCATTGTCCTGATGCAATATGAAGCACTTCCCAATGAATCTGGTGGCATTTTCTTGAATATTGGTAGGCAAGATGGTTTTGTACCCTTCCAAATCCATTCTGCTACTGTCATCATACATTAAGTCATCAGTAAAGTTGAGAGGGCCTGTTCCAGAGACAGCCATACATGCCCATGCCATGACACCACCTCCACCATGCTTTACAGATGAGGCTGTATGCTTGGGATCATTGCAGTTCCCTTTCTTCCCTCCACATTTTTGCTTTCCTATCACTTAGATAAAGGTTCATCTTTGTCTCATCGGTCCATAAACACAGTTCCAAAACTCTTCTGGCTCACCTTTGTGCTTTTTTGCAAACTCTAATCTTGCCTTTCTATTTTTGGTGCTGGTCAGAGGTTTGCTTCTTGCTGTGTAGCATCTGTAATTCTGTGTCAAAGTCTCCTGAGGATAAATAGATTGTCAGAGCATCACCCCAGCTTTCTGGAAGTTGTTGGTGATTTTACAGACACGTCTTTTAGGGTTCATTTTCACAGCTTTTATGATTTGTCTGTCATCAACTACTGTTGTTTTCTCAGCCGATCAGGTAGTTGTTGGTTGCTGGTGTCGCTGGTGGTTTCCAAACTCTTGATTTCTCCATGCCCTTTGTTTTTGCTATAGCTATAATTTACTTCCTCTTTTCTTTTAGCATCCAAATTGCTTGCTTTTCTCTCAAAGTCAGCTCCATCATCTTCATCCTGGTTTGTGTGTGTCATCATCGAATGCAAGATTCAGAATGCAGAAGTAATGGATATAACTGATACAACACATTCCCTGCTTTTAATATCTGAAGAATGAATGCAACAGGACACAGCTGATCACTTAGAAAGACCTGTGAGGCAACTGTTCCAATACTTATGTTCACATCAGATAGGGGGATGAAACTCTAAAAGTGCTGAACTTCTTAAAAACATCTGTGTTTTGAATCAACCAATAATAAAATGTGATATTCTGTAGTTTTGTCTCAATATTCATCTTTTAATCATATTTGTAAATGTCTTGACTCCACAGCCAACAGAGCAATTTTGTCTTTACTGTTCCAATACTTTTGGAGGGCACTGTATATATATATATATATATATATATATATGTGTGTGTGTGTGTGTGTGTCTGTATGAGTACAGTATACAGTATGTGTAAGCATGTGGAAAGACACTGCCACCTATAATGGCTATTCCTGACAACAGACCTAATTTTAAATCGACCCCTGCCTTGAAATAACTGACAACAATGGATGCTTGGGATGATGCGTAAGACACTTGTCCATTGTGGCTGAATTACCAGCTCAGGTTTGCATTTTGTTCTAATAATTAATTGTCCTGTCCTCAAATATTCTGTTGATTGATTGATTGATTGATTGATTGATTGATTGACTGACTGACTGACTGACTGACTGATGGCCTGAGTATCGGCTCTGAACAGTGTTGAGCAGCAGTGTCTCTAATAACGTGAAAATGTAATTACCTGCTTCAAGAACAGTGACGTTATTGCCTCCATAATAAAAACAAGCTTTTCAGTTGTGAAACTATTTGTTTGATAAATAATAATAATAATAATAATTCGTTACATTTATATAGCGCTTTTCTGGGTACTCAAAGTGCTTTACATGGAAGGGGGGAATCTCCTCAACCACCACCAGTGTGCAGCATCCACCTAGATGATGCGACGGCAGCCATACTGCGCCATAACACCCACTATGGCATTATTTTACTGTCAAATGTCGAGAGCACATTTTTGTAGTGCGAAAGTAGATTAATATAATGCGCGAGCACGAATCTCCCCGCTCGCACGCGGATTTCCTTTGTTCTCGCACAAAACCGAACGCGCGCTCTCGGATATACGCTGCTCTCGCACAGAGAGAGTGCGCGCACTTAAAACGTCTCTCCTCTCGCTCAAAGTGTGCGTGCTCAAACTTTGTCCTGTGCACTTACAAATCTCTCCGTGCTCTTGCGCTAGATATGAATTCTTTTCACACCTGGATTAAACGTCAAAGTTATCAACCAATCAGATTTTTCTATGACTGACCCGATGAAATACTAGGCCTACGTGAAGAGGGAACTGATCCTGGAATTTCTTTACAATTTAATAATATTTAGTCATATCAAATGTATGTTAGAAATGGCTAGGAATCGGGTGCTTGGATGATTTATTAAAAAAAAAAAAAAACGTTTGTCTAATCATTTGGTCAAACCCCTCTGAGCGGTTTATCTAAACAAACAAACAAAAAAGTATATGATTCTTAAAGTTTATGTGGCCATACATGTATTGTGTACTTGGGTTGAAATATATATATATATATATATATATATACGAAGATTAATTCTTTTCGCACCTGAATTAAACATTGTCAAAAGTTATCATTATGCACTTTTAAAAAACATCTTGAAACAGATTTCTTCAATAGGGCCTTTCCTTGATTTTTTTTTTCTATTGTTGCATTTTTGTTTTAACACACTGGTTATTTTAGGCTTTATCTCTTTTATGTTTGTATTTTCTTCTTTTCTGTGAAATATTTTGACAATCAAAGAAGGATCTTTAATTTCTTTACAGTTTAATAATATTTAGCAATGTTAATCAAATGTATATTTGGCTAGAAATTAGGTGCTTGGATGATTTGTACATATAAATAACCTCTGTCCAACTACAGTTGGTCAAACCCCTCGATTTATCTAAAAACAGCTCATGGCTCTAAAGACTTCATATAAAAGGTCAATGTTATGTCAAATTATGTCAGATACCTTAACTGAATTTAAAATCATTGCAATATCAGATGATATCATAACACACTAAATGCTCTGATAGAATCGCTGTTTGGACATTTATTAGGAGTTTTTCTATTTGTAATTATCTATATATTTTTTAAATCCAGTGTTTGTTTTCAGTTCTTATTTTAGTTAGATTTTCTTTTCCTGAAAACTCACTTCATATTAGCAACACATTCAATGGCACTCTCCTCTAAAACAGTGAATATACAGTTATATGACAGTTATAGGTAATGACATTGTCTGCAAATGCATTAAACCCATAGAATATAATGTAGTTATGTTATGACAAATATGATAAATTCATTATAGTGTTATATTTGGTCTCCACATCTTAAGAAGGCTATTTAGGGAATAGTGCATCTGACCCTAGTTCTGTCTTAAATCAGAAGATATATATATATATATATATATATATATATATATATATATATATATATATATATATATATATATATATTTCAACCCAAGTACACAATACATGTATGGCCACATGAACTTTAAGATACTTTTTTGTTTGTTAAGATAAATCGTTCAGAGGGGTTTGACCAAACGATTAGACAAACAGGTTTTTTTTTTATTTTATTTTATTTTTTATAAATCATCCAAGCACCCGATTCCTAGCCATTTCTAATATACATTTGATATGACTAAATATTATTAAATTGTAAAGAAATTCCAAGATCAGTTCTCTCTTCACGTAAGCCTAGTATTTTCATCGGGTCAGTCGTAGAAAAATCTGATTGGTTGATAACTTTTGACGTTTAATCCAGGTGTGAAAAGAAATAATATCTAGTTATTAATATATTAATCTACTTTCGCACTACAAAAATGCGCTCTCGACATTTGGCAGTAAAATAATGCCATAGCCCACCACACACCAGCTTACTGGTGGAGAAGAGACAGAGTGATGAAGCCAATCAGTGTATGGGGATGATTAGGAGGCCATGATGGTCAGAGGCCAATGGGCAAATTTGGCCAGGATGCCAAGCAGCAGGGAATGGCTAATATACAAATTTCTGTGTTCGTATATATTTCTGTGTGCGCATTTAATGAGCACGCAAGAGAGTATGCCTTCTATAGATAATAAAACACAATTTTGTGGGAAAAACATGGAAACAATTAGTCATTTTTATCCTATTATTTGTTATATTTATTTGCCTGCTCAGTGTTTTTGTGGATTTTGGTTATTTTGCTGTTGTGGACTGTAAGGACCTCAGGAAAAGTGATATGTAACTCTAATGTGTTTCACAAATACGTACAGATGCAAAAGTTGATCTAGTAGTTGATCTGATTGTGTTTACAGATGGACAGATCTATCAGTCCAGTTTTTACTTTGTTTCCTCGGAGTGGAAGAGCTGGACTGAGAGCAGAAGATTCTGTACAGAGAGATTAGCAGATCTGACCATCATAAACAACAGAGAGGAACAAGTGAGTGAATAATAGAGTGGGGCACACAAGTTTGTATTACGCCCTTATTTATGTCTACTCAGCACTGCAGATGTTAAACACTGCTGTCTGATTTATTCTACTAGGAGTTCATTCAAAGGATTTCTGGTGGTGCTGGAGTTTGGGTTGGTCTGACTGACATTGATGTGGAGGGCAGATGGAAATGGGTTGATAGCAGCACACTGACCTCTGGGTGAGAAAACAATGAATTGAACTGATTATTATCTAATAAATGATTCTCACAGTCACTATCATATCACACAAAAGCAGCACTGAACATCTAATGCTGATCTGTAGTTTCAGCTTTTGGGGGACTGGAGAGCCAAATGGGGGAAGAGGAGAGAACTGTGTTGCCTCTTATCTAACAGGGTGGTATGATTATCCATGTAGCAATGCTTTTAAATGGATCTGTGAGAAAAATTTTTAAAAAATGAGTAAATGAAATAGCTATATTTTAACTCAACATCTCATTTTAACTCTGTAACTGATTCAAGCTGCTGCTTACCCTCACCATAGTTGTAAATAATGGCATTTTAAAAGATGATGTCGTCTTACAATTAATAAAACAATGATGAGTCCAAATGAGGAGTTCACGCTGTCTAAACAACAGCAGCTTCAACTCAGACCAACAGTGTCTCTTCTGTCACATCTGTCCTGGACTCTCAGAATAAAAGGTACAAAAACTGCCACTGGGCTGGTACCCTTTTAAAAGATACTAATATATAGCATTATGTATAGTAATATGTACAATTCAGTTAATTATATGTAACTTTAAGGCACAAATATGCATCCTTTAGGGATAAATCAGATAAATAAGGGGTAAATAAGCTTTTGTACAATTTCTATGGAGAGTTTAAAGACACAAATTTCTAGACCCTGCAGTCTATCCTGAACCTCAAATGCCATCAGGTGCTCTGTTCCTGAAGTGTAGGTACTGATGAAAACTATTCAAATCAGAAAGACCTACACAGAGATACAGCCAGCATTAGTTAGCCATGAATGTCTGAAGAAGAACCTTCAGTAAATGTTTGAGAATGCTGCTGGGTTTTGTGAAATGATGTTAAAATACTTGTCTTCTACATGACCTAAATATGGAAGTGGCACTGAGGGACAGAGAAACCACAGTGCTTTCAATCTCAACTTTACTGGTATATGCTGTTAGTAACAATCAACAGCTTCTGTGGAACAGTGGTTTTGTTTTGAATACATTCACTTTAACCACTGAAGAAACACGTTTACCGCTGTGTATGTTAAGAAGTTGGTCAAAAGCAATGACTGATGCAGTACCTCAGATTAAATGCAACTGAGATAGGTTTCTGAGCAATCTTAAATTCACTAAATTCAGCAAGATCACAAGCTTTGCTAATTTGAATCTGGCAGCTGTTTCTGCTGCTCCGAACTTCTAGGAACAGAACAATAAAGTGCCTAACCGAGCGACACCAAATCATGTGATTTCCACTTTACCCTTTATCAAGACTATTAATTAAAAAAAAAAAAAAAAAAAATACTTACGGTTGCTATGCAAATGAATTGGTATGAACAAGCTAGACTTCACACATTTTCTTGTACTTAGACATACTTTGTCACATTTGGACTCGTTTGCTGAAAGGACAGTCTTAAAAAGCAGACTGCAGAGCAGAAACAATGTCTATCGTTTCACGACTGATTCACTGTGAATGCAAATGTCAGAGAGTATTTATGGCAATATAAACACTGATGCAGGGCCGTGCACAGACATTTTGAGGGGCAGTGGCCCAAACTAAAAAAGGGGCACTAAGGGGGTGGGTTGTTAGTACAAATTATCCAGTTGTTACAAATATACAATTAAAAGAGCACACTCAAATAATTTCAAACTTTAATTTAGATGTTTTGATAAAAGTGGGCTCTACCTCACTCTCTGAGCCTGCTTCTGCCTCATCTTCAATGGAAGAAGGGGAGAGTGGGGTAAGTTGACCCATCCCCTGTATCTTGGCAAATACACTTTTACTGTCATGTGACCATGTATTTTGGAACCACCCATCATTTCTGCCAGACTGTGGAAAAAGGAGAAACACGGGGGGAATGGAAGGCACCCATTTACTTTAACCCTTTGTGCATTACATGGGTCTAAAGTGACCCGACTGAGTTTATTTGTTCTATATCTTTGCAAGAAATTAATTTCATCATTCAGAATACATGGAATTCCTCAATTAACTTGTTTTTGATCATCACATAATCTTATTTTTATTTTTTCTTTATTACTTTTTGAATAAAAATCATTTTTGTGTCACTACCCATTTCCTATATTATCTCAGTCATGGATGAGTGATTCTTTGCTGAATCTTTAAAAGAAATGCATTTTATCATTTATTATTCCAGGTATTCATTAAATATCTTGTTTTTGATTTACACAAATCATTATGTTTATTTTTCCTTTCTTCACTTTATAAAAAACCCCACTGTTTTTGTATTTCTACATCAATTTTACACACATGGGTCAAAAATGACCCATACAGAAACCTTTGATTATTTACCATTTTTTTGCAAGTAGGAGCATATTTACTGCAGAAAACTATTCACCTCTCCCACATTTCACAACTCAACATGGCTGCTTTTGTATAATTGATGCATTTAGTCTTATTTTATAATTTATTACCACAGAAAATATTTGATATACTGTGGAAGATAACTGAACATAATATTTGAATGTTAGGCTAAGGTTACCTTGACCTTGAAATCTATTACTAGTGAGACAAAGAAACATGTCCAATACTATTAACTAGCTTGTTGTTGACATATTCTGTTTTAGCTAACTAATGTTAGCTAGGTCAACAAAATAAAAGTCAAAATAATATATTATATACAAGTATATGTCATTGCTGTCAGGCAGAAACCTTGTATCTCCATATTTCATCATTTTTTTGATTTTTGTTTATTTATTTATTTATTTATTATTATTATAATTTTTTTTGTCATAAATCAGTGCTATTGAAGGTGGCACGTGGTTCTATGGTGCATGGTTCTCAATGCCTAGACCTGGCGTGGTCCTGGAGAGCCACAGTCCTACAGAGTTCAACTCCAACCATAATCAAACACACCTGAACAAACTAATCAAGGTCTAAGGATTACTGGACAGCTACAGGCAAGTGAATTGTTTATCAAGATTGAAGCAAAACTCTGTAGGACTGAGGCTCTCCAGGACCCCTGGCCAACACCACCTTCACTGCACAACACCCTGATAACATGGGTGGTGTGACCAATGCACAAAGGAGCTGGTCAAAGAGCTTGTCGTGCCACATATGAAGAGGTGCTTGGAGGGCAGGCCCCACCTTCAAAACCGTATTACAGAGGCAATGGGAAGATGTGGGATAAAAAACAAAACACAGCCACCACCCGGCCACAGGTATACATCAGACAGAAGGGTCAATCGAAGAGGAAGAGTACAGGATCTGCCCAGCTGCCAAAGACAGACAAGTCAGCAGCTGGTATTAAGTGTCAGGCCTGTTTCCAAGGAGCACAAACCTGTAGTTGTCATTTGTGAGGCATGTTAGCACTGAGATGGCAGTTTTAGATGGTACTGTACCTGTGTGATTTTATTTTGTTAGTTTTATTTCCATCTATTCGGTCACATTCACTACAGTTGCACTACAAACAGTTCGATTTCAGTGTAATCGGTTATCTATGCATAAATTATGTGTGACAAAGTGGCTCTATTCTTTTGTTTTTTCATGCTTGCATAGATGGGTCAGTTTTGACCCATGCGTATAAACTTGATGTAGTAACACAAAACCTAGAAAAAAAAAAAAAATAAAATAAAAATAAACATTAATTTGTGGTCATTGTAAAAAGAAATGTTGAATATTCATGGATCATGGAATTTATAGATCAGGGAATATTAAATGTTGAAATAAACTGATTTCAAAAGATAAAACAAAAAAATCCGCAGGGAAGCATGAAATAACATAGGAAATGAATACAGGTCATTTTAGACCCATGTTGTGCATTAGTGTCACACCCCTGGACTGTTTTGTTGTGGTTTTTGCTCCCCATGTGTTCCCTGTGACCCAGTTTCTCCCCAGTCTGATTGTGTTAATTTGCTCCAGGTGTGTCTCCTTAGTTCCTTGATTGTCCTGTCTTTAAAAGCCCCAGTCCTTTCAGTTAGTGTTTGTCGGTCTTTGAATGTCTTCAGATGCTCTATGTTCCCTATATGGTTTATTAAAGACTCTCAGTTTGCGAATTCTCCGTGTCTCCTCGTTCCTGGCTCCAGCGTACGTGACAGTTAGAAGGGGTTTTCATAGCGTGTGCATCAAAGGGTTAAAAACTGTTTTGTGCTTGTCAAAGCAAATTTATATAAGTATTTATGAAACATATAGGTGATTTAGCAACATATAAATCTATGCAAATAATTTAGCTAAATATTAACCTGAATTGGTAAGCTAGCTGTTTTTTTTTTTTCCAAAATGGCAGCTATGGGTTAAAGTGAGCCAAATGCTGTGGTGTAAATTGACTCAGCATTTTAACTTACCCCACCTTCACTATAGTTAAGTTAAATCTCTGAATTATAAACTGGTATTTTAATGTCATATTACTAGTTTAGTTTATCATATATACATATTATTTGTAGTTTATTTGATAGGGACAGTGTACAAGTGCACCAAATACTTATCTGATAAGAACCAGAAAATGCTTTTCATCACATTATAATCAGATATATCTTTCCACCTGTTGTCACTAATGGCCAACAAACTCTCTGTTTTTAGGAAGGTTACAACTTTGGTGTTCAACATATTGTTTCAGAAATGCAAAAAAAAAAAATATATATTGAAATTTAAACTTCATTTTGTTGGTTTTAAGTTGTTAATGTTAACTTTATGAAAATAAATATGACTGTTTGTAAAAGGAACTTATTAAATTAGTTTTTAAATTATTATTTTTTATTTTTATTTCACATGGCTTTGAATCAGATTAAGTCAGATAGTCATTTTACACCCAGATGGTGCATATTATCCACTGACTCGACTCGGGTAAACTTACCCCTTACCCGGGGCAAACTGAGCCATGGAAACACTTTTTTATAAGAAACCATATATTTAGAACCCTTTGTCATAGATACATTCTGATCATTTAAATATATGCTTAGTTACACTTTTAAGGAATATGCTAAACACAAGCATACTTTTAATATATTCCTAAAAAGTATAGTAGAAATACTATGTTAATAAATATATTCTTAGTTTCACTTTTAAGGAATATACTAAACTAAAGCATACTTTTAGTGACGTTTTAATGTTTTTACAGAAAACACACTTATGTTACTCTTATTTAAAGTATATTTTATGTCTACTTTGTGTAAGAACATAACAAAATGATTTTAATGTACCTTATAACCATGTGTAGGCCTACTGCAATATAATTTTAATATTTGGAAAAGTATGATATTTTGAAAAAAAAAAAATTAACATTTACAATGTACAAACGTTTGTCAAATATTGTTAAGCATTGCAATACTTAAAATATGTTGTTTAATATGTTGTTCAGTTTTACTTAAAACATTATACTTTGGTTGATTAGGCTGTTGTCCATTACATGATACATTAATTGTAATAAGCTACTACTGAAATTCCCACAAGGATTTCAACATCATATCTGAAATGCTTTAAAAAATTAAAAAATAAAAAAAACCTTGCGTTTACTTGTGTTTAAATTCAAACAACACACTGACTAAACCTGATTGGTTCCAGAGACATTGAACGGCTCTGATTGGTTCGTATGATAATGACCTCGCACCAGAGAGCTTCCTTTATCAAATATGTTGTGCGTGCAAATGTCCCTTGAATGTGAATATAAGTGTAAATTTAAACAGTTCTATTATGTAGAGCGATCGTGTATCTTTAGAGCACTTGGAGGAAAGCACGCAATTCATATGGATTACTTTTGGATTTTTTTTGCGATGAACTTTTTGAAACGTGAACATCTAGTGAATCGTCTTTCATTGGAGGGACATAAATCTCTCAGATTTCATTAAAATATCTCCGCTTTTCTTTCGAAGATGAATGAAATGGTTTGGAGCGGGTACGGAAGAGGATTAGGGCCAGGCAATTATAAAAAAAATAAATAAATAAAACCATCTCGAGATTAAAGTCGTTAAATTTCGAGAAAAAACTAGTTAAACTTCGAGAAAAAAGTCGAGATAAAATGTTGAGAAAAAAAGTCGTTAAATTACGAGATAAGATGTTGAGAATAAAATCATTAAATTTCGAGAAAAAAGTCGAGATAAAATGTTGAGAATAAACTCATTAAATTACGAGAAAAAAAAGTCGTTAAATTACGAGATAAGATGTTGAGAATAAAGTCGTTACATTTCGAGAAAAAAACTAGTTAAACTTCGAGAAAAAAGTCGAGATAAAATGTTGAGAATAAACATTAAATTACGAGAAAAACAGTCATTAAATTTCGAGAAAAAAGTCGAGATAAAATGTTGAGAATAAACATTAAATTACGAGAAAAAAAGTCGTTAAATTACGAGATAAGATGTTGAGAATAAAGTCGTTACATTTCGAGAAAAAACTAGTTAAACTTCGAGAAAAAAGTCGAGATAAAATGTTGAGAATAAACATTAAATTACGAGAAAAAAAGTCATTAAATTTCGAGAAAAAAGTCGAGATAAAATGTTGAGAATAAACATTAAATTACGAGAAAAAAAGTCGTTAAATTACGAGATAAAATGTTGAGAATAAAATCATTAAATTTCGAGAAAAAAGTCGAGATAAAATGTTGAGAATAAACATTAAATTACGAGAAAAAAAGTCGTTAAATTACGAGATAAGATGTTGAGAATAAAATCATTAAATTTCGAGAAAAAAGTCGAGATAAAATGTTGAGAATAAACATTAAATTACGAGAAAAAAAGTCGTTAAATTACGAGATAAGATGTTGAGAATAAAATCATTAAATTGAGAAAAAAGTCGAGATAAAATGTTGAGAATAAACATTAAATTACGAGAAAAAAAGTCGTTAAATTACGAGATAAAATGTTGAGAATAAAATCATTAAATTTCGAGAAAAAAGTCGAGATAAAATGTTGAGAATAAACATTAAATTACGAGAAAAAAAGTCGTTAAATTACGAGATAAGATGTTGAGAATAAAGTCGTTACATTTCGAGAAAAAACTAGTTAAACTTCGAGAAAAAAGTCGAGATAAAATGTTGAGAATAAACATTAAATTACGAGAAAAAAAGTCATTAAATTTCGAGAAAAAAGTCGAGATAAAATGTTGAGAATAAACATTAAATTACGAGAAAAAAAGTCGTTAAATTACGAGATAAAATGTTGAGAATAAAATCATTAAATTTCGAGAAAAAAGTCGAGATAAAATGTTGAGAATAAACTCATTAAATTACGAGAAAAAAAGTCGTTAAATTACGAGATAAGATGTTGAGAATAAAGTCGTTACATTTCGAGAAAAAACTAGTTAAACTTCGAGAAAAAAGTCGAGATAAAATGTTGAGAATAAACATTAAATTACGAGAAAAAAAGTCATTAAATTTCGAGAAAAAAGTCGAGATAAAATGTTGAGAATAAACTCGTTAAATTTCGAGAAAAAAAGTTGAGAAAAACACATTTGTGTCATGTTCATTTGATCTCGTTGGACAGCGTTAATCGGTGTCTGCAGTGGTGGAGGTTGGAGAGTAACAATGGGGAGTAGCGAGTGATACGATCGACTGGGTTCGAGTCCTGCTTTTCCCAAACTCGTTTTTCTTCTTTTCTCATCACATATCACGTCGGAAAAGTGGAAATCAATTGCTTAAGGAGTGATTAATAATAATGTATTAATTAGGTAGGTTTAGTGTTACTACAGTAAATCCATTGTAAATATTAATTTGTGGATTGAAAAGTATTCTAACAGCATTGGTGTCACACAGTGTTTCTCCTGTTTTCCACGTCAGTGTTGTTGAGAATGGCAGCACGGTTTCATCTGCATTTAAACGTGTTGAAATCATCAGAGAGCTCTGCTCCAAACGCGAACGCTTCTCACAGCGCTGTTCAGTGATCGAGTCCTGCGAATAAAAACCGCATTGTTCTGAGCTCGCACTGCGCTGCGCTGTCTTTAGGCAGAGCGAATAACGGTCTCGGTGCGTTTGAAATTCATCCACTGGCCGTATTTGGCCCGCGGCTGGACTTTGGACACCCCTGTCATAGATGCTATTTAAAGTGAAAATAGTTATATGTACTATTTTCTCTAATTGACAACAGCAGCATTTTAGATATGTGCTGTTTACACTAAGTGAAAATAGCCATTCTATTTACGTTATGTAAAAGTATCAGATCTTTGCAATAAGTGTAAATAGTAGCTAATTAGATGCTATTTATGCTTATAAATAGTGGCAGATACTATTTGCGCCTCAGTATTGTTGTACATTAACATGATGCAATAATAACATTTATTTTAACAACAATGATTTTATTTATTGAAATTATAGATGCTGGATTGGGACAGCAAAGCCCTCCCTATAGTCTGCCTACCCCTAATTAATACATTAGTTAAGCAATTGATTTCCACTTTTCCGATGAGATATGTGATGAGAAAAGGAAGAAAAGTGAGTTTGGCAAAAGACCAACTCGAACTCAGTCGATCGTAACATACGCTACTCCCCAGTGCATTACTCCAACCTCCGCCACTGCAGACGCTAAATAACACGAGTCCAATGAGATGAAATGAACATGACACGAGTGTGCTTTTCTTGACTTTTTTTCTCGTAATTTAATGAGTTTATTCTCAACATTTTATTTCGACTTTTTTTCTCGAAATTTAATTACTTTTTTTCTCGTAATTTAATGAGTATATTCTCAATTTTATCTCGACTTTTTTCTCGAAATTTAACATCTCGACTTTTTTTCTCAAAATTTAAGGACTTTTTTTCTCGTAATTTAATGTTTATGCTCAACATTTTATCTTGACTTTTTTTCTCGAAATTTAACGGCTTTTTTCTCAAATTAATGGGTTTCTCAACATTTTATCTCAACTTTTTTCTCGAAAATTAATGGGTTTAATCTCAACATTTTATCTCGACTTTTTTCTCAAAATTTAATGTCTTTTTTTTCTCGTAATTTAATGAGTTTAACCTCAACATTTTATCTCGACTTTTTTCTCAAAATTTAATGTCTTTTTTTCTCGTAATTTAATGAGTTTAATCTCAACATTTTATCTCAACTTTTTTCTCGAAATTTAACGACTTTAATCTCGAGATGATTTTTTTTTTTTTTATTATTGCCTTGGCCCTAATCCTCTTCCATATAAGGGTGAGTGATGACAATTCAAATTGTTTTGGGGGAACTATGAAATTAATAAGAAAATATAGCGGTATGTTCTTATTTTTACCAGCTTCTGCAAGCTTGTATGGCGTCTGGCTTTTGGAACCTCACTGTGACTTCAGGTAAGATTTGTATTTAATTAACGTTATTTGTCTGTACCTGTCGTGTTTTTGACGCATTGGCAGAAAAAGTAAAAAATTAGTCATTATAACATGTACAACATTAACATTCTTTTATTTGCAAAATGAAGTTGTGTATTTATTTCTGATTTCCTGAACAATTTGGTTTCGTTGTAATGAGGTTAATGATCTTTGAAAAACCATGATTGTGAATATACTATTACTTTGTCTTGAGCTGATCAGCCAATTGTGATAGTGTTCGTTGAGAGGTGTTTAAATTTGTTCAAGCTTGACAACCTTATCACCTTTATTTTCTAATATATATTGCTCATTACAGATAAGAACAAAGATCAAATTGTCAGAAGGGTTGCTTGTAAGAGAGCATACAGTACATCTGAAACTGCTGAGGCTGGGAAGGTTTTTGACTATATTACCAGGTACAGCGTACTGTCATTCTTAAAAAAGAAAACACAATCAATCATCATTTGCCTTTTTGTGTGTCTGTCTGTGTGTGTGTGTGTGTGTGTGTAATATTAACTTTTGTTGTTTTCAGATCAGCTGCTATAGAAGACAAACTGAAATCTGAGTGCAGAGACAAGCAAAGGAATAGTAAGTATATTTTAATATCGTATCACCTCTCAGGCCTAATGGAGGGTGATTTGGTCAATTTTGGAAGAAAAACTTTAGCAATGTGTCCATTCCAGGTGGCTAATTTGTGCTTCCTTTCAGTCATTCATGTAAAAATCTTTTATTTAATTTTGTTGTTGCCGTTTTTGTCTTTTTTGGACGACTAGGACAACTTATAATTTTAATTTTTTTTTTAATCGTTGCAACAGAGGTGAAGAGAGTGTATGTTAGCATTACCAAAACAGACATAGTCAAGTCAAGTCGAGCTTTATTGTCATTCTGCTACATGTGTGGACATATAGTGGAACGAAATGTCGTGTCTCGCAGGACCACGGTGCTACATACTAGTTAAACCTAAGATAAACATACAACAATGCAAGTATAGGAAAAACAATACAGCTATACAACAGTTAACTATCTGACTATACATATACTAAAGATACTATAACTGCTATTCCTAGTTGTCCACACACACACAAACTGAGACTGTACAAAAACTTTACATAAATACTGTACATGAAATTGTGCAGAAAAATATATATTTTGTACATTAAATTATTGTGCAGAAGAGAGATTTTGTGGGAGACAGTGCATAGTGCAAAAAGATTTTGTAGTGCAATGCTCAAGTAAACGTATTATTTTGTAGTGCAATGTTCAAGTAGACATATATTTTCTTAAGAGTCTTTGTGGCAGGGAGTGTTTGTAGAAAATGTCTAGTGTGCATATAGTGGGATGAGTGCGTTACTACAGGTGGTTTGTATAGCCCACTCACCTGTGTGTAGCACATTCAGAATTGCACTTAGTAAAATTGTCAACAGTTTTTAATGAGTTGGGGGGTGGGAGGGCTGAGGTGTTCATGGTTTCAGAGGGGGACAGGGGGATTGGAGTTAAGAGCTCTCACAGCCTGGGGAAAAAAGCTGTTGAGCAATCTGACAGAGCGAGCTCTGATGCTCCGGTACCTTCTACCTGATGGCAGGAGCTGGAAGAGGTTGTGAGAGGGGTGGGTGGGGTCCTTCACGATGCTGGTGGCCTTGTTGGAGCATCGTGAAAGGAAAATGTCCAGGATGGAGGGGAGAGGGGCACCGATGATCTTTGCGGCAGTGTTCACTGTCCGTTGTAGGGTCTTGCGGTCAGCAGCACTGCAGTTCCCATACCAGACAGTGATGCAGGTAGTCAGCACACTCTCAATGGTGCCCCTGTAAAAAGTGGTGAGGATGGGTGGAGGGAGACTTGCCCTTTTCAGCCGGCGGAGAAAGTGGAGGCGCTGTTGTCCCTTCTTGTTGAGTGACGTGACGTTGGTGGTCCAGGTGAGATCCTCTGTGATGTGCACTCCCAGGAATTTAGTGCTGCCGACTCTCTCCACGGTTGAGCCGTCGATGGTCAGCGGGGGGTGGTCAACAGAGTTTCTCCTGAAGTCCATCACAACCTCTTTCGTCTTACCCACATTGAGGGACAGGTTGTTAGCACCACACCATTCAGCCAGCTGTGCCACTTCCTCTCTGTAGTGCGTTTCATCGTTGTTGCTGATGAGGCCTACCACAGTTGTGTCATCAGCAAACTTGATGATGTGGTTGGAGCTGGACTTGGCAGTCCAGTCGTGGGTCAGCAGCGTGAAGAGCAGCGGGCTGAGCACACAGCCTTGTGGGGCACCTGTGCTCAGTGTGGTAGTGCTGGAGGTGTTGCGGCCGACACAGACTGACTGAGGTCTTGCAGTTAAAAAGTCCAGGATCCAATTACAGAGGGAGGTGTTAAGGCCCAGCAGGTTTAGTTTGTGGATGAGCTGTTGTGGGATTATTGTGTTGAATGCTGAGCTGAAGTCAATGAACAGCATTCTAACATAAGTCTTTCTGTTCCAGATGGGTAAGAGCTAGGTGGAGAGTGGTGGATATTGCATCGTCCGTGGAACGGTTTGGACGGTATGCAAACTGGAGTGGGTTCAGCGTGTTTGGGAGACTGGACTTGATGTGCTGCATGACTAACCTCTCAAAGCACTTCATCATGATTGGGGTCAGTGCTATGGGACGATAGTCATTCAGACAGGACACAGGTGACTTCTTTGGTACTGGAATTATGGAGGTGGATTTGAGACACGTGGGGACGACTGCCTGGCTCAGTGAGATGTTGAAGATGTCTGTTAGGACATCCGTCAGCTGTGCAGCACAGTCTTTCAGTACACGTCCAGGTATGTTGTCAGGGCCCGCAGCCTTTCGCGGGTTAATCCTGGATATGGTCTTCCTTACGTCGACTGGCGAGAGACAGAGTACCTGGTCGTTTGGAGATGTGAGTAGTTTCTGTGCAGGTGTGTCGTTCTGTATCTCAAATCGTGAGTAGATGTGGTTGAGTGCCTCTGGTAAAGATGTGTCATCGTCACTGGCCTGTGGCAGGGGCTTGTAGTCAGTGATGGTCTGAATGGCTTGCCATAGGGTCCGAGTGTCTCTGCTGTCTGTGAAGTGATTGTTGATTTTTTTAGCATACTGATGTTTTGCCTTCTTGATGCCATGAGACAGATTGGTTCTTGCTGTTTTGAGGGCTGCTTTATCTCCTGATCTGAATGCTTCATCTCTGGTCTTTAGCAGCCCACGAACCTCTGCTGTCATCCATGGCTTCTGGTTGGCACGTGTGGTGATGGTTTTTGTGACTGTCACATCATCTATGCACTTTTTGATGTAAGCAGTCACAGTTTCGGTGTACTCCTGCAGGTCTGTGTGGTTGTTGTAGGTGGCCGCCTCTTTAAACATGTTCCAGTCTGTGTCCTGGAAGCAGTCCTGCAGTGCTGAGGTGGCATTGTCTGGCCTTACTGTGATCTGCTTTTGAACCGGTTTGGTGAGTTTTAGAAGTGGTCTGTATACTGGGATTAGCATAACAGAGATGTGGTCCGAGTACCCGAGGTGGGGGCGGGGTTCGGCTTTGTATGCATCCTTTACTGTTGTGTAAACAAAGTCCAGTGTGTTGTTTCCCCTTTTTGCAAAGTTCACATGTTGGTAGAACTTTGGCAAAACTGTCTTTAGGTTTGTGTGGTTGAAGTCACCGGCTATGATGAAAAAGCCGTCGGGGTTATTTGTTTGTTGTTCGCTGATGGCGCTGTACAGCTCGCGAAGCGCGTCCTTTCCGTTTGCACACGGGGGAATGTAAACCGGGACAATAACAATGGCCGTGAACTCCCGCGGCAGATAGAACGGTCGACACTTCACAAACATAAACTCCACCAGTGATGAACAGTGTTTTGTCACTACCGCAGCATTGTTACACCATTCTTTGTTGATATACACACACAAGCCACCCCCGCGAGTCTTACCAGACAGTGATGAATTTCTGTCCGCTCGGTAGCAAGTTAGTCCGTGCAACTGAATGGCGGAGTCCGGGATGTTGTCGTTTAGCCATGTTTCAGTGAAAACAAACACACAACAATCCCTTGCCTCATGCTGTGTAGACCGACTGAGTTGAATTAAGTCCAGTTTGTTTTCCAGAGAGCGAACGTTTGAAAGCATGAGTGTTGGAAGAGCTGGTCTTGTGGGGTTAGCCCTCAGCCTAGCTCGTATACCTCCGCGCTTACCGCGCTTCCGTCCTCTCTCACACCGCTTGCGACGCCGCGGTCTCGAGGTCCGGCTCCAGCAGTAAACAAAGGCCTCATAGCTTCTCAGTAGCCGCCGGCGAGAGTTTGTGTTTGTATGTCTTGTCGATATCCAAAAGGCTTTGGCGATCGTATATGTATCTCGGAGTGATCTCCCGATGAATTAACGGTAAATCGACACTATTTGGAGACGAACAGATGACATTAAAAGACATAAAAGCACCGTCTTTGGGACCTGGAGTGGCCGCTGCGTCTGACCGCGCCGCCATCTTGGTTTCCCCAAGATATTCATGCGAAATACCCTAGGTTACAATAAACCACAATTATCAACATACCCTGTAATACTCACAGGTTACTTTATTGAAATAATTTATCAAATAATATCAGTGAGTTTGTACTTGAAGTCTTCTCACTATAAGTACTGTTTGTTGGGCTTCTTCTAATCATATGCTCAGTGTAACTCATAGAGTGCTGCACAGACAAGAAGATAAGAATGGACACTCATGTCAAGCTTGATGAGGATATTGTCAAACGGTAAACTGAGATGTCAACAAAATTCTAATGAATATCAATGCAAATTATAATACATATATATATTCAATAATGGATGCAAAACTGTTATTGGCTAATTTTATATAAATTTATTTTTCCCTTTCACCGATCCTGTGATAAAGCAGTCTTCAAATACTACAGTGTCTGAATTGCAAGCCCTTAGTTGCAGAAAATGCAAGTCGTACTCAAAGAAGGGACCTCGTCCCACCGGCTCCCTCTTGGTCAGTCGTCACTCTACTTCTGCCACAGACTTGCAGACCATCTGCTGCGCTCCAACCCTCCACCTCTTTGGCTGCAGTGGCTTTTTCCCGTCGGGTACACCACGGTCCTCGGTCATACTGGGATCACTCCAGTCCTCGGGTACTCTGGCTCCACCAACGATGCTCATTGCTGCGGCTGTGCCCAGGTCTCCGGAACCAGCGACGATGTTTAGCTCCATTGGCCCTCCGTCTGTGCCTTCGGATACACCAGCTCTGTCTCCATCGGTCGGCCCCCAGATGTCAGCAGCCACACCATCTACATCTTGGCTCCTCGCTCCCTCAACTCTGCAATGTGTTGTCAGCACTGGGATGCTCTGGGTCTGTGCCATGTGCCAAACACCATCTAAGCCGCCAGGGCATCATCGTCATCCTCCCATCACCATCCCTTCGCCACATCCTGCCGTCATCCCCACACTTTTGCCTCTCACCATCCCTACGGCATCTCCTCGTCCACCTCCAAAACCCCCTCCATCCCTCCCTACTCTGTTGCTTGAGCTTTATCATCTTCAGTCTTTGCACACAGCTATGCACTTCTGCACTTTGTTTTTCAGTAAATTTTATTTATTTTTTCTTCAGAAAATTGCATTGTAATTTTTATTCATTGATGTAAAATTCTGTACTTTTCAGTAATACAGGTATAACTGAAATGTTCTACAAATGGGTAAGATAGCTCTGCCATAGCATTTCAGTTTTTCTTCATTTATTATAATGTTTTTTGTATAATGTATTAAAATGTATTGAGTATGTAGTAATACAAATATACTATAAACATACTTGTATTTCAAGTGCATTTTTAATACATTTAATAGTGTTTTTTGTTTTTCACCAAGGTATGCTGCTGTACTTTTTTAAATGTGCTTTATGAATATTTGTAATGTACACAAAATATACAATACATTAAAATTTTCTAGATATCAAAGTGTTTGTGTATTTACTGAAAAAAAGCAACTTTATAATATACTAGTAGCGTAATGCTAATGCATTTCTAATGAGCTGAAATACAATTGAAATGTACTTGAAGAACATTAAAATGATGCTTCAAATATACTCTAACTGTAGTTCATGAAGTATTAAAAGTACATTTTAAATGTATTTTAAGAAATATACTTAAATTGCACTAAATATACTTAAAGTGGTTCCATTTTAACACAATTTCAATATATTACATATATTGCAAATAGATTAAAATCGAACTTAAACATATCTTGAAATACACTTTATATACTTAAAGTTGTTTCAAAATAATATATTTAATATGCACTTAGTATAGTATAGTTTAAATATATTAAGTGTGTCTGAAAAAGCACAATTTAAATATATTTCTTTTTCACCTGGGTAAGTAAAAAAAAAAAAAAAAAAAATGAATTCATGCCACCCCCCTGTGCACGGCCCTGATGTGGAGACACTGATATGGACTGACTCAGGCCTGGGGCAGTACTACATATGGAATTGGTCTCTGAAACAGGTCTTACCAGAGAGTAGGGATGGAACAACTGCCAGCAGAGACTGACAGAATGGTCTGTCAAAGGCAAGACACAGGTTTACCGAGAGGGAAACCTTACTGTGGAAAATACTCATATGGGATTGCCCGAAGGGAATCAAGCCATATGGACACCTAGCCCAGTACAGGAGTTGACCAGAAACCTGGGCAAGCTAACAACGATACTAGGCCTGGCGTTAGACTGCTCCGCTCAGTCTGACTGCCGGAGGTGCTGGAGGATACTCCACCAGGGTTCGCCGTCTAGGGAACTTACTGGAGGAGGAAAAAGGCGCTTGCATCCCCAGGTGAGGGGGAATGGCGCATCAAGCGTGACACCGGCCAGCTCTTCCCTCCAATTACCTGTTACCCAACACAAAGGAAGAAACTGGCTCAACGCGGAGATTGTAAAATCTCGCAAAGGTGTTCGGTGTGGCCCAGCCTGCAGCTCTGCAAATGTCTGCCAGAGAGGTGCCATGCACCAACGCAAAGGAGCAAGCAACACTCCGTGTGGACTGAGCCCACACACCCCCAGGGGGCACGGCTCACCCTGGGATTGGTACGCCAAGGCGATGGCATCCACTATCCAGAGGGCCATCCTCTGCTTGGAGACAGCCTTCCCTTTCTGCTGACCTCCATAGCAGACAAAGAACTGCTCAGAGCTTCTGATGCTCTGGGTGTGATCCACGTATATGCGCAGTGCTCTTACGGGACACAGCAACGCCAAGGCTGGATCTGCCTCCTCCGAGGGTAGTGCTTGCAGGTTCACCACCTGATCGCGGAAAGGCATGGTGGGAACCTTGGGCACGTATCCAGGGCGAGGTCTCAGAACAACGTGAGAGTATGCCGGCCCGAACACAAGACACTCTTCAATCACTGAAAATGCCTGGAGGTTCCCGACCCTCTTGATGGAAGTGAGCGTGGTCAGGAGCGCTGTCTTAGCAGACAGAAACTTAAATGGTTACTCCACCTCAAAATGAAAATTTTGTCAATCACGCACCCTCATTTCGTTCCAAACCCTTAAAAGCGTCTTCGGAACACAAATTAAGATATTTTTGATGCATTCTGACAGCTCTCTGACCCTCCCATAGACAGCAAGGATCCTTACACGATCAAGGTCCAGAAACGTAGCAAGGAGATCGGTAAAATAATCCATGTGACATCAAGGGTTCAACCGTAATTTTACAAAGCTATGAGAATACTTTCTCTATGCAAAGAAAACAAGAACAACGACTTTATTCAACAGTTCGTCTCCTCTACATCAGCGTAGCGCCATTTTAGAGAATATCCACTGGAAGCAAACTGCGTACGCTCTTCAGTGTCAGCCGCACCGCACAGATACATCTTCTACATATATTTACACTTTGATTTGAACGAAAACAGCGCATCCGCGCAGTGCGGCTGACACAGAGGAGCATACGCAGTTTGCTCTTAGATATTCTCCAAAATGGACAGTAGAAATTTGGAGAATGTTCAGTCTTTGTTTTCAATGAAATGTGACCTTTTAATATTGCTCTTAGTGCATCATTCAACTGAAGAAGCTCCTGATGTGCACGCAAATATGCTGTGCCATAATAAAGATGTTTTGGACCAAGGAAATTACACCTATTGACAGAAACAACTTGCTAGTTTCATTTCCTCTAAAGTGCTTTAAGCATAACAGGTCAAATGTTTTCCTCAAATCTGTACTGATGCTGGCATTCTGAAATTCATGTTATTTTTCAGTATCATCTATCTATCTAGAGCTTAAAATAAGCATTGAAAAGTGAAAATATTAAATAGAAAATACTTGTTAGTTTTATCATATCTTTCCATATGGATTTTTGTGAAGTCATATTTTGTCTTAATATAATATTGTTTTGAACTGTTTGCTATTAAAATAGTTACTTTTAACTGTTTTTGATTTACTTATTTTTTTGTGAATTGTATTAAAACCAGACGAAAAACCTAGTAATCAAACTAAACATCATCATAACTCATTTCAATAATATGCAATAATAATAAACATTCAAATGTATTGCTTCTGTTAAGTTATTAATTTCAAAATTTTAAAGTGTGTTCTTGTTATATAATCCGCTGAAATGAGTTGACAGCAAAAATCTCAGAACAGAACAAAATGTTATCATTTACTCATTTTGTTATAAATTTAATTGAAATTGTCATTGATATGACAATTGAACACAATACAATATAAATATTAAATCCAAAATGTCAATATTTATAAAAATGTATTTGTACACATTTACATCTTTAAAGATGTTCATACATGTTTTAGTTGAGATGTTGTCAATACATCATCATTGTATGTTTCGGTGTCTATACAAATAAGTAAGTTTGGTAGAACCACACTTTTCCTAAAAATACTGACAAGATTGCATACAAAGGCAGTTCATTTTGATACACAGCTAGAACTATATACAGAGCCCCTGAAGGGACATGGTGGTGGAAAAAAAATCAGGGTGAGTGGAAACAAATGATGGGTAGGAGGAAAATGAGGAAAAAATATTTTTAAATGTTTTGCGTTCCCTCACAAAGCTTTTTCAGGTTGCATGGTTTCTATCTGGCCAAAAAAAAAAAAAGACCAAATTTACATCCCCTGCTGTAAATTTTAACTGGTTGATGAAAGGTATTTATAATTATTTATGGGGCAGGCAAAATACATATAATCAATTACCATTTTGACCCTTTTCTTTATTTAAAGGCTGAAGTGTAAGGTTTACCATTTTATGAAAAGTCTTTAGTAAAGTTTTATTTGAACATTTCGTACATGTTATTAGATTACTGTCATTTAAAATTCGGATATCATTGGTAATTGTCAGCAGATAGACAAGGGACACAGAGGTAAGTGAAATCAACAGCAGGTTTATTTAGCAATGGCAGTGGAATGAAGCAAGGTGGAGAGTCTAGGTGAGTGAGCAGGGAATGGCTAAGTTCAAGAGAGTCTTATCTGAGCATAATATATCCTTTTTCCTTTCCAGGGGATCCAGCGGGAACAATGGAGCTTGGAGACGGTAGAGCACGGGAGCAGTGGAGAACGAAGAGCAGAACACGGGAACAACTAGGAGGCAAACAAAGGTAAATGAGTCAGGAAAGTTCAACATACAACATTTGAGACCAGACAGTAGCTATGTTTCCATCCACCTATTTTTATGCGCATTTTGGACTATCGCATAAAAAATTCGCTGGATGGAAACGCCAAGACGCGCATAAATTCAGAAAATGCGCATAAAAAAAATTATGCGCACAACTGAAGTAGGATAAACTTTTTATCCAATAAGAAAAAATGCGCATAAACTACGATGGAAACATTTACCGAATAAATTCCTCCATGCGCATCAAAAGTCATGTGACTTTGCGCTATGAGACGGGATAACTTGACTAACCAGCTGACCGATCTCGTTCACAGCATCTATAAGTTGTTGTAGTCACTCTGAAAAGCCTGAGCAAAGTCTGTCATCAAAGTATTTCTGTATAATTGTCTTACACGACTGTGTTCCCAAACAGCTGGCATCCTCCGAACGCAGTGACAGCATTTATTGTGTTACGTCTGCTCTCTCTGAGGCGCAAGTAATTTATATCATATATGAAAATTATTATATTCAATGGCTTCTCCTATATTCTTAGTGATATTTAGTGCCACAGTTTACCAGGAAGTGACGATTTTGTTCTCTTTGACTCGTTGGATGGAAACGCTGCTTTATTCGCATATGTTTTATGCGATATTCCAGTTTTGCGCATAATTTAAATTCGAATCTTTGGATGGAAACATAGCTAGTGACGGCTCAGGAGGAGTGCGGTGATATAGTGCTCTTGATGAGTGGAGACAGGTGGCGGTGATCACAGATCACAGAAGCACAGATCAAAGGAATAATTTTATTTATTTTTTTTCTGTCAGACTGTAAATTTACATTTATGGGTGATTCAGTATTACTACGTTCCATCTCTCTCTCTCAAAAGGATATTTCACCCAAAAATGAAAATACTGCCAACAGCTACCAGCAACTATTTGGTTACCAACACTCTTCAAAATATAAAAGAAAAGTAAAAGAAAAGTATACATGATTGGAACAACTTGAGGGTGAGTAAATGATGACAAGAACTATCCCTTTAATAAGACGTGCAAATAGGTTCATTTCACCACATCACATCTGTACTATGACATTTGCTTGTGTTTGGAATCAATGAAGTTTGCCTAATTGCCAGCAACCTGTTGATGTGATGTAGTTTTGGCACATTGCTGGTGCAATACAACTGCTTTGACAGGAAAGACAGCAGCAGTAAAATGTGTCTAATGCTATAAGAGGAAGGCCACAGCAACCCCCTCCCCAATCTCACGAAAATTAATTTCTGAGTATTTCTCTACATAGTCAGAAAAAAAGAAAAATCAGTGCCTGAACAAGATATCACATGACCACAGTGGTGCCTTATAAAAGTAATAGCCAAAAAGCAGAAGTTCAGAGTGGTCCAGTCCACTTGAAGCAACAACTTCCAATAATCTCACACTCAACGCCAGCAGACTGAATATGTCTTCCTTTGGAAACAGTGGCGGAGGCAGAAAGTTGTTGGTGGGTAGACCTCTGAAAGAGTGGGTGGGCCTGAATAATTCGCATCACCCAGCTCAATAATAATAATAATAATAATAATAATAAAAGAAAGAAAGAAAAAAACAAACAAACGATGGACTGGTCCAAAATGCATTCGATTACAATCAGATCTCGCAAAACACTTCAGAAGGTGGTCTGCAAGCATTCCAGAAGCAACTGGACAAGTGTAAATGCATCTGGTTGTTGAACAAGATATTAATTTTATCACAGCGCTACTGCAACACGCATCTCCACAGATATGATCCACCGTGGACGAACGTCTACAGCAAAGAGACGCGCAAACTGCCGCAAATCAAACTGAAAGTTTGGCGTCGCATACAACCAGGGGTTTAAAATACATTCAACTTAATTAAAAGTATTGAGAGTAAATTATCTCACTAGTAATGACGCTCACTCTCCCATATTAGCGCAGGAATTAAAGATCATATTATATTCGTTTTGTGGAGACACATGTATGTGGCCATTTGTACATGGAACAGTTTTAACTAATCGGATCTGATCAGTATAAACGCACAAGTGCATGCCTGGTTATAGAGCCACTTCACTGCTTCATTAGTGAGGGCACTCTTTACACTAATAAACCCTTTATTAAAATTATGAATGAATATTAGCCTAAAGGTCCTTGCACACTGAGTCCGCAATTTTCATATGCGTTTTCCTGTTTTTTTTTTCGTTTTCGTCATCCTGTCCTATCAAAATGCTTGCTACGGATGCGAAAATGCAGAAAATCGAACCTGGTCCGATTTTTTTATGACAGACGAAAGTCTCGGAGGCAGTGTGTAAACGTGATTGGCACAATGTGAGGTCGTATTTATTTTTCAACGTGCGAAAATTTCGGACTTAGTGTGCAATGGCCTTAAGTCTAGAAAGCCCACAAAGAGGGATCCCTTTTATAATAAGCTGTCACTCACTTCAGTTCATTGCGATCTCACAAAGTTCTATTATAATCTATATGAATCCCTCTACACTGCACATTTGCTCTTATTTACACCGTGTATATTCTGTGTTTGTTATAATGAGAAGATTCGTGAGCGTGCATTCGCCAATATGCTATTATTTTCCAGTTTGTACATTCAAGAAAATCACTTTCTCACAAATATTTGAATGCAAATATTTAAATGCAAATACTGCATAACCATACCACTGCGGGCCAGACTAAAAACTAATCATATAGGCCTAACCTTAAGCCAAGTTCACACTACATGACTTTAAATATTGTCAGATCGTGCTGTTCAGACTACATGGCTTGATTGTCTGTCTTTAAGTCGTGATGTTCACACTACGCAACACTACGTAAATGATCCGCAACCAGGGGTTACACACTACACGAGCTGACAACACGTCTGTCACCCAACGACTCTATCCAAACCCCAAACCACATTATGTCACGAAAAAACACACACGAGAAGTGGAACAGGAATGACGCAAAACAACACGTGAAACAGGAGTAATTTATTTGAAAATGGACGTTGGGAAGAAATTAGTGCTGCAAGCTGTTCTGAAAAATTTTGCTCTATTTCTTGTGGCCAAACTTTTATTAAAGCCGTTTTGCTGCTGTTGTTTTTCTTCCTGTGACCTCAACCCATGCCTTTCTCTCTCATTGGCTGTAGCTCGTCACGACACCTGACACCACATAATGTCGAGTCGGCCAACTGGTCCAGATATTTAGCATGCTAGATATTTGTTTGGCGTCGGCGAGGTGTCGGCGACGTGTCAGCGAGCCTCTTTGATGCGTCTTTGAGTAGTTCACAAAGTAGTTCACCCGCTGATTTCCCCCCGATCACAGCCCGACCTGTCGGCAAGCTCGTTAACTTGCAAATCGGGCTTAAAATCCTGTAGTGTGAACTTGGCTTTACCTTTAATGACTGATGTCTGTTCTAAACAAGTCAAGTCTTCTGGGTTTTGAATCAAATATGGTAATAATTTTGTCGTAAACCAAATATTCTGTTAGTATAGATGGCTGTTTTATTATAAACATTCAATGGAGCTGCTAGTTAGTATACGGACAGCACTATCGGCTCGAAGAACGTAACATACAGGTGCATCTCAACAAATTAGAATACGGTGACATGCCAATCAGCTAATCAATTCAAAACACTTGCAAAGGTTTCCTGAGCCTTCAATATGGTCTCTCAGTTTGGGTCACTAGGCTACACAATCATGGGGAAGACTGCTGATCTGACAGTTGTCCAGAAGACAATCATTGACACCCTTCAAAAGGAGGGTAAGCCACAAACATTCATTGCCAAAGAAGCTGGCTGTTCACAGAGTGCTGTACCAAGCTTGTTAACAGAAAGTTGAGTGGAAGGAAAAAGTGTGGAAGAAAAAGATGCACAACCAACCGAGAGAACTGCAGCCTTATGAGGATTGTCAAGCAAAATCGATTCAAGAATTTGGGTGAACTTCACAAGGAATGGACTGAGGCTGGGGTCAAGGCATCAAGAGCCACCACACACAGACGTGTCAAGGAATTTGGCTACAGTTGTCGTATTCCTCTTGTTAAGCCACTCCTGAACCACAGACAACGTCAGAGGCATTTTACCTGGGCTAAGGAGAAGAACTGGACTGTTGCCCAGTGGTCCAAAGTCGTCTTTTCAGATGAGAGCAAGTTTTGTATTTCACTTGGAAACCAAGGTCCTAGAGTCTGGAGGAAGGGTGGAGAAGCTCATAGCCCAAGTTGCTTGAAGTCCAGTGTTAAGTTTCCACAGTCTGTGATGATTTGGGGTGCAATGTCATCTGCTGGTGTTGGTCCATTGTGTTTTTTGAAAACCAGTCACTGCACCTGTTTACCAAGAAATTTTGGAGCACTTCATGCTTCCTTCTGCTGACCAGCTTTTTAAAGATGCTGATTTCATTTTCCAGCAGGATTTGGCACCTGCCCACACTGCCAAAAGCACCAAAAGTTGGTTAAATGACCATGGTGTTGGTGTGCTTGACTGGCCAGCAAACTCACCAGACCTGAACCCCATAGAGAATCTATGGGGTATTGTCAAAAGGAAAATGAGAAACGAGAGACCAAAAAATGCAGATGAGCTGAAGGCCACTGTCAAAGAAACCTGGGCTTCCATACCACCTCAGCAGTGCCACAAACTGATCACCTCCATGCCTCGCCGAATTGAGGCAGTAATTAAAGCAAAAGGAGCCCCTACCAAGTATTGAGTACATATACAGTAAATGAACATACTTTCCAGAAGGCCAACAATTCACTAAAAATGTTTTTTATTGGTCTTATGAAGTATTCTAATTTGTTGAGATAGTGAATTGGTGGGTTTTTGTTAAATGGGAGCCAAAATCATCACAATTAAAAGAACCAAAGATTTAAACTAGTTCAGTCTGTGTGCATTGAATTTATTTAATACACGAGTTTCACAATTTGAGTTGAATTACTGAAATAAATGAACTTTTCCACGACAGTCTAATTTATTGAGATGCACCTGTAGTATTAGCGCAGTGTAACAGAAGATTAACTAATTAGCAATATTATTATTATATAGGCTAGTTTTAATGAAACACAACAAACAGAAATCACATTTAAAGTAATTAATTAAAAAATATAAACGTTAAAATTGTATTCTAAAAAATTATGTATTTCCATCCATCTGACAGGGTGGGCTAGCTGTGCCTCCACCCCTGTTTGGAAATATGAACATTTCTGAGAAATGTGGGATGGAAAGAGAATATGAAGAGATGGATATCAACAGTAGTGATGTCAAGGTAGAAAGAGAGCACATGGACATCCAGAGATGCCGAACACCTCAAAACACAGGTACCGAGACTCTTTTATTATAATAACAAATGACAGTTTAGGTTTAAACAAATCATGGTTTGCATGGCACACAAAATTGCTAATGTGAGCTCTTAGAAATTTTGTCATGTGAACCTGGGAGCGCACCAAAGTACTGAACCCAAGACTTCCTATATACATTTTTAGTGGTACATTTTGTGATGGGCACTGGGAACAATCATATTTGAAATTGGACTGCAAAAAATGTACCCCCTAACACACTTTTTTTTAGCTGAAAGTGAGTTACTGTATCTTAAATCTGTCATATTCATTTCAGTGAGAATCAAAAGCTCCAGAGCAGCTGTAGTGTGTTTGGTTCTGCTGTGTGTTCTTCTGCTGACTGCAGTCATAGTGCTGTGTGTCCACATCTATACAAACAACACAAACTACACAGAAGACAGAGATGAGCTACGAACCATAAACAAACTGAAAACGTACATCAGGGGAAAACTGAACTGTGGAAAAGTCTTCTTGGTAACTTTTAACTTCTGGACACAATCTGTTAAAAATATTGTTGTGTAGTTCAGTGCAGATGGGAAAAGTGTTAATAGTTGAACTGGTTGTGTTTACAGATGGATGGATTTACTATCAATCCAGTATTTATTTCATTTCCTCTAAAATAAAGAGCTGGGCAGAGAGCAGTGTAAGGGAAACAGGTCAAAGGGAATCATTTATGATTTTATTTCCCTATTCCCTGATTTTATAGGGAATTTGAACAGAATCACTGTTTTACGGCGGATCACTGAGTCGGCCGGCGATTCACTGAACGAGCCATATAACATCAACTCTGCACTGGATATTAAAATCCAAAATATAGTGAAAACACTATTTAATAGCACAGTAACAAGATCGGCAGTATAAGGCATTAACTTTTAAGCACAAAACACAAGATACTTCTCTTTTCAATATAAATAAGACTTTATTGGATAAATCTAAGACATGTAAACTAATCTAACACATGAACACACACATTCACACATTGCAGAAAGAGAAAAAGTGAGGAAAGGATGAGTTTAAGAGAATGAAAATGTGAAATCCCAAGTTTACAGCAATATGTACTATTGCATAGACCTGAACAACCATCAATCACTTATTTAACCCTCGCATTGAGTTTCTCAATGAGGCTAAAATTTATATTAAATACACCAGCTCAGCTAGAATCTGGAGGTTACTTGCTTGTTGCCTTTGTGTTAAGGGATTCCCTTGTGTCCTTGTCATCTTTGGAGAAAGGGGTTTTCCCAAGTTTGCTGATTGGCTGAGTTCAGTGGTCTTTCGTAGTGATGTCTTGGGCGTGGCTCTTGATACGGAGTAGGTCTGGTTGAAGTTTGGGCGGGTGCAGTCGAAGCTGTGGCAAACTTAACGAAACTCTCACGGAAAGACAAGAAATTAAAGTAAAAGTATAAAAGGATGTAACGAGACTGGGTGGTTTTCCTTCTCATTGTGTTGGCAGCTGGCACGTAGGCCAGAGCACGCTCAGAGAGCAGCGTCAAAACGCGGTGGCAAAAGAGAAGAAGGGATCTGAGAAGCAGAGGAAGAGAGGCAAGAGCAGCAAAAGCAAAAAGCAAAAAGAAGCACAATTTGATGGTGTCCTGAGTATTTAAACTCGGCTTTCAGACACCTCCTAATGCTGGTCTTGACCAATTAGAAATGATCTTGGCTCGTGGTGTTGTATGTTTCTCCTCCCCATTCATAAATCTAAAATGTTATCTTATCAGTCACATGGTCCGAATTTTCCCGCTCTTACAGAGTACAATTTTGGACAGGATTTCTATAACAAGAATATGATACATTTGACAAAGAAACAATTGGAAGAAACGTTTAAAGCATGATTTTTCAAACTCATACATACCAAACATCAATATTAACTCTCAAACTATTCCCTAGTTATTAAAAGACATACATAATATGTGATTAAAACATGATCATCAATTGTGTGGGTTACATACATAATATGGAGTTCATTAGTTGCTCATAAGTCCTTTTAAGATGATTTTAGGTCCATATGGAAGTGACTCTGTGGACAAAGGAATTTCAGTCTGATCTTTCTTCTATGTGGAGACGCGCCCAAGAAAGTCTGTAGCTCTGATTTCAATCACAGATTTACATGTGACGGCCATCTCTTTGACCATCAGTCCTGATTACTTGCCCCAAATTTGACAGTTTCCTTCCTTCATTGGACTTATCAATAAGTGTTCCTTTTGTTTTAATGTTGCAAGCTGTTCTGTGAAAGAGGCTTGTTGGTTTGCTCCAGACTCAAGGCGCCAGGGTACCGTGGACAGATTTATGACAATGTCCTGTTTTCTTGGGGCCTCTTTGTGGAATTTGGCTCTTTTGGTGGTTCTAACACCAATCTGATCGAATCTTAAATGGTCTGATTCGCTCTGATATCCTACACTGGCCAGTTACATGGTCCGAACTTTCCCGCTCTTTGCAGAGTATAATTTTTGGACATGATTTCTATAATCAGAATATGATACATTTGACAAAGAATTGATTGATAGAAACGTTTAAAGCATGATTTTTCACGCTCATACATACCAAACATGAATATAAACCCTTAAGCTATTCAACAGTTATTAAAAAGACATACACAATTAGTGATTAGAACATGATAGTCAAATGTGTGGGTTACATACATAATATGGAGTTATGCATAGAAATGATTAGTTGCTCATAAGTCCTTTTAAGATGATTTTAGGTGCATATGGAAAAGACAGTTTCTGTGCCATTCTGTGGATGTGAGAATATGTTCTGTGAAGACCAAAGAGGTTAAAAGGTCTCAAGTCAAGTCACCTTTATTTATATAGGGCTTTTAACAATACAGATTGTGTCAAAGCACTTAACAGTATCAAACTGGAGGATAGAGTGTCAGTAATGTATAATAATAAGATTAAACACTCAATATTCAGTTAAAGACATTTCATTATTGAATTCAGAGATGTCATTGTCTAGCTCAGTTTAGTTTAAATAGTATCTATGAAATCAAATTGACGATAATTGCTAGAAATTAATTGTCCCCAACTGAGCAAGCCAGAGGCGACAGCGGCAAGGAACCAAAACTCCCTCTGTGACAGAATGGAGAAAAAAACCTTGGGAGAAACCAGGCTCAGTCTGGGGGCCAGTTCTCTGCTGGCCAGGATATTATTGTTTATTTATTCTTTACTTATTGTTTTAATTAAATTTAAATGTATAAATGTATTATATTTCTATTTTTATATTGTTGCAATTTCTAACAATAATAGTATTATGTAGTTAAGTATTTTATTATATTTTTAGTTATTTTGTTTTATTGTATTTAAGTCGAGGTCTTGACTGGGGATATGTCCTCGAGGCTCATCCAGGTGTCTGGCCTCCGCCGACGATCAGGGTCACAGACATCATCTCCCGGCGCCGATCCACCATCTGATCCGGACACAGACTGAGAAACAGAATAATAAAGAAACAGACAAATATTAGCGTAGATGCCATTCTTCTTATGATGTAACGAGTACATCGTGTGTTATGAGGAGTGTTCCGGGTTCCGGTTGATCTAATTAATGCAGCCTAACAATCCTTTAACGGATTTGAATAATAGAAGTGTATTAGTGTGTTATGTGTAAACCAGGTTAAAGAAATGTGTCTTTAATCTAGATTTAAACTGACAGAGTGTGTCTGCCTCCCGAACAGTGTTAGGTAGATTGTTCCAGAGTTTGGGCACTAAATAGGAAAAGGATCTGCCGCCCACAGTCGATTTTGATATTCTAGGTGTTATCAAACGGCCAGAGTTTTGAGAACACAGCGGACGTGGAGGACTATATTGTGATAAGAGCTCGCTCAAGTACTGAGGAGCTAAGCCATTCAGGGCTTTATAAGTAATTAACAAGATTTTAAAATCTATACGATGTTTGATAGGGAGCCAGTGCAGTGTTGACAGAACAGGGCTAATATGGTCATACTTCCTGGTTCTAGTAAGGACTCTAGCTGCTGCATTTTGGACCAACTGTAGTTTATTGATCAAGCGTGCAGAACAACCATCCAGTAAAGCATTATGATAGTCTTAACCTTGAGGTCATAAACGCATGAATTAGCATTTCTGCATTTGACGTTGAGAGCATAGGTCGCAATTTAGATATGTTTTTGAGATGGAAAAACGCAGTTTTACAGATACTAGAAACATGGCTTTCAAATGAAAGATTGCTATCGAACAGCACACCTAGGTTCCTAACTGATGAAGAAGAATTGACAGAGCAGCAGTCAAGCGTTAGATAATGTTCTAGGTTATTACATGTGGGGTTTTTAGGTCCGATAATTAACACCTCTGTTTTTTCAGAATTTAGCAGTAAGAAGCTACTCGTCATCCAGTTTTTTATATCGACTATGCATTCCATTAGTTTCACAATTTGGTGTGTTTCACCAGGCCGTGAAGAAATATACAGCTGAGTATCATCAGCATAACAGTGAAAGCTAATACCATGTCTCCTGATAATATCTCCCAAGGGTAACATGTAAAGCGTGAAAATTAACGGCCCTAGTACTGAGCCTTGAGGTACTCCATTCTGCACTTGTGATCGATATGATACCTCTTCATTTACTGCTACGAACTGATGGCGGTCAGATAAGTACGATTTGAATCATGCTAAGGCACTTCCACTAATGCCAACAAAGTTTTCTAGTCTATTCAAAAGAATGTTGTGGTCGATAGTGTCGAACGCAGCGCTAAGATCCAGTAGAACTAATAAAGAGATACAACCACGATCAGATGATAGAAGCAGGTCATTTGTATCTCTAATGAGAGCAGTCTCATTACTGTGATACGGTCTAAATCCTGACTGGAATTCCTCACAGATACCATTTTTCTCTAAGAAGGAATATAATTGTGAGGATACTACCTTTTCTAGTATCTTTGACAGAAAAAGGGAAATTTGAGATCGGTCTGTAATTAACTAGATCTTTGGGGTCATGTTGTGTTTTTTTAATGAGAGGCTTAATAACAGCCAATTTGAAGGTTTTGGGGACATATCCTAATGACAATGATGAATTAATAATAGCCAAAAGAGGATCTATGACTTATGGAAGCAGCTCTTTTAGTAGTTTAGATGGAATAGGGTCTAACATACATGTTGTTGGTTTAGATGATTTAACAAGTTCATACAATTCCTCCTCTCCAATAATAGAGAATGAGTGGAATTGTTCCTCAGGGGATCTATAGTGCACTATCTGATGCGATACTGTAGCTGACGGCTGCATGGTTACAATTTTATCTTTACTTTTATTTTACTTTTAGTCATTTAGCAGACGCTTTTATCCAAAGCGACTTACAAATGAGGACAACAGAAACAATCAATTGTAGTATTAAAACAACTAAAACTGATCCAAAACTAAAAGCTAAAACTTTATAAATAGTTTACACACACATTAAAAAAAATTAAATAAAAATGAGAAATGCATATGACAAAATTTCTAAACTTAACATTTAAATGAAAACAAAATAAAGCTACAAACAATTCAAAATATTAAGAGAACAAAAAGGTATGAGTGTAATAATGATTCTAACATAAAATTAAGCCAAACAACAAAAACAACTACGTGTATGCACACACACACATATCCATAAATTCAATATTATTTCATTTCCATGTAGTTTGTTGAAGTACTAAAATAACTCGTTAAATAAAACTAAAAATTAATAAATAACTTATACAGACATAATAGAAAAAACTAATAAAATGACAAACATAACTACAACTGTAACTAAAATTAAAATAGATAACATATACAAATCAAACTACATTAGTTCAACAGTAATCCTAAAAAAAATAAATGTGCCAAACATACAAGTAAGAAATGGTTATAAAAACTGAAAGAGAAGTGAAACAAGTAATAGGAAAGAGAATAAATGAAAAGCTATCTCTGATAGTATCGATCTTGGAAGTAAAATAGTTTATAAAGTCATTACAGCTGTGCACTTGGAAAATGCCAACACCTGTTGATGCTTTATTTTTCGTTAATTTGGTGACTGTATTGAATAAATACCGGGGGTTATGTTTGTTTTCTTCTAGAAGAGACGAAAAGTAATCAGATCTACAGGGTTTCCACGGGGTCTTAAAAAGTCTTAAATTTAGTTGTATCAAATTTAAGGCCTTAAAAAGTCTTAAATTGTACAAGAAAGTCTTAATTATGGAGGTCGAAGTGCTGCGAAGTACTCTTCCGCCATACGTTATAGTTATAATTTTTTATCTGCTTAGAAAATTGCCCCGTTTTGTGTCACCATACTTACTCGTGTAACTACTCATGTAACCGTCTTTAAATAGGGAAAACATGGAAGTGTTTGGTAGCTTCTAAATTCATCTTTGTTTGGATCCTAAGGAATGAATGGTGCTAAGCTAAACGCTAGCATAGTGGCGCCGCGCGCTAGAGCGAGGGAAAAACAAGTTGAGGGAATAACATATTGGAATATGGAAAAACGGTGGCGTTTTCCTTTAAACGGTTGATTCATTCAGGAACGAAACACTGTCATGTTGCTCAGAGAAGCAAAACAGTGCTGTGGCTGTGTTTGGAATTATTTTTGTTGTAGAAATAGACCAAAAACAGCCAATATGGTGTCTAAAACGTAAGTCTCTTAAAATTAACTTCTTGTTTATTGAACTGTTGCATAAAATCAATATCACATTTGTAATCATGCTGATTTTTGGAGAAAAAAAGGCACTCTTTGTGAGATATTAACTATATGAAATGATATAAATATAGGCTATAGCTACATTTTCTGCCCCCATATCTTAAATTATGTGATCATTCTAAATGTATTTTAATAGACTGAATCGTGCAGTGAAACTCGTGAAACAGGTGTCGTGTTTGGCTGAAATATAAGAGTTTTCCCGGTAAAGACAGAACACAAAGCAGCACAGCACCGGACTTTGAACTTGCAGCGCTCATGTTTATTTAATGAAATCATAGCCTTTTGAAGTTTAATCGTCATATTCAGCCATATCGCAATTATTGTCTTTCCGTCTCCAAATTTAAGACCTCTTGAAATCATAATTAAGACTTTCTTGTACAATTTAAGACTTTTTAAGGCCTTAAATTTGATACAACTAAATTTAAGACTTTTTAAGACCCCGCGGAAACCCTGTTAAGTGACAAGTGATCCAAAAATCATAACGTCACCTGTGACTTGTGTCACTACACTACTTCGCCGCCTCAGGTTGGCGAAAGCAAAATTCACTACACCTGTATACGATTTCATTTTCAAAACCGGAGAACTGAGAATAAAACACACTGTGACATGCTTTAGAGAATTTTGACAATTAAATAGTCTAATATCCAATAGTGTCTTAAGAATAGTGAAATACTTGTCTTAAAATGCAATATGTCTTATGAGGAAGTGGCACAAGGTCTTTGACTGGGCCGATACCCTTTCAAAAGGTACTAATATATACTATTAAGGTACTAACACACCTTTTAGGGGTAAATAAGGCACAACGGTGCATCTTTTGTAATGGTACTGCCCCAATGAAGTACCATTTTTGAAGTAATACTGAAGTAATATCCTCCAGTTTTCTGAACTAAGATTTTCTGTAAAAATTATTCAAGTTGTGATTCAAGTTGTTAAGATTCAAGTTGTGTTATTCTCATTCAAATACCTGAGTGTATATACAGTGGCTGTTAATAAACTTGATTCAGTGTCAGCATCATAATATCAATAGTTTTTTTTTTCTTCCTTTTAGCCTTCTTGAGTTTTGAGTGATTTAGAAGTTTAGACGTAGTGAAATTAGATACATTTTTTTTCTACTTTTCTGACTAACAGCTTACAGGAGAGGAACACATATTGTCTGTGAACAAAAAATTGAAGTAAAGGCCCATTTCTATTTTCATGACAGATGTGAATAATGGAAATAGTGGCAGCAAATATCAAAGACGACAACATTTTATTGCACTTAATACAATATTTAGTAAATGAGACCAAATCTATCAGTCAAATCTTAATTAACCAACAGCAGCTTTAACCAAGAGCACAAAACTATAGGCTTTGGACAAAGACTTGAGATGACAAATAGATCAATATAGCATATCAGAAATTTCATAATTTTCTGTCGATGCTTCTTTTCCCCTTAGCTGAAGAGCTTGACTGAGAACAAAAGTTCAATATGTATACTGCATGCATTTTGATGGTACATGAAAAAAAAATATTCCACATTGTTTGGTTTATTTGGGAACATTTTATTGATAAAACTTTTTTTTTGACCACCCCTCACACCCCCATCCCAAAATATTTTTTCTTGCGCAACAATGGTACAGAATTACGGAGGAAATTCTCCATTCACATATCATAATGTTCAGAGAGCAATTCAAAATCAGAAATCTGTCAAAAAAAGTGTCAAGAAATCATTAAATGAAAAGTGAAAAACACTTGAAACACATTGATATATTGCATTTGATTCAGGCGTAGGTTTGTGTCGTGGTGCAAGGCTGGGAAACTCCGGTCCTGGAGGGCCACTGTCCTGCAGAGTTTAGCTCCAATCCTAATCAAACACACCTGCCTGTAGCTTTCTAGTATCTTAAAGGGGTCATATAATGCCCATTTTACACAAGTTGATATTATTCTTCAGAGTCTTAATGAAAAGTCTGTAACATAGTTTGGTTAAAATTTTGCATTGGTAGTGTAAAAAACACCTTTTTTACCCTGTCAAAAACAGCTCTTGTCAGAGCAAGCCATATTGTGTCATTCTCCTTTAAATGTTAATGAGCTCTTCTGACCCCGCCCCTCTCTTCCGAGCCGCTCTCTAAGGGACTGTTTACTTTAGCCGCATTCATCGTGAAACTTGCTAATTAGCACATTATTAGGAAAGGCGATTTGCAAAGATTAATTAAAAAAAAAACCTTGTAGTCACTTCTTCTGGAGGTGAAGCTGGATCGTGAATGATTCGTGCGAACATAGACACATTTAGGTAGATCGAGGCAGCATTTCCTTCAGAACCAAACATAATCCTCTGCGTCTTCAGCGGCTCAGATGTCGGGAGTGAATGACTACTGCTATGTTCATTATTACATACAACAACAAAACGCCTCAATCGCTTAGGAGTCATTCTTGTCTACATCTGCTCCGGCTGTGAAACAACTGATGACAGCTCACTCAGGGTGGGTCTGAGGTAAGACACCAGTGCAGTCTGTGCTGAAACGCTGCTGTCAATCAAACTATCGTGGGAGCGGCCTGTCCGTGTGACGTCACACAGACAGACGACTCGATTTGAGAAAGGGGTAAAGATTTTAATAGAACACTGGGTGGATTTTTATCATTATAGAGTGGTTGTGTACACACACTGCCAATACACATTTCAGGTCAAACAACTTGTAAAAGTGCATGTAGCATTATGTGACCCTTTAAAATACATTCATTAGCTTGTTCTGATGTGTTTGATTAGGGTTGGAGCTAACTCTGCAGAACAGTGGCCCTCCAGGACCAAAGTTTCCCAGCCCTGATGTAGTGTGTCCAGGGGCGTAAATTTCGTCTAACAGTAGGGGGGGACAATATACATCAAATTTCTCAAGAGCAGTTTTTGAAGGGGACACAATATAAATAAAATTTTACTTGTAAGGATATGTATACACAAAGGAAAGCTACTACTATTGGTGTAGCAGGGAGACTAAGACGTTATTTTAATGACAAACGTCTAGAGCGCATTATTGTAGCGCGAAAGCACTTTAATATAATGCGCGAGCGCGAATCTCTTCCCTCGTACGCGGATTTTCTTTGCTCTCGCGCAAAACCAGACGCGCGCTCTCAAAAACACGCTGCTCTCGCAAAGAGAAAATAATCACTTCATCCGATGTTTAACTGAATAAAACTGACAGCCTTACTTACTTGAGTTCCATAACTATTGAGGCTTTGTTCTCTCTCACCGGACTTGTATGATATAAAAGAGGAAAGCATTTGGACCAAAGTAGGGATGGGCGGATCAATCCTTCACATAAAAATATTGATTCTAAAGTGCATTTTTTTTAACCATTAATGTTATTTATTTATTAAGATATTCGGTGCATAAAATAATCTTTTAAGTGGAAAAATAGACTATATTAGCGAATAATTGTGTTGGATAGAGCTATTTCTCCTGCTCATCGGAACACACGCAAATGCTGAAAGACAGAATCAATCAATTACAGACAGCGTTCGCTGCTGACGGATGGTTTTATTACAGTAACCACAGTTTACCACAGTATTTGTAGTAAAACTGCAGTAACCACAAATTTACCATGGTAATAATAATACATTTTAGTACCATGTTTAATTTTCATGAGGTACCCTCAAATGTGCACCTTTGTAACTTATCTACCCTTAAAGCATGCATACTTGTATGGTACTAATATGCTCCCTTTTAAGGGAGTAGTTGTACCTTTGAGGTTACTGCCCCTGTAAAGAGCTAAAATACAATTATAGTATACTTTATTTCTGACAGTGTAAACTAAAAAAAGGCCTATGAAATGTTAAAAATGCATTGCTTTAAAATCTAATATTAAGTGAGTATAATTACTGATTATATTCTTTTAATAATTTAAAAGATCAGTTTAGTTTAGAGCAGTGCTTCCCAAACCTGTCATGGAAGACCCCTAGCCCTGCACATTTTGTATGACTCCCTTATCAGACACACCCAATTCATGTCTTGCAGTCTCTACTAACGAGCTGATGACTTGAATCAGGTGTGTTAGATAAGGGAGACATACAAAATGTGCAGGGCTAGGGGTCCTCCAGGACAGGTTTGGGAAGCACTGGTTTAGAGGTATCGGTATCGATATCGACGATACTGGGCTTGAAAATTTCGGTATCGGATCGAAAATAAAATAAGAGGTATCGCCCATCCCTAGACCAAAGCACTGTGAGGCAAAGGAGGGGGGAACTCAAAATGTTTCTAAACTTAAAACGCATTTTTGCCCTGTTTGCGTTTGTTGTTTTACTACTTACACAATTATTTTAAGCATAAAACATTTACAATAGACAGCATGGTTTTTTTTAATCATATTTTTAGGGGGGACAACCAGTCGTGTAGCTACGGGTGGGCCTGGGTGGGCCCAAGCCCACCCACTTTCATCTGTGGCCCACCCAATGAGAAGTTAATAATTTTCCAAATGGATGTAATTTATTAAACAGTACTAATAAACGTCTTATTTCACTGTAATTTTATTTATTAACAATATTAAACGCTTGTTTTCATGGTCAATTACAGGTCGTTTCTTAGTTTTCCTTCTTCCTATAGGTGCATATCATCATACGCTTGTCAAAATGATGATTCGTCCATTTCTGTTAGTCTCACCCACAATGTTATGTTTACGACATAAGGATGTAATAGTAAAATGCGCGCGTTTGTGAAGTTAAATTTGAAAATAGCCTAGTGAAGCAAACATAAATCAGATAAATTCTTTAAAAAGTAAAAGTCTTAGCAATAAATCCGGACCTTCTACAAATGAAACCCGACAGACCACCTGAGGGTGCTGGATTTATCGATCGGAAACTTCTGAACCAAGCGTGTTTGAAACATCATATTAGCATAGGTACAGTGTTTGATCCGCTAAACAGATGCATCCTTTGTGGAAAGAAACGCAAAAACATTGTGCTAGATCCTGGTCGCCACAACAAACTGCATAATTTGCAGCTGCGCACATTTCTGCGGTCCTCGATGTGTGTGAACTGACAGAGACGTTTGATTATGAAATCATGAGGTAATGCTTTTTAATAAACTTACTTAGTTAACGTTAGTTAATGCATTAACTAACATTAGCAATACATTTGTTACCGTGTTTATTTATCTTTGTTAACCAGCTCAGGCAAATTTTAACAGATACAACTTTTAATTTTAATAATGTCCTATTAGTAAATTTTGAAATGAACATTAACATAACTACTAATGTTAATGCATGCTTTAGAAGTACTGTGTAATGAACCTTGGTGCTGTATTTTTTTGTTGGCAATTTGACATGCGGTTTTCATATGCTACACACCTGGCCCACCCAGTTTTATGTAGGCCCACCCACTTAAACATTTCTGGCTAAGCTAGTGGGGACAACCCTCAGCTTGGGGGGTCTTGTTACCCCTGACCCCCCCCGGGATTTCCGCCTATGAGTGTGTCGTGTCATATCATGTACTTCATGGAACGAGATTTTAAACGTGTTAAACTTCAAGAAGCACTTCTTCTCTACTATGAAACAGAGGTGCACATTACACTTTTTGCACATCACTTTGGGTGTTCCTTTGCACCCAGGAACCTTGCATCTTCCCTTTTTGTCACACATAATGGGAAATCCTGTTTAGGGATTGGAGCTCTGTACCCCTTCTTCCTTACCCCTTATTGCGCAACGTTGCCCTGAGCCAACGAAAAGAAAAACTGAATTTCTGAACATGCAAAATAAATTAAAAAATCATAAAACCTGACAAAAGTCTTCTCTACACCTTCATACACACACACACACTGATTTTTGTGGTTTAGCAGGACTTTGATGGCCAAACCAGTTGGATGGTGGTTTAAGGGGACACACCTTTCCCAATGTCCTACAGAAATGAAAAAAACTATCATAAATTTAGTTTTACTCTGCAGAACACAAATATCACTTTGGAATTTCTTTACACACAATAGAATGGATAATATGATATATGATATTTTGGTGGTAAACAAGGACAGCCACGCCCCTCCTAAAATGTTCCCGCCTCTTACATAATTGGGATTTATAGGGTCTTATCGATTTATGAGGACACTCGTTTTACAATACACAAAACATGTCAGTTCTCTGGATTACAGGGACCAATGTGTTTTACTGGTACATGACCATACACAACACACAAACATGTCAATATGCTGCATTATCAAGACTAAGGTAGTTAAAGAGTACCAGATCTTAAACACAATACACAACACAGCATACAACATTACAGGGACTAATGTGTTTTAGAAGTACTTTAATAACAACTTAAAATTGTGACATAAAAACAAACAAACAAAAACTTAAGGTGAAATCCACCAACTTAAAAAAAAGTAAATAAATAGTGTAATCTTTCTATAAAAAAAGGGATGCCACACAAAAACAAAAAATGAAATCCACCAACCTAAAAAAATCAATAAATCAAAAGGCATGCCACAAGTTGTAAGTACCTCACTAAACGGATAGTAAACATGAGATTAACTCTCGGAGGACGCAATAAATGCTGCAGATGTGTAGAGAGACCGATTTATCTTTAAGGGACAGGTCATCCAAATATCAACAACAAGAGATTGAGGAATTGACAGAATTGTCATTTTTTGACAAACTAACAGTTGAACTTAAACAGATTTCTACAGTGAGATATTAGTATGAACTGCTGCCATACCAGTTTGCATTATGGAAAATAACAATAACAACAATCAAAGTGCTAATTATAATAGAATGGCATCAAAAGAGACACAGGATGTACTGTAACATCACTTACTTTGGGTTTTCCTTTTTAAGCTAATTCCTCGATTCCTTACAAAATCCTGTATGTTCTGTGCACTGCGTCTCGCCAAAACAGGATCCTCAGCAGTCTTACACTGCTGGCATTCAGTCAATGTGGCCAGTTTTCCTTTAGTTATATGGCCTGTAGAAGATTTTTATAGTTGAAGATCTGAATTAATCAAGTATAATCAGGGTGAATCTTGCCTTTAATATATCTATTTAATCTTCCATTATGTTCTAAGGCCCCTGTGTAAAAAATGCGTACGTGATGAGCATACGTGGCTGAAAAATACAGACAGAAACAGCTGGAAGAACTTAAAGGGGCTTTCTTTGTATATACCATAACAGGTGTTGGAGCCCCTTCTCTAGGGAGGTATCGGATTGTATGTATAAATAGAACTATAGGGATGGCACACGCCTTAAAGAAAAAACTGTATAAAAGAGACAGCCCTAAAGCATTCGGGAGACTCTTCTGCAGAAGGGATCTCGGCTTTATTCTCGCTATGTAAGATAATAAAGTCTTTTCTTCTGGCACCAAACTCCCAGTCTGGGTGTGATTCTTCGAACTCGCAGCGGAAGTCACTACAAATTGGCGCCCGAACAGGGACGGAACAGAGCAGCAGAGTGGACGACCGCTTTGAGCAGGATTTGACGAACAGCACAAAAAGGGTGGCCACCTGTTACACAGGTAAAGCATTTTTGCTTATATAATTTGTGTTGTTTGCCAGTCTGCTCTTGGCGGTAAGGTCACTTAACAATTTGCTCTTCCAAATTTCTAAATTTAAAGAAAAGAACAGAAAAGGAGTTTTGTTCCAGAAGAAATAACTGCATGCATTTATCTGGTTTACTGATAGGAAGGCATGATAGGTAGCCTGAAGTGAAACTAGATGGTGTAGGCAGATATACATTGCTAGCAATGGTCTGTGTTTATTTAGACTGAGCCTGAAGGGACAGAAATAAACGTGAAGCAGATATAGTGAAGGAAGCGCGCAAAATCCTACGGATATCGCCCTGTATAAGAATACAGGGGTCTGCACGGGTAGGAAGGAAAAAATAGTTCTGGCAAGCAGTGTTCTTTACTGTGAGGGAGAGAACAGGAGAAGTCACAGTAAAGGAACTAGCGGTCTGCTGCAGGTTACTGAGAAAAGTGAAGTGTTTTGTTTTGATGAGTGTCGGCGCCTGTGTGAAAGATCGAGGTTGTGTGAGAGAATAAATAAATTCCGTATCGGGTGGGCAAGGGCTGCGCACCCCTCCTGGACCGTCACTTAAATGTGGCCTGGTAGAGACGGACGCAGTTCGTGCCGCACCTGAGAGGAATGAATGATTGAATGAGCCCTATAAATAAAGGGACAAAGAATGAAAGGATAAGCCCTGTCTGAATAAAGGGACCTATATAAATGTTATTAGAAGACAAAAGTATTCCAAGATATGGACTTTGAAGAATATTGAAATAATAATAGATTAATTAAAATAAGATATACATTTATGATTTAATGAATTATCTTAATAGATGAATAAAAATATTGCACGTGCTTAAAACTTTATATATTATAAGAAAGACGTCTTAAAATTTGTATCTTGTTATCCCTGGGGAACAGTAAGAAAATTAATCCATTACACAGTTTCTGAGATTGGGATTTAAGTTAACTAAAGATAACTTGTGTAAGTGAAATGTTGAATGAGAGCAAGATTGGGTGACCAAGTTCGTTGAAATTTGAAATCAAAAACCATAGACATTTTACAATAATAAAGGAACTTGTTGATTAAATAATTAAACTAAATAAAATGAATTATTTGATGTTGGTTGGGAAAATTCATTCACCATTACTGAATATTCTGAACCATGTATGCAAATATAGAAGACAAAGTATAATTGAAGTCTTTAGTTTAACATACGCATGTCATGCTGGTGTAAAAGAAAATTCTTTTGATTATTGTAGTATATAATAAAGGAAGATTACTGCTGCTTTCTGCTTTTTGCAAAGAAGAAAATGCTTGCTGTCTTTCTGCAATGAAGAACTTGCTTTACTAAAATAGAATAAGGGAACTGCTGTATTTAACCAGATGACTTTTTTTTCTTTATTTTTAGTTATGTATTTTTATTTATTTACCCTTTTTATTAAGGAACCATTGAAAAAGATGGTTGAAAAGTGAAAATAAGAAAAAGAGCTGATTGCTCAGGCACAATTTAATCAGAGTTTACAAATGTTCAATTTGATTAATGCAGTCTCTGAAGGTTAAAATTGCAGATGCCTGTTGGAATAGAGCCTTGACAAAGGGAAGCAATGAACTGGAGTCTGTTGGGCAAAGAGACGAAGAAGCAAAGACAAAGAAGCTACAGAGAAGAAGAGGGAGGAGCTGATGGACTTGCAACTCCCCTCCTGAAAGAGGAGTACACACTTCTGCAAGGAGAGGGGCTGGCTTAAGGCAGGAAAAGGTGAATTTTTCACTTGAGACTTTTCCTAGAGGTGCAGAGAACATCCTGAAATGCAAAACTCTGGCAGGCTCTATCAAAAGCCAGACTGAGAAGAGGCGGAGAAACAACGAGACCATACAACACAAAATCAAGCTTTTGAGTGCCATCACAGACTGATGACCCAGTGCAACAACCAAACAACTACAGCAGACTGATGATCTAACCCGAAGCACTTCCATCCCTTACCTTGGCGCGCACAGGTGCTGCATATTTAATGATCACTATAGAGACTGCTTCAAATTGTGATAATTATTTTATAAATTTTTATTAATTTGATTACTTACTGGTCTCACAGCAGTTCTTTGAATTCTGTGCTTTAACTAACATTCTCTATCTGCTTTTCAATAGGTACTAGTCCAGTCGTGTGTTTAAAAGAACAAGGAATTGAGACAGACAGACGAGTTGCTTGACACACAAATTAGATAAAATGGAGCTGGATTTGGGATAGCGAGGGCTATTTCATTAACCCACTAAGGGAAAATGCACAACTGAATTATTGACAACAATGTTGAACTCTTTGGAGAAAAAAAAAAAAAAAGAAAAGAAAAAAAGGGTAGACAAGATGTCTAATAGAAAAAATAGAGCTGATAAAATAAAAATATTGGTCACTCCATTTTGTTTAATGATAATTTAAAAGGGCTAGATTGAATAAAGTAATAATAATAAATAAATTTAACTCCAATGGTCAAAAATCGTGAAAACATAAATGCTGTCATCACTGGGGATAACAGGATAGAAATGTTGATGGCCATGGATCCTAGATTGGGAAGAGATCTCCAATCCTTTTTTTCAAAGTAGCTCATGAGCAATAACAAAAATCATATGACTAAAATTTAAATTAGACAAGTGACATTTGAGAAATTTCACTTAGTTCTCTCAACTGCACAATGTCTAAGAAAATTATTCTAAACCAATTAACCTGTTAGATTATGTTAGAAGAAAAAGAGGTTGATACCTGCAGTGTTAAATTAAACTTTAGGATGACTGATGTTGTCCAGTTGAATATGACAATTGGACACTAGGTGGAATGCTACTAGGTCTACGCTCAGTAAAGTCCTATTCAGAATCTATGGCATTCCACAGCTAAAACCATTTAGTTCACAATCAGCTGAAATCAAAACAAAATACGTTTTTGGCCAAAAGGGGGGTGTGAAAGGGTGTGAAAGAATGTGAAAAAGTATGAATGATGGTGGTGTGGAGTGAAAGAAGGTGTCTGACGAGACACTGAGGCAAATCAATTATTTTGCCAAAACAGCTGTATGCAAAATTTAATATGTGGGCCCACAGGGCAAATAATGCCCAGTAGAATAATGACCGTGGATGAAATTGGTTAAGTTTCCCGGTCAGTACCTAGGTTATTGTTGTGGCAGAAAGAAAAGCAGTGCCACACTTGCGCAGCGCATTACATGGGAAGGCAAAGCAAGCAAGCTTGCTCTGTCCACCCCACATCTAACTTTCTTTTCAGCATATCATGATGGAGCTGATTCTGAGCCAAAAGGATAAAATATTGTCTTTCTGACAGTTAACATAAAGAACGTGGGTTGAAGGTTTTCCAGGACAAAATACCTATGCTACGGAGCAAGATAGACCTAGAAGAAATTATCTAGTGAAATAGTGAAACTCAGTTTATAAAATAAAGAGATAACTGAATTAGCAAGTGGTTGAGAATAAATTCGTAATGAATTGAAAAATAGTAAGATTAGAGATAACTAAAACCAAATTATTTATTACCATAGAGAAAATGGGTATTCGACCTATGCTCCGTGTATTGATAGCAGTGAATTAGTGAGAGCTCAAAAAAGGGGCCAGGACAGCCCTCAACCCACATGAAATTTCCACAGGTCACACCAAGAAGGATAACTGGACAGATGAGCAAATGAGCATGCTTGATGTCACTAACAAAAACTCTGAAAGATTCCACCTACAGGTGCAGCAGTTCTGTCAAGGCCAGGGAATGGTTTGCTCCACCATGAAGGACCAGTGAGTGTGCAGTGATGATTTCAAGGAAGAATCTAGCAGTGATCAGCAAAATAGACCCTCCCTTACCAACGAGGGAAAGACCATTGCAACGACTCGCAAAGAGTCACCCTGGTGAAGATGAAATGCAAACTGGGCCTCTTAATAGTGAACCAACGCTCAGAGACTCTCACTAATAGTATAACTAGTGCGTGCCTGCACTTCAAAACACGCAGCACATTTTAAATAGCGGTCTTTGCGATTCGAAAAATGGCACTAAGCAATACCTCAATTCATAATTAATGTTGATATATCGTGCAGCCCTAGACTAAACTGGGTATGAGTATGTGTATGTGTGTCATTGAGATGCAAATCCAAGCTCAACCAATAGAAAGCAACCAGACCTCCCTTCAATTAACTTTTCAACCATTGAATAACCGTGATAATGATAATCAATAAATCGTAGAGACACGGATTATAATATACTAGGGGACGAAGAAGTTAGTCACTATGATGAATTAAGGGAAACAGCTCAAAATAATGAATAGTATAGATGGGCAGTTTTTACTACGAGAGAAATAAAGAAAGAAAATTGCTTGCTATGCTCCAAATCTCCGTTAAACAAAGGGATAGCCATACCAAATCCAAGACTACCCAAAGTGTGCCGAATTTGGGAGAAACTTTTGTTATTTAACAGATTTTACTAGACCATATTATATTGCTGAATGTCTAGGATTTTTGGAAAATCCTAAATTAACAAATAATTTTTAGACCACTCTGGGGATCTTGGTGTCAGTATTCGGACGTTAGCCGAAATATAAAAATTGAAAAACAGAAAGTAGAGATTACGAAATGGTATGGCGTAGATGGTAAACAGGAATATGAGTGTTTTCCTAAACCAAAAGGAACACAATATGTGGGAAAGTTCAAGGGCAAATGTGTTATTATTTGGTATAAAGATAAGAAAAATTCTTGGAAATCTGGAATTCCTTCTAGAGCTCCAGAACTTTTAGCACTTGGAACAATGAAAAGAAATAAAATAACAACTGAAGAATGTAAAAATCAAACTATTGCTTTACCTTCTATAGAAAGTTATGAAGTTACAGCAAATACAGGAAGAGACAAACGAATGTGGGATTGATTTGATCTGAAATTTGGAGCATGGGAAACATGGTTTGCTAAACTAAGAATGTTTTTAGGAGCTGCTATATTGAAAGGAAGGTTATTAATTTGCTGTGTATTTCCTTATTAAGAACATTAGTCGTCAATGCTGCTGGAAAAGATAAAAGTCCCAAATAATCAACAAATTATCACAGAAAAGAAATTGGATGAATATTATGAAGGATTGCTAAACAAGCTGATCTTAAATGAGCAAACTTTGGATAATAGTTCCAGTGACTCTGATGAGTATGTAAAAGAGGTGTAAAGAAGGGACATACCCTGGGTGTAAATGATAGCCTAACCTCTACCCAAGGCTGACCCTCTACAATATGCAAAATATCTGGGCTGAAGATCAACAGATCTGAACTATTTTTCTTTTTGATATTCAAGGTATTATGTTTTGAATGTCATTTATACATAACTGTGCCAACCACAGGCAAGCGCTGAACCAAATACACACTCATGATTATAACATTGTTGTCTCTGATAAAAGGAGAAAGGAGACAGAATCTTTTACTCTCTCTTAGTCAAGTGTAGAGAGAGACGTTTGGTTCTGATTCTCCTCCAGAGTGCTGCTGCATCATCTAGTCATTGATGATAAGACTGTGTGACTTATTTAGTCACTAGATAGTGTTAACTGAAAGAACTGGATTATGAAGCAGCATTCTGAATAGACATTAGCAAATGTGAGACTTAAGAAAGTCTCAGAGGGGGGAATGTAGAAGATTTTTATAGTTGAAGATCTGAATTAATCAAGTATAATCAGGGTGAATCTTGCCTTTAATATATCTATTTAATCTTCCATTATGTTCTAAGGCCCCTGTGTAAAAAATGCGTACGTGATGAGCATACGTGGCTGAAAAATACAGACAGAAACAGCTGGAAGAACTTAAAGGGGCTTTCTTTGTATATACCATAACAGGTGTTGGAGCCCCTTCTCTAGGGAGGTATCGGATTGTATGTATAAATAGAACTATAGGGATGGCACACGCCTTAAAGAAAAAACTGTATAAAAGAGACAGCCCTAAAGCATTCGGGAGACTCTTCTGCAGAAGGGATCTCGGCTTTATTCTCGCTATGTAAGATAATAAAGTGTTTGTTTCTTTATCAACAACTCGTGGTGTGACGAAAGGAACCTACACTCTATTAAATCCTTCTGCTCCCCTGATCTGGAATTTCATATGCTTCTGTGTCGACCATTCTGGCTACCGAGGGAATTTACAGCGGTCATAATCACAGCTGTTTACATTCCCCCTCAAGCCAACACAGACCAGGCACTCAAGGAACTGTATGGGAATATAAGCGAGCAGGAAACCGCGTACCCAGATGCAGCGTTCATTGTTATGGGGGACTTTAACAAAGCCAACTTCGGAACAATAGCTCCAAAATACTTTCAACACATCACCATCAACACGCGCGGTGATCGTGTACTGGACCACTGCTACTCTCCTTTCCGGGACGCCTACAAACCGCTCCCCCGCCCACCTTTCGGCAAATCAGATCATTCTTCCGTTCTGCTCCTGCCTGCTTATAGGCAGAAACTGAAACGAGAAGCACCCGCCCTCAGGACAATTCAATGCTGGTCGGACCAATCGGACGCTATACTACAGGACTGTTTTGATCACGTGGACTGGGACATGTTCCGGGCAGCGTCTGATGACGACATAGAGGCGTACTCAGATACTGTAACGTGTTTCATCAGGAAGTGTGTAGAGGACGTAGTGCCGACAAAAACAATGCGCATCTACCCCAACCAAAAACCGTGGATTAACAGTGATGTTCGAGCAGCCTTGTCAGCGCGGACATCTGCCTTTAAATCCGGAAACTCTGACGATCGAAAACAAGCCAGCTACGATCTCAGGAAATCCATCAAAGCCGCCAAACGACAATACAAAAACAAAGTTGAAGAACAATTCAACACCAACAACACAAGAAGCATGTGGCAGGGCATCAATAACATCACGGATTTTAAAGGGAATAAACCAGCTACAGTGAACATTGCCGCCTCTCTACCGGACGAGCTCAATCATTTTTATGCTCGTTTCGAGGCTCACAACACCACCCACACAGAGAGCGCTCCCGCGGCTGTTGCAGAGGAGGCGAGTGCAATCTCCATTTCTGTCGCGGATGTAACCCGATCCTTCAGACGGGTGAATATCCACAAGGCTGTGGGTCCCGATGGCATTCCAGGCCATGTGCTCCGAGCATGCGCATTCTAGCTAGCCGGGGTTTTCACAGACATTTTCAACCTCTCCCTCTCTCTGTCTGTGGTTCCCTTATGCTTCAAAAAATCCACTATTTTGCCCATACCAAAGAAAAATAAAATCACATGCTTGAATGACTGGAGACCTGTTGCTCTGACACCCATCTTCAGCAAGTGTTTTGAGAAACTCATCAGAGACTACATCTGCTCTGTGCTGCCTGCCTCACTGGACCCGCTGCAATTTGCATATCGCAGCAACCGTTCCACAGACGATGCTATTGCCTTCACCCTGCATACTGCTCTCTCCCACCTGGAAAACAAGAACACCTATGTGAGAATGCTATTCGTGGACTATAGCTCCGCATTCAATACCATAGTGCCTGCCACACTGGTTGCGAAGCTCCAGACTCTAGGACTAAACAGATCTCTGTGCGGCTGGATCCGGGACTTTCTGACAGGCAGAAGTCAGGTGGTCAGAATGGGCAACAAAACCTCATCTCCGCTGACCCTCAACACCGGTGCTCCTCAGGGCTGCGTCCTCAGCCCACTCCTGTACTCCCTGTACACACATGACTGTGCAGCCACACACAGCTCCAACGTCATCGTCAAATTTGCTGACGACACAACGGTGATAGGCCTGATCACTGACAACGATGAGACGGCCTACAGAGCGGAGGTGAATACCCTGACTAAATGGTGTCAGGAGAACCACCTCTCACTCAACATCAACAAGACCAAGGAGCTGGTGGTGGATTTCAGGAGACAGAGCAGAGAACACACACCCATCACCATCGACGAGACACCTGTGGAGCGGGTAAACAGCTTTAAGTTCCTCGGCGTTCACATCACTGAGGATCTCACATGGTCCGCTCACACAGATGCAGTGCTGAAGAAGTCACATCAACGCCTCTTCTTCCTGAGACGGCTGAGGAAGTTTGGAATGAGCCCCAGCATCCTCAGATCATTCTACACCTGCACTGTGGAGAGCATCCTGACCGGCTGCATCACCGCCTGGTTTGGAAACAGCACCGCTGGCAACCGCAAAGCTCTGCAAAGGGTTGTGCGAACTGCCCGCCACATTGTTGGAGGTGAGCTTCCCTCCCTCCAGGACATCTACACCAGGCGGTGTATAAGGAAAGCCCGGAGGATCATCAATGACTCCAGCCACCCGTCCCACAGACTGTTCTCTCTGCTGCCCTCAGGTAGACGTCTCCGCAGCATCCGATCCCGGACTAGCCGACTGAGGGATAGCTTTTTCCCTCAAGCTATCAGGCTAATGAACGGTCAGAACTAATACACCCCACAGCACACTCCCACTTTACGATATGCCACGCACTGCACTTTAACTCCAACACAGTTCAAACTGGACTACACGTACACACTGCACTAATACATCAATCTATCTGCTACCACTGGATACCATCCAATGCACACCCATGACATTTGCGTATCCAGCTTACGTATAATCTACTGCACCTTCGCATATTATTGTGTGTATATATGTGTACATAATGTAGAATGTGTACATACGTGTATAATTGTGTATTGACAACTGTATGTATGTTTAATAGTACACTGTGTGTACTGAGTATCTGTATGTGTATATTGCACATTGTCATCTGAAGTATGTAATGGTACTGTCTATATGTTAATTGTTTCTGCACTGTCTGGAGCACGCTCTCAAGAATTTCACTCACCAAGGCACACGTGCCGAGATGATGTGACAATAAAAGTGATTTGATTTGATTTGATTTAAAGTCTTTTCTTCTGGCACCAAACTCCAACTCTGGGTGTGATTCTTCGAACTCGCAGCGGAAGTCACTACAGGCCCTTAAAATGTTTCATTACAGCTGTAATTTTAGCATTTGACCAGGCAACTTTCTGCCCTCTCCGTGGGTTTTCAGTTTCTGCCTCACTCTCATTCTCTGTACAGAAGAATACATACTTTAGTGAGTTCTAACACTATGAGTGTGAGCTCATGTACTTACATTGATGGTGGTATTGAAATTTAAACCTCTAGTACCTTCAGGAACTTCAGTGGTGCTCTCAACGGGCATCTTCTGAACACCTGCAGTGATCAATAAATAAATACAAAATATTATATATATATATATATAAAAATTGGGATTTATACACAGGTGCATCTCAATAAATTATAATGTCGTGGAAAAGTTCATTTATTTCAGTAATTCAACTCAAATTGTGGAACTCGTGTATTAAATAAATTCAATAAACACAGACTGAAGTAGTTTAAGTCTTTGTTTCTTTTAATTGTGATGATTTAGGCTCACATTTAACAAAAACCCACCAATTCACTATCTCAATAAATTAGAATACTTCATAAGACCAATTAAAAAAAAAATAAAATTTAGTGAATTGTTGGCCTTCTGGAAAGTATGTTCATTTACTGTATATGTACTCAATACTTGGTAGGGGCTTCTTTTGCTTTAATTACTGCCTCAATTCAGCGTGGCATGGAGGTGATCAGTTTGTGGCACTGCTGAGGTGGTATGGAAGCCCCGGTTGCTTTGATAGCGGCCTTCAGGTCATCTGCATTATTGGGTCTGATGTCTCTCATCTTCCTCTTGACAATACCCCATAGATTCTCTATGGGGTTCAGGTCAGGCGAGTTTGCTGGCCAATCAAGCACAGTAACAGCATGGTTTTTGAAACAGCTTTTGGTACCTTTGGCAGTGTGGGCAGGTGCCAAGTCCTGCTGGAAAATGAAATCAGCATCTCCATAAAGCTTGTCAGCAGAAGGAAGCATGAAGTGCTCTAAAATTTCCTGGTAGATGGCTGCGTTGACTGTGGACTTCAGAAAACACAGTGGACCAACACCAGCAGATGACATGGCAGCCGAAATCATCACATGCATCACTGATGCTGGAGTCAGTGCATCAGTGATGCACTGACTCCAGCTTCAGTCCACTCCTTGTCAAGCTCTCACAAGTGTTTGAATCAGCTTTGCTTGACAGTATTCTTAAGCTTGCAGTCATCCCTGTTGCTTGTGCACCTTTTCATACCCAAATTCTTCCTTCCAGTCAACTTTGCATTTAATATGCTTTGATACAGCACTCTGTAAACAGCCACACCTTTCAGTAATGACCCTCTGTGACTTACCCTCTTTGTGGAGGGCGTCAGCGTTCGTCTTCTGGATCATTGCCAAGTCAGCAGTAGTCTCCATTATTGTGGTTTCAAAGAACAAGAGATACCCGGAATTTATACTGTAGGGATGGTCATTAATTGAAACTCAAATGTAAATATTCTAATATTTTGAGATAGTTTTTTGACTTTCGTGAGCTGTAAGCTCTAATCATCAAAATTAAAACAAAAAAAACTTTTGAAATGTTTTACTTTACATGCAATGAATCTAAAATATATGAAAGTTTCACTTTTTGAAATAACTTACAAGAAAAAAAAATGAACTTTTTCACGACATTCTAATTTATTGAGATGCACCTGTGTGTGTATATATATATATATATATATGTATTCATTCATTCATTCTAAAGGACTTGGCCTGTTAAACATTTCTTTTTTTAAACAGTCATTTATCAGTTTTTGCCTTAAATATGATAGGTATCTGGCTATACCAATAGGTTGAGACTTATGGATGTGCCCAAATAGCGAATCCGTATTCGGAAAGGAACAGAAAACGAATAATGCTTTCTACGGAGCCACAAAAGGGACATGGTTAGCCACTTGCTAGCAGTTGCCTGTTACATTACAGTACATAAAATGTCACTTAAAATGTCACTTAGACAGCGCGGATTTAGAACGGCGTTGCCTAGCATCCATCTGGCGAATCTCTGCTCTCTACCCAACAAAACGGACGAACTCCTTCTGCTCTCCCGGACAAACAGGGACTTTTCAAACTCTGCTGCTCTGTGTTTCACGGAAACCTGGCTGAACGACGCCATTCCGGACAGCGCGCTTCATCTTCCGAGCTTTCAGCTGATCAGAGCAGATCGTGAGGCAGAATCAAGGGGGAAATCGCGCGGCGGCGGAATGTGCTTTTACATCAATGAGAGGTGGTGTACAGATGTAACTGTGTTAAAGAAGATGTGCTGTTCTGATCTAGAAACGCTCTTCATTAACTGCAAGCCTTTCTACTCGCCGCAGGAGATTCACTCGTTCATTCTCGTGAGTGTTTACATTCCTCCGCAAGCGCACGTGAGCTCCGCTTTACAGAAACTCGCTGATCAGATCACAGAGACTGAGCAACAACACCCGGACTCTGTTTTAATCATTCTTGGGGACTTTAATAAAGCCAATCTCTCCCGTGAACTGCCAAAGTACAGACAGCATGTTACATGTCCCACCAGAGACAGTAATATACTGGATCACTGTTACACAGTAATAAAGGACGCATATCACTGTGTTCCACGGGCAGCTTTAGGACTCTCTGATCACTGTTTGGTTCATCTTATTCCTACCTACAGGCAGAAACTCAAATCAGTTAAACCTGTATTAAGGACTGTAAAGAGATGGAATAATGAGACAGAGGAGGTTTTACAAGCCTGTCTCGACCTTACTGATTGGAGTGTTTTTGAGGCTTCTGGAAATGATCTGGATGAGCTCACAGAGACTGTAACATCTTATATCAGTTTCTGTGAGGATATGTGCATTCCCACTAGGACTCATCTAACCTACAATAATGACAAACCATGGTTCACTGCAAAACTCAGACAGCTCCGTCAGGCCAAAGAAGATGCTTACAGAGAGGGGAACAGAGTCTTGTATAAACAGGCCAAATACACACTGGAAAAGGAGATCAGAGTGGCAAAGAGGAATTATTCCGATAAGCTAAGCATCCAGTTCTCTTCCAGTGACACGGCTTCAGTGTGGAAAGGTCTGAAAGACATCACCAATTACAAGTCACCATCCCCCAGCACTCTGGAGAATCAACAACTGGCAGACGATCTGAACGAGTTCTATTGCAGGTTTGAAAAAACACCGCACACCCGCCCTGAACACCTCTCCACACAACTATTCATACCTCCAGCAACCCCCCTCTCCCCCACACCTGCACTGCAGATAAGAGAAGATGATGTGCGCCAGGTCTTCAAAAAGAACAAAAGAAGGAAGGCACCAGGCCCAGACGGTGTGACCCCAGCCTGTCTGAAATCCTGTGCTGACCAGCTGGCCCCCATCTTCACACAGATCTTCAACAGATCACTGGAGCTGTGCGAAGTCCCCTCATGCTTCAAACGCTCCACCATCATCCCCGTCCCAAAGAAACCCAAGATAACAGGACTCAACGACTACAGACCTGTGGCTCTAACATCTGTGGTCATGAAGTCATTTGAAAAACTGGTTTTGGCTAATCTGAAGGACATCACTGGACCCTTACTGGACCCCCTGCAGTTTGCCTACAGAGCAAACAGGTCTGTGGATGATGCAGTCAACATGGGACTGCATTACATACTACAACATCTAGACAGACCAGGGACTTATGTGAGGATCTTGTTTGTGGACTTCAGCTCGACTTTTAACACAATCATCCCAAACCGCCTCCTGCCCAAACTAACTCAGCTCTCTGTACCCACCTCCGTCTGTCAGTGGATCTACAGCTTCCTGACAGACAGGCAGCAGCTAGTGAGGCTGGGAAAATACACATCCAGCACCCGCACCATCAGCACTGGAGCCCCTCAGGGCTGTGTTCTCTCCCCACTGCTCTTCTCCCTGTACACCAACGACTGCACATCTAAAGACCCCTCTGTCAAGCTCCTGAAGTTTGCAGACGACACCACACTTATCGGCCTCATCCAGGACGGTGATGAGTCTGCTTACAGACAGGAGGTTAAGGAGCTGGCTGTCTGGTGCAGTCTTAACAAACTGGAGCTCAACACGCTCAAAACAGTGGAGATGATCGTGGACTTCCGGAGAAACCCCCCTGCTCTCCCCCCACTCACCATAATGAACAGCACTGTAACGACAGTGGAGTCATTCAGGTTCCTGGGCACCATCATCTCCCAGGACCTGAAGTGGGACAATCACACTGACTCTATTGTCAAAAAGGCCCAGCAGAGGTTGTACTTCCTTCGCCAGCTGAGGAAGTTCAACCTGCCACAGGAGCTGCTGAAACAGTTCTACTCTGCCATCATTAAATCCATTCTCTGCACTTCAATAACTCTCTGGTTCAGCTCAGTTACCAAATCTGACCTCAGAAGACTACAGAGGGTAGTCCGGACTGCTGAGCGAATCATTGGTACAACCCTCCCCAGTCTCCAAGAACTGTACTTATCCAGAGTGAGCAAAAGGGCTGGTAAAATCACTCTGGACCCCTCACATCCAGCACACTCCCTTTTTGAACTGTTGCCGTCTGGTCGACGCTACAGAGCTCTGAGCACCAGAACGACCAGACACAGGAACAGTTTCTTCCCTCAGGCAATCCATCTCATGAACATTTTAACTCTTAACAATAAACATGAAACACACAACACTATCTACTTTTTATTTTTATTTTTTATTTAACACACATACTTATTACATTTCAAATTTGCACCTAACATACCTGTACATACTGAATTGTCTATTTTTTTGTATATTGTGTTTGTGCTATTTTGCATACTGTCCATTTTGTATATTTGTACATTATTCTTTATTATTATCTGTGTCCTGTCCTGTCGCTGTCATTCTGTCCCACTGTGGAGCTACTGTCACTAAAACAAATTCCTCGTATGTGCAAACATACCTGGCAATAAAGCTGATTCTGATTCTGATTTAATTTAATGCTATAATATGTTCTCTAATATCAGTACTCCCGCAAACAGCAGCTCTTCACCGGCTGAGATATCGGCAACACACCGGCACAAGAATTAGCGCTATTTCGGTAAAAAGCGATTACAACGGACAGTTGAATAGACTTAAAATGCTACTTTTAAATGTTACATTTTTATGTCTAAAATGCGTGTTAAACAAGTTTAAATGTATGTAATGTTGTAAACTATGCTGTATTCACCCAAATAAATCCAATGTATCTTGTATTTTGTGTGTTCTTTGTGTTCTTGCTTGATAATAAATGTCCATCTTTTGATTATTGCTGTTGCCTATAGTAATTCTGTATGTGATTTTTAATTTCCAGCCCATTATAAGCCAGCAATATAATAATTTTTAAACAATAGATGACTTAAATAAAACAGCCCAGCATGGTGGGTAAAAACGTTTAACCCAACCAGCTGGGTCAAAATAACCCTGCATTTGTTCTGTCAAATATTTACCCAGTGCTGGGTTGCCAAATAACCCCAGTTGGGTTGTTTTTAACCCAGCATTTTTTAGAGTGTAGGCTGTGTGATAGCGAATCTCAAAAGTGAAAGTAAAAAGCAAACGCGCATTCATAAGTGATTTCAATGTCCTGCATATTAATAATGGCTCCCTGATGCCGCAATTTATATACAGGACAATTACCCAACAATATAATTGTGAGAGAAAGCACTGAAATATATTTTGTGTTTATATCTCGTATATATCGTATTTATTCCGTTTAGGGTTGCCATAGTACAAATCATTACCTTTCCGAATACCGTATATATATGGGATTTGGGCACATCCCTACAGATACCAATAGAATACTGGCGCATCCCTAATTTTAGTAATATTCTGTTAGAAATGCTGAACTAATAGAATATAATTTTTGACTTTGATTAAATTGAAACAACAGCTTAGTTGACATACCAGCATTACTGGATTCTCCTGCAGCTTCAGCAAGAGCATCATCGTCAGAATCACTTTCTTCAGGATCACTGTCATCAGAATCCTTCATTCTGATCTCATCTTCAATGAAAAATGAAATTCAGAGCATGAAAAACATCTACATCTGCATTCAGAAGTCAAATAACACAATCACACCTCATTTGTGAAACATGCCAAATGACACTACATCCTACAGTGAACACAAGACATATTTCAGAGATGAGTGAGTATCCTTAAACCTCCCTGTGAGTGTAAAAGACCCTCTGTGCAACCCACACTAAGATGGACGTACCTTCAATCTCAATGTCATCAAGCGATTTGCCTTGAAGATTAGGAAGGCAGCCCTTTTCCATGGCTAACAGTAGCTTTGATATTTTAGCAAGCTGAGTAGTGGCTTCTGGAAGCCTATAATAGTCACGGTGGACTCGGATGTCATGCCCTAAGAAATCGGCGACCTGATCTAACTCATTGTTTTTCAGGTTTAGGATTTGTGAGAGAGTAGCCACGTGCTTGCGCAGGTGAGTTGATTGAGAAATTCTGGATTCTGAGCTCCACATTCACTTGAATACACTCTGAGGGAGTCCTGGCCTCTGTAGTGACTCTGGCAGTTTGGCCGAGCAAACAAGAAAGCATTAGTGTCCAGCACTCCACACTCACTTCTCTTGCTGACCAGCAGCATCAGGGCATCGACCATAACAGGCGGGAGAAGTACAGCAACCTTTCTTCCCCTCTTCCCCCTGATCTCAACGCAACTAAAATGGCGGCAGAGTTTCTGCTCAAACTTGCTCAGGCCCATGGCAACATCATCATGGAGAGAAGTGCTGTCCCTTTCATTGAAGCCCTTCAGCGGCATTTTAGAGACCTCTCCCGCGCATCTGTGGTTGAACACAATGATTCTGGCGAGTGTTGCTTTGGCCAGTTCTGCATAGCTTTGAGGAGAGGATTCTGTCTCTTTTAGTTTCTGAAAAGCCGTATGTGCAGTCTTCTCAAGGAACCGATGAAGGGACTGGACATCTTGAGTGAAGGGAAGTGTTGATGGCTTGTTAAATTTGGCCTCATTCAGTGTGACCAAAGCAGTGTGTGAGATCATCTCAGACCACTTTGAGGAGTAGAGGTTTTTAAAGGCCTCTGTTGACGCGATCAGTTCCTTGTCTTCAGACATCAGTGCTTGGGCTTTGGTAGCAGTGACTCTCATCATCATAGCCGGACACCATCTGAACCGCTTGAATGAGTCTATGAAAATTGGCAGGCTTCACAGCTTCTTCAAGACTGTATATTGAAAACTCTCTACGCAAAGTCAACAATCTCGCAACTTTGTGGAGTTTTTGTCGAATGTACTCAAATTTGGTAGGGTCATGTCCATGTTTGTTAAAGAAAGACTATGCAAGCTGAAGAATACTCAGGTCATTTTTGACAACAGCGGAAATGTCATCCTGCTTCATCACACCTAAGAGTTTCCAAACTCCTTGAGAAATGTGCTGACTGAATGAAGACTCTGCCATAGATGCCAGGCCCAAAACTCTCCTCCTCCCTTGGTTTTCACTGTCAGCTGCTGGTTTTGAGGAACATAGCCTCAAATGACGCCACAGATCTCTCCGTACAAACACCCCTTTTCAGTACATGCAATGCACAAACTGCTTTGAATTACACTTTCTTTTTGGTGCCTGTTTTATTTTAAGAGCCCCCTCTCCACACTGTAAAACATCTGTTTTATGCTGAAAGTTGCCCTTGTTGCTGAGCTTTTGCAGCATTGCTTTACGTTCTTTCGAGTGAACCGGGAGTGACAGAGCCTGCGCAACTTCAACTTCATCCTTATGAGTATTCAAATGGCGCGCTAACTTGGACTGTGGTTTCCCGCAGATGTAACAATAATTCTTACTATTTGCTGAACAGGAGATTTTTGCTGACTGCACACACTGATCTTCTTCAGCCACGCTGCTTTCCCTCTCTTCCTCTCTGAACGTAGCTGTGCTTTTTGCATTCAAAAGCTTCTCACTACTGTCCTTTCTATTGTGTGATTGGGGTGATATAAGCACATCTGTTGACCTGCGTAACACTGAGCCTTGATTTCTGAGAAGGTGATGTTCACCAGAACGGTCTGAATCACTGTCTGTCTCAACATCAGTCAACTGTTCCTCATGGCAAAGTAAGTCAGACTCATCATACACACTTGCTGCTTCCCTGGCCTTTAAGACTCCTTTTCCTTTGCCCTTAGACACATTCTCTCTCTCTCACATTGTCTCTCTTTGCACATGTACAGCATTTATCTGAAGCATTCGTATAGTTTGTATAGTTTGTATTTTTTAGTTTATGTATAGGTACATTTTTTTATATAGATAGTATATTTATAGTCAAAATCTATCAGTAGGATAGTTTGTGTATAGGTTTATATTGTTTTACTTCATTGCTGTATGCCTGTATTTATGTAGCACCGTGGTCCTGTGAGGCACGACATTTCGTTCCACTGTATGCCCCCGCATGTAGCGGAATGACAATAAAGCTCAACTCAACTCAACATTCAGGGCAGTTACATCTGATCTCTGAGGTTCACTAAACTTAGAGGATGCTGCTTCCTGTATATCTGAGAGGAGATTAGCTTGATCGTAACTTGCTGGTCTTGTTGTCAACTCATCTGAACTGTCTGACTGATTGTCTGACTCAGACTGTGGTATATATTCCTCATCTGACAGGTCGTCTTCCTCTGAACTTACTTCCTATTCTCAAGATATTTATGATTAATTTACAGAACCGATAACTCATAAAAATAAGGAACAAAGTCATAGAATCATATATTCTCTTACCCACGATGACTGGTTTCCATTCCATTCATGAAGCTTCGAATAGCAGGACTTGTGCCAAAAACTGGAGCACACTATGAGAGAAATGCCATGTGTCAGGACATGTTCAACTGCTAACATGGGATTCTATGCCTAAACATAGAATAAAGGTGAAAACAATATTACACCCCTATTATTGTTAATGGTATTACATATCTGTGCATAAACAATCGTCCGATATCTCCTACTGATCACACACTTCAACAGTTATACAATTTTGAGCTGAATTCATAACATATAAATTAGTGATACTAAAATGAATTAAGACACATCATGCTGCATATAGAACAAGACACCATACTAACATTTGCATCTCAGGCCAATCCATTTGAGTGCTGCTACAGGTCTCACGCATTCAGCAAATTTGTCCATGCTTGAGATTGTTGAAGTGACCACAACATGTTTGCAGACCTGTGAAGAAAAAACATCAGTGAATGTGAAATTACAGCAAAAAAGAAAGATCCTAAAACATGTATGTGAAACTACATTACGAGCTACATTGTCTTTCAATATTCATTTAATGTATTTTTAGTGACAGTGAAGTTGTGGTCATTCAGTTAATAAGATCACTTACAATCATTAAAGAACATTTACATTACAGACCTTAAAATGTACTGGTTAATAGATTACTACTAATCTTTATTTAGACCAGGGATGCCCAAACTCAGTCCTGGAGGGCCGGTGTCCTGCAGAGTTTAGGACATCGGCCCTCCAGGACTGAGTTTGGGCACCCCTGATTTAGACATTGACTAATATTACTGGATATTACTGAAAACAGGTCATTAATTAAATACTATTCCTAAGTATATCACAGCCCATGCAGAGATGGACTTCAGAGCATTCACTGTTGCACTAATAACAGTTCACCTGAAACATGTGAATACCTCCTTAACTCCTTCAGCGGGGGCACAAAAGTTCTGCTCCTCATTTAACACATGCTCTTTGATGGGTGACAACTGAAAACAATGAAAAAAGCAAGGCTCATGTAGAGATGATTTCTTACAACATCAATCTAGCATTTTCTAAAATTATGCAATGCACATTTTATTACCTTCTCAACACAGTCCTGATCCAATGATAACTGGTCCTTCTTTGGAGCCACCTTAAATTAAGGAAATGGAAATAAAAAATAAATAAACATTCTACTGCAGACAAAGGTCTCTGACTTCTGACTGGGACAGAGTGTGGACTTGAAGAGTGGATGGTTCAACCTCACTATAAGCCTAGAAAATATTAAATTAGACATTTGTAACATTGATTGAGACAATAAATGTGCATGAAATACTGATTTAAAACTGATATAAAACTAAAAATGAAAACAATATAATTATAAAAAACAAAAATAAATCACAATACCTTCTCTACGTCTCTGACTTCTGACTGGGACAGAGTTTGGACTTCAAGAGTGGATGGTTCAACCTCACTAAGAGCCTAGAAAATATTAAATTAGACACTTGTGACATTGAGAATAAATGTGTGCATGAAATACTGATTTAAAATATAGATATAAAATTATTTTATAATCTTGCTTATATTTTATCAATGTAATATACAAGTAAGATTACAACATTTCAAATCAATTTCAATATTTAAGTGTTACCCAAGATAATGTTCATGACTTTTTATGCACTGCATTACATGCACGTTCATCCCAGTATGTCAGGTTGTGTGTATGTTAAAACTTGTGTTATGAGGAACCTGTTTCATGAGGACCACATAAGAACATGTTCTTGACTGAAGAGTCTCAGTAGCCGGCTTTCCATCCAAAGTTGCGAATTTAACTTATGCACAAAACTGGAATATCGCATAAAACATTTGCGAACAAGCACCGTTTCCATCCAACGAGCCAAAGAGAACAAAAACGTCACTTCCTGATAAACCTGCACTATAAATCACTAAGAAACGTAGGAGAATATGATCATTTTCATATATAATAAAATTATATGCGCCTCAGAGCGAGCAGACGAAACACAATGAATGTGGAGTTCGATCCTGCTGTTTGGGGACACAGTCGTGTAAGACATTTCTGGGAGGCAATTAGAGAAATACTTTGACGACAGACTTTGCTCGGGCATTTAAAATTAACCATAACAACATTTCAGATGTTGTGGAATGATATCGGTCTGCTGGTTAGTCAGGTTTTGCCGTCCCATAGCACAAAGTCACATGACTTTTTTGATGCACTTGGAGGAATTTATTCACAAAATGCATTTCCATCTCCCATTATTTGCATCAACCCTTTTTCGCACAAGTCAAAAACCACCTCAAGCGAGCGTAAAAACTTTTTTTGCGAATTAAGGGATTTTTATTCGAAATTTGGCATTTCCATCACTCGTTTCTCATGCGATACTTCAAAATGCGCATTAAAATAGGGTGATGGAAACTCGGCTAGTGTTTTGTTAGTTTGATAAAGGTCTGGTCTATTAGTATCCTTATTATTACCAGGACATTGGTAACTAGACAAATTTGGACAGCACCCTTAGTTCAAGCATTTCTGTGTATGAGAGAAATGGTGGTTATTTGAGACACAGTGTCTGCGTTAGATGTACAGCATGTGGCCAAAACTCACTTTTTACACCCACAATAATGCAGCAAACAATGTTCACATCTGTTTCTAAGAGACAATGTAATCTGTTCTACTCTTTAAGGACTAACACAATTATTACAAGAACTTTTTGGATACCTTCATAGCTGCTGTGCCTTGTTCAGAGTTCTTTAGACACTGATTCTTCTCAGTTATCATCTGAAAATAAGTTCTGAATAAATTAAATAATATGCAATCTTGGGAGAGTTATTTAAATTTAAAAAGCAAAAAAAAAATTATAAAATAATATGACAAAAATATGATAAAACTGCACAATACTGCCTGAAAGTCAATTTCAAACAAGGCTTTTTACCAACTTCTATTACAATATACATAATCTAAAGATAACAATTATAAGTTTCCAATATCATATATGGCCACAATGAGCTGTGAATGATCCGTGTTAAGCCTAATATTTCACAACCATGCAGCTCAATGTCATGGTAATAACTAGGGTCTTCAAATACCAGGCTTTTTTCAAACAAATGACACACTGAGATTTTTCAATCAAACATCAGGAACATGTTCTTATGATGGTCCTCATAAAACACGGCCCTCGTGATACAGGCGTAAACATACACACAGGCACGTGTTCTTATGATGGTCCTCATAAAACACGGCCCTCGTGACACAGGTGTAAACATACACACAGGGACGTGTTCTTATGACGGTCCTCATAAAACACGGTCCTCGTGATACAGGTGTAAACATACACACAGGGACGTGTTCTTATGATGGTCCTCATAAAACACGGCCCTCGTGATACAGGTGTAAACACACACACAGGAACGTGTTCTTATGACGGTCCTCATAAAACACGGCCCTCGTGATACAGGCGTAAACACACACACAGGGACGTGTTCTTATGACGGTCCTCATAAAACACGGCCCTCGTGATACAGGCGTAAACACACACACAGGGACGTGTTCTTATGACGGTCCTCATAAAACACGGCCCTCGTGATACAGGCGTAAACACACACACAGGAACGTGTTCTTATGACGGTCCTCATAAAACACGGCCCTCGTGATACAGGCGTAAACACACACACAGGAACGTGTTCTTATGACGGTCCTCATAAAACACGGCCCTCGTGATACAGGCGTAAACACACACACAGGAACGTGTTCTTATGACGGTCCTCATAAAACACGGCCCTCGTGATACAGGCGTAAACACACACACAGGGACGTGTTCTTATGACGGTCCTCATAAAACACGGCCCTCGTGATACAGGCGTAAACACACACACAGGAACGTGTTCTTATGACGGTCCTCATAAAACACGGGCCTCGTGATACAGGCGTAAACACACACACAGGGACGTGTTCTTATGACGGTCCTCATAAAACACGGGCCTCGTGATACAGGCGTAAACATACACACAGGAACGTGTTCTTATGACGGTCCTCATAAAACACGGGCCTCGTGATACAGGCGTAAACACACACACAGGGACGTGTTCTTATGACGGTCCTCATAAAACACGGGCCTCGTGATACAGGCGTAAACATACACACAGGAACGTGTTCTTATGACGGTCCTCATAAAACACGGCCCTCGTAATACAGGTGTAAACATACACACAATGTGACATACTGGAATGAACATGCATGTAATGTAATGCATAAGAAGTCACTAACATTAACTTGGGTTACAACTGACGTTTTACACTTTTAGGCCTGGTTTCACAGACAGGGCTTAGACTCAGCCAGGAGCAGTCCATAGTTCAATTGGGACATTTAAGTAATTTTTATAAACGTGCCTTAGAAAAAAAAAATTACTGGTGTGTATCTTGAGACAAAACAAAAGCACTGACATGTTTTAAGATCAATCAGTGCAAGTTTCTTTCAATTGAAACAGCTTAGACTTACATTTTAGTCTGGGACTAGGCTTAAGCCTTGTCTGTGAAACCGGGGGTTAATCTTTACTATAATCCAATAAATCAGAATTGACAGTGTAGAGGTTTCAATACCGTGCATCGCCATGGCCACTCAGAATCACCGTAATCGTAGGTGATCTCTTCACCAGGACAGATGCTCCTTGTTGCAAATAAGCATAAGAGGTTTTCCAGCCACAGAGATAGTCTTCATCCTGCTGTTTGGGTTAATATGGTCGTCGTTTACAAGTCGCCCAAGAGAACCGTCATCTCGGGCTGCATCGACACTAAACAAATGACAGACAATATCAGCACTGACAACTTAGGACCAGCAGAGATCATATTCCTTGTGATGATCACCAATCATTTAAGTCATCAAGCTTTGAGAACACATAACTGATCATTTTAGCAAAACCTGTACTCTTAACCACTGACATGTCCACTGCTACATTTTGAATCATGTAATTTAATTATCAATAAACATGTGCATCAAACACTTTTACATACCAGAGGAGTTTTCCGTTGTAGCGAAACTCAAACATGAAAACTTTAAGTGCATCATGATATATCCTTTGCCTCCGCTCATATTCATCTTTGCTTATGAGGTGGCCTCTGTATTCCAGCAGGACGTCTCCTTTATCAAACTCAGTACAGCTGAACACACCTCTCCCTAAACAACAACAGAGAGGTAAAACCATCACTGAGAACAACACATAATGAACCTGAGACAACTTTATTACACGAGTCACTTTAAAGGCATAGTTCAAGCAAAAAAAAAAGAAAATTCTGTCATCATTTACTAACCATCAAATGTTTAGTAATATCTTCTTTTGTGCCCAACAGAAGAAAGAAAGTTATAGAGGTTTGAGACAATTTGAGGGTGACTAAATGATGACAAAATCTTCACTTTTGAACTATACCTTTAACTTGGCTCAATCAAAATATTTAACTCACCTTTAAAATCACTGATGAATCTGCCATCAAGCCCATTTTTGTCTTTCTGTAGAAGTGAAAACTGTATGGCCTCCTCCATTGGCTTGAGCTTTCTCCTTCTCCTTTTCACTTCAGCCATCATTTGATGTGTCTGCTTTAATAATAATAATAATAATAACTATTGGATTCCATTTGACAATATTAAGTTTGTTTCTTTCAGCTTAAAAAATAATTATGACAGTTTTACTGGGACAGAATATGATGTATACTGACAATATGCTGAATATACTATTTTGCCTGGTTATCTTTGTAAAACTTTGACAATCTGTATTCTATAAAGCACTATACAAATAAAGGTGTCTTTATTTATTTTGCGCAGTAAGTTTTCAGAAGTAATAAGTAATAATCTCCTTAAACCAAGCCGAACAGTAGTAATATTTAACAGAACTGTCATGTCAGGATAATGTACTGAGTGGAAGCCCCTCCCCTTCACAGACTGTAGTCATGACAACACATTATTATGATAGCTAGACTATGCTATTACAGTTACAGTTATACTATAAATGAAAATAAGTTAAAACTGACAAGCATTGCTGATTCTCGTCTGAAGTTACTATTATTAGACTGACAATTATTGTAAATATGCTAGCACCGTTAGCATCACGCGCTAGCTGCTTTCTAACTAACGAGCAAAGGCCGCAACGAGCCTACAAGACACTCACGAACAAGACAAACTGAGCCACAAACTCTCAGAGAAACGGTTTAACAGCAGCATAACTTACCTTTCGTATAATGGTTGTCTCAAACAGGCTCACAGCACAGGTGTCTTCGCTTCAGGTGCAGATTCCGTCAGGTCCAAACAGGAAGTTACAAAACGTCACACTCACTCTGATTAGAGCACGTGTAAACGGGATTTATAATATGTATTTAAATAACCATCTATAAGCCTTGGTGTTAACTTTACGGTTAGGATTAACGTTACATTAATAGCATTACATTAATTTCTCTATATTAAACTGACTGATTACAGCTTTCAAGTCAGTTTCATACTTTATAATATGAAATTTAAGGAATACGTTTAACTGCAGGATCACTATGCACTAATATATTCATATACAATCGATTAATTCTAGAAAATAATGTTTAAATAATTAACTAACTTCTCCGAAGCTACATAGCGTCATGATGTAGCCCCGCCCACCGGCGCCATCTTGTTTTCGCGATTAGCCAGTCAGCGGCCTCCAAACTTACACAAGTGTAAAATATGCAAATTTTCGATGACGCAGGTGTAGTACCGCGTCCGGGCAGCAGGGGCGCACTCTCGAGCTCAGAGGATACACTGTGTATAGTAAAATTTCAGGGTTTTGTGGTGTGTAAGGACATGGCGCGAAACTTTGAGCGGGAGCTTCTGGGACATTGAGAAAGGCATCTACACTATCGGAATTATAAGGATATGGCCCCTGTCCTTAAACCCAAATGTCCCTGTAATGCTGGTGCGTATTCAGGTCAAAAGTCCTCGTAAACCACAAAAACCAACACACACAAACACACATATTTTTTATGTACAGTTCATGTCATTTTAGATAAGATTACTAAAGCAAATAATCTTGCCTTCTTCTCACACCATGTGCTCCTGTGACCATCAGAACAGGACGTCCCACCTTTAATGGTGCTTGATAGTGACTCCCACACCTTATTGGACTGTTCTTTGATACTTTTCAAACATTTTAATTGGTTGCAATCATTTTTAAAAAACATGCACTTAACATGGGGCATAAGAAAAACTTTCTGTTGCCTGAGGGCAACTCTATGCAGTAGAGGGATATGTGTCATTTAGGCACTAGTATGTACCTTTAAAGTACTACAAACATGCACCCTTTAGAGGTAAATACACTGGAGCAGTACCCTTTCAAAAGCTACACGTTTGTACCTAAAGTCGGTGAGAGCCAGTGACAGCCTTTGTACCTGTTTTACCGAGCGTATACAGAAAGAAATGCAGATCTGATTATAAATAAGCAGATCATCATAAACAACAGAGAGGAAAAAGAGAGTAAAAGAAAAGTTTTAAGTGTTTAATTTTCATAAAACTCAAATTTGTCTTTGTTTTTGCTTTGGTTTACAAGTCTAAAGTGGCAAAGGTTCAAATCCATAATCTCCTTCATTGTGGTCTTTAGCCTTTAGACACTTGAGATGAAAAATATTTGTTAAATTCTCAAATAATTGCACAGTACTGGGAATGTGCAGAACTACATATTTTCATAACTAGTTGGAGGGTTTTATGAGAGATTAGAACCGAGAATTATGCAGGAAGCCCTGCATAAGATCAGACACACTCAGCATACCCGGTTAAAAAAGTCACCACTCGCCACTGAGTCATAGTGCTGGGTGTCAATCTCCACAATATGATTGAGGAGTTTTACATCAAGAACAAAAACCTCACAGACGAGATAGAGGAGTTAAAAAACAGGAAATACAAAAATATTACAGAATTATCAGATACAATACTAATAAATACAATACAGATACTAATTGCACAAAAACTTGATTTACAGAAAACGATGGATGAATTGTGGAAACAGACAAGCAAAATGGGTAATAAAGAACTACACTAAAACTACACAAATATTAAAAGGACACAGTCAGTATATTATGTCAATCAGTGTTGATGGGAATACAGAGTTATTTTTTGTACTGCTTGTGTTTACAGATGGATGGAAGTGCTATCAATCCTGTCTCTACTATGTTTCCTCCCAGAAGAAGAACTGGACTGAGAGCAGAAGAGACTGTACAGAGAGAGGAGCAGATCTGACCATCATAAACAACAAACAAGAACAAGTGAGTGAAAAATTGTGTTTGTGAAGTTGTAGCAAATTAGCTCCAAAAAGGAATTGCATATAAATAGTTACAATTAATTATGATTAATTACAATTATTTATATCGGCTGACAGTAATAACTGTAGCAGAGTTAAATTGCCATCAGCTGATCTGTTGCCATCAGCTGAATGTTCCGTCCAGCGAACATTCAGTGTAAATTCATATCAACTCTAAGAAAGGATATTTCCGTGGCCACAGAAAATACCTTCCTATTAATGCATTAGAGCATGTAGCGAGGGTCAAAATCGTAAAGGGACAATTATTTGCAAGGCAGAATCAGCAACTCAGCAAAATGTAATTTGTGCACAAGAGTTTTATTAACTAAAAGCTAACACACATAACTAATCTAAACAAACAAACGAATAACATACACTCACACATACATACAAAGTGGAGCTAAAGTGGATGAATGAAGCCATTAGAGAAAACAGAGAATGCAGTTATGGAAAGAGTCAGTTAACCACTTGAGTAACACCTTCAGCGTCGTTTATAACGGGGTCTATAACTTATACTAAACCTCTGTTTCGTTTAGTTAAATGTACTATACTTGCACTGCCTTGGTCGTTGACGAGTGTCCAGAATGCAGTCTCGGATGAAAGTCTTGATGGTTTCACGGTTTTGGACTTCCAATCACGTTCTTCCTGGTTTGAAGAGTGATGAATTCCAAAGATGTTCTGACTCGATGGTGATTGGGAGTTAAAGTGAAGAAGAGTTAAGAGACATCAGCTAAGATCCAAGAATCTTTGGCTGAATGGAAGACAAGGCTGCGAGGCCTGGCACAAAAACTTACTGGTCCAGAAGAGTTCTAGGTCACATCCTGCTCATCCTCTTAGAATCTAAAAGATCCGCAGACTGGGCGGCATCACTGATGTGAGAGCTTTATCTGGTATAGAGGTCACACCTCTGGGGAGTCAAAGAGCCAGTGGTGACTTGAACTTTTGGAGGGAAGGTTTTACGACTCTTTGTCTCTGAGCATGGTAATTTGCATGGGGTTGGATTTAATAGTTGATATACAAACTATTAAAGATTCTTAGAACACTAATATGTTGCATAGATATCAACATGTAATATACACTATCATTTAAATCATCTGAAGACGAATTGATAGAGACCAAACATAGAATAAATGGGGTGATATTAACTAGTGATCTATCATAAGCACGTATAAAACAATATACAGTACAAAAGACAATATACAAGAACAGTGACAATATACACAATGACCTGAAGGATATGGGTGTTAATTCAAAGAAAGGTTTTTCTATGAATTAAATAGAGAAGAGTCCACTTTTATGGGCATTATGTCTTTCCTAAAGGGAAATGTTGCTCTGCCTGCATTCCTTTGACCAATAAAACTAGTGTTATCAGATGGGTTGCCATGGAACCGGGGGCCTGGAGTCATTGACAGACATACCAGCACTCAGTATGTGAAGTGAAGTGAAGTGAAGTGAAGTGAAGTGACGTATTGTCAAGTATGGTGACCCATACTCGAAATTGGTGCTCTGCATTTAACCCATCCAAGTGCACACACACAGCAGTGAATAGTGAACAAACGCACACACACACCGTGAACACACACCCGGAGCAGTGGGCAGCCATTGCTCCAGCGCCCGGGGAGCAATTGGGGGTTCGGTGCCTTCCTCAAGGGCACCTCAGTCATGGTATCGAAGGCAGAGAGAGTGCTGTTCATTCACAATCCCCACCTTCAATTCCTGCCGGTGTGAGAATCAAACCGGCAACCTTCAGGTTACAAGCCTAACTCCCTAACCATTAGGCCACGACTTCCCCATGTGTATTGGGTGGGGGGGTCTGTGACCATTTGTTAATCTAATAACTAAATTGATTTGTTAAATCACATGCAAAATTGTGTGTCTGATTGGTCCAAATACTACATAAATCCCCCCTTTCGAACGTCCAATAGACAACAGCGAGCGACGTTAAAAATGCAGAACAATCAAACGCACCTGCCACCCACGGCTGGGAGACAGTGGTTGGCTCTCTGGCTGTCGGTTGCCTCCAGGAGCGGTTGTGGTGCCTTGGCGGATGCAGCAGGTGTCAAGGCAGTGTCACCTGTCGTTCTGAAGTGAGTTGATCCGGGTCAGATGGTTGTTGATGTTGTTAGCCAGTAGGCTATCTGTGGTACCCGTGGTGTGGAACAGCTGGGTTAGAGTCTCACTGGTGAGAGTGCAGGTGGTTCCAGGGGTCGAAGGGAATTGTTATGGAGATTTTGTAGTGTGAAGAGTTTCAGACTGACCTAGTGATGATAGCAGGAGGGCAGCAGGTGGTTGTTAGCCCTCTGTTCTGCTGGAACGTCACCAGAAGTCTGATGTTTGCGGTGTCGCTTTGCTTTTGTGGCGGCACCGACTTGAGCTTGCCTGAGTTGTGTTTGTACAGATTTCACTGTTGGGCATGTGGGCCCGTTGCTCCATCCAACATTGTCTGGCTGCTTCTGGGGTGTCGATTGGTTTTAAGGGATGCTCCTCCCTTGGAGGGCTTTGATGCTGTGTTGCATCAGGCAAGGAGTCAGAGTTTTGTTTTTCGCAGTACTCCTCAGTTGAGTTTTGTTCAAGGAGCTCTTTTGCTAAAGACAGCAGCTCCTGTAACTCAGGAGTAGGCGTGTCCAGCTGTCCTTGTGCAGCATCCGTTTGGCACCTGTGTGAAGGGTGTAGACGAGGATGATACGGAGGACTGTCGTTGGACATGCCGTGGTGTTCGCGGGACGAGGATGGCCTTTCCCATGGTCTCTGCCAGTGGTTGGCCTGGAACCTAGGTCTGTTGCCACGGTGATGGCTCTGTCCTCCGCTGGCTAGTGGTTTTCGGTAGAGGGGCCTTGCATTGTGGCAATGCTGGGTGTCTTCTGGCGCCTGCTTTGGATTCTGGGTTGTGCAGTTCAGAATCAGTGGGGTCTTACAAACACCTTTGGTAGAGGCCTTGTGCTTGTTAAAGGCCTTCTGTGTCAGGTCACGCAGTTGTTGAATAGGCATTGTGTGGCAGGCCATAATGCCTAGATGGTGACTTACAATGGGGTGGAGGTTTCGGAGGAAAAGGCTCTTAAAGCTGGTGTCCTCCTCCATCCCAGGTTCACTGCGAGCTCCGAAGTAAGCTTGTCGAAGTCTGTGGTAGTAATCACGGGGAGTTTCATGACGGCCCTGTTCGATGGCTAGGGCAGCAATCAGTCCGTGTTCAAATTCTGGGTCTGAGAATTCCTTTATGATAGCTTGTTTAAGCTGCTGGTAGTCCGATTGGATGTGTTCTGGCTGTCGATCCAGGAAGCGTCACACTTCTGGGCCAGCGGTGATCCAGAGCAGATAGAGTCTATCTTGGTGTTTCACACTGGTTCAAGACTGCAGGTGAAAGTCAATCTCTCTTAAGTAAGCGTAAACATCATTCTCTCCTGCAAGCTCTGGTGTGAATGCAGGGATGTTTCTGGCCATTCGGTTGAGGTCTTTGAGTGTCACTCCATGTGCTGTTTCAGGGCTTGCCTGAATAACTCCCTTTCCTTCTGTAGCTGCAGAGGTTTTCAGGAAGCTGACTTGTGAAGTGTCAAACAGAAGGCTTTGGCTCCCCCCTTCATATCTGTGTACGGGAGTAAGGGGGCTTGCACTGCTGGCTGTGTGACGTGCAGCAGGGTGCCTTTTACTTGAGTCCATGCACAGTCGGTAGGACTGTTTCAGTTCTCTCTGAACCATGTCAAGCTCCTCGTTAATGTTGCAGAATTGCTGAGTCAGAGTTTGGACTTCAGCTCTGGCTGCATGTAGATGGGCTTCTAAGGCCTTAGCTCTGGTGTCGCTCTCATTAAGTTCCACATATGCTGTTTTTAACAGTGACTTTGTGTGAAACAGTTCTCTTTCCAAGTCCTGTCTGATGGCTTTTTCCAGCTGCGCTTGGTGTCCAGCAGCTGTTAGAGCCTCCTGAAGACTGGTGATTTCCTTCTGTTGTGCCATTCTTGTAAGCTTCTTTGAATTCGTTCTGTGCCTTCTCTCACTGAGCGGATGTCAGTTCCCTGTAGAACTCTGTGACTTGCAGGTTCAGTTCATTTACCTCCTGTCTGAGGCCCTTGAGGGTGTGGGCCAAGGAGAAGATGATGCTAGTCAGCTCCTGGTGGTTCAGGCTGGGTGTCAGGTGTCCACTTGTGTCACAGTCTCGCTGTTCCTTTCTCTGCCATTGCAGGTCGCTGGCTGCTTTGGGCTGAAGGATGTCCATCACCGTGCTCTGCCGGATTTTCAGCTGGTCCTGGTGAGCTGGCCGGCCTGGATGTCTGTGGAATGTCTGAGACACACTGGCACGCTTGGGGGAACACCAGAGAGAAAGAGGCAGAAGGCAAATGCAAGTACGTACAGAGGTGTTAGGCTATCTGTATGGGGAAAGGCTAGGCCGTGTAAGGTGTGACTAGCTAGTGAGGTAGGGTGCTAAGAACACAAGGAGAGGGTTTGAGTAACTCTGTTGACGGGGCTGTAAGCAGTGGTCAGCTAATGACCGGGATATATGTGTGGTCAAACTATTACTCAAAGCACTGATGGTTCACAGGTTTGGTCATTATGAAGGTATCAAATAAACAAAACTGAAAGAAAATCAGGAAGAGACAGAGGGAGAAGGAAGGGCTTTCCTTATTTAGTTTAAGCTAGGAGATATGACTGAGCAGTTGTCACTTACTAAAAGGAATGCTGCAGGGTCATAAAACCTAGGGAGACTGTTAGCTACGCTAGCAGGGAACATCAAACACCTCAAGGTAAATAAATAGAAACGATAGGAAGTTTTTCTATCTGCTCAGAGGCCTGGTGTAAGGAGGGTAATAGAAGAGACAGGAATTAGGCTACTAATAACCTGTAAAATTCATTAAAGGGGACAACAGTTGCTAGAACTGCTCTAATCCTATACCGAGAGGGAAGATGGTGATGGTCAAATAACAAAAATAAGGTAAAGGCAAAATTAAAATGTCCTAATAGCTTTAGGAAACTAGAAGGAATAAAAAAACAAACAAAAAAAAAAACAAATTGATCTTAATTAAAATCAACTTAGCTGGATCTGTACATTCAAGCTAAAAAGTAAATGAATGAAATGAAATCAAAGAGAGGTAGAATAAAGTTAAAATAAAAATAACACAAATAGGACCAACGTATGTGAGGAGGGGCCAACATGAATCTAAACAGAAGGTGATAGCACAAACAGGAAGTGAAACCAAGAGTGAGGGAGATAGAGAGAGAGAGAGAGAGAGAGAGAGAGGAGTGGCTACACTTTATACTTACAAGTATCTTAAGTGTTAGTCGGATGCTAACAGTTAACAGTTGAGGTAAAGGGCTTAGCTTAAATGCCTGTGCGGCAGCTAAGAGAGTTAGCTTTGGCTATACTCAGTTGTTTGTTTACACAAGGGTCTGTGACATGGGTGCTGTTATCAGATTGAACCTGAAGAGGCTGCTCTCGACTTCCGGGGTCAGATGTTGCTAAGAGACCGATGCGAGTTTACAACACGCGCAAGTGGAGCAGAACTTGCGCTGCTGTAAACATGCATGGGAACTCACGCACAGTCAGTTATGACGTATCGCTTAAAACTTCATTCACGAATCAAAACAGCACATTCACCTCACAGACCATGGCAAATTACTAGTTAGCTAGGCTAGAATTACACCATTAATTCGCTATTCAATTGCGTCACTTCAATGACTACGATATGCGAAGGTTACAAGAAGGCCTTAACTCTGGGAGATGAGGAACATCGCTCAAATCACCATTTAACTTAATATCCTGTAGCAAGATTTCTTCGTTGCCCAGTTTTGATATCACTGCAAGTGGGGTTTCTTTGCCACGCAGATTAATTTGTGCTACTAATCTGAGATTTCCTCGTCAGAGAAGACTTACACATTTAAAGCTGAAATGGGGATTTCTTCGCCCAAAATCAGATTAATTTATTCATTTATGTGGGTTTCTAATCTGAGCTTTCTTTGTCAGAGAAGACTTACACATTTAAAGCTGAAATGGGGATTTCTTCGCCCAAGATCAGATTAATTCATTCTGGTACCATCTATACGGGCTGCTAATCTGGGATTTTTCGTCAGAGAAGGCTTACTCTCTACTAACAACAGAAATTAGGACTTCTTCACTAATATCAGGTTAGTTCCTTATCGTACGATTTATTCATGTATTATAGCATTGATAAACTTCTACTGCTCGTAGTAAGGTGCATTCAAGCTATAGTCTATCTGATTTTATCAGAAACTGCATGTGTAAGACGTTAATAAAATTTATGAGACAAACACAAGTTTGATACTGAGTCTGCTTGCAAATAATGTTTAAATGATTGCCACCGCATTCTCCAACATAAAATGTTGCAAATTAGCTCCAAAAGGGAATTGTATATAAATGATTACAATTAATTATGATTAATTACAATTATTTATATCGGCTGACAGTAATAACTGTAGCAGAGTTAAATTGCCATCAGCTGATCTGTTCGTCCAGCGAACATTCAGTGTAAATTCATATCAACTCTAAGGATATTTCCGTGGCCACAGAAAATACCTTCCTTTTAATGCATTAGAGCATGTAGCGAGGGTCAAAATCGTAAAGGGACAATTATTTGCAAGGCAGAATCAGCAACTCGTAATTTGTGCACAAGAGTTTTATTAACTAAACGCTAACACACATAACTAATCTAAACAAACAAACGGATAACATACACTCACGCATACATACAAAGTGGAGCTAAAGTGGATGAATGAAGCCATTAGAGAAAACAGAGAATACAGTTATGGAAAGAGTCAGTTAACCACCTGAGTAAAACCATCAACACCGTTTATAACGGGGTCTATAACTTATACTAAACCTCTGTTTCGTTTAGTTAAATGTACTATACTTGCACTGCCTTGGTCATTGACGAGTGTCCAGAATGCAGTCTCGAATGAAAGTCTTGATGGTTTCACGGTTTTGGACTTGCAATCACGTTCTTCCTGGTTTGAAGAGTGATGAATTCCAAAGATGTTCTGACTCGATGGTGATTGGGAGTTAAAGTGAAGAAGAGTTAAGAGACATCAACTAAGATCCAAGAATCTTTGTTTGAATGGAAAGACAAGGCCGCGAGGCCTGGCACAAAAACTTAAGGGTCCTGAAGGATATGGGTGTTAATTCAAAGAAAGGTTTTTCTATGAATTAAATAGAGAAGAGTCCACTTTTATGGGCATTATGTCTTTCCTAAAGGGAAATGTTGCTCTGCCCGCATTCCTTTGACCAATAAAACTAGTGTTATCAAATGGGTTGCCATGGAACCGGTGACCTGGAGTTTCTGATGGTTCTGAAATCTGGATCAGTCTGACTGAAGTGGAGAGCACGTGGAAATGGGTTGATGGCAGCACACTGACCCCTGGGTGAGAAATCACTGAATTAAAATATTTAATTCAACTTAAAATATTCCAGACTATTATTCTACTTCTAGAACCAAACTGATCAAATGAAAGACCTTCAAAAGCTTTTAAGTTACATCCACCAAACTCAGCACAGACCTACAGCCTGTTCTGACCTAGTCTACCATCTGTCTATTCATCTACCCATCCATTCAACTACACACCGACCTAGCTACGCACTGGTCCATTTTGTCTACACAACAAAGACCATGATCGCAACCAACAACAATCATCATAGAAATGCCTGAGTCACCACATAGCATGCCTTGGTACCCAAAACACCATTGCAGCAGCCTAGAAATGCTTCACAACAACACTGAGCAACTGGCCATTAAAACAGTCAAACTTTTCAAATGTTTTTAAACTTTTAAATAAAATCAAAGTTAGTCCTGTCTTTATCTCACACTCAGACATCTAATGCTAGTCTGTTGTTGCAGGTTCTGGGCGTCTGGAGAACCTAGTGATAGCTCTGGTAACGAGGATTGTGCTGTAAATCAGTCATCAGGGTTTGCTGATTATTTATGTGATAAAACTATTAAATGGATCAGTGAGAAGAACAATTTGAATAACTAATTACACTGAACGGTTAATAAAGGGTTTTACAACATGTTTGGTCTCATTTCACTTATTCTTCTTAAACACAGTTCTACAAGTTCTCATGTAATAAACCATCTTTATCACTGAAACTCTGAGTAAGCTCTATGATTCTGTTATATTTTGTTACTGATACAAAATCTAGCAAAGTCACAATTAAAGCTAAAAAATGTTTCAATATTAACACTAACTCAACGGATAAGTTTGGGTTGTGGCTATTTAGTTTTTCCTTCAATTCTGCCTGGTAACGATTGTGACGCAGAAACTACACACTTTACCCAGCAGGCACACAACGTCATAAGACGTTGATATTTGGGTAAATTTAGGTTGCGACGTCAGGTGACCAAAATTCAATGTAAATCCAACGTCTAATGTCAATGTTAAATTGATGTCCAATACCGACGTCAGCTGACGTTGAGATTTAGTTGTTTTTAGGTTGTGCAACCAAAATCCAACGTTAAGTCAACGTCAAATTGACGAAAACCCGATTTTCATTTTCAACCAAAATGCAATGTCTGTCCGATGTCATGTCCAACGTCAACCTAACGTTACATAGATGTCTGGTGCCTGCTGGACACATGTAAAGGGATAGTTCATGCAAAAATCAAAATTCTGTTATTAATTACTCACCCTCATGTCGTTCCAAACCTGTAAGACATTTGTTTATCTTCGTAACACAAATTAAGATATTTTTGTTGAAATCTGAGAGCTTTCTGACCCTGCATAGATAGCAATGCAATTGACACGTTCACGGCCCAGAAATATAGTAAGGACATCATTAAAATAGTCCATGTGGCATCAGTAACTTAACCTTAATTTTGAACATGGTAGTTGCCTTGCTGTTGTAGGGTCAGAAAGCTCTCAGATTTCATCAAAAAATATCCTAACTGGTGTTCTGAAGATGAACGTAGGTTTTATGTGTTTGGAACAACATGAGGGTGAGTAATTAATGACAACTATTCCCTTTAAAAAAAAGAAAAGAAAATAATGCATTTCAATCATTTATGTAAGTAAAAAAAATGCAAATTCAACCAAAGGCTAAACAACATGACTAGTTTTTCTAGTCAATTTTTAGACTAAATTGTGTGTGTGTGTGTGTGTGTGTGTGTGCGCGTATGTGTGAGGAGGGGTCTTTATCTTTATCATTTATCTGCAAAAAAGTTTTTATATAAGCAAACAGGATATGACTGCTCAGTGTGGTCACAGTGGTGTAGTTAACATTCAGCATCTTAAACTATTAGTACACAAAGGTGCAGTCCACATAACGATGACTTACACGATTTGACTCTAAAAGACCAAAAATGTGCAAGAGGAACAGCACAGGTACTGAGACACATTTGATTATAACAATAACTACCACACACATTTTAGTCATGTGGTTAATTAACATTTATCTTCATACTCGTCATTTTCAGGAAGTGATTCTGTGAGGACCAGAAGGTACATTAAAGCTACAGTGTAGTTGGTGCTAGTGTAGTGGTTACAAAAAAATAAATAAATAAGATTTTTTCTAAATATATTGTTACCATTAGAAAAAAAAATAAGAAATTACATGTCATTAATGTGTGATCTATGTTGTGTATTAACTAAGTATGATCTTTGTGGATAACGATTAATATTTCCTGCCGAGATTGGTATGGAAGATCGAATACTTCTGTCCTTGGACTCGTTCACCTGCTGGGGGAGGGGGCGCGCTGCTCAAACAATACACAGGCTGCGTCCGAAACCGCCTACTTCTCTACTATATAGTAGGGGAAAGTCCGAAACCTCAGTATTCATAAAAGAGTAGTCGAGAAGTTCCCGGATGTCCTACTGCTTCAGACCAGATTCTTGAGTGCTCATCGATGGATACTTTTCAATCCCAGGAGTCAAAGGGAGATCAATACATCATCATCGAACGTGATGGAGAACAGCAACGAGGCTGTTTACAAATGAGAGTATTATAAATCAAAAACACGGTTACCTGTGTTAAAATCACATTTGCTGAGCTATTGTAGAGTGAACTGTTGATTTGCTTAAGGTGTAAAGACTCTAGACAGTAACATTACAGTATATTTGTGATTTTGCTGTAAAAACACGTCTCATTATGTATAGCGAACAGGGGAGCCCCTGTAGCACACGCACGTCTCCAAAGTGAATTTACATAAACCATATACATCTTAAAGACGATTACTAAATGTCTAGTTAACACGAGACAGAAAAATATTCTAAAATTACAGATGAGCACATCACAACATGAACACACATTTGAGTGATGTGTGCTATTATAGTAGAATTCACTGTTGTCAACACTGCCTTAGATAAATGTAAATAATGTACATAAACAAATCTACATAGAGTAACTAAACATAAGTTATCCATTTTATTTGTCCATTAGCATTGTTGATAAATTGAGGAATATTTGTGTTGAATAAAAAATGAGTTAACGCATCAGCAACTACCTCAACATGTAAATACAGTACAGTATCCGGTGAAGAGTGACTGATGAAGGAATGCTGCCATCAAAGGCTCTCAGTGAGTATACTACTGAAATAAAAAAAAAAACAGCTTTTAAATCTTAAGTTGTAGTTTATTTTAATTATTGTAATTTCAAACATAGCTATTACAGCGCTTTTCTGATTCTTGATTCCTGTGCATTTGATGCAGAGTTTTTGTGGTAGGGCAGGTGACGGTGGCATTTGTGGGAAAAAAAAAAGGAAAACCTGAAACAAAAATATAAAGAAATCATTTTGTTACTTCTAATAAAGAAATAAAATGACATCGTGCTGTTAAAATGACTGCTTGTGTATTATATTTGTGCATCTTTGCAGGATCTGAAATGTCCACAGACTGCTGTGAGCAGTGAGGATGGAGAGTCCACAGCAGCATCCTAGAAATGGTTCAGTGCAATGGATGAGACGCTCCATCACTCCACCTGACCTTACTGCCTCATCTGAGCTGGATGTTACTATGGTCTCTTCATCAACAGTGAGCTCAGAGCCAGTGAGAACATCTAGAGAAAGACCAAAAGACACTGAGGGTGTGATTTTGTTCAAGTTTGTTCTGCTGGTTTCTGTTCATATAACATCAGTCAATGAAACCCGAGTTTCAGAAGCTTCAAAAGCATCATCAAATAATTTCATGAAGAATCTGAAAGTCAGGCTCCATTGACTGATATAGTATGAACAGAAACCAGCAGGACAAACTTGACCAAAATCACCTTTTGTGTTTGGGGGAAAAAAATAAAATAAAAAAAATAAAAAAACACACACACAAGTATTGAACAGTGTTGAGTCGAGTAAATAATGACTGAATTTATATGTTTGAGGGAAATAACCCTTTAAAGCCCCAAAGAGAAATTGTATGAAATATATGTAAGCATTTATATTATAGTAGTAACTTGAAGAAATAAACTTTAAGAAATAAGCAGCTTTATTGAGCGTTTGTGCCCAAGGCAGAAAAAAGCATTTACATTTTATTTTTTTATTTATTTATTTTTTTTTACATTTAATTATTTTTTTAAATTTTACAATGTAGCAAATTTGCTCAAAAAGGGAATTGTATATAAATAATTACAATTAATTATGATTAATTACAATTATTTATATCGGCTGGCAGTAATAACTGTAGCAGAGTTAATTTGCCATCAGCTGATCTGTTCGTCCAGCGAACATTCAGTGTAAATTCATATCAACTCTAAGAAAGGATATTTCCGTGGCCACAGAAAATATCTTCCTATTAATGCATTAGAGCATGTAACAAGGGTCAAAATCGTAAAGGGACATTAATATGCAAGGCAGAATCAGAAACTCATGTAATTTGTGCACAAGAGCTTTTAACTAAACACTAACGCAAACTAGTCTAACAAACAAACAAACAAACAAACAAACAATCGCTCATACATGGGGAAAGGGCTAATGAGAGTTGATGGATGAAACATCAGCTGGTCACTGGGGTTCCTCAGGGATCGGTTCTTGGACCCCTCCTCTTCTCCACATACACTACATCACTGGGTCCCATCATACAGGCACATGGATTCTCCTACCATTGCTACGCTGATGACTCTATCTCTCTTTTCAACCAGATGATCCAACGGTAGCTGCATGGATCTCAGGCTGCCTGGCTTACATCTCGGCATGGATGAAAGAACATCACCTACAGCTCAAACTGGCAAAGACTGAGCTTCTTGTCTTCCCTGCCACTCCTGCTCTACAGCATGACTTCACGATTCAGTTAGGTTCATCAACAATTACCCCATCAACTTTGATCAGAAATCTTGGTGTAATCTTTGATGACCAGCTGACCTTCAAAGAGCACATTGCAAAGACTGCTCGATCTTGCAGGTTTGCACTACACAACATCAGAAAGATCAGGCACTTTCTGACAGAGCATGCTGCACAACTTCTTGTCCAGGCCCTTTTCATTTCTAGGCTGGACTACTGCAATCCTCTTCTAGCTGGACTTCCATCAAACACAATCAAACCTCTACAAATGATTCAGAATGCAGCGGCACGACTGGTCTTCAACGAGCCCAAAAGAGCCCATGTTACACCTCTCTTTATCTCTTTGCACTGGCTACCAGTTGCAGCTCGCATCAAGTTCAAGACACTGATGCTTGCATATAGAACAACCACAGGTAGGTCTGCCAAGAGAGCAGTACAATACTCCAGTCTGGAGAGAACAAGAGCTTGGACACGTTCTGTAGCATGCTCCGTAAGGAAGGATCTGATCTTCCTAATGTTGTACAGGACAAATCTACAGGACCGGGCCAGTACAATGTGGTCAGTGAAGTTTATACGTGTCAACTGTAACACCAAGGTTGGGTTGGCAGAAAACATGAGCAGTTCTGTCTTGGCAAGGTTGAGTTGATGGTCATTCAAGATCCAGTAAGACATTTCTGTCCAGGAGGCAGAGATGCGAGCAGCAACCGTCGGAACATCCAGCTGGAATGAAAGGGAGAGACGCGTCATTGCAATAGCACTAATATGAAAAGCCATGTTTCTGAATGACAGACCCATTGTCATGATACGTACATGGAGAGGAGAACTGTTCTAAGCACTGATCCCTGAGGCACACCAATAGCAAGATGTTGCAACTTAGAAACCTCACACTCCAAGACAACCTGAAGGACCTACCTGAGAATTAAGACTTGAACCACTGGAGTGCAGTTCCTGAGACACGCTTTGTCAAGAGGGTTGACAGGAGAATCAGGTGGATTAACTGTGCCAAAAGCCACAGACAGATCCAGCAAAATGCGTTAGAAGCTGCTCGGCAGGCCCAGAGCTTTAATAACCAAGAGCAGGGCAGTCTCAATTCAGTGGCCGCTTTTAAAACCAGACTAGTTACTGTCCAGGAGTTTGTTCTGTGTGAGAAAGCAGAGGTTGAACATGACTCATTTATTTTTATTAAATGAATACAATTGTCTGATGAAATGTTTTATTAATACAATGTTTGTTTTCACATGAAAAAATAACATACTTAAAGGAGAAATTATTTTTTTTAACTCTAGGCCCAAATAACATGTTTTCATGGTCCCAATTAACCCCAAAATTAATGAAAGATTCAAAAATTTTCACTATCAATAACGATACCTTGACTTCGATACTGAGTATACATTATACTCAGTATACTCTTAAACCCCTTGATGCCTCGCCACAGCCAATCACCAGCACTTGATTTTGGCACATCAAGCATTCTGTATGTTTACTGTTTAACTGACGTTTAAGTATTAAATTTGGTATCGAACAATAAGACATTTTTTGATACTCAGTGGTTTCAAGGCAATTCGGTCAGTGCCTAAAAAGTATCGGATACCCAGCCCTACCCAAAGGTAAAAATTCTCTTATGTTTTACTCACCCTCATGCCTTCCAATTTTTCTTTCTTCTGCAGATCATTTTTGGAGTGGTTTTTTTTTAGAAAGTTGTCCAACAGCTGTTGAGGCATAAAATGCATCTGAGTGAGTATACCAACATTTTGATTATCCAAAAATTGAATGTAGAAAGCATAAATGTAATCCGTATGGTTCCAGTTAATGAAACAAAGCACTACGGTTTAACTATAAACTTTTGCTCCTGCTTAAAATGACAATGATTGTTGTTACAATACATAATGTAGATTTCTTTAAAAGTGCTTCCCCTCACACAATAAAATTCACAGACATCTTTTCATGCAGCTGTTTTACACTAATTTTGGTTTTAAATGGTCCTTGGTTTATTTATTTACCCCTTACCACGTAGGAACTGAAAATTATACACAAAGCAGAACCATTTAAGAAAGAAAGAAACAGCTGCATGAAAAGAAAATACAGAATTTGTTGTATTATCACATGGCATTAGAACACTTGTCTATGCTGATTACAGATTTAATATTTAATAATATTTTTAATAATAATAATAATAATAACAAAAGTTGACTTGTTCCACAACTGAATTGCCATGCTTATCTGCTGTAGATCGCAACAGTCTTTCCACACAGCCTGAAACCAAAAAACATTTTTTAATACTTTGTATTACATTCACACATTACAGCCTATGTTGAACTGAGACAATGAAGCTGAGCAGGAAAGGTTAACAGTGATGTTTTGGTCCGCCATGTGATTTTAGCTAAATTTATAGAAAGTAAATTTATATTATTTACTTTGACTTAGCTGCATCATATTACTACCTAGGGGTGTAACTGTCCAGGATAGATGCAATTTTCATAATCGACGATCCAATATGTAACGACAGTTTACTCAACCTCAGGCCTCGAGATGTGTTTCATTCCTCATCAGAACACAAAGATTATATCAATTATTACTTATAAAATTAACATATGCACTTATACATGCACAATATAAGTGTAGGTGAGCAAATGCGCCCAGAATGAGAATGCAATGCATTTTAATTTCAAGTTAAGTGTTTAAATTCAAGTTAAGTGTTTTCCCATAGAAAACCATTACAAAACGCTTAATGCATTAAGACAGTGACAATGGCGGACCAAATTGTGTATACTTCTTAATAAAATATACTATGTACATGTACAGGAGAATATGAAAAGGGAAAAAAGTGCCTACCTTGCGATTTACCATATTGCATTCATATTCATAATCAACAAGGTGTAACTTACAGCCTACTGAATACACTCTCAACACTGTTTTGATTCAGTTAGCCACGTTCAGCATTTCAAAATGTCCCACTGTTTAAGAGTTTGAAAAACTGGCTGGTACTTCCAGATGAGCAAAGATTTTATAACGTTACACTCGAACGAACTTTGATATGAATAACAAGTTTACTAAAGCTTGTTTTGAGTCTTTTGAGGTCAACTGATCTTTCTTACAAACATGCTGCAGTTCTCAGTGTTTTGCCTTTCAGCTCTTGACGCCAGTTATGTGACTGAACAACGTTTAGAAATGCTAATTTTAGCTTCGAAACTACACTTAACACAAATGTGCAGCCACACTACCTAAAATATGTTGTATGAAAGACTGTTGTCAGGATCATGGACCTGTCTGTGTGCTTTTTTTCCTCATGTTAATTGTTAATTTGCTCCAGGTGTGTCTTGTTTTCCCCTGATTTCCCTGTCTTTAAAAACCCCAGTCCATTCAGTTCATATTTGTCGGTCAAGTCAAGTCAAGTCACCTTTATTTATATAGCGCTTTTAACAATACAGATTGTGTCAAAGCACTTAACAGTATCAAATTGGAGGATAGAGTGTCAGTAATGTATAATAATAAGATTAAACACTCAATTTTCAGTTAAAGGCATTTCATTATTGAATTCAGAGATGTCATTGTCTAGCTCAGTTTAGTTTAAATAGTATCTATGAAATCAAATTGACAATAATCGTTAGAAATTAATTGTTTGTCGGTCCTTAAACGTCATTTGTACGTCTTTCCAGGTGTTCCTGTGTCTAATACGTGTTTGGATTATTAAAGACTGTTTTTGAAGTACTCCTCGTCTCCTTGCTCCCCCGAGAAGTGTGACAACTGTAGTATCGTCAGAATTTGTTGTAATTGGCGAAACAGGCTCACTGAAGAAAGAGAGCGTTATTTTCTCACACATTTCCGAATGCATAGCCTGAAATAAATTCCAATAATTCGCGTGCAGTTCCATTGTTGTCGTATTGTACACTACAGAAACAGCTCAGCCAACCACCGTGGGTGGAGATAAACTGGCGGCAAACACACTACACTTATATGCTGTGTTCCAAAAAAAAAAAACCTACTCTAAACCTACCATCACGGAAAACAAATAATTGACCAAATAACGATTAAAATGAGCATTTATTTGCAAGACAAGGTTAACAGAGTAGTAAAAGAAACAATGCATCATTTACAGTACATGTACTAGTACAAATACTATTATTTGACCTTAAAAACCTCACTTTAACCCTCACATGATTTTCGATCTTCAATAGTAGGATAAAAACACTGACTGAATGATTTGTGGTTTCCCTATTTTTACAGGAATAATCTGTAATTAAATAACATTTTGTGTAAAATTACATATTACTCTGAAAATACAGAAAATTTCCATTAAAAAAAACAAAACAGAAAATTCATGTAATTCCGAAATACAATAAATGATCTGTGAATTTAATGGTGGAACTTTAAAATACAGAAAATATCTGTAAAACAACAGATATTTAATCGTATAATGAAAAAAAGGGAAAATTATGAAAAAAATACAGACAATCACCTGTAAAATAACATTTTTTTTTAATGCAGTGTAAGTCGTTTTGGATTAAAGTGTATACCAAATGCTTAAATATAAATGAATATGCAAAGAGAGAAACACTGAGATGATGTGACTCTAGACATCAAAAAAAAAAAAAAAATTTAAAAAGGTGAAGCTCAAGAGAAGATACATGATATCACAAAAGACAAATAGTCAATTGATTGATAGGATAAATGGAAAAAAATCGCAAAAACTTGCACTGCAAGTCATTGCTGGCGTTCATCAAATACACATTTGACGGAAAACTGCATGAGGATATGCTCTTCTGCTCAGCACTCGAGGGGACTTGTACAGGCAGTGACATTTTCACCAAACTGGACACCAAAATAAAAGAGATGGGACTTTCATGGGATAATTGTGTTGGTGTATGTACTGATGGTGCTGGTCCAATGGTAGGTAAAAACAAGGGACTCAAGGCAAAGGTTTTAGAAGTGGCTCCTCACATGAAGTTTACACACTGCAACATACACCGCGAGTGTCTTACTAGCAAAACACTTGATTCTGAACTTAACAGTGTTCTGAAAAATCAAAATCGCAAATCACATAAAATCTCGTCCAGTAAACAGCAGACTACTTTACAACGAGATGGGCTCACAGCACAAATCATTGCTGTTTCACACCGAAGTCCGGTGGTTATCACGAGGGAAGGCACTCGGACGTCTTTATGAACTGCATGAAGAAGTGCACTCATTCTTGAAAGACTCAAAATTGGAATTCGCCCCACTGCCTGACAGATCCAGCTTGGTTGTCAAAACTTGCTTATTTGGCATGTAAATTCGAAAGGCTTAACCTGCTTAATCTGTCATTACAAGGGCCAAACACAAATATCCTGACAATGAATGACAAAGTTGATGCATTTATGAAAAAGCTGGAAAGATGGGCTGAGCGAGTTGAACAAAGAAATGTGTTGATGTTTCCTGAGCTTGAGGAGCATCTGGAGGAGAATGGACTGAGTCTCAACAGCCTGAAAGAACACATCACTGGTCATCTCCGCAGCCTTTTGGAACAATTCAAGAAGTATTTCCCAAAAGGGACGCAACCAGAACTGTTTGACTGGATACGGCAATCATTTTCTGAATCTAGGACTCATCTCCCCACAAATCTGGAAGATGCTTTGGTGGAGCTGTCCAGTGATCGAACATTAAAAACTTTATTTTCCAATTCCACACTGCCTGAATTTTGGATCGCAGTAGCAGACAAATACACAGAGTTATCCCGTGCGGAAATGGATGTACTGCTTCCATTTGGATCTACATATTTGTGCGAGCAGTCTTTTTCCGCTGTTACATACATAAAAAATAAATACCGATCACGTCTTGATGTTGAAGATGATCTGCGAGTAGCTGTATCCACCATCAGGCCACGAATGAAGCTTTTGTGCTGCCAAAAACAAGTACACCCATCCCATTGAAAGGTAAGCAAAAATTATTTTGATGTATAGTAAATATTGTTAAAATATTGTGAACAGCTTAAAAGAAGTTATGTTTATTGTTTGTGTATGCTTTGGTAGTGGGGGTCGCGAGTTCTTGTCGATCTTATATTAGGGGTCGCTGGCTTAAAAGTTTGAGAACCACTGCTATAAACAGTCATGATGTCAGGACAGAAACAGAACTCAAACACTAAACAGCTCAACACACATGTACTAATTCTGTTATAACTACTAACACATTTTAGTCACATTAGTGTTTAAGGGCCTCATGATATGATCATGCCAATATGCTGTGATATAATAAAGACGTCTCCTGTAAGGAAATGTCTCTCAGTGACAGAAGACACTTAGTTTCACTTCCTCTAGTATTTTTAGATGCACCATTTGTAATTTCTTCCACATTCGAATATTGTTCTCGTAAATAAATGAATAGTACTTTTAAGTAGTCCAACATTTCAATCAAACATTTCCTCATTCAGTTGATAATATCTTTTGTAATTAAAAAAAAAAAAAAGATTTATATATATGTATATAGTTGTGCATTGGAACAGCACTGTTCTTCCGATAGGTGTTTCTACAGTGAGGCATTGGTGTCATTTGCAGCATTGGCTTCTGAGAAGTGCTTGCTCACGCTACCAAAAGCAACTAGTTCTCAACCAGTGTGGTTGTTATATGAAGATTGCAACTGTAGTGAAGGAGCAGCTACGGTGAAGAGTAACTACAGTGCAATTTCATTATGATCTGCAGTACATGAGTACGAAAGATAAAGCTTACCCACCCTGCCACCCCACATCACATGACCACAGTGGTGCCTTATAAATATAAAAGCTCAAAAGCAGAAGTTCAAAGCAGTGCAGCCCACTTGAAGCAACAACTTCTAACAATCTCACATTTACCTCCATCTTATTAATGGAATTCATGGATAAAGATGTAGATAAAGAGGAGATGAACATCTATGCTAATGTACATTCTGTAAACATTCATGATGTCAGGACAAAAACAGAGAACACCAGGAAACCCCAAACACCTCAACACACAGGTACTGCGACTCATTTCACTATAACAACAACACACATTTGACACAAATATAACACATTTAAGTTAAATGAGTGTTTAATAATCTTCAGGAAGTGATTGTGTGAAGATCAGAAGATCCAGAGCAGCTGTAGTGTGTTTGGTTCTGCTGTGTGTTCTTCTGCTGACTGCAGTCATAGTGCTGTGTGTCTACAGCCATACAAACAACACAAACTACACACAAGACAGAGATGAGCTACTAACTAAGATTGTCAACCTCACAGAAGCGAGAGAACAGCTAGTAAACAAGAGCATGCAGCTGACAAAAGAGAGAGATGAATTATTATCAAGTAACCGTGATCTGATTAATCAAACAGACCAATTACATCAGGAGAAAAATGAACTGTTGAAAAGTATTCATGGAATGGGTAATTATGAACTATATTAAAACTAAAACAACCACTTATTAGTAGATCAGTGTGATGGGAATAAAGTGCTAATAGTTGAATTGTTTCTGTTTACAGATGGATGGATTTACTATCAATCTAATCTGTACTTCATTTCCTCTGAGAACAAGAGCTGGACTGAGAGCAGAAGACACTGTACAGAGAGAGGAGCAGATCTGATCATCATAAACAACAGAGAGGAACAAGTGAGTGAACAAAACTGTGTGTTTGTGGTGTTTAGTGTGTTTGTGGTGTTTAGTTGCTAAGACAGAGATGGTCAGATGAAATGTGTATATTGTCGATTTGTGATATAAACGTAATTGGTTTAACTGTTTAGGATTTTGTTATGAAAATTACTGCTAAAAGAGAATTCTGGATTGGTGTGACTGATGCTGATGAAGAGAGCAGATGGAAATGGGTTGATGGCAGCACACTGACCTCTGGGTGAGAAATCACTGAACTGAACTGATTATTACGTAATGAATGATTCTTACAGTCAGTATCATATCACACAGAAAGCAGCACTGAACATCTAATGTTGATCTGTTGTTGCAGATTCTGGGCGTCTAAAGAGCCAAATGGAGGAAGAGTAGAAAACTGTGCTGTGACTTATTTAACAAAGTGGCCTGAATTAATAGGGTGGCTTGATGTTAAATGTAATGATGCTTATCAATGGATCTGTGAGAAGAGTATTTTACCTTTCATACAGAGAGAAACATCATAAACAATTTTTCTTTCTTTCTTTTTATTTTTGGTGACCTAAGTTTAGCTGTTCAAAACATTCAGAATTAATGATTATCATCTATAGCATTGCTGCTGCAGAAGAGTCACTTTTGAAGCAGAGTGTAGATCTACCCAATGTTTTTATATCACTGATATGCTATTACAGTTTTTATTAATATTTTGAATTTGTTTGTATTTTTATGCTTGTTTTCATTTTAACTTTGGTTAAAGGTTTAGCAGTTTTGTTGTGTTTTTATTTTGTGACAGTGCATATTGCAGGTTAAATTTTTTTTTAAATGAATATATAACCTTGTATGAAAATACCATATGAACCGTTAATGCAGGATTTGAAAATGTGAGGGCACAAATTTAGAAGAAAAAGTGATGGTTTCTCACAAAACGCTTTTTTTTTTTTTCAACATCGTGTCATATTACGTCACGAGAGGGAGTCGTGTGCCACACTCTGTGGGAGTGGGCGCGAGTCGGTGGCTGCGTCTGAAACCGCATACTCAATGAGTAGGTACTTAATTTCAATAAGTACTTACTTAACGAGCGCTAAAAGAGTACGTACTCTACCATAGACATGTATAGACGCCCCATTTGACCGCTCCAGGCACGTCCCAGCAAGCACCAGACGTCTATGTAACCTCAGGTTGACGTTGGACATGTCGTCGGACAGACGTTGCATTTTGGTTGAAAATGAAAATCAGGTTGACGTCAATTTGACGTTGACTTAACGTTGGATTTTGGTTGCACAACCTAAAAACAACAAAATCTCAACGTCAGCTGACGTCGGTATTGGACATCAATTTAACATTGACATTAGACGTTAAATTTACATTGAATTTTTGTCACCCGACGTCGCAACCAAAATTGAACCAAATATCAACGTCTTATGACATTGTGTGCCTACTGGGGTAGATGCGGCCATCATCTTGGAACGGTCCACTTGACATCATTCACCATACTCTAGAGCCGCTTTTCCACTATCGGGCCGAACGGTTCTAAGAACTGTCAGGTACAGTTCCAGTTGTATTTCCACGTGAGCCTGGTACGGCGCGGCACGATTACAAATCGTTCTCGGCCCGGAATTCTCGGCACGGTTAGACAACCGTGCTGAGCCGTGCTGGTAGAGTGTGTGTGCGTGATGTCGCCACTCAGGATCTGTCACTTGTCTGTTGCCTGGCTGCTAGCTTCTCTGTAGCTTGCTAAGCGTGCTATTTTTAGCAACGTAAACACAAATTAGTAATAAAATCTAAAGAAATTTCTGATCATCCTCCATAACGTGGTGGTTATTTACACCTCATATCATATGTAAACACTTGTGTTACCACGGCAACGAGTGAAGCATTTGAATTGCATTCCAAAAAGATCCATTATCAGCCCCACAGTGGAAAACAAAACCATAACTGTACCAGCCGGCTCGGATCGGCACGGAATGGAACTGTTATGCAAAGAGAACCGTTCAGCGCGATGGTGGAAAAGCAGCTTAGGTTCGCACAGAGCCGTTGAGCCATTATGTGCAGGATTGTGGCATCTTTCGAATATTCAGTGATTACTATGGTGAATGACGTCAAGTTGACCGCTACAATATGGCGGACGGCTTACGTATAAGCGGCCCATAGAACCAGTCGCTAATGAGGCATTTACGTATATATATCTATGTACTCTACAGCCAAATCTCGTTGAGTATGAATGCAATCTGCCATGTTTACGTTATCATGTGATCTATGACGTTAAAAGATATGAGCGACAGGCTTAATTCATCTATCTGTAAATATTTTGATGTTGATGAAATTTGCTTATTTTTGGTCTCGTTGAAGAAACAGCTGCCCTTATGATTGTAGTATAACCAATAAATTTTGGGTTGATTTAAGTTCTTATATTTTTAGCTCTACTAATATAACCCACAGTTTAATCCTTAAAGATATTATTTTTTATTACTAAAAACCAAGATCGTTATCTCTTGAATATGTTATTAATTTCTTAATTTTATGTGCAAAATTGTTCATCCACATGCAAAACTGGCTTAAATCTCCTTTTTTCCCCTCTTTTTCTTGTTGAATGTCTCTCTCGTTTCATCCCTGAGGCTTATAAATAATCAAAAACAAATGCAATTTTAATGCATTATGATTGTATTAATTTTATGATTATTTAAAGAAATTTAATCTTTTTTTCCCTGTGTATATAATCTCATACTATGATGTACGCAAACCCAGTAGACTTATGTTTTGTTTTTTTTGTGTCATTATGATTGTTCATGGTTAAAGATACAACCATCTTATCCTGAGCTTGTATGTAATTATAAGTTCTGCAGTAATAAACTCACAATGTTCTTTGCTGGTTCAAATCATATTTAATAAATAGAAGTTTCTCAGTCAGATTGGGCAATTTTTCTTCATTGCCTGCCAAACTTTCCTGTGGAGTGCCGCAGGGTTCTATTCTCGCTCACATTCTTTTTTCTTTGTATTTACTTCCTTTGGGCTCTATTTTCAGAAAGCATGGTGTATCATTTCACTGCTATGCGGATGATACTCAAATTTATCTACCTCTGAAACGAAATAAACATGCTGCTCTGGAACCTCTTTTTGCGTGCCTGGATGAAGTGAAAACGTGGCTCTCTCAGAATTTTCTTTGTCTGAATGAATCAAAAACCGAGGTTATAGTCTTTGGCCCTAGTGAAAATTCAGGGAGCAGAATTATCGATCTGGACTACCTTGCTCCTTTTACTTCTTCCTGTATTAAGAACCTAGGTGTTTTCTGGGATCAAAGTCTTAAATTTGATAAACAAATAAATGCGGTTATTAGTTCCTGTTTTTTCCAGCTACGTCTTCTCTCCAAAATTAAATCTTTTCTCTCTGTGAAAACTTTAGAGATTGCTATCCATGCGCTCATTACAGCTCGCTTGGATTACTGCAACTCTCTCTATCTAGGCATTTCTAAATCTTCCATTGCTCGTCTACAATTAGTACAAAATGCTGCTGCTAAATTCCTCAAAGGACACCGTAAATTTGATCATGTTACTCCTATTCTGAAATCCTTACATTGGTTACCTGTGCACCTCAGAATTGAGTTCAAAATTCTTCTATATGTCTATAAATCTATAAATAATCTGGCACCAAGCTACTTATCTGATCAACTTCATCTATACAATCCCACTCGAAATCTGAGGTCTGGTGATCAAAGACTTCTCTCTGTCCCCAGATCACGGTTAAAGTTTAGAGGGGATAGAGCCTTTGCAGTTGCTGGCCCTAGGCTGTGGAACAGCCTTCCAGCCTATATCAGATCGGCACAGTCTTTAACTGTTTTTAAATCATCTCTTAAAACCTATTTCTTTTCTTTGGCTTTTAATTCATTGTGAGTTTATGATATGAATGTATGGGTTGTCCTGTGTTTCTATGTCTTTATCTGTTCAGCACTTTGGTCAGCTGTGCTTGCTGTTTTTAAATGTGCTATATAAATAAAACAAACTTGAAACTTGAAACTTGATAATGATAAAAGTAAAGAGCAACAGGTGCACAAACACCTCATAGCATCAATAAATCCACAACCCTACCTAGTACATTTTCCTCCATGTTTGCAATGTTTGTAATATCTGCACAAAGGAGACATCGATCAGCTGCTCGAAGATCTTGCCTTTGGAGAAGACTGTTGATTTTACACTCGAAAAATGTAAGTATTGCTACTAAGAAATTAAGACTACCTCAGAACACTTATGAACAATAATAATGATAAATGCTGACCAATAATTAATTACATTTTTAGTAAGACAAGCAAAATGTAATTTGCTTTTTCATATGCCATAGCTATGCATGACTTCACACTAGACAAATCCAGCCAAGGTGAATACATCTCAATTTTCAGTCAAGTAATGAATTAATGCATATGTTAAGGAAACAATTATATTTTATTTACTGACAATAACAGGAAACATGAATAAATGAGTAAAATGTAAATAAAAGTAACCATGACAATAAATAAACAAGTCAGCAACACATGAAACAAAGCTTTATTCAAACATATTATTCTGACAATCACATATTTACAGACGGTGAACCCATATCCTACTGCATCTCAACACAGCCGAGCCAGTTCTGCAGCTTTATTCTGATGAAGCAGCTGACCACCGAGTCCACCTTCATCTGTCTCTGCTGTCCATCACCTCCCTCACTGCTGCAGTCAGACTGAATCTGATCATGGATGAGAAAGGGGCATCGAGGCTATCATTGCCTGAGTGCACAGAGAGGATGAGCCCCCCTGTACTACACAATCTTGAACAAGAGCAGGAGAACGCGTGTGGGACAATCTGGCTGCTGTGTCTGCTCCAAACATTTGTGTGCCTGCTCTCTATGAGAAAATCTCATGTTGTCAGCATTCCATTTCTTGCCAAATTTAAATTTCATATGTTTACAATTACATACTAATTTTTGATATAGCTTCATTACTTTTGTGGTGTAGTGAACTGGTAAGCAGAAGGTTGCTGGTTCGATCTCTGCAGTCGTCACCACCGGTGTCCTTCAGCAAGCCTCTTTATTCCAGGTTGCTTGAATTAAGAGCACTGTAAATCACTTCAGATTAAAGTGTCTGCCAAATGCATAATTTTAAATAAATAAATAAATAAATAAATAAATAAATAAAAATTAAAATGTAAATGCTTTTTTTGTGCCTTGGGGACAAAAGCTCAATAAAGCTGCTTATTTCTTAAAGTTTATTTCTTCAAGGTACTACTATAATACAAATGTTTACATATATTTCACACAATTTCTATTTGGGGCTTTAAAGGGTTAGTTCACCCAAACATATAAATTCAGTCATTATTTACTCGCATCCACGCTGTTCAGTCCTTGTGTTTTTGTGTGTGTGTGTGTGTGTGTGTGTGTGTGTGTGTGTGTGTCCGTCCTGCTGGTTTCTGTTCATACTATATCAGTCAATGGAGCCTGACTTTCAGATCCTTCATGAAATTATTTGATGATGCTTTTGAAGCTTCTGAAATGTTTCATTGACTGATGTTGTATGAACAGAAACCAGCAGAACAAAATCACATCCTCAGTGTCTTTTGGTCTTTCTCTAGATGTTCTTGCTGGCTCTGGCTCCCTGTTGATGAAGAGACCACAGCAGCATCCGGTCCAGATGAGGCAGTAAGGGCAGGTGGAGTGATGGAGCATCTCATCCATGACACTGGACCATTTCCAGGATGCTGCTGTGGACTCTCCATCCTCACTGCACATAGCAGTCTGTGGACATTTCAGATCCTACAAAAATGCACAAATATAATACAAAAGCAGTCATTTTAACAGCACAATGTAATTTGATTTATGTATTGTAAAATTCTTACTTTTTCTTAATTTATATTTTTGTTTCAAGGTTTCCTTTTTTTCCCCACAAATGCCACCGTCACCTGCTCCACCACAAAAACTCTGCATCAAATGTACAGCAATCAAGACTCAGAAAAGCGCTGTAATAACTGTTTGAAATTACAATAACTAAAATAAACAATAACTTAAGATTTAAAAACTGTTTTATTAATTTCAGTAGTATACTCACTGAGAGCCTTTGATGGCAGCATTCCTTCATCAGTCACTCTGCACCAGATAAACACGTGTCTCATCTGTCCTTGTAACATCCAGACAAGATTCAGTCACCTCTGTGATTTATCTGCTCAGTACTGCATTTACATGTTGAGGTAGTTGCTGATGTTAACTCACTTTTTATCCAACATAAATGTTCCTCAATATATCGACAAATACTAATGGACAAATGAATGTCGCTCCATTTGAAAGCAGGTGATGGAGATTTAGCACTAATCACAGAACCGGCTTTACTGATGAGATGCGCATGACAGTCGCATGCGATATATCGCCCAGCCCTATGCTAAATAGCTGATTAACTAATGTTAATTCAGATGTTGTATTATAGTAAGCTGTATTTGCAACTGCGAATTCATGCTTAATAAAAACTTGCCGTTTACATTTATCTCAGGGTGTAAGCTAGCATATTTTAATTAAAATACTTAAGTTCTGATAGATAAATTCAACTTTCCACAACCCCATATATTTCCCAACTTCAAATCATATATCAAAATCAGATGTATATTTAGATTAGTGACGTTAAAAATACATTACAAAACTTACAGGAATGCACTGCACTTCTCTCCTCCATTGTTTTGTCACAATGACTTCTGGGACTCCAGGCAAGTACTGAGCTCATAAGTCTGCATTCGATGCATTCTCAATATCAAGAACACATCCGGGAACTTGCATGTGTCCTCTGTACTTGCCTTCTTGAGAAATGGAACTTAACTTCGACGGTTGATGATGACGACGTAGAACGAAAACACAAGGACGCAAGATCGCTGAAGAACGCATAGTGAGAAACAGCCACTATGACAGAAGCATGACCTGACAACTGTTTGCTAATGCTAATATTACACTTCGCATGCTTTACACAGGCCACAGTCTGCTGTTAACTGAGGGCATCCTGAAAGATGCATCCAAAATCTTACAACCACTGAGAAAGTATCCAAAGACAGTGGGTCTTCGATCAGCGAACAATATCCAACAGGGCAAGGCAGAGAGATAATCCAGGTACACAGAGATAATCCAGGCAGGGGCAAACAGAGTCCATACGGCAAGGAAAAGGGTTAATCCAGGAAACACATGCTAGAATCAGAACATGAGGAACAGGCAAGGCAAGACTAAGACTAGACTAGGAAAACTAGAAACTAGCTCCGTATCACAGCTAAAACTAGGAGAGCGATAAACGTAGAACAATACTCGGCAACCTAAATAAGGAAGTCCATGGTTTATGTAGGGTGTGTGATTGTGTGATGGATCTCAGGTGTGTGCGTGTGATTAGTGAAATGGCTGCTGGGAAATGTAGTCCGGAGTGACATGTAACAGTCTGTGTAGTGTGAGAGTCAATGTAATGGAAGAGTGACCTCTGGTGGCAAGCAGATGTAAGTCCATGGACCAGATTCATGACAACATGTACTAATTCTATTATAACTACTAACACATTTTAGTCACATTAGTGTTTAAGGGCCTCATGATATGATCATGCCAATATGCTGTGATTTAATAAAGACGTCTCCTGTAAGGAAATGTCTCTCAGTGACAGAAGCCACTTATTAGTTTCACTTCCTCTAGTGTTATTAGATGCACCATTTGTAATTTCTTTCACATTCAAATGTTGTTCCCCTAAAGAAATGAATAGTACTTTTAAGTAGTCCAACATTTCAATCCAACATTTCGCTGTTCTTCCAATAGGTGTTTCTACAGTGAGACTTGTGGGATTGGTGTCATTTGCAGCATTGGCTTCTTAGAAGTGCTACCAAAAGCAACTAGTTCTCAACCAGTGTGGTTGTTATACAAAGATTGCAACTGTAGTGAAGGAGCAACTATGGTGAAGAGTAACTACAATGCAATTTCATTATGATCTGCAGTACATGAGTACAAAAGATAAAGCTATCCATTAGACCACGACTGCCCAAAAGCAAGCCTTACTAGGATATCACATGTTCATGACCACAGTGGTGCCATTATGTAAACATTCATGATGTCAGGACAGAAACAGAGAACACCAGGAAACACCAAACACCTCAACACACAGGTACTGCGACTCATTTCTTTATAACAACTACAACACACATTTGACACAAATATAACACATTTAAGTTAAATGAGTGCTTTATAATCTTCAGGAAGTGATTGTGTGAAGATCAGAAGCTCCAGAGCAGCTGTAGTGTGTTTGGTTCTGCTGTGTGTTCTTCTGCTGACTGCAGTCATAGTGCTGTGTGTCCACATCCATACAAACAACACAAACTACACACAAGACAGAGATGAGCTACTAACCAGGGATACAGAATTCACAGAAAAGACATGCCAGCTACTAACTAAGATTGTCAACCTCACAGAAGCGAGAGACCAGCTAGTAAACAACAGCATGCAACTGTCAAAAGAGAGAGATGAATTATTATCAAGTAACCGTGATCTGATTAAACAAACAGACCAATTACATCAGGGGAAAAATGAACTGTTGAAAAGTATTCATGGAATGGGTAATTATGAACTACAGGTGCATCTCAATAAATTAGAATGTCATGGAAAAGTTCATTTATTTCAGTAATTCAACTCAAATTGTGAAACTCGTGTATTAAATAAATTCAATGCACACAGACTGAAGTAGTTTAAGTCTTTGGTTCTTTTAATTGTGATGATTTTGGCTCACATTTAACAAAAACCCACCAATTCACTATCTAAACAAATTAGAATATGCTGACATGCAAATCAGCTAATCAACTCAAAACACCTGCAAAGGTTTCCTAAGCCTTCAAAATGGTCTCTCAGTTTGGTCCTCTTTTCAGATGAGAGCAAGTTTTTATATTTCATTTGGAAACCAAGGTCCTAGAGTCTGGAGGAAGGGTGGAGAAGCTCATAGCCCAAGTTGCTTGAAGTCCAGTGTTAAGTTTCCACAGTCTGTGATGATTTGGGGTGCAATGTCATCTGCTGGTGATGGTCCATTGTGTTTTTTGAAAACCAAAGTCACTGCATCCGTTTACCAAGAAATTTTGGAGCACTTCATGCTTCCTTCTGCTGACCAGCTTTTTAAAGATGCTGATTTCATTTTCCAGCAGGATCTGGCACCTGCCCACACTGCCAAAATCACCAAAAGTTGGTTAAATGACCATGGTGTTGGTGTGCTTGACTGGCCAGCAAACTCACCAGACCTGAACCCCATAGAGAATCTATGGGGTATTGTCAAGAGGAAAATGAGAAAAAAGAGACCAAAAAATGCAGATGAGCTGAAGGTCACTGTCAAAGAAACCTGGGCTTCCATACCACCTCAGCAGTGCCATAAACTGATCACCTCCATGCCACGCCGAATTGAGGCAGTAATTAAAGCAAAAGGAGCCCCTACCAAGTATTGAGTACATATACAGTAAATGAACATACTTTCCAGAAGGCCAACAATTCACTAAAAATGTTTTTTTTTTTTGTTAGTTTTTTTTTTTATTGGTTTAATGAAGTATTCTAATTTGTTGAGATAGTGAATTGGTAGGTTTTTGTAAAATGTGAGCCAAAATCATCACAATTAAAAGAACCAAAGAAACTAAACTACTTCAGTCTGTGTGCACTGAATTTAATACAGGAGTTTCACAATTTGAGTTGAATTACTGAAATAAATTAACTTTTCCACGACATTCTAATTTATTGAGATGCACCTGTATATTAAAACTAAAACAACCACTTATTATTAGATCAGTGTGATGAGAATAAAGTGCTAATAGTTGAATTGATTCTGTTTACAGATGGATGGATTTACTATCAATCTAATCTGTACTTCATTTCCTCTGAGAAGAAGAGCTGGACTGAGAGCAGAAGACACTGTACAGAGAGAGGAGCAGATCTGATCATCATAAACAACAGAGTGGAACAAGTGAGTGAAACTAATTTTATAACTGTTATCTGTGGCAAGAAAATAGTTATACTTCATATAACTGGGCTGTTTTTTTTTTTCTTTTTTCTTTTTTCTTTATCAGGATTTTGTGAAGAAAATATCTGCAAATGCTCATGTCTGGATTGGTCTGACTGAGTGATCTGGAGGGCAGGATATTGACCTCTGGGTGAGAAATCACTGAACTGAACTGATTATCATGCAATAAATGATTCATACAGTCAACATCATATCACACAGAAAGCAGTACTGAACATCTCATGCTGATCTGTTGATGCAGGTTCTGGGATCCTCGAGAACCCAATGGACATAGAGGAGAGAACTGTGCTCTGACTTATTCACCAGGATGGGCTGATTATCCATGTAGTGATCGTTTTCTATGGATCTGTGAAAAGAGCATTTTAAAATAAGTCATCACATGAATTGTAGGTTCATGTAATAAAATGCATATGGGTACATTTTCCCCTAAGAACAGCTATATTTAAAGGAACTGCAACTGCTAGAACAGTTATTTCTCTCTCTCCATACAGAGTAGAATCATTTACAACACCAAACAGTGAAGTGAAAGTGCAAATACACACTTTAAATGAAGCAAATTGTCAGGATTGTCTTGTGTGTCTTGTGTTTCCCTTCCTCTTGTTTGCCCATATTTGGTTTGTTTCCGGTTCCTGTCATTTGTTTCATTATTAGTTAATTATGTTCCAGGTGTGTTTGTTTAATTATGTCATTATGTCCTGTATTTATAATGTGTCCTGCCCTGTTTCCTGTCAAGTATTATACGTCATTCATGTCTGTCGTGTCTGTGTTTCCTGCAAGTTATTTGTACTTGTAGCGTCTGCTTAGGATCATTGATGGCTGTTTACACTTTATGCCTTAAGAGACACTTTTAGCCATTTTTTGACATTTGCGTATAAATTACAAATCTGGCCCCACCGTCTACATTTATATGGGTGTTAAATTTAAATGGTTGTACCACTATCGAGAAAGAGGTTCACCAGATCTGCTCTCTGGTCTCCCCATCAAACTTCAAACACATTCCAAAGAGTTGTAAATGTATTGTGCCAGTATTGTGTAATTTTACTCTATATTGTGATATTTACTGAATATGGTATTATCTTACTTAAAATATGATGTATGATCATGAAAGCAATCAATATACTGATTAATACGTTGAACTATTCCAATACTAGATGTCTTAAATACAGATTGTGAAATATAAGAGGCCATCCATTGGGCAGTACTGGTGTGTGGGAATGGAATTTAAGGGGGATACTTTTAAGGTTGTAATTGATACAAAATAACTACTGTCTCTTGGGAAGGTACAGAGAGTCTATTGTGTTGACTTTTGAATACTGGTGTTTTTCCATTGGAGTGTACCAACGAGCTTAATAACTCTATGAGATGTGGGAATTTCCAGAGTAAACAGATTTAATGTAACCATTTTGATGTAACATTCTTAAAAAATTGCTGATCTGGTCAAATTCCACCATTAAAAATGGGTCAAGTGGGCTGGTAAGTAATTGTAGCAAAACCAGACAAGAGCAACCAATAAAAAACTGGCACTGCCAAATTTGGTTAGTAAAAGGTATAAAAAGGATGTGTGAACAGACAAAGACTCAGAGGCAGTGGATGTGGCGGCTGTCTTCTCGGCTTTGTTACATTGTTTAATAAAGTCTTGCTTCTGGCACCTGGAACCCTGCTGTTTGAGCTTCTTTGATTGCGTCGAAGAGATCTTCTCCCTCTCTGCTCCACGACACCAGGCACCAATGGCCTGACTAGACAAGTGGTGCCTGTCTCCAATTCTAATACACATCTCTCTCTCTCTCTCACACACACACACACACACACACAGAGACCTTTTCTTTATTTAGGCCATAATTAAGCAGTTATAAATGTATCTGCTATATACATGTGTTGTATGTATATTCCCCTATTATGTTAACCTAGTTAAAACCCTTTACTTTTATTGGTTAGACTTTAAACGCCTATATTCAAGTGTATGAGTGTATCTCTGTTTAATATCGTCTAGAGGTTACTTTCTTGGTATCAAAATGTTCTTCTCTTTATTTCTCACACAATGATGTACACTATTTGATCATGAAATGCATCATACAATTTTTACTTTGCTTTGAAGTAAAACTGCACCACACTCTCCAGACCGGCAATAAAAATGCAAATGGGCCATAAACGGAGACAAAGAAAGTTTCTCCCGCTCAAAATTCATGCCTCTGATTGGCCACTCCACCCAAAAGGTGGGTGCGGCTATGAACTATCAAAAGTTCTGAACTCAGGCTATTCGGTGCACAAAAACTCTTCTTCTTGAGACGGACACGCTCCAAACTCTCCTCTTGAGTATAACCTTCTGGTAGTTTTACCTTCAAATAACTTTTGTCGATCCGCTGTGGACTTTCCTTTCTTCAAGAAGAACTAGAGGAAAAACCTTCAGCTCACTCCTAAAGGATTCGTCGTCTATCGCATCAGGACTCTTGTTCAATAGCAAAGCCAATGCAAGTAACCGTTTACAACTATTTAGATGCGTATTTTAAGTTTGAGCCCCTATTTAAGGTGATTTTGAATTCTCTGACGATTCTCATTAGGTTGTGGTTAATTGTTGTGAAATACTGCCATTCTTTTGCTCTTCTCTCTCTCTCTTCCTTACTTTCCTTCATTCTGTATATATGTGTTTTGCTTAATTTAGTTGTATGTTAGCTATAGTTACATTTATTAAATCTCTTATATTCACAAATTGATTGTCTCTGTGTGCTGCTCACAATTTGAAGTCACTGAATGTTGCTCCAGATGCTAAACTACTGCTAGTACTGTATAAGTAGGAAGGCTATTGTTCCTTGGCCAGGAAAATAATCTTTCCTAGAATTGATAAATAATTCTATTGTCTGCTCAGTGGACGGACAGATCAAATAATTGTAATATCGATTCTGCTACAGTTAATTCTAATATCTAATCTAAATATTTATTATTAATTATAACCAGTTATAATTAATTATAAATATTCTCCTTTCGAGCTAATTTGCTACATACTCTTGTTTTGATTTACTCCTCGTCTTCTCGTTCCTGGTTTCCTTTCCCCCAGTGGAATCGTAACAGAATACTCGACCAAAACTGAAGTAAGCAGCACTCCCTTTCCCCGTGTTTTGTTTCCATTTTTGAAGAGTTTTTGTTTTGTTTAGTTTGTCTCCCGCCGTGATGGCAAGTCTGCTGCTCACCCAGGGCTGCCGCCATCTGCGGCTGGTACCCACCAGCTGGACGGATTTCAGCCTGGTTCGGCTGCCAAGCCCACCGCCGTTCATGGCTCAGTCAAGGCCGCCGCCGTTCGCGGCTCGCTCAAGGCCGCTGTCCGCGCCTCATGCAAGCCTGCCGGCCTCTGCTCCCTCGGCACTCCTGGACATGGAGCTGCTCCCGGGGTTCTCAGCTCCAATCCTCTCTCCAGTGCCTGCACCTCGAATGCGCCTGCCAGAGCGCCCTCCTGTGCCCGCTCCTCGAACACGCCTGCCAGAGCGCCCTCCAGTGCCCGTTCCTCGAACACGCCTGCCAGAGCGCCCTCCAGTGCCCGCTCCTCAAACGCGCCTGCCAGAGCGCCCTCCAGTGCCTGTCCCATGTCAAGTCCTGTCCCCTGTGGTCTTCTCCAGTCCTCCAGAACTCTTTCTAGTCTGTCATGTCTTGTCTGTGGGGGTTCCGTGGAAGCATCTCTTGGAGTGCTGGTATGCACGAGTCATGCCCTAAATGGTCCTTGGATTCCGAGCCTAGCCCTATTGGGGCTCATGTTCCAGAGGATAACCCACGGAAAACCAGCTCCTGTTCCCTAGTCGAGCCCAGGAAGGGCTCCAGTTCCCGGGTCAAGCCCAGGAGAGGCTCCAGTTCCCGGGTCAAGCCCAGGAGAGGCTCCAGTTCCCGGGTCGAGCCCAGGAGAGGCTCCAGTTCCCGGGTCGAGCCCAGGAGAGGCTCCAGTTCCCGAGTCGAGCCCAGGAGAGGCTCCAGTTCCCGAGTCGAGCCCAGAAGAGGCTTCAGTTTCCGAGTCAAGCCCAGGAGAGGCTCCTGATCCCCAGTTCAGCCCAGAGAGGGCTCCTGATCCCCAGTTCAACCTAAAGAGGGCTCCTGATCTCCAGTCCAGCCCAGGAAAGGCTAAGATCGTCCAAGTATTTTTTTTTGGGGGGGGGTTAGTATGGCTACTGCCGTAGTGCTGGAGCCATGGTCTCGAAGGCTGCACCGCCATGGCCTCCTGAGCTGCCTGCACCGCCATGGCCCCTGAACTCCCCGACCCACCATGGCCTCCTGAACTCCTTGACCTGCCATGGCCTCCTGAACTCCCTGACCCGCCATGGCCTCCTGAACTCCTTGACCTGCCATGGGCTCCTGAACTCCCTGACGCGCCGTGGGCGCCGCCCTGGAGGCCATCTGTCCTGTCTTTGTGTTCCTGTCCTTGGAGGCCTCCAGAGCGTCCACCCCCCCTCCCCATTGGATGGTATATGGCGCGAGGACACGCCTTTGGGGGGGGGGGCGGGATTGTCTTGTGTGTCTTGTGGTTTCCCTTCCTCTTGTTTGCCCATATTTGGTTTGTTTCCAGTTCCTGTCATTTCTTTCATTATTAGTTAATTATGTCCCAGGTGTGTTTGTTTAATTATCTCATTATGTCGTGTATTTATAGTGTGTCCTGCCCTGTGTTTCCTGTCGAGTATTATACGTCATTCATGTCTGTCGCGTCCATGTTCCCTGCAAGTTATTTGTACTCTTCTGTTCGGCTCATTAAAGACTCTTGTTTTGATTTACTCCTCGTCTTCCCGTTTCTGGTTTCCGTCCCCCAGTGGAATCATGATACAAATGTTTTTTTTTTTCTTATGTATCTTTTCTCTTTTTTTATTGTAGACGTTTATAATAGATATAAAAGAAAAGGGTAAACACAGTAAATAAACTGCTTCAATGTTTGTTTTGTGCAGTTGTTACACTAACTATGAATTTCCGTCAGTTCAAAAAAAGAGGGAATTTGGAAGATGGAGTATGAGAAGTAAATATATACAGGGGGGCAAAAAAGTATTTAGTCAGCCACCAATTGTGCAAGTTTTCCCACTTAAAAAGATGAGAGAAGCATGTAATTTTCATCATAGGTATACCTCAACTATGAGAGACAAAATGAGAAAAAAAAAATCCAGAAAAATCACATTGTAGGATTTTTAAAGAATTTATTTGCAAATTATGGTGGAAAATAAGTATTTGGTCAATAACAAAATTTAATCTCAATACTTTGTTATATACCCTTTGTTGGCAATGACAGAGGTCAAATGTTTTCTGTAAGTCTTCACAAGGTTTTCACACACTGTTGCTGGTATTTTGGCCTCTAGAGCAGTAATGTTTTGGGGGCTGTCGCTGGGCAACACGGACTTTCAACTCCCTCCAAAGATTTTCGATGGGGTTGAGATCTGGAGACTGGCTAGGCCACTCCAGGACCTTGAAATGCTTCTTACGAAGCCACTCCTTCGTTGCCCGGGCGGTGTGTTTGGGATCATTGTCATGCTGAAAGACCCAGCCACGTTTCATCTTCAATGCCCTTGCTGATGGAAGGAGGTTTTCACTCAAAATCTCACGATACATGGCCCCATTCATTCTTTCGTTTACACGGATCAGTTGTCCTGGTCCCTTTGCAGAAAAACAGCCCCAAAGCATGATGTTTCCACCCCCATGCTTCACAGTAGGTATGGTGTTCTTTGGATGCAACTCAGCATTCTTTCTCCTCCAAACACGACAAGTTGAGTTTTTACCAAAAAGTTCTATTTTGGTTTCATCTGACCATATGACATTCTCCCAATCCTCTTCTGGATCATCCAAATGCTCTCTAGCAAACTTCAGTCGGGCCCGGACATGTACTGGCTTAAGCAGGTGGACACGTCTGGCACTGCAGGATTTGAGTCCCTGGCGGCGCAGTTTGTTACTGATGGTAGCCTTTGTTACTTTGGTCCCAGCTCTCTGCAGGTCATTCACTAGGTCCCCCCGTGTGGTTTTGGGACTTTTGCTCACAGTTCTTGTGATCATTTTGACCCCACGGGGTGAGATCTTGCGTGGAGCCCCAGATCGAGGGAGATTATCAGTGGTCTTGTATGTCTTCCATTTTCTAATAATTGCTCCCACAGTTGATTTCTTCACACCAAGCTGCTTACCTATTGCAGATTCAGTCTTCCAGCTCTTTGGTCTTGGCCATGGTGAAGTTTGGAGTTGGACTGTTTGAGGTTGTGGACAGGTGTCTTTTATACTGATAACGAGTTCAAACAGATGCCATTAATACAGGTAACGAGTGGAGGACAGAGGAGCCTCTTAAAGAAGTTGTTACAGGTCTGTGAGAGCCAGAAATCTTGCTTGTTTGTAGGTGACCAAATACTTTTTTTTTTCTCATTTTGTCTCTCATAGTTGAGGTATACCTATGATGAAAATTACAGGCCTCTCTCATCTTTTTAAGTGGGAGAACTTGCACAATTGGTGGCTGACTAAATACTTTTTTGCCCCACTGTATGTATGTGTATATATATATATATATATATATATATATATATAAAATAGTATATCACTTGTACACAAAGTTTGACAAAAATGTTTTATAAATATTTGATATGCATAAAACAATGGTGCTTTGTCAACAGTGTACTTGATAGCAAGTAAAGATAAAATTCAACTGTGTAATAAGATCAGAATAGGGATTGAGTGTTTTCTTTCTTTTTTTTTAAAGGTTTAACATCTTATCCTTAACTATGACAATCAAAATAGGAGGTCAATAGTCAAATTTAGCCACAGTAGCTGAGCCTTAAAGGTACAAGAAATGAAAGCAGTGAGAGAGTTCGAGATCTTTCCCTTCCTCGTGAGCTTCTGATGTGAGCGGACGCTAGATACTGCTTCGGGAGATTCAACACTCCAAAATTAGAGAAGATTGAAGTAAAGTGTCTTTAAATTGTTAAACTAATGATGATATAAAGAAATTTAGCAGCTAAAACAAGAGGAAGCGAATTGATATTTTACATTGTGTTATTCCTGATATTAATGACGCAATCTAAGCGTTAGCATATGGCTAATATAACATGTGGTGCATATATCTCTAACCAAGGGGTCAGAGAAGCTAAATACAATCGAAAGTGACGTCTTGTGAATTGGGTTTCATCTGCAAATGTCCTGGTTCATTTGATGTACATGTATATGAGTTCCTTGGTGAGTTAATGTTTTTTTTTTTCTTTATTGATTGTTATTTCAATACAGTCCGAATTAATTGTGTTTTATCAAATGGTGCAATATTAATGACAAATATGCCTTAATGTGTGAAATGTGAACAAAAATGCTGTTGTTTATGAGAAAGAAGTATAAATGTGCAATTGTATGACAAAAAGATATACAAGAGAGTACACAACAATTAGGAAGAATTTCTTTATTGTTAAAGAGAAATAATACATAGAAAGACAGTTTATCGCACAGAGTATGTAAATGAATGTTTAATGACATGTTTTAGTTGGAGTTTTGCTTATTGATGTGTATTTGTTATCAAATACTAATTGTTGTTTTGGTGGCCTTGTGTCCTCAATGCCAGGTTTTGTTTTCTGGTCTTGTTCCATGTGAGTTCCCTTGCTGGATTTGCCCCGGATGAATCCACTGATGCGTGAATTATTCCCGAACTGTCTCAACTCTTCCTATACCTGCGATGGTGGAGTTGGACGGTCGACCCACCTGTAAACAAATCCTTTGAAACCTTTGCTTGAATCTTTTACTGTTTGGACAGACTCAACTGAATTTGCTCATCTTTAACTGGGTTATTTCTCGTCAGTTCATTGAGGAAATTGGGAAATTTGGGCATTTCATTCAGAGAAAATGTCATTTTGTTTTATTTGTTGATTACCCTTTTTTTCTATGTCTGTGCTGATTATATGGGTTAAAGGTTGACTAAAGATCTCATTCAAAAACCTAAGAACAGGTCACTTTAGAAAAAAAAGAAAAGTTAATTAGATATTTCAGTACCAAATGCATTAAGCAATTTCCACATTAGCTTGAATTATCAACTAAATGATAAAAGGAAGGAGAAATATCAACTTACCAGCAAGGTGAAACAGCCATAAACCCTATAAGGAAGAAAAAGGGGTATAAAGTATCAACACTGAGTATCAACACTGAGTACAAAAATTCACAGTCTTTGAATTGAATTTTTGTGAATGTAAATTTATTTTCTACTATTCACTGTTACAATACAAATCAAATCTTGTTCTTACCTCAAACCTTGTCTGAGTCTGTTCACTACTGCTGCATCATCTCTCCTCGGACGAACCGAATCTTTTGAGCTCACTGGTCCATTGTCCAGAGTTGACTATCGTGGTATCGTGTGTAACAGGCTACACAAAGGTTTTCCTTAAATGTGCACTTTGTAATTTCTTCCACATTCAAATGTTATACTGAAATAAAAAGTACTTTTGAAATCATGTACTCATGTAGACTTGTAACCACAAAAAAAAGCATCTTATACACCTCCATGTATAACTGCATGTGTTTATTGTTCAAGAAGAGATGCTGTCTCAGTTCAGTAAGACTCCGTTCAACTGAGGATGAATTCAAAATGCACTGGTTATCATTTTAAAGCAGGAGTGGGCTGTTTGAACGCAAACAGCGCATCCCTATGTCACAGCTGACACGGAAGAGTGTACGCATTTTGCATGCAGCGATATTCTCCAAAATGGCGCTACGGTGACGTTACGGTGCCGAATTGTTGAAGTCATTATTTTTGATTTATTTCTGTACAAAACTTATTCTTGTCGATTCATAACATTATGGCTGAACCACTGATGGCAGATGGACTATCCTGACGATGCTTTTTCATACTTTTCTGGGCCTTGACGGTGAGAATTACTTGGCAGTCAATGGGACAGTCACAAACCTCCCGGTTTTCATCTAAAATATCTTAATTTGTGTTCCGAAGACGAACGAAGCTTTTACGGGTTTGGAACGACATGGGGGTAAGTGTTTGAAAATTTTCATTTTGGGATGGAGTAACCCTTTAATCACTCAAAATGATTAAGCAGAAAACTGAAGCTGTGAGGAATATGCATATAGAGAGATGGTGATTAGACCTCAGGTAATCAATCAATGTTAAATCATTATCACCATTAGATTTATTCACCATTAAATCTAATTAACTAGCCATTAAAGGCACTTCTTCAGGTGGTCAGCATTCCTGTGATGAAAACTGTCACACAACTGCAGTGACATTACAAAAGTACATCAATTATTCCTTGACAAGAACTACTTCATTCAACGCAGAGGAAACATGTTAAAAGGAAGGCTGCTGCTAATTATTCATGGTGGAATGAATACTTAATTTATTGAAACTGAACATTATTTCTCTGGAGCAGCCTTGTTTATTTCTTCATAAAAAGCTTAAAGGGATAGTTCACCCAAAAATGAAAATTACTCCATGATATACTCACCTTCAAGCCATCCTAGGTGTATACGACTTTCTTCTTTCAGACAAATACAATCGGAGTTCTAATAAAAATTAGATTAAGTGGATTAAATTGTCTAAGATTACTGCTCGTTCTCGTGTTCCCCGAAAAGGGCAGATGTATTGATACTCGAGACCACGATCAGTAATGCAGCGATTGGCTGGCGGCAAGACAGCAACGTAATGACATCATGTCATTAAAAAAAGACACCCGACAAAAAAATTCTAATTTCTGGACCTTTATAAGGAAACAGCCAAACGAACAAAACTACATAAATGTATATAGATATAAATAGATAAATGAGATGTAAATAGATAAATGAAATGTGCACTGTTTTTAATTTATTTTGTAATTTTTTTTTTTACATGATTCTCAATTATTTATATTTGTGATTTCTAGTATTTGTACAGGCTTTACATTTTTACTTCAATGTTGTTTGAAGCAGATTTCTTATGTGACAGCATTAATTAAAGTTTCTCAGAGATCCAGTTATCTGCATCTCCTGCGCTCCATCAAGCCGCTCCCATAATAGCGGTCACCACTCAAATTAATGCAGGGCTCAGATGAACTGTTAAGCATGTGTGTGTAAGACTCCAATACAATTATAAAATAATTATTTCATCACTAATAAATCTTTCAATGAGTAAAACTGTCTGTGTCTATAGTAGTGACTGCACAACATTATCTTATTTTCAAATTAATTTTTAAATTGTTATTATTTTAAGTTATTGTCCCTGAACCAGCAGGGTTCTCTTATAATAAAATAGCGGTGGCTGGGACCTATTTTAAGTATCAATTCTGCTTAAAAAGATGCGATCTATTCCTGTTTACATGAAATAAGCCTGCTCCCGAGCAGGTTTAAGCTTACGGACATGTTGCTATGACAGCAAGTCCGGGATGAGTTTTGAAGAACCAAATGATCCAAGATCAAGCGAAATCAGCAACAATCAAATCCAGCTAACTGATTTAGCGACGTACGAAGAACGGACCCCTGGTCTACCAAACTTGAACCCAAAACACAGGGCCGTGTGCCCTGACACTGTAGTTACCACAGCCATGATTAAAGAACAGAGCAGAAACTCACTAATGTGGGCACTGTGATGCATAATAAACATCTATTTTGCTCTTTTTGAGGTTTACAGGACCATAAGGTTATTCAGACAATTTCGCTTTATTTTGCATCTGGCACCGAAGCCGTCTGAGGTCCTATTCATCTCTTCGTTCCATCCCAGAATCCTTTGCTGCCTCGCTGCTAGGTGGTGAGAAAAGAGCTTCTGCATATATTAGACTAATTTCCGTAAGACTGACAATCTAAAGTGATCTACACACCCCTCTTATTAGAATTAGTGACATTAGTTATGCTCACTTTACTGAAGTAACCACACTGTACCACAAACCTCGCTAAGAGGATGTTAGCACCCTCGCTACACATTCATAACTAAATATCTGCTTAGATATGAATGAATATGGATTCCAGCAGATTAGGTGGACTTCCACGCACAACCACACACACTAACACAAACACATTCACACACTCTCACTTTCTCCAAACGCTGGCACAGTGATTGTTCTCTGTGCGATCGTGCTGATGGTGCACATTATGCCCACCAGGAATGAAGAAAATAAAAAAAGTGAAACATAAAAAAAAGAGAAGCAATTTGTGGTGGCAAAATGTGAGATATATACATGACATATTACACACCCCACTATTAAAAAGTCAGGGGGTCAGTAAAATGCTGTTTTTTTTTTTATGCTCACTATAGCTGCATCTGTTTAATCAAGAATACATGGAAAAAGTAATATTGTAAAATATTATTACAATTTAAAATAACTATATTTACTCCTGTGATTGAATTTTCAGTGGCCTTTACTCCAGTCTTTAGTGTGGCATGATTCTTCAGAAATCACTTTCTTTTTATCAATGTTCAATCAATCAATCAATAAAAATGAATTAAGAAAATAATGCATTATTTTTTAACAATTTATTCGAACAATTCAACAGCCCATCATTAATTATTCCTCATTTAACAAATTCTGTAGACGTATTATTTTTTTAAATGATTTATAAGGTCAAAGTTCAGTTTAAACCTGCATACATGACAGGCTACGTTCAGCACAATGGCAGTGGAGTTTAAGTCTTGACGGATATTCTTCCATCACTAACCGTATAATCACACACGCTGAGAATAAAGGAAATGACCCGACATTTCTGTGATTGTGCTGCTATTTTCAGACGTTAATTCCATTTCCTGTGAACTCTCAAAGCGACTGATCACACACTGAGGAAATGGCTCACAATGCCCAACAGGTGGTATTCAAAATTACACAGCTCACAGAGATCAAGCCTCCAGAACCAAGCGATTAAAAAATGAACACGTGCTCCATTCCTCAACTGGGGTCACAACCCCTTGCTTGGAAAGTGTCACGGTCAGCAGGGATAATATGATGCTAAACGCAAATAACAAAATGCAACTAACCATACAATCGAGGATTCAAAAGTGACCTGATCAACCTGTGATCTTCCCTTAACACAATGGGGGAAATCAAGCCATTTCAATCGCCGTTCCTTTCAACCACACAAATTCTCTCCAACATTTCCTTTCTCTTTCATCCCTGGCTCCCTATCACTCCTATTGGCAGAGCCATTATATTGGGTTGGCAGCAGCACCAGCAGATTTTGGTTTCATCAAGATGTTTTTTCAGACGTTTCATCAAGGTCCGCAGTGATTCGGAGAGGGCGAGGCTAAACTGCCCGTTTCCCACCATGAGCTGGAACCACAGTCAATGCAAAAGGTCTCTAACAGGCAGAGCCACCACCAAATGGGGTCCGCTGGAGTCCAGGAACATTGAGCGAGGCTCAGTCCCACAGAACACAGCACCTGCTGACCACTGCATGGAGGCGCAGCGGGGCATTGGGTGGAGATCCATCACAGCTGCTGAGTATGCAACATTGATGCATTATTTCAGAGAGAACAGTATGAATACATCAGCAGTTTCAATACTATCTTTATTTATATATATATATATATATATATATATATATATATATATATATATATATATATATACACTACACACACACACACACACATACTGTATATATATATATGGGGGGGAAGTCGTGGCCTAATGGTTAGAGAGTTGGGCTTGTAACCTGAAGGTTGCCGGTTCGATTCTCACACCGGCAGGAATTGAAGGTGGGGATTGTGAATGAACAGCACTCTCTCTGCCTTCGATACCATGACTGAGGTGCCCTTGAGCAAGGCACCGAACCCCCAATTGCTCCCCGGGCGCTGGAGCAATGGCTGCCCACTGCTCCGGGTGTGTGTTCACGGTGTGTTTGTTCACTATTCACTGCTGTGTGTGTGCACTTGGATGGGTTAAATGCAGAGCACCAATTTCGAGTATGGGTCACCGTACTTGACAATACGTCACGACTTTCACTTTCATATATATATATATATATATATACACACACATATATAGAATAAGGCTGCTAGAATAGGAGTTGACAATGAATGGGTTAACTGCACATTCTATAAGCTGCTGTGAAATATCAAAGTGGATCATCGGTAGTTCCTGTCTGAGCACTCGATGTGGCGTCTCATTGATGTTATGGTGCATCATACGAATACAAAGACAGTTCTGATATTCAAACTGACTGTATTCATGACAGTATAAGCAAATCAGCCATGGCAACCTTTCAAATACATTTTCAAGGGTTGTTTGGGAATCAAACTAATCCCAGTTTCGAAATGATACACAAAGATGCACCGCAATTTAATCATTCAGAAATTATGACTCTTGAAGCTGCAAAAAGCATCCGTAATGTGATAATTACTTAACTGCAGGTTTATAAATGAAAACAAATTGAGATTTCCATGTCTGTGTGCTTTTTTTTTTTTTTTTGGCAATCAGAGGCGTTTCAGCTGAACGACTGCTTAAGTGCACAGTTACGTAATCTCTCTAAATGACCCTGCATAACAATAATTAAGCCGCAATGTCATTGTTCACATTTCCCAAGGCCGAGGACACAGCGGCATGAAATACAACCACATACTACTGAAATGAGTCATGATAACAGCACTTAACCTTACATGCAATCTAGAACTATCATTTCATGGGTTTAATGCCCAAGCTTTATAGAAAGTTAAAGATTTGTCCTTTAAAATCATACAATGCACAAAAAACAAGAGTGGGTTTAACCACAATATATTATATCATACCACTGTCAGCAGATAGACACGGGACACAGAGGTAAGATCAATTCAACAGCAGGTTTATTGAACAAAGACGGTGGGGAACCAGGGGAGCAGAGAGTCCCGGGGCCCCTTTCAGTAAGGAGGTTCAACCAACTCTGAGTTTAACCTTGAACTGAGTTGACTTACTCTGAGATGGGAAACTTTGAGTTTTCAGTTACAGAACAGCTGAACTGAGTTAGTTCAATCAACTCTAAGTAGGTTGACAGTTAATCGCATGCACCATGACTATGAAAAGTCATGGTCAGTGGAACTCCGAAATTACGATTCACCATGGCAACAGCACCTGATGAAAAGACGTCTGCGTGCGTACTTCCGTCAATGCGTAACTTTAATTCTTAATAACTGTTATAATATCAGGTGAAAACTGTAAATTATCGAACTAATGTTCATTTTAATGTTATCCCATGGCAAAAAAAAGGGAAAAAGACAGAAGAAACTAGAACGTGGCAGCAGCTAAAAATTAAGTATAAAAACACAATTCAATCAAGCTAAAGCTTTAAGCACGAAAGGTTCATGAATGTAGACTACTTTACAAACATTTGACATTAAATATCCTTCAGTGTCTATTTCAATGCACTGCAGCTTTTTCCACATAATATTCTCTATTTCTTAATTAGAGTAATAAAATTAATTACTGACTTCTACTCAGCCGACAGCAAACACCAGCACCACTGACAGATGAAGAGGAGATGGTCAAGTATTGGAAGATTTTTAAAAATCCAAAATTAAAAAGAATAACTGTTGCTTTTGTATTAGGAAATAAAGATGACCAAAAATAAATAAATAATTGTGAATAATTTGTTTATTTAACCTTTTCAGTGGTGAGTTTAAAATATTCTAGCGGTCCCCCCAGAGTGAGTTTTTTTAAGGCGACCGTTATTTTAGAACGTTTGCCCTTACTGTTTCCATGGCGACGCGTCATGATTGTCAAGTGACATACCGCGGCCACAATAACACTGTATGACAGATGGATCGTTTTTATTTCGTTTTTCCTTTTTTATTTAACATATTCACAAACTTGCTTACCATGGCATGGACAATCTGATATTCCGATTCACAAATATGCGTAAATGGGTGTGTTTTGTCCTTTAAACACCTTTATAAATGATCTTGATCGTGATCTGTAACGTGAGATGGGCGCCGCCATGTTTGTTCGCGCCGCAGTTCAGAGAGTCCTGTCAGTCAGTTTTACAGCACGTGAATTCATCAATTTCTCCCGAAATACATGCAAGTAAGTGGCCGGTGAACTGGGTGAAGAATAGAGTGAACTTTATAGGTACTTACACTATGTGTATCTGATATGAATAAAACACATCGGCAAATTAAATTGGAATGGATTGTTATTGTTGCTTCCATAGACATCTGTGTGTATTTTACAAGCTCTAAATGTATTGTTTTACTAGTACTTATGTGTATTTAAATGTCTTAAACCTAAAATATGCATTATGCGGTTAAGAACACTGCATTGTTGTGATAATATTACAGTCGCAGTGCATGTCTATCTCTGGCTCAGCGCCAGTAAACGCGGGAAACCACAGTTTGAATTTGGCAGTTATGTGACGTCACCGAACGTTCTAAATCCCATATGTGGGACCGTACCGCTCAAAGGGTTAACAGCTGTGGTGGTGGTGGTTACGGCTCGTACTACCCCTCCATCTGGCATCCTTCCATTCCATACAGTGATCAGTTTCATTTTCAGGTGCGATGGTGGGGATATGTTTGTCATCAATGCATCCAACCACACTGGAAATCCTGAAGGAAATTCTGATTATTGGGTTACTTCCAGAGGTCACAGAAAGATGTTATCAAGTGAACGTCATTTATCAGATTAGCCTCATTTAAACCGATTTCTACACCACTGACCGACAGTCCTGTGAAACTCCTCTTTGACGGATTTGTGCCCAGGGAAATTCTCAGAAAGAGCGATGCACACTTTCCTTAAAATCTGCATACAGGACTTTTAATGTGCTCTGCATCTCCGATGTTTCGAAGAAAACTACCATTTAAAATGGTACCGCTCAAATAATTATGCACATGAATACGGTGTTAAAATAAATAAATAAATTAGTTTTTTCCTTTCATGGAAACAAGACTAAATGCCTTATGTTATTATTTATTTTAAGTGAATTTTTTTATTTTTTATTTTGCAAATTATCTGGCAATGGGGTAAGAAATTAAAAATAGCCTATTCATGTTCCGTTTGCATTACGATTATTTTTCTTACCCTATGGACAACACTTTTATATTTTAACAAGACTAAATATCTAGACTAAATATCATTTTTCATCTATAGAAAATGCATCTTAACTTAAGAATTTTTAAACATTTGTACTTGAAATCAGACAAAAATACAAAAGCAATTTTGCAGCGTGAATGAAATGGGTATTAAAATGTCAATAAAAATAAATACAAATAAATAAATAAATATACACACTCCTCCCACCTACAATCCCTGCTGGACCTGAGATTCAAACCCAAGACCTTCGGGTTATAAGTCCAACTCTCTATCCATTAGGCCACGACTGCCCCAATCAAAACAAACAGAGACCCGGATGAACTAATCACACTACTGGCTGATATCAGAAGAGATGAGAGCAAGAGAAACTCAGGCTGTTCATGTTTTGGATGTTTTTGTTTTTGTTTTTTTAAACATGCTTTTATAGACTGGGCCTGTATATTTCTGTAGTTTCAACTTCAGGACACTTTTTACTGTCAGTTTAGATCTTGTTCCTGTAGTGAAAAGGGCCCGTAGTGATTGGATGCAAAAGTCTGAGACTATATTGAAAATGTGTTCCTTTTAAACCTTTCATTTTACTTAAATTTGTTCATTTTTTCAATCACAACTTTAAGTTTATAATATATTTTTTAAATAAATAAATAAAGGGTATAAAATGTTAAATGTTAAACATTTAATAAAATTTTTATGATTTTTTTTAGATGTTGTAAAAAAAAAAAAAAAAAAAAAGTTTTACCCTCTCTATTTAAATTCAAAATCTTGAACAAACAAACAAACAAATAAATAAATACATAAAATCAACATTGATAAAATTTTTCTTGGGCAGCAAATTAGCATTAGAATGATTTCTGGAGGATCATGAAGACTGGAGTAATGCTGCTGATTTTTTATTTTTTGCATTCTTTGCATCACAGGAATAAATTAAATCTTAAAATGCATTAAAATAGAAAGTAGTTATTTTAAAGTGCAGTATTATTTCACAATATTGCGGTATTTTTGACCAAATAAATACATCTTTGGTGACCATAAGAGAATTGTTAAAACATTACTGGCCCCAACTCTTTGAATGGTAATGTAAATATAAAACTAAATGGAAGTAAAAAATAAAAAGCAATCCAGAACCATATCTGTGCCATTTTTTCCCAGTCCTTCCAAAACTTTGTTGCTCTCCAGTGTGCCAACTAAAAATGCCAGACAATGCCCACACAAATCCAATCAAATAACATAAACTTTGTACTTCTAAGTTCATGTATGGAATTCAATGATTAAATTATTGCATTAATTTTTTACTTATTAATAAAGCATAAACCTGTGTGTGTGGTCATATGTGCATGTGTATGAACATGTTTCCAGACTCAACACCACACACAGGCAGTGAGGAGAGGTTCCAGAGGAACAGACGGACAGGGCAGAGGAGACCTACAGGTTCATTTCAATAAATTAGAATGTCATGGAAAAGTTCATTTATTTCAGTAATTCAACTCAAATTGTGGAATTAAATAAATTCAATCTCTAGACACTATCTCAACAAATTAGAATACTTCATAAGACCAATAAAAAAAAAACATTTTTAGTGAATTGTTGGCCTTCTGGAAAGTATGTTCATTTACTGTATATGTACTCAATACTTGGCAGGGGCTCATTTTGCTTTAATTACTGCCTCAATTCGGCGTGGCATGGAGGTGATCAGTTTGTGGCACTGCTGAGGTGGTATGGAAGCCCAGGTTTCTTTGACAGTGGCCTTCGGCTCATCTGCATTTTTTGGTCTCTTGTTTCTCATTTTCCTCTTGAAAATACCCCATAGATTCTCTATGGGGTTCAGGTCTGGTGAGTTTGCTGGCCAGTCAAGCACACCAACACCATGGTCATTTAACCAACTTTTGGTGCTTTTGGCAGTGTGGGCAGGTGCCAAATCCTGCTGGAAAATGAAATCAGCATCTTTAAAAAGCTGGTCAGCAGAAGGAAGCATGAAGTGCTCCAAAATTTCTTGGTAAACAGGTGCAGTGACTTTGGTTTTCAAAAAACACAATGGACCAACACCAGCAGATGACATTGCACCCCAAATCATCACAGACTGTGGAAACTTAACACTGGACTTCAAGCAACTTGGGGTATGAGCTTCTCCACCCTTCCTCCAGACTCTAGGACCTTGGTTTCCAAATGAAATACAAAACTTGCTCTCATCTGAAAAGAGGACTTTGGACCACTGGGCAACAGTCCAGTTCTTCTTCTCCTTAGCCCAGGTAAGACGCCCCTGCGTTGTCTGTGGTTCAGGAGTGGCTTAACAAGAGGAATACGACAACTGTGGCCAAATTCCTTGACACGTCTGTGTGTGGTGGCTCTTGATGCCTTGACCCCAGCCTCAGTCCATTCCTTGTGAAGTTCACCCAAATTCTTGAATCGATTTTGCTTGACAATTCTCATAAGGCTGCGGTTCTCGGTTGGTTATGCATCTTTTTCTTCCACACTTTTTCCTTCCACTCAACTTTCTGTTAACATGCTTGGATACAGCACTCTGTGAACAGGCAGCTTCTTTGGCAACGAATGTTTGTGGCTTACCCTCCTTGTGAAGGGTGTCAATGATTGTCTTCTGGACAACTGTCAGATCAGCAGTCTTCCCCATGATTGTGTAGCCTAGTGAACCAAACTGAGAGACCATTTTGAAGGCTCAGGAAACCTTTGCAGGTATTTTGAGTTGATTAGCTGATTGGTATGTCACCATATTCTAATTTGTTGAGATAGTGAATTGGTGGGTTTTTGTTAAATGTGAGCCAAAATCATCACAATTAAAAGAACCAAAGACATAAACTACTTCAGTCTGTGTGCATAGAATTTATTTAATACACAAGTTTCACAATTTGAGTTGAATTACTGAAATAAATGAACTTTTCCATGACATTCTAATTTATTGAGATGCACCTGTATATTTTACACTTTAAACAATATACATTATTCACACAGTAAAAAGAAAAAGTATTGTTATGGTGCTATAACATTTTTTTCTTTCTCAGAAATAGGCAGAAGTGTGGTACTGTTCAAAGCACTCTGTTGGACACAGTGCTGTGTTGCAAGGTTTGCACATGAACCTCGTCTTCTGCCTTTTCTGTGGGCACTTTTTGGTGGTCAGGCAGACCTTCCAATGCCTGCGTGTGTTCTTCCCCTGTTGGACAGTTGCAGGGATCTCAGAGGGGAAATGCCGGGCAGTGAGACGAAGTGGGTTGTAAGCAGGAGGGCGACCATCAGAAGATGGCTTCCGAGGAGTGTGGTGCTCTTCCACGAGTTGGTGAACAAGATTTTGACTAAACTTTTCGTATGTCAGGCTAGAATCATGCTTCACCTTGTAAACAATGAATGCATTGAGTACTGCAAGGGCCACAAAATGGAAGAACAATTTCTTGTACCATTTTAAGGTCTTACGAGTACAGCCAACAAAACTGTCCATCATATCGACCTTATCCACAGCACCCATTTTCTTATTGTAGTCCAACATGCATTGGGGTTTGATTTTCTCATTTCCAGTGGTGTGGTCTATCTTTCCAGAGGGTGAAATCCCTGCTGAGTGGACTGTTGTCAGCATGTGGACATCTCGTTTGTCATGCCACTGAGGGCTGAATGATTAATTACATTTGCGATAATATCGCGATATGAAAAAACGTGATTTTTCAACCGCAGAGGTTGCGATTACACTCTGTCACGTGACACGCGAGAGTAAAGAGGTGTGTTCGACTTGAAGACCGATCGGTGTATGGCATCAAAGTACGGCGAGAGAAAGCATAAGGAGACGTCCGCTCTCTTTAGCTCTCGCAGTACTTTGACGACATACACAGATCGGTCTAGCAGCGCTGCTTCAGGTCGAACACATCTAAGCAGTCTTCAGATGAAGCATCAAGTTGGCACGCTACAGTGTTGCCAAGTCCGCAGTTTGCCTCCAAAAACATGATATTTAGCCCCTGAAATGTGAATCTTACTAGGGGAAACCCTCCAAACAATGTGTATTTTACCCCCCAGAATGCAATTTTTACCGGTGGACCCCCCTCGAAACACGATTGGGCTAGTTTTGAGTAGCAATTGGGTGGGTTTTGTTGTGAAAACCTGGCAAGCCTTACACGCTACACGCGGAAATGTTTGAAAGCGTATATATGAACGTACTTCAGAACGGCACTTGGAAATTACTCAAGCAGTAACAGTGTTATGGTGCATTTCGTTACTGAAGACTTTGACCTTAAGATAATATAGGCTGTATAATAAGGTAATATATATATATATATATATATATATATATATATATATATATATAATTATTATTATTATTATTATTATTATTATTATTTATTTATTTAAAGTCTGTCTAAAGTTTACAGACAGTGTTTAAAAAGTACAATCCACACTCTTACAAATATGTTTATTACAGTGACTTTGAATAACCTAAATACTGAGTGTGGTAAAGCAACAGATTTGTTTTTAAATTTCTGCAATCTACTTTAGTTTGTGTGATTTGTTACTGACTTTCATATTAATGTTTACACCAGGGTTATTTGTCAGTGCTTTATGTTGTCATAATTATTACATGCTTACAAGGCTGGAAGTTCAACAAATCAGTCAATATACTACTGTGATTGTAGTTGTTAAATAAAAATGTAATTCATATCAATTCATGCATCACCTAATTTCATCGTAACATATAGGCCTGGCCTACAGAAAAGAACATTTATGTTTAATCTGTCTAATATTGTGTTGGTCATACTATACAATGATTTATTGCTTGTCTTGTTGAACAATACAGAACATAAAGAGCTTTAAAAAAAAATAATTGCATATTAAATCGCAATATTGGTAAAAAAAAAAAAATCGCAATTACATTATTTTCCAAAATCGTTCAGCCCTAACGCCACTTCACTGCGAACATTTTTTCACAACTTTTAAAGTCTGCCTCCCCACTGGACATCCTGTCTCGGAAGCGTGGCATGCCCTTTCTGTTGGCCCTCACTGTTCCACAAGCCCCAGTCTTGCCTCTCAGCAGGTGATTGAAAAGAGAAGGACTGGTGTACCAGTTGTCCACGTACAGAGTATTCCCTCTCGCCAGGTATGGCTTCAGCAGTGTCAGCACTACTGAGCCAGACACACCAAGTCCTGGAGTTTGTGTGATGTCTGTGCTGGAGCCAGTGTTCACTACTACATTGATGACATCACACAGCATGAAGAGCTTGATCCTGAACATCTTCCTCTTTGATGGAATGTACTGTCAAAATCCAAGCCGGCCTTTCCACAGCAGCAGTAGCATTGTCAGCATAGTGGAGGGCCCTCAGGAGGAGTTGGAACCGATCCAGAGAGAAGAGAGTAGAGAAAAATGGGGTCTGTATTACTAGATTGGTGGTCCAGTAATCTTTCAAGGAGTTTTTTCTTACCAGGCCCATAAGAATAACAGCTGCCAGAAATGTGTAAATTTAATTTACAGTTGTTTCAGTCCACTTTGCCAGCTTCCCAGGGATAGTAGCCGACTCTTTCAGCTGATGAGCATACCTATTGGTCTCTTGCACCACTTGCTCCTCAAGTTGCTTATTCATAAATAATGTGAAACATTCTGCCTCAGAAGGATTTGGTAGACTACCTTGAACACCTTTGGTAGTGTTCTCAAAGTCCAGGGCTGGTGGAGAGAATGGATTGGACGTCCAGGTTGGAAGAAAGTCCTCTACAACAGTACCGTCACTGGCAGGGCCGGAATTGTCAGGGATCGCCAGCACTTCGGAATGATCACAGCCCGCAAGGTTTTCCGGGAGGTGGGCTTCCTTGTCACTGTCTGACAGCTGTCCATCACTGCTGCTGCCGGATTCAGCATCCGAGTCAAAAAGAATGTCCAAAATATCATCACGAGTAAGTTTTCTTTCCATGTTTACTCTGAAGTAATGTAGTCAGCTCAGAGGGAGCTGACAACCCCGCCAAATATTCCTGCAAAAAAAAAAAACATCCCCGCGAACTATGAATAGTGATGTCATGAGCTGTCAAGTAGGAAGCCATTTTTGTTTGTATACTGTACAATGTAAACAATAAACTGTATAGTTATGTGATGCATCAGGTGACCGTGTTTCATTGATATATTGTGCTTGGTAGTTATAATAAAAAAATCTTACATATTAACGGATAATTCAATATCATTTAATGCTCCATATGATGGTTAAATGTGCTCTAATTATCTTTAATGATTAAACAATAGTTTGAAACAAGACATGGTTTGTAGTACTGATTATTGAGGTCCATATCTGTCTGTCTTCCATGCCGCTTATACTCTACTCGGGATGGGAGTGCTGGATGATGACTGACAGCAGCGGTATTGGAGTAAAGAGGTTAGGAGAACATTCTGGGAACCTTCTAGGAACGTAAATAGAACATTTCCTTTAGGTTAGGAGAACGTTCTGAGAACCTTAAGAGAACTTTCTGGGAACCTTCTAGGAACGTAAATAGAACGTTCCCTTTAGGTTAGGTTAGGGGAATGTTCCGGGACCATTCCCAAAAGGTTCCCGGAACGTTCCCCTAACCTAAAGAGAACCTTCTATTTACATTAAGAAAACTTTCCTGGCTACCAAAAACGAACATTCCCAGAACATTCTGGGAACCAAAAATTGTTAGCTGGGTTGACATTCTTCTGCTTATATGCTCTATAAACTTTTGTCTTGGTGCTTCTGTGACAATATAAGTGTATGTGACATAAAATAAGCATATCATGCGAATGTAAACACTCTTTGAGTGAACGCAAATGACAGCCGCTCATCAGCCTATGATGAAAACAAAGACGGCTGCACGCATTTCATTCATAACTGACATTCTTCTATGCTCTATAAACTTTTGTTGTGGTACTTCTGTGACAATCTAGTGTCCGTGGCATAAAATAGGCTTAGCACATCATGCGAATGTAAACAGTTTTAGTGAATGTAAATGCCAGTCACTCATCAGCCTAAAACAAACACGGCTGCGCTCGTTTCATTTATACATTATTGTGCTTAGAAGCACCAGACAAAAATTTATAGGGCATATGTGACAATTGTAGGATCAGAACGAGTCAGACAAAGTTCCGAACATTGAAACATGAGGAGCCGAAATTCCAGAGAGGATCCCAAGGCTGCAACAGGATGTTTGTCATAAATCAGATTCCTAGCTCCAGCCCTCTGAAGAAAGCAAACCAACAAGCCTCTTTCACAGAACAGCTTGCAACATTAAAACAAAAGGAACACTTATTGATAAGTCCAATGAAGGAAGGAAACTGTCAAATTTGGGGCAAGTAATCAGAACTGATGATCAAAGATATGGCTGTCACTTGTAAATCTATGATCGAAATCACGAGCTAGAGACTTCATTGGGTGGGTCACCCCAGCTCTCCACATAGAAGACAAAGACTGAGACTGAAATTCCTTAGGAGACCTTTTAACCTCTCTAGTCTTCACAGAACATGTCCTTATGTTCACAGAACGGTACAGAAACTGCCTTTTCACATATAGATGCACCTAAAATCATCTTAAAAGGACTTATGAGCAACTAATGAACTCCATATTATGTATGTAACCCACACAATTGATGATCATGTTTTAATCACATATTATGTATGTATTTTAATAACTAGGGAATAGTTTAAGAGTTCATATCCTTGTTTGGTATGTATGAGTTTGAAAAATCATGCTTTAAATGTTTCTTCCAATCAATTCTTTGTCAAATGTACCATAGTCTTGTTAGAGAAATCATGTCCAAAATTGTACTCCGTAAGAGCGGGAAAATTTGGACCATATGACTGATAAGATAACATGTTAGATTTATGAATGGGGAGGAGAAACATACAACACCATGAGCCAAGGTCATTTCTAATTGGTCAAGACGTCCAGATAGGACGGTTTAGAAGCCGAGTTTAAATACTCAGGACACCTCTTGGCTCTTAGCTCTTAGCTCTTAGCTCTCTTCCTCTGCTTCTCTTCTTCTTCTCTTGTGCCACCACGTTTTGACGCTGCCCTTTGAGCGTGCTCTGGCCTACGTGCCAGCTGCCAACATAATGAGAAGAAAACCCACCTAGTCTCGTTACATTCTTTTATTCTTTTACTTTAATTTCTTGTCTTTCCGTGAGAGTTTTGTTAAGTTAAGTTTGTCGCAAAGTCCAGCTCCGACTGCACCTGCCCAAACTTCAACCAGACCAACTCAGCATCAAGAGCCAACGCCCAAGACTTTACTACGAAAGACCACTGAACTCAGCCAATCAGCAACCTCGGGAAACCCCTTTCTCCAAAGACGACAAGGATGCAAGGGAATTCCTTAAGGCAACACAAGCAAGTACAACCTCCAGACTTTTACTGAGTTGGTGCAGTTTAATATACATTTTAGCCTCATTGAGACACTCAATGCGAGGGTCAAATGATTGATGGTTCAGGTCTATAGGCAATTGCACATATTACTGTAAACTTGGGATTTCACATTTTCATTCTGTAAACTCATCCTTTCCTCTCTTTCTGCAACGTGTGAATGTGTGAATGCGTGTTCATGTGTTAGATTAGATTAATTTGCATGTCTTAGGTTTATATAAATAAAGTCTTATTTATATTGAAAAGAGAAGTATCTTGTGTTTTGTGCTTACAAGTTAATGTCTTAAACTGCCGATCTTGTTACTGTGCTTATTAATAGTGTTTTCACTATATTTTGGATTGTAATATCCAGTGCAGAGTTCATGTTATACAGATCGTTCACTGAATCGCTGCCGACTCAGTGATCAGCCGTGAAACAGTGATTCTGTTCAAATTCCCTATAAAATCATAAATGATTCCCTTTGAGCTAAATTGACTTGTTTCCCTTATATATATATTACTTATTTAAAATTTTTACACAATATAAGTGTATGTGACAAATTCAATGCATCAAGTGCCAATATACACTGCAGCAAATGTGGCCCAGTTCTATTAAAACATATCCGGCCCAGTTTTGGGTAAGAAATGGAACAGTAAGCACTGGCTCGTGGGTGTGAGACTGAAGTGGCCCACATATGATGTAGCAAATGTGGCCCAGCTGTATTAAGAGTTTGAGCTCCGTCAAGTTAATTCTTTATCGTCTATTTTCTAATCCTGAAATCTATTTTATACACCATCATTTTCGTTTCTATAACGTGTGAATACATCCCCTATCGTATTCTACAACAAAAACAATCAAAGCACCTTGTTATCACTAGTTTTATTTTGATTTCCAGAGTCCGCTATTAGCTTATAGCCCGTTAGCATCGCCAGCGTGGTTGCATTAGCGGCAACCAAGGAAGGTTGCCGCTAATCTCGCTTACATTGCTAATACTCTATTCACACACATTACCATTGTTTTACTCACTGCTACTTGCTTTAATGGCGGATGTGTGTCTACCTTTGAGTGCAGGCGAGGACACGTTCGAGCTGCATTTGGTGCAGCTGGAGCTGGAGGCCGTGGAGAAGCAGATCCGCGAGCTGGTGGAGAAGCAGGCCCAGCTGAGAGAGCGGAGAGCCGCGCTGGAAACATCCCGGGCTGACACTCACAAGTCCGGGGTAAGTATACAGCGCGCCACTAACACTCCCACCACCTCTACTCCGTGTGTTTCTCTGCACAGATCCTGTGCACCCAGGACGCGATCTTCCCAGATGTCTTTCACTCCGGCGCCGGGACACCACGGACCCTGGGTGCAGCAGCAGCGGAAGACGCGAGCCAGGCCCCGGGCGAGGACCTCTCCCCCTCCGCCGCCTCCGGTCTTCGAGATCTCCACCCGGAACCGCTTCGCCCCCCTCCGCGAGACGGACCGCGATGCTGTGATCATCGGAAACTCCATCGTCTGGCACGTCCGTGCTACGTTAGCTGAAGGTAAAGCACACACTCACTGTTTCCCTGGCGCTCGTGTTCTCGATGTTTCTGCGCAGATACCCGCGATCCTGAAGGACGACGAGAGCATCGGCGCGATCGTGCTGCACGCGGGGGTGAACGACACCAGGCTGCGGCAGACGGAGACACTGAACAGGGACTTCAGGAGCCTGATCGAGACGGTGCGCAGCGCATCACCCGCGGCGACGATCATCGTGTCTGGACCGCTTCCCATGTATCGACGAGGACACGAAAGGTTCAGTAGACTTTTTGCTTTAAATGAGTGGTTATTGTCATGGTGTAAAGAACAGAAACTGCTCTTTGTTAATAATTGGAATCTTTTCTGGGAGCGTCCTAGGCTTTTCCGCGCTGATGGCCTGCACCCCAGCAGAGTCGGAGCAGAACTCCTGTCGGACAACATCTCCAGGACTCTACGCTCCATCTGACTAGTAAGCCCATTCTCAAATAACTGCTATGATGACTTTTGTTCTACCCACTTAAATGATAGAAATACTTCTGCTGTCCAATCTATAAAGACTGTGTCTGTTCCCCGAACAGTGAAGCCAAAATATAAATTTAATGCAGGACCTAGAAATAACCTGATTGTGATTAAAACAGAAAAATGCAAAACAAATAAACAAAAGCAATCTTTAAAGTTTGGGCTCCTAAACATTAGATCACTCGCACCCAAAGCTGTTATTGTAAATGAAATGATCACAGATAATAGTTTTGATGTGCTCTGCTTGACTGAAACCTGGCTCAAACCAAATGATTATATTGGTCTAAATGAGTCTACTCCACCAAGCTACTGTTATAAGCATGAGCCCTGTCAGACTGGCCGTGGCGGCGGTGTTGCAACAATATATAGTGATATTCTCAATGTTACCCAGAAAACAGGATACAGGTTTAACTCATTTGAATTGCTTCTACTTAATGTTACACTGTCAGATATGCAAAAGAAATCTCTCCTATCTCTTGCTCTGGCTACTGTGTATAGACCGCCAGGGCCGTATACAGATTTCTTAAAAGAATTTGCAGATTTCCTCTCAGACCTGTTGGTTACTGTTGATAAAGCGCTAATTGTCGGAGATTTTAACATTCACGTTGATAATACAAATGATGCGTTAGGACTTGCGTTTACTGACCTAATAAATTCTTTTGGAGTCAAGCAAAATGTCACTGGGCCCACTCATCGTTTTAATCATACGCTAGATTTAATTATATCGCATGGAATTGATCTTACTGACATAGATATCGTACCTCAAAGTGATGATGTTACTGACCATTTCCTAGTATCGTGCATGCTGAGTATTACTGATATTAACTATATGGCTCAGCGTTATCGTCCAGGAAGAACTATTGTTCCAACCACTAAAGATAGATTCAAAAATAACCTGCCTGATTTATCTCAACTGCTCTGTGTACCCGTAAATACACATGAACTAGATGAAATGACTAGCAACATGGGCACTATCTTCTCTAATACATTATAAGCTGTTGCGCCCATCAAATTGAAAAAGGTTAGAGAAAAACGTACTGCGCCATGGTACAGCAGTAATACCCATTTTCTCAAGAAAGAAACTCGTAAACTTGAGAGCAAATGGAGAAAAACTAACTTGGAAGTTTTTACAATTGCATGGAAAAACAGTATGTCCAACTATAGACAGGCTTTAAAAGCTGCCAGGGCAGAGCATATCCGCAAACTCATAGAAAATAACCAAAACAATCCAAGGTTTTTATTTAGCACAGTGGCTAGATTAACAAATAAACAGACGCCACCCGATCTAAATATTCCCTCACAATTTAATAGTAATGACTTTATGAATTTCTTCACTGATAAGATAGATAACATCAGAAATACAATAACAAATGTAGATTCTGCAGCGTCTAGTACTTCAGCTCCATTCATCACACCCAAAGAAAAACTGCAGTGCTTTACAACTATAGGACAGGAAGAGCTAAATAAACTTATCACTGCATCTAAACCAACAACATGCCTATTAGATCCTGTACCCACTAAATTACTGAAAGAGTTGTTACCTGTAGCAGAAGAACCGCTTCTCAATATTATTAACTCATCGATATCTTTAGGTCACGTTCCAAAATCATTCAAGCTGGCGGTTATTAAGCCTCTTATTAAAAAACCACAACTAGATCCTAATGAACTAGCAAATTACAGACCCATTTCTAATCTTCCGTTTATGTCTAAAATTTTTGAAAAAGTTGTATCTGCTCAGTTGTGCTATTTTTTGCAAAAAAAATGATCTCTATGAAGAATTTCAGTCAGGTTTCAGGCCCCACCATAGCACAGAAACCGCACTTGTTAAAATTACAAATGACTTGCTTCTTGCGTCAGACCAAGGCTGCATCTCATTGCTAGTTTTACTTCATCTTAGTGCTGCGTTCGACACTATAGATCATGACATACTCATAGATCGATTACAAAATTATACGGGTATTCAAGGGCAGGCTTTAAGATGGTTTAGATCCTACCTGTCTGATCGCTTCCACTTTGTTTATTTAAACAGGGAGTCATCTCAATTATCACAAGTAAAATATGGAGTACCACAAGGATCTGTCCTAGGTCCTCTGCTATTTTCAATATACATGTTGCCCCTTGGTAATATTATTAGAAAATACGGGATTAGTTTCCATTGTTATGCTGATGATACTCAACTATATATCTCAACAAGACCAGATGAAACTTCTAAATTATCTAAGCTAACAGAGTGTGTTAAAAATGTAAAAGATTGGATGACCAGTAATTTTCTCCTATTAAATTCAGATAAGACAGAAATATTACTTATTGGACCAAAAAACAGTACACAGAATCTCTTGGATTATAATTTGCAACTAGACGGATGTACTGTTACTTCCTCTACAGTCAAAAATCTGGGTGTTATATTAGACAGCAACTTGTCTTTAGAAAATCATATTTCCCATGTTACAAAAACAGCATTCTTCCATCTTAGAAACATTGCCAAGCTACGAAACATGTTACCTGTTTCTGATGCAGAAAAGCTAGTTCATGCATTCATGACCTCTAGACTGGACTATTGTAATGCACTGCTAGCTGGTTGTCCTGCATCTTCAATAAACAAGCTACAGGTAGTCCAAAATGCAGCGGCTAGAGTCCTTACTAGGTCAAGAAAATATGATCATATTACCCCAATTTTACAGTCTCTGCACTGGCTACCTATTAAGTTCCGCATCAGTTACAAAATATTATTACTTACCTATAAGGCCCTTAATGGTTTAGCTCCTGCGTACTTAACTAGTCTTCTACCACGCTACAATCCATCACGCTCCCTAAGGTCGCAAAACTCTGGACTTTTGGTAGTACCTAGGATAGCAAAGTCAACTAAAGGAGGTAGATCCTTTTCACATTTGGCTCCCAAACTCTGGAATAGCCTTCCTGATAACGTTCGGGGTTCAGACACACTCTCTCTGTTTAAATCTAGATTAAAGACACATCTCTTTAGCCAAGCATTCACATAATGCATCTCATAATCTTGTACTGCAGTTATATCTGATCAAACACACATTATTGTTCTTTAGCTTGGATTGAACAAATAATTTTTGCTTGGTTGGAACAGCAGCTACGCTAATTATGTCTCTATTTGTTTCTCGGATTTACACAAGCTTCAGTCTGGATTCAATATAAATATATTGTAGAAACTTAATTTCCTGTAAAGCTGCTTTGCAACGATTTGTATTGTGAAAAGCGCTATACAAATAAACTTGAATTGAATTGAATTGAATTAAGACGCATCGGGGTCAGTTTTGGCAAAGACATGGCACAGTAAGCACTGGCTCATGTGGGTGTGAGACTGAAGTGGCCCACATATGATGTAGCAAATGTGGCCCAGCTGTATTAAGGCGCATTGGGGTCAGTTTTGGCAAAGATATGGCACAATAAGCATCTGGGTTTGAGCCTGAAGTGGCCCACGTATAATGTAGAAAACGAGGGACAGTTGCATTAAAACGTATCCGGGCCAGTTTTGGCTAGTATCTGCTCCTTTGTGCGAGGAGGAACAGGAGGAGCACTTCCATGTATATGTATATAATGTGTGCGTGCGTGTGTGTGTGAACTAGCAATAGCTCAGGATGTAAACAATTATTTGTATGACTTTATTTTTGCCTTGGTTAAAAGCATGATATGACATACATGTAAAATTCAAATGTAAGTGCTTGATTTGATTGCTGTGGTGAAACCACGTTTATCTGCTAGCAGTGTCTCAACCAGGTGGTTTCAACAAACTTTCAAGGGTACCTCCCCAGATAGCAAAATTGCTGTGGCCCAGATCCGGCTCACATCTGGCCCACTTTTGGCATGGAATGATGGCACTTGAGCGGTCCGCTCCTGTTTGACAAATTTGGGCCACAAGCAAGCCAAAGGAAGGCCTAATGTCAGCCATGAATACACCAAATAAAGCAGAACTTGCCCAAACCTGGGCCACATTGATTTGAATTCTGGCCCACATCCGGCCCAGACCCAACACCTTGCTCCGGCCCACATACTGTGAAGAATGATGGCACTTGGGCGGTTCGCTCCCGTTTGCCAAATTTGGACCACAAGCAAGCCAAAGGAAGGCCTAATGTCAGCCATGAATAAACCAAATAAAGCAAAACTGGCCCAAATATGGTTTAATATACCTGGGCCACATTTGTTGCATCATTAACGGGCCACTTTAGGCTCACAGCCACATTAGCCAGTACTCACTGTGCCGTATCTTTGCCAAAACTGGCCCAAATACAGTTTAATATACCTGGGCCACATTTGCTGAAACATATGTGGACCACATTTGGTTTTTACCCTGATTAGCATTTGTCGATTGTGCCACATTTTTGCCAAAGGTGGCCCACGTTTGGTTGGCGCTATTTGGGCCTTATTCACTATTTACCACATGGGCCACTTTAGGGTAACATTCAGATTACACATTGCCGTGAACAACGCATCTTTCATAACTTTGGGCCATTTTTGCTGTTTTACATATGGGCCACTCCAGGCTTACATCCATTTTATCCGGGCCATAAGAAGGCCAACAGTGCCGCATCTTTGCCTGAAGTGGCTCACATGCGCTTGCTATCTTGAAGACATTTTTTTTTAAATGGTTTAAAATAAGACAAAACAGGTTAAAACAACAAAAACTGCATTAAAAATAGTTGTGGACTTAAACATAACTGTTTGAGACTTAAGTCCCCTTTATGGCACATGCATGCACGCACGCACGCAAACACATGTACGCACACATGCATACGCGCACACGCATACACACACGCACAGACACACATATACATATATATATATATATATATATATATATATATATATATATATATATATATATATAATATATTTCTAGGCCGTTTTACAGTCACCCTGTTAGAGATATCTATCATTCAGACTAGGTCAAATTTTCATGTACCCGCTAGGAGTGGGACGATAAATCGATATGGCGATATATCGTGATCCTTCTCCATGCGATACGAGAATCAATATCTGGTGCCAAATATCGATATTTTAATTAATACAATAAGGTACTCTAAATAGATTTTCCTGTTCCCAGCATCTAAAAATGCATGGAAATCGCAGCCGCGCCATTTCCACCTTCTTTCCAAAAGCGCTATCAGCAACCACCCAGATAGCAAGAACGTTTGGGCCAAATGTGGCTGATAGCTGTCACATTTGGCCTAAGTATGGCATGGCTGAGCACATATGGGCCAAACTTTCCCCAGATATGTTTTGCCATAGCTTTAGAATTGGAGGGAATTTTCTTTTGGATGACACTTTGTTTTGAGGTATATGGTCCAGATGACAGCACACAAATGAGAGCCATATATGGCTTGGGTATGCCACACCATGGAATGTGTTAACTTATGGTTAACATTTGGCTTTTATTTGGAAAAACATATAAACCACTATAGTCATGTATGGCAGGTTAGTGGCAGTCCACATCTCAGCTCATTCAACAATGCTATTGGTTGCTTTGTGTCTTCTCTTATTCCTATTGGTGGATCACTGAAATTTAGAAAACGTATCCGTTATTTCCCGCTCTGCATCCTCTTTAAACCGCCGTTAAAAAAGAAGATGATGATGGAAAAGCTCCCTATTTACAACAACAGCCTTTGCCCAGACACGTTATTCAGGTAAGTGCAGTTTTTGGTGTTTTAAATGTTTTCTAGGGGTGTAATGGTACACTTATTCGTACAGAAAACTGTACCGAACAAATACAGTGTCATTTTAACCACTGCACGTGCGGAACTTAATCCGTTTCAGTTCATATCCGTGAATAAATCCTCACTATACATTATTACTAGGCTATACATTACATCCTGTAATCGCAAGGTTTGTGTTTTGTTCTTTTCGATAAGAAACAAAGTCTCATCTTTAAAATTATGTCTATTTTATCAGGAAATTCAATCCATAAATGCCGTTTTGACGCTCTTTGATGTGGCGTAACAGACCGCTGCATGCGGGAGCGCGGAGAGCGCGTGAACTCGATCATTCCTGCCCTTTAATTCTCGTTTCTACTAGTTACAACCGGTTATAACGCGAAATAAACATGCTCATGTCACTTAATCTCAATCAGTTTTGCAACCACGGAAAAATGCCAATAAAACAGCAATACCTTTACCTCAGGCAAGTCATTCAGTGTCCACAGCTTGTTGCTAGAAAATTGCACTGTGCAAACTATATGTTTAGATGTATGATGACGCAGAAGGGCACTTCAAGAAACAGTTGTTTGGTCCCCTACATCCTTCAACACTTTGAAGCTCTCACTCCGGAGGGTAACCCCCTTTGAAGGGATTAGGGCATAGGGATGAGCCCCATCTGAATGGAACGCAGGGTCTGTTTAAACGTAGCCGCTGACAAGGCGCAAAAAAGAAAAAACTCAAGACAGGGTGTCTACAGATATGAACAAGTTAAATTTAAGACTTTTTAAGACCTTTTTAATGCCACCTTATATGAAATTTAAGACCAAACCTCTGATGGAAATCACATTATTTTACATACGTATAATGTAATATTTAATTTTTTTTAATGCAATATATATATATATATATATATATATATATATATATATATATATATATATATATATATATATATATATTTATATATATATATATATATATATATATATATATATATTATTGCTGTCAAAAATGCTATTTATTATTATGATATACAGCAAACGTTTCACATCAGCAGACAATATCCCATACAAAATATCCCCACAAAAGCACCGCAAGACCAAAATTTCTAGTAATGTAAACAATTTATTCTGAAGCAATATTTTATCTGTGTTCTATTAGCTTTTACATTTATCTGCATATTTTTTTATATTAACCTCAGGATGTTATTTAGGCCATTTTTTGAACCTTATTAAATGTATGCATCATATTTCATGTCAAATTTTTACAATTGATCAATAGATTAAATTTACACTAGGCTGTTATTAAATAAATTAATTTACATTGCATAATTACAACTGCAATAAATAACGTTATGAGATTAATATTTTAAATGCAATTTTGAATATACAAATAAGAAATGTTGGGGGGGGGGGGGGGGGGGGGGGGGGGGTACATAATAGTAATAATAATAATAAGGACATTTTACCAAAGCAGGAACACAATGGACAGTCATTTCACATAGTCACAAACAGTCAGCACAAATAATCAATTAAGTTGGACAGTAGATATTTGCCCAGTCCAAAACAAAATGAAACAAGATGAATGCAGTTGCATATCATGATACGGCAAAGACACATAGAAACAACATAGCAACACATAACAACATAGAAAATGCATACTTTTACATACAAATACATACAAACAACATACTTTTAAACATACTAACCCCGCCAGTAGGTGGCGGTAAGTCACATAATGAGTGAGTCATTATTGAGTCATTCATTCAACCGTTCGCTGAATCATTCAGTAAAAAACACCGCTGTGTGTTGCTTGGAGATTGCACAATACTTCTGCTGTGATCTTTCTTTGGAACTATTTTAGTTGGTGAAACAGAACAAAACAGTCAATATTGTGTCTAAAATGTAAGTAACTTAATTATGTGACTACTTAACTACTTGTTTATTTAACTAAAATCAATGTAACATTTGCAATCGTGAGAATATTCGTAAATTAGCTCCCTTGTCATGGTATGTTGCTTAACTACATCATTTTATAAATAAAAAACTCAACATTCTGAATTTTTCTTATGTTATGTATGTTTCTTCTGTGAGTTTCTTTATGTGTCCCGTCCAGCTCTTTTGCTCATTTCATAGTCATTTGATTTGATTTCTCCATAAAAGTCTCTCACAAAGAAACAGGCAGCATGAGCCTAAACAGCGCGACCTTGATACCAGAAATACACTATCCATTATCAATCGCTGTTTACGTTGAATGTAATAAAATCAGAAGAATCAGAAGAATAGGAAAGAATAAGAAATAAGAAAGAAACAGACAAATATTAGCGTAGATGCCATTCTTCTTACGATGTAACGAGTACATCGTGTGTTATGAGGAGTGTTCCCGGTTCCGGTTGATCTAATTAATGCAGCCTAACAATCCTTTAACAGATTTGAATAATAGAAGTGTATTAGTGTGTTATGTGTAAGCCAGGTTAAAGAAATGTGTCTTTAATCTACATTTAAACTGACAGAGTGTGTCTGCCTCCCGAACAGTGTTAGGTAGATTGTTCCAGAGTTTGGGTGCTAAATAGGAAAAGGATCTGCCGCCCACAGTCGATTTTGATATTCTAGGTATTATCAAACGGCCAGAGTTTTGAGAACGTAGCGGACGTGGAGGACTATAATGTGATAAGAACTCGCTCAAGTACTGAGGAGCTAAGCCATTCAGGGCTTTATAAGTAATTAACAAGATTTTAAAATCTATCCGATGTTTGATAGGGAGCCAGTGCAGTGTTGACAGAACCGGGCTAATATGGTCATACTTCCTGGTTCTAGTAAGGACTCTAGCTGCTGCATTTTGGACCAACTGTAGTTTATTGATCAAGCGTGCAGAACAACCACCCAGTAAAGCATTATAATAGTCTAACCTTGAGGTCATAAACGCATGAATTAGCATTTCTGCATTTGACGTTGAGAGCATAGGTCGCAATTTAGATATGTTTTTGAGATGGAAAAACGCAGTTTTACAGATACTAGAAACATGGCTTTCAAATGAAAGATTGCTATCAAACAGCACACCTAGGTTCCTAACTGATGAAGAAGAATTGACAGAGCAGCCGTCAAGTGTTAGATAGTGTTCTAGGTTATTACATGTGGGGTTTTTAGGTCCGATAATTAACACCTCTGTTTTTTCAGAATTTAGCAGTAAGAAGTTACTCGTCATCCAGTTTTTTATATCGACTATACATTCCGTTAGTTTCTCAATTTGGTGTGTTTCACCGGGCCGTGAAGAAATATAGAGCTGAGTATCATCAGCATAACAGTGAAAGCTAACACCATGTCTCCTGACAATATCTCCCAAGGGTAACATGTAAAGCGTGAAAAGTAACGGCCCTAGTACTGAGCCTTGAGGTACTCCATACTGCACTTGTGATCGATATGATACCTCTTCATTTACTGCTACGAACTGATGGCGGTCAGATAAGTACGATTTGAACCATGCTAAGGCACTTCCACTAATGCCAACAAACTTTTATATTCTATTCAAAAGAATGTTGTGGTCGATAGTGTCGAACGCAGCGCTAAGATCCAGTAGAACTAATAAAGAGATACAACCATGATCAGATGATAGAAGCAGGTCATTTGTAACTCTATTGAGAGCAGTCTCAGTACTATGATACGGTCTAAATCCTGACTGGAATTCCTCACAGATACCATTTTTCTCTAAGAAGGAATATAATTGTGAGGATACTACCTTTTCTAGTATCTTTGACAGAAAAGGGAGATTTGAGATCGGTCTGTAATTAACTAGATCTTCGGGGTCAAGTTGTGGTTTTTTAATGAGAGGCTTAATAACAGCCAATTTGAAGGTTTTGGGTACATATCCTAATGACAATGATGAATTAATAATAGCCAAAAGAGGATCTATGACTTCTGGAAGCAGCTCTTTTAGTAGTTTAGATGGAATAGGGTCTAACATACATGTTGTTGGTTTAGATGATTTAACAAGTTTATACAATTCTTCCTCTCCTATAATAGAGAATGAGTGGAATTGTTCCTCAGGGGATCTATAGTGCACTATCTGATGCAATACTGTAGCTGACGGCTGCATGGTTACAATTTTATCTCTGATAGTATCGATCTTGGAAGTAAAGTAGTTCATAAAGTCATTACAGCTGTGCTCTTGGGAAATGACAACACCTGTTGATGCTTTATTTTTCGTTAATTTAGTGACTGTATTGAATAAATACCGGGGGTTATGTTTGTTTTCTTCTAGAAGAGACGAAAAGTAATCAGATCTAGCCGTTTTTAATGCTTTTCTGTAGGATAGGGTACTTTCCCACCAAGCTATAAGAAATACCTCTAGTTTTGTTTTCCTCCAGCTGCGCTCCATTTTCCGGGCTGCTCTCTTTAGGGTGCAAGTGTGCTCATTATACCACGGAGTCAAACTGTTTTCTTTGATCTTCCTTAAGCGTAAAGGAGCAACTGTATCTAAAGTGCTAGAAAAGAGAGAGTCCATAGTTTCTGTTACATCATCAAGTTTTTCTGCTCTGTTGGATATGCTGAGGAATTGAGATAAATCAGGAAGATTACTTACAAAGCAGTCTTTTGTGGTAGAAGTGATGATTCTACCATACTTGTAACAAGGAGTAGAATTTACAGTTTTAGCTATATGGAGTTTACACAAGACTAGATAATGATCTGAGATATCATCGCTTTGCTGCAGAATTTCAACACCACTAATATCAATTCCATGTGACAGTATTAAATCTAGAGTATGATTTCGACAATGAGTAGGTCCTGAAACGTTGTCTAACCCCAATAGAGTTCAGAATGTCTATGAACGCTGATCCTAATACATCTTTTTCATTATCGACATGGATATTAAAATCACCAACAATTAAGACTTTATCTGCAGCCAGTACTAACTCAGATAGAAAATCAGAAAATTCTTTAATAAAGTCTGTGTGGTGCCCTGGTGGCCTGTACACAGTAGCCAATACAAACATCATTTATCACTAACACGTGTTTCTCTAGATAATGTTATACGCAGCACCATAACTTAAAACGAGTTATACTTAAAGCCTGCCCTCTGAGAAATACTGAGAATATTGCTATAAATTGTAGCAACACCTCCCCCTTTACCTTTTGGACGTGGCTCATTTTTATAGCAGTAATCTTGGGGGGTAGACTCATTTAAAGTAATGTATTCATCTGGTTTTAGCCATGTTTCTGTCAAACAAAGCACATCTAGTTTATGGTCAGTGATCATATCATTTACAAATAGTGCTTTTGTAGAAAGGGACCTGATATTCAGTAAGCCAAGTTTTATCAATTGTTTCTCTGTATTGTAAACATTTTTTATTTGTTGAACATCAATTAAATTTTTACTATTACTTTGGTTTGGACGTTTTCTGTATTTTCTAGTACGGGGAACAGACACAGTCTCTATAGTGTGATATCTAGGTGAAGGAGTCTCTATGTGCTGAGAATTAACTGACTTCTGTGACGTGAGGCGGCTAGCAGACGGTCGGTTTAGCCAGTCTGTCTGCTCCCTGACCTGGGCCCTAGTTAGTCAAGTATGAACTCTAAGACTATGTGCCATATTTCTAGAGACAAGAGCGGCACCACCCCAGGAGGGATGAACACCATCTCTTTTCAACAGGTCAGGTTGTCCAATCAGACAGATTCTCCAGTCCGTCAGACTGGAGAAGTTTTTGCGGAATTGGGACCGAAAATATTTAAGACCCATCAAATCTGAATTTAAGACATTTTAAGACTTTTTAAGGAGCCGCGGCCACCCCGCAAGAGGATTGTCATTTGAATAGAGGACGGAGCATCGGAGCCTGGAAAAAGTCAAGGTAAGCTTTAAAATGCTGGGGGGATTTACTGATGACTTGATTATCCCTAAAGTACCTACAAACACACTTTTTTTGTCTACTCGTACTACTCGTAATATCAAGTGTTAAGTTACTTATAAACATGAAGACACCAGCGTTACATTACAGTTACATTTGTTATTGTTTCATTATGTTACGTTTACATATCATGACAGCTGCAAAAGCCAAGTGAGAGCGTGCAAGCTTCAACCGGATGTTGTGTGCTTCAACCAGTTTTGTCTGTAATGTGACGTGCATTTTCCCCACCAGTAAACTGTCTTAACGTCTTGATCAATTACAATATCAGAGCATCTCATCTTTTATGCGATGATTACAAAGTTAGAATAAAGATGTATTAACTGTGGGAAGTTCATTCAGGGTTTATTCTTCTATGTCTTTAAAATTGATTTATATTATTCCTAAGGATTTATAAAATTACTTGGACCGCATTATGATTTACCATGTACTGTTTTGACCCTTTACTATTTTGTCCTAAACATTTAATGTTATTTGTTACAGAAATTTCCTGGTGGGCATAAAATACAGAGTCTTCCTTTCATTATCACCCTTAAGGTAAGCAGCTAATACAGTTCATTCCGTAGTACATCGTATAAAGTGTCAATGTAACAATGAATTGGTTCATATTTCTTTTCCACAGCATTCTGTTATTTACATTGTATTGCATCTCAGTAATTTTTATGTAATTACTGGGTCATGGAGAGAGAAAGTGGAATGTTACTTGCAGCAATTTAAGGAAAAAGGCTGTTAAAAGAGTCAACCAGTTGTTTGAAACTTTGCATGATGAAGATACTAGTGTTATGGATTATACTTGTGAAAAAACTAAAGAACATAATGTTGAACATGAAGTAATTGCTTCAAGCTTTGTTAAGCCACGAAACAGCAGATCAGATAGTGATAGGGAAAGTAAATCAACAAGTGATGAGGAGGGAAATGTTGATGAAAGTAGCGATGTTCCTAAAGATTTAGTGGCTTGTTTGAGAGGCTGGGCAACACATTTTGGCATTTCATTGATTGCTTTGTCTGCCCTTTTGTCTATACTGAAAGCCCATCACCCTTCTTTGCCAAAAGATGCAAGAACATTACTCAAAACACAGACTTGCCATGGTATTGCTTCCTTGGCGAGTGGATCATTCCATTATTTTGGTATACAGAAAATGTTCAGCCACATATTTCAAAAGCTTTCGTCAGTTGTCCGAAGTCATCACAGTTTCAAATTACAACTAAACATTGATGGTCTTCCAATTTTTAAACGTTCATGTGTACAGTTCTGGCCAATTTTAGGAATGCTCCAGACTTATAATAGAAAACCTGTGCTGATTGCTCTTTACTCTGGGAACTGAAAGCCCCAGTCATTGTCAGAATATCTGAAGGATCTTGTTTGCAAATTGAAATCCTTGAGCTCTGGTTTTGTTGTTAACGGAAAGACCTTCTTCTTGACTGTGTACTCAGTAATCTGTGATGCTCCTGCCAGGGCCTTTATTAAGAGTATTAAGTCACATAATGGGTACACAGTGGCTGTGATAAATGTACACAGTCTGGCATTTACATTAATAATCGCATGACTTTCCCAGAAGTCAATGCTAGATTAAGAACTGATGCATCTTTTTCAAATAGAGAGGATGAAGACCATCATGTACAACAATCCCTATTTTGTGAAAAATGGTTAGTGGATTTCCACATGATTTTATGCATTTAGTGTGCTTAGGTGTGGTGCGTCGTCTGCTTGATTTGTGGATGGGAACTTGTGGCAAGTTAAATTACCATATTTCATAAGGCAAGTGTCTTTAATTTCAGGCAAACTGCTTGGTTTGAAAAGTTACATACCCTCAGAATTTTCTAGGAGGCCAAAGACCCTTTTTAGTTTTAGTTACTTTTTCTTATTTGTACATCGCTTTGGATAAAAGCGTCTGCTAAATGACAAAAAAAGTAAAGTAAAAAAAAAAAAAAAAAAGTAAAATTCAGGTGAAAATTTAATATATATATATATATATAAACAAACAATAATATTAATAACTGGCCTCTACACTGAAAATAGAAACAAAATTTTATTGAACAATTTTCACTCATTTTTTTTTCACAATTTTCATTTGTAAATTTCACAAATACAAAGAAAGAGCAAGCAACACATTGCATTACACATTAAATTTTGAAGTTGAAAGACTAAAATAGTTTTTCTGACAAATGGTTTAAAAATAAGCAAATTTACATTCAAAACAAGAAAAATATCTGCCAATGGGGTCAGAAAAATAAATTTAATTCACAGGGAAAATTCTTGTTTTAAACAAATTTGCAACATTTTTCAGAAAAAAATAGTAAATGTTTTGTTTTCTATGCTTTGAGTTGAACGAAAACGGCGTATCCTTGTGGTACAAAGTACGCTATTTGCGTCCAGCGGATATTCTCCAAAATGGCGCTAAGCTGACGCAGAGAAGACGAATTGTTGAATAAAGTTGTTATTTTTGTTTTCTTTGCATACAAAAAGTATTCTCGTCGCCAGTAAAGAGAAAGGGCAGTAAATAGCAAAAATAATGGAACCGTGTGGAAAGGAACAGGACGGTGGTACTGCCTGCCTGGCTCATAGCAGTGATAAGGTGTCTATCTCAGCTCAGCTTATTTGGAACGGTGTCTCCCCATTTATCAGAATCAGAATCAGAATCAGAAAAAACTTTATTGCCAAGTATGCTTGTGCATACAAGGAATTTGTTTTTGTGTCATAAACTTCCAGTACACAGAGACAACAACAGCACACAGACAATAAAAATATAATGAGAATAAAAAAATTACACATGTAAATATAAATAGACAAAAATTTAAAAAAATAAATTGAGAGATAAATAAGTGGTATGTACAGTTGTGCTATAGATGATAAAATGGAATAGAATAGAATGAAAAGCAGGGATGTGGTAAGATGGAGGTGGTAACAAATATTAGGTTATTGCACATTGTTATTGCATAATGGGGGGAACATTTAACTGTTCATTAAATAGATTGCCTGGGGGAAGAAACTGTTCTTGTGCCTGGCTGTCCTGGTATTCGGTGCTCTGTAGCGCCAACCAGATGGCAAGAGTTCAAAGAGGGGATGGCTTGGATGTGAGGGATCCAGAGTGATTTTCTGAGCTCTTTTCCTCACTCTGGATGTATACAGTTCTTGAAGGGTGGGCAGGGGAGCACCAATAATCCTTTCGGCAGTCCGAATCGTTCTCTGTAATCTTCTGGTGTCTTGATTTTGTAGCTGAGCCAAACCAGACAGTTATTGATGTGCAAATGATAAGCAAATGATAAGCACTCTTGACTGGGTTTCCATTTAAAGTGGCTCATTGTTGTGAATCAGACAAATACAAATGAGATTTCCACAACAAGAGGATTAGTATGCTAATTTGACAAAGTTTACACCCTCTTGATTTATCAAGCAGTAGGGAAGATGGAGGCTCCAACTCACCTCTCACTTTGTTTTTCGTGGCCGCCACTGGAATCGAATAGTGTGATGGGGAGGGGAAGGATGGAAAGGATGGAGGGAGGGAAGGAAGGAAGGAAGGAAGGAAGGAAGGAAGGAAGAAAGAAAGGAAGACAGGGAAGGACAGAGAGGATCAGAGGGAGAGAAACAAAAGGACAGGATGAGAAAACATCTGATTAGAACAGGCCAGTTTCAAGAGGGTGTAAACTTTGTCAAACTAGCATACTAATCCTCCTGTTGTGGAAATCTCATTTGTATTTGTCTGATTCACAACAATGAGCCACTTTAAATGGAAACCCAGTCAAGAGTGCTTATCATTTGCAAATACCATCCGCTATGGACTACAGAGATTCACAATACACTGGCGATAATATTCAGTTGCACAGGTAAATATACGGTGGCCCAGTAGTGCACAACACAGCGCAATTAAAAAAAGCAAACATAAGCACACAACACAACGAAATTAAAAAGCAAACATAGCTCACAACACAACGAAATTAAAAAAGCAAACATAAGCTCACAGCACAACGCAATTAAGCCATAACACTACAGAAATGCTCCCGACCACTAGGGGGCAGTTGGTCTGCAGAAACGTAAAATTACAGAGCCGCGGGTTGCAGTTTTTTGGGCTACTTTTATAATGTACCGCGGCCGCCTAAAGTGAAGATAGTTCCTTATACTAATGTGTATAATACTTGGAATATGTACCTGAATATATACCCGGAAACTTAAGAACGGAGAGACGGATGTCACAAACTATTAAATGACATTATTTTTACCCACAGCATAAGATGTTAAGGCTTTTACACAGCAGAAATACACACGACAACAGCCAGTCAAAGCATGCATGTCTCTTATAAGGCTGCATGTTCTGCGTGTCTCTGTATATTTGAATAGCACAGTTTTTTCTACTACACAAACTCAAACACACGTGAAGTTCATGGTAATTTCAGTGTCACACTTTATCAATCCCCAGAGCCAAAACATATCAAAACATTCAGTAAAAACACACTGTTCATTTAAAAATCGATTACACATATTAAGATCAATCTTGTGGCATCTCAAGGAAGCATCGGTTTTCACTGCCAACACGACCCCCTAGTGGTCGGGAGCATTTACGTTGAGTTGTGGCTTAATTGCGTTGTGTTGTGAGCTTGTTTGCTTTTTTAAATTTAGTTTTGAGCTTATGTTTGCTTTTTGAATTTGTGTTGTGAACTTATGTTTGCTATTTTAATTTAGTTTTGAGCTTGTTTGCTTTTTTAATTTCGTTGTGTTGTGAGCTTGTTTGCTTTTTTAATTTCGTTTTGATGTGCACTATTGGGCCACCATATAAATACGCCAGTCACTCCAGCATACACAGATCACCACCTAAAAAGTTGTTGCAGAAAAGCAGATTTACAATGTACTGTTACAGATGAAAAGCAGATGTACTGTTACACTCTCACACACTGCCTATCTTTATACAGCACAGAATCTATATACAGCACAGCACTCTCCACCAGTATGGTACGAATTAGGGTTCAAAACTCCTTTTAATTTGCTAAAGGTTCATCAATCTCAGGAGGTCAGATTACATATTATATGAAAAACGAAAGAAAATTAAACACACACACACACACACACACAAAACATTATTTGATTTAATTTTAAAAACCTTGATTTCATTAAACATTAAATGAACAATAAATGGTACAAATCTAAAAAATAAAAAAAATAAAAAATAAAAATATAACAGAATGGGCTTAATAGTGTGTGTGGAATGTTGTTTTATAATTATTTATTTGCATATTTATAAAAAAATATTTGATTTTTTTTTCTTACAGTAACTTGGATGAATGACAAAATTACAATGTGCCTAAAATTGAGAAAATTTAAAAAGTGATGATTTTCTTCTGTTAGAATGTTAATGAACAATTTTTTTTTCACATAACAATAATATACAAATTATTTATAAAATTACATTACAAAATGTACATAATCCCTAAATTCCTAAGATTCAATTTCTCAAATTTTCAAATAAAAATAATATTAATTATAATTTGTTTTATTATGATTAATATTATTTTATTTGAAAAGAAAAAAATAACTTGCAGTTCTTTTTTTAAGATTGGTATATGTATTAAAATATTGCATTTACATTTACATTTAGTCATTTAGCAGACGCTTTTATCCAAAGTGACTTACAAATGAGGACAATAGAAGCAATCAAAACCAACAAAAGAGCAACAACATGCAAGCGCTATGACAAGTCTCGGTTAGCCTAATGCAGTACACGTAGCAAGGTTTTTCTTTTTTTTTAACAAGTAGATAGAATATAGAAAAGAAAGCTAGTGTTTTAGTTTTTTAAGAAAAGCTAGCAGTTAGAGAATAAATATGCAATTGACAGAGGGTCAAATGTGTGTGTGTTTTTTTTTTTTAATAAAAAGAAGGGAGATAGATAAAATAAAATTAGAAAAGAGAATGCTAGAGTTAGAGGGTAAAATAAAGATGGAAGAGATGGGTTTTTAGCTGTTTCTTGAAGATGGCTAAGGATTCAGCTGCTCAGATTGAGTTGGGCAGGTCATTCCACCAGATGGGAACAGTTAATGAAAAAGTCAGTGAAAGTGATTTTGTGCCTCTTTGGGATGGCACAATAATGTGGCGTTCACTTGCAGAACGCAAGCTTCTAGAGGGCACATAGGTCTGGGGTGCAGAGCCAAAGGTGGTTTTGTATGCAACATTAATGCCTTGAATTTTATGCGAGCTGCTATTGGTAGCCAGTGCAAATTGATGAACAGAGGTGTGACGTGCGTTCTTTTCAGCTCATTAAAGATTAATCTTGCAGTGGCATTTTGGATTAATTGTAGAGGTTTGATGGAATTGGCTGGAAGACCTGCCAAGAGAGCATTGCAATAGTCAAGTCTGGACAGAACAAGAGCTTGAACAAGGAGTTGTGTTGCATATTCCGAAAGAAAGGGCCTGATCTTTCTAATATTATATAAATATATATATATATATATATATATATATATATATATATATATATATATATATATTTATGTTCATAATATTTTATATATATATATATATATATATATATATATATTCATTAATTGCTATGGGGAATTACAAAATAAATGAAGCACATAGTACACACCTAAATGATATTTTTTTTTACTGTGCAATTAAAGCAAAGTTATTTTTTGTAATTAAGATTGCATTGTAACTGAAATATATTTGAAAACTATTAATCGAAAACCAACAGATTATGTCAAAATTATGACAATGAATGATTTGAATTGTTGGATACAGTCTAGAACAGACCAGGGCATTGTACGGCCCCCGGGCCACATCTGGCCCTCTGGCTATCCTTGGCCGGGACGGCAGGAGGTAATTCATGAATTAAACGTAAATCTCAAATAGGTGTAATTAAGTGCATGCAAGGCAACAGCTATTATTATTAGGCCCTGTTATTAATAATAATAATAATAATATTGTTGTTGTTATTGTTATTATTTAATTTACATAGCCTATACGTCCGTTCGTTTGACCGTATCTGAAATGTGTTCGCATCCATGTAGGACAGCTTTCAAGAAATGGGAGTTTACCGTTAAATATTTTTCTTCATTACACATCTTGTTTGGCCTTATTTCGTATTATTGTAGGTTGAAAATAACCTAATTTACTTTGCTATGCAGACGCAAAATGTGAAACTGCAGTCTAAGCTAGCATTTTTATAAATATTTGTAAGATCTTATATATTCAGCATATTTTACTTAACCTGTTTTGTATCTTAATTATTTAATCCATAAATTAGTCCTTAAAACAAGTTTTTTATAAGAGCGACATTTGTTTAATTTTGATCAACAATAATGATCAACGAATTGGAGCAGGTCCTTTAGATCATTTTAAAACATCAAATAGCCTTCAATTTATAGGTTATAGCTGCATCTGTCTCGGATGTAGACTGGTGAAGATTTATTTTAATAAACCTGTTTGTGCGGAGTATGGAATGCACCTGCATGCAAGGAGGTGCCCGTGCAATGAGTTGCATTTTTCCTGACAATGTAACAACTTAAAATCAGTTCGAAACTAATTTTATTTCTGTAAACTCATAATAACAACAAAAAATTGCTTTTGTAAAATAATGAAAACAAACAGGATGCGCTTTCTGCCATCTCTGAATCTGAAGCGCGTTACAAAAAAACCCCGAAACTCCCCGAAGTGTAGGGCTGCCTCACAGACATGTGAAATATATCTATAGAACGTTTTAAAAACTTTTAAACGAACCAATTCAAAAACAAATATTCCCTGATTATTGCAATCTGTATGTAGGTTGCATTTCTCTCTAAAGGCGCGTCCAGTGTGGAGATGAGTCATTATTGTGTATTTCATCTTTGCAGGCGACAAGGACTCATAAACACTAGTTTATTAATAAATAATTAAAATATCTCCTTTTTTTCCAACACATTCATAATCATTAGGCGACTTTTGCCTGTGCTTGGTGGCAAACTTTATGCGTGTGTTTGAGCGCAGAATATATTGTAGCTCATTGGATTATGCCTATTAGCTTTAGGGGGGCAGCCATATTAAATACCCACTAGACGTCTCTGTTAAAGTTTTTAAAGCATTTTATAGCTACGCGTTTCCATATTCAGATTAATTCCGCTTTCAGAACTGTCACGTCCATAACAGAGAAATGTCCGTCCATAACATTGGTTTTTTTTCTCTGAAACACAAAAACGAATATATTAAAATATGTATATTTTATGTTTTGTGAAGTCAACCCTTTCCATTTGGCAACTATTGTTGCCTCTTTGCTGTGCATTGTAAATCACAGAAAGTCTACAAAATACGTTGTCTCCCAAAAACTCCGTTTTTTTTTTTTTTTTTTTGTCACGTCCGTAACGCATGTGTATTTTCCTCATCTAATAAAATAGGTTTATAGACTGATACTTTACTGATGTCTGGACTCTACTTTCAGGGGTTTAGAATAATATAAAGACATGGTTCAATATACTGGTAATGAATACATTCTATGAGAATTTATGTTTCAGGTTTTGACTGCGAATGTCACATCCGTAATCTTTGAAATACTTGATGGTAGTTTTTGAAACACTGCAAAAAAAAATTTTTTTAGCCCCAATCATCTCTGACTTTAAGAGAAAGCGCCAATGAATATTGGCTAGTGGATTTTGCATACCTGAGCCACTCCCCGTGTATACGGGTATAAATAGGCAACAGGTGCATCCACTCATTAGGTTTTCCGCTGAGGAGCCGAGAACATGTCCCTGGCAACCAGCGATGATTCAAGATTGTGGCATGGGGACATAACTTCTCCGTTCCCTCCATCAGGGAATGAGGGTTATGTACGTAACCGAGACGTTCCCTATCTGTCGGTCACTACAAGTTATGTCGTGATGACAAATAGGGTCCATGGAAAGCGCCACAAAACTGAACCCCGTCACAACCTTATGGCACTGCAAATGTTGACAAGCAAGCACGTGACAGACAAATGTCATGCAAAGACCGTAACCTTCCCATTGCCCCAGTACAAATTCGCTGACCTTGGTACCACAGGTGAGTACATCGCTGCTGATGATAGCCAAGCCGCTGTTCCTTTCACCACAGAAATTAGAAGGGATTTCGACCTTCAACAAAAGATTGCTTCAAGTCTTTCCTATTTGTTGTTACAGCTTGGCAGTTACGACGGGGAAGCGAGCCTTCTGGAGAAGGGTGCTACGGAGGCCACATCCTACCCATAGGGAGGTGACATGTGGAGACACTGATATGGACTGACCCAGGCCTGGGGCAGTACTACATATGGAATGGGTTTCTGAGGCAGGTCCTACCTAAGAGTAGGGATGGAACAATTGCCAGCAGAGACTGACAGAATGGTCTGTCAAAGGGAAGACATGGGTTTGCCAAGAGGGAAACCTTACCGTGGAAGAATACACATATGGTATTGCCCGCAGGGCACTCCGTGTGGAGTGAGCCCTCACCCCCAGGGGGCACGGCTCACCTTGAGATTGGTACGTCAAGGCGATGGCATCCACTATCCAGCGGGCCAACTTCTGCTTGGAGACAGCCTTCCCTTTCTGCTGACCTCCGTAGCAGACAAAGAGCTGCTCAGAGCTTCTAAAGCTCCGGGTGCGGTCCACATGTGCAGCACTCTTATGGGACACAGCAATGCCAAGGCTGGATCTGCCTCCTCCGAAGGCAGTGCTTGCAGGTTCACCATCTGATCGCGGAAGGGTGTGGTGGGAACCTTGAGCACGTATCCAGGCCAGGGTCTCAGGACAACGTGAGAGTAGGCCGGCCCGAACACAAGGCACTCTTCGCTCACCGAAAATGTTTGGCAGTCCCCGACCCTCTTGATGGAAGTGAGTTCCAAAAACCAGGTCCGGGTGGGCCAATACGGCGCAACCGGCAGGACCTGTTCCTCGTCCTTGCTGACCTTGCACAGTGTCTGTGCGAGAAGACTCACTGGGGGAAACGCAAACTTGCGTAAAGCCCAAGGCCAGCTGTGCGCCAGTGCATTCATGCCAAGGGGGCCTCGGTCAGGGAGTCATACAAATGACAGTGGGATGACTCATGGGATGCAACCAGGTTTACCTGAGCTTCCCCGAATCGACTCCAAAACAGCCGGATCGTCTCGGGATGGAGTTGCCATTCTCCAGGGAACGTGAGCTGTCGTGAGAACACATCAGCTGCACGATTGAGCTCCCCCAGGATGTGGATGGCGTGCAGTGACTTGCGCTGCATCTGACTCCAGAGGAGGAGATGGCGGGCAAGTTGTGACATGCGACGTGATCGTAGACAACCCTGCCGGTTGATGTATAGAGACAGCCGCAGTGTTGTCCGTGCGGACCAACATGTGCTAGCCAACTAGGAGCGGCCGGACCACCACAAGGCTAGTAGCACTGCCAGCAACTCGAGGCAGTTGATGTACCAAAGCAGTCGCGGCCCTGTCCAGAACCCCGAGGCTGCCTGCCCGTAGCACACCAGCCCGCAGTGGAGGCATCCATCGTGACAACGACATGCCGAGACACTTGCTCTAAGGGCACCCCGACCCATAGAAAGACAAGGTCCATCCAGGGGCTGAATGAGTGGCAACACGTTGGCGTGATGGTCACTGTACCGCAGCGTACATGCCCATCTCGGGACTCGGGAGTGTAACCGTCCCTGAAGTGGTCCCATATGAAGCAATCTGAGCGGCTAGACTGCGGATGCCATATGCCCCAGGAGCCTCTGAAAGTGTTTCAGTGGTACCACCATCCTGCCTCTGAAGGAACTCAGGCAGTTCAGCATTGGCACGAACTGGGCACGCTCATTGGTGAGACGCGCCACCACACTCACCGAGTCTAACTCCATACTGAGAAAGGAGTTTCCCATGCACGGATGAGAGCTTTCTCTTTTCCCAGTTGACCCGAAGCCCCAACTGGCTGAGGTGCCAGAGCACCAGGTCCCTGTGATCGCACAACTGTTCTCGTGCGCGAGCCATGCTTGAGACAGTTGAGGATCCTGATGCTCACTTCCCGTAACGGGGCAAGGGCGCCCTCCGTGACTTTCACAAAGACATGAGGGGACAGGGAGAGCCCGAAGGGGAGGACCCTGTACTGCCATGCCCGACCCTCGAACGCAAGCTGACTGTCTGTGTCAAAGGGAGAATCGAGACATGAAAGTAAGCATCCTTCAGGTCAACCGCTGCAAACCAATCCTGGGGTTGGATGCATCTGATGATGCGCTTCTGCATCAACATCTTGAACGGAAGCTTGTGCAAGGCCTGATTCAAGACTCACAGATCCAGGATTGGCTGGAGGCCACCACCTTTTTTGGGTACGATGAAGTAAGGGCTGTAAAACCCCTGCTTCAGTGGGACGGGTTGGGCAGCGCAAACGTCTCCCAACCGCAGTCTATTGGCCGCTGGCAAGAGGGGGCATCGTGGGTGAGAGTGAGGAGGCAGTGCGTCGCATATTGTCAGCCCACGAGCCTGAGAACCTGGAGGAAAAGGAAATTGTTCTTTCATTGACAATGTGGTTACTGCTTGGCCTTGAGCCCTCCTCCGGGGGAAGGAGCGGCACTGTCCTCGCCGTCTCCTGAGAAAGAGCAGCTTCCCACATCTCCAGGTTGCCCGTGTCAGGGCTGCTTTATCGCCTCCCTGGACAATTTCAGGGCCGGCTGGGACACGGGGGGGCGCCACACTCCTGCGAGAGGCTCGATGCACCGGCCTAGGTGATGATTCAGCACGGGGCGGAGCAGCTCTGTAGGACGCAGGAGGGTGCCCACGGCGATGAGCAGACAGGGGCTGGCCCGCAACGGAGCGGTGGCAGATGGTGCATCACGCCGTGACAAGATGTTGGATCGCCTCAGTCTGCTTCTGTACTGCTAAGAACTGCTGGGCACAGTCCTCGACAGTGTCGCCGAACAGTCCAGCCTGGGAGACAGGAGCATCGAGAAAGTGCACTTTGTCGACATCACTCATTTCAGTCAGGCTGAGCGCTCTTGGGCCACAAGTGTGGACATCGCCTTCCAGAGGGACCGCGCTATGACTTCCATTGCCTGTAGGGTGAGGTCAGTCACAGGGATTAAAGTTCTCCGTCGCTACGATGGATTTCTGTCAATTGGAAAAAATGAGTGGAAAAGAAACGTAGCGCATTTGTAGGAGGTCCTTGAAGAGAAAAACAAAACACAACGAACAGACTCATTCCAGAGGAATGAGTGAATCTCTGGTTTCACCTCTGAGAGTCTTAAAAGTAACTAAGGATCCAATACGATGCCTAAGTGTCTGGACCAAGATCCTGTCTTGTTAATCCTTATTCCCCCCAGAGATCAGAACTGCTAAAGAGAATCCACTTTACCAACGCAGAACAAAGGAAACTTCTGGCGGGAAAGATACCAGATCCAGATGGTAAATGAACCCTTGACCAGCCAAAGTATAAATTTACAAACTTATCAACAAACGCGCGATGGATTTACAGTCATAGGCCTGATTTAAACATATGCCAGAACTCCTCTCCCGGACACCTTCTGACCTCAGTACTCGCGGCCCCTCCTCGGGTGCATTCCTGAAAATTTGGCTTTTCAGGCAGACAAAGAAAACATGCAAAAGTGCGCCAAAAATCCAAAAGACAATATTCAGGACTTTTAAGTAATGAAAATGTATTCCCAAATTATGTGTATTACGCCTTAGATATGCTTGATATGTTAGTAAAACATACGCTATTTTAATCTATCCATTATAAGGTCGATACCATTTTAACCTATGTATTATGAGGGTATGAATATGTGTGTGTGTCATGCTTGGTGTTAAACGAAAGTATATTTTATTTACAACAACTCTGTGTAGATGAAATGCAGAAATTAGGTAAATCCCGTAACGTTATAACGTTTATCAAGATTATTAACAAAACCCTGCAAGGATTTTCGGTCATGTGATGACATGGGCAGCTCGTTAATTAATGCAGAGAAACGGAGCCTAGGAAGCTGAGCTCCACCTTGCAACAAGCGGATTGGTACCCCAGCTCCGGGGTGAGCCTAAAGTGGCCTGCTTAAATTCTAATGTTCAACTAAGGATCAACGCTCTTTGCCATGGTTTGAAAACTGCTTCAACTTGTGCGCTCATACGCCGCATCAAACCATCACCTCATTCCAAACTTCAAGGTCTTCAAGAAAACTTCTGAAACCGAGAAAGGAAAGAAGAACTTCTAGCGCGTCTCATCCAACCAGGCAACCCACCAATCACGGCCAGAATTCCCTAAGAGACATCAGACAAACAACAGTTCGCCAGCCAATCAGCTAAACCCGGGAATTCCCTCAACGAGACGAGGACGAGACTCGGCAGCAAACCTTCTAAACAAGTAAAACAAAATCTCTTATATATTGGCTGAAAACGGCGCAAAGTTGTTATTAATGGGAATGATAGAACTAAGCTCTGCTTTGTTGACTTTCTGATAACCACCGAAGTTGAGACTTCCTTCATAACTCATAAAAAACAGTTTGACTCCGTGGTATAATGAGCACACTCGCACCCTAAAGAGAGCAGCCCGGAAAATGGAGCGCAGCTGGAGGAAAACAAAACTAGAGGTATTTCTTATAGCTTGGCGGGAAAGTACCCTATCCTACAGAAAAGCATTAAAAACGGCTAGATCTGATTACTTTTTGTCTCTTCTAGAAGAAAACAAACATAACACCCGTTATTTATTCAATACAGTCACTAATTTAACGAAAAATAAAGCATCAACAGGTGTTGTCATTTCCCAAGAGCACAGCTGTAATGACTTTATGAACTACTTTACTTCCAAGATCGATACTATCAGAGATAAAATTGTAACCATGCAGCCGTCAGCTACAGTATCGCATCAGATAGTGCACTATAGATCCCCTGAGGAACAATTCCACTCATTCTCTATTATAGGAGAGGAAGAATTGTATAAACTTGTTAAATCATCTAAACCAACAACATGTATGTTAGACCCTATTCCATCTAAACTACTAAAAGAGCTGCTTCCAGAAGTCATAGATCCTCTTTTGGCTATTATTAATTCATCATTGTCATTAGGATATGTCCCCAAAATCTTCAAATTGGCTGTTATTAAGCCTCTCATTGAAAAACCACAACTTGACCCCAAAGATCTAGCTAATTACAGACCGATCTCAAATCTCCCTTTTCTGTCAAAGATACTAGAAAAGGTAGTATCCTCACAATTATATTCCTTCTTAGAGAAAAATGGTATCTGTGAGGAATTCCAGTCAGGATTTAGACCGTATCATAGTACTGAGACTGCTCTCATTAGAGTTACAAATGACCTGCTTCTATCATCTGATCATGGTTGTATCTCTTTATTAGTTCTACTGGATCTTAGCGCTGCGTTCGACACTATCGACCACAACATTCTTTTGAATAGACTAGAAAACTTTTTTGGCATTAGTGGAAGTGCCTTAGCATGGTTCAAATCGTACTTATCTGACCGCCATCAGTTCGTAGCAGTAAATGAAGAGGTATCATATCGATCACAAGTGCAGTATGGAGTACCTCAAGGCTCAGTACTAGGGCCGTTACTTTTCACGCTTTACATGTTACCCTTGGGAGATATTATCAGGAGACATGGTGTTAGCTTTCACTGTTATGCTGATGATACTCAGCTCTATATTTCTTCACGGCCCGGTGAAACACACCAAATTGAGAAACTAACGGAATGTATAGTCGATATAAAAAACTGGATGACGAGTAACTTCTTACTGCTAAATTCTGAAAAAACAGAGGTGTTAATTATCAGACCTAAAAACCCCACATGTAATAACCTAGAACACTATCTAACACTTGACGGCTGCTCTGTCAATTCTTCTTCATCAGTTAGGAACCTACGTGTGCTGTTTGATAGCAATCTTTCATTTGAAAGCCATGTTTCTAGTATCTGTAAAACTGCGTTTTTCCATCTCAAAAACATATCTAAATTGCGACCTATGCTCTCAACGTCAAATGCAGAAATGCTAATTCATGCGTTTATGACCTCAAGGTTAGACTATTATAATGCTTTACTGGGTGGTTGTTCTGCACGCTTGATCAGTAAACTACAGTTGGTCCAAAATGCAGCAGCTAGAGTCCTTACTAGAACCAGGAAGTATGACCATATTAGCCCGGTTCTGTCAACACTGCACTGGCTCCCTATCAAACATCGGATAGATTTTAAAATCTTGTTAATTACTTATAAAGCCCTGAATGGCTTAGCTCCTCAGTACTTGAGCGAGCTCTTATCACATTATAGTCCTCCACGTCTGCTGCGTTCTCAAAACTCTGGCCATTTGATAATACCTAGAATATCAAAATCGACTGCGGGCGGCAGATCCTTTTCCTATTTAGCGCCCAAACTCTGGAACAATCTACCTAACACTGTTTGGGAGGCAGACACACTCTGTCAGTTTAAATCTAGATTAAAGACACATTTCTTTAACCTGGCTTACACATAACACACTAATACACTTCTATTATTCAAATCCGTTAAAGGATTGTTAGGCTGCATTAATTAGATCAACCGGAACCGGGAACACTCCTCATAACACACGATGTACTCGTTACATCGTAAGAAGAATGGCATCTACGCTAATATTTGTCTGTTTCTTTATTATTTTGTTTCTCAGTCCGTGTCCGGATCAGACGGTGGATCGGCGCTGGGAGATGATGTCTGCGGCCCTGATCGTCAGCGGAGGCCGGACACCTGGATGAGCCCCGGGGACATATCCCCAGTGAAGGCCTCGACTTAAATACAATAAAACTTAAAATTAAACAAAATAACTATAATATAATAAAATACCTAACTACATAATACTATTATTGTTAGAAATTGCAACAATATAAAAATAGAAATATAATACATTTATACATTTAAAATTTAATTAAAACAATAAGTAAAAAAATAAATAATAATATCCTGGCCAGAGGAGAACTGAGCCTGGTTTCTCCCAAGGTTTTTTTCTCCATTCTGTCACAGAGGGAGTTTTGGTTCCTTGCCGCTGTCGCCTCTGGCTTGCTCAGTTGGGGACACTTAATTTCTAACGATTATCGTCAATTTGATTTCATAGATACTATTTAAACTAAACTGAGCTACACAATGACATCTCTGAATTCAATAATGAAATGCCTTTAACTGAAAATTGAGTGTTTAATCTTATTATTATACATTACTGACACTCTATCCTCCAATTTGATACTGTTAAGTGCTTTGACACAATCTGTATTGTTAAAAGCGCTATATAAATAAAGGTGACTTGACTTGACTTTTTATTAATACTAATTTAATATGATTGGTAACTTATGTCTTATTCTACTTCTTATTATATTGTTTTAAATAGAAATTTTAAAAAGCTTATAAACATACATTTTTGAATTTGACCTAGATGAAAATGATGACATTGCATAGGTAAAAAGAAAATACCCCTGTAAGTCACTTTAAGGAGTCAAATGTCACCTTGTATTAGGAAGGCTCATTTTTGATCAGAGTTTTTTATTATTGATTAGCAGGTGCTCGTAATTTTTTTTTTTTATTAGGAGGCCAAATGCTCCTAATTACAAGAAGAAAAACATGGCTCTTAAACTGGGTGTGTGACAGGTATGGCTGTGGAGTGGGGTTTGTCCGAGGAAAAATTTCAGTCAAAAGATTTTTTTATTTTTATTTTTTGCTTTAACCCCTGCAGTCGCCAAACGCAGCTCCTGCACCAACCTCAGGTTGGTACTACCCTCGAGCATTTTAGTGCCTTGGTTTGGTGTGTTTGCAGGATAGCCATGGCATGCAGGATAAGCACTATAAGCAGCACGATAAGCTTTGGCCTCGAGAGTATTGTGTATACAACACAATAACAAGACGCAATACTATAGACTGAAGCTGAAAATGGCTCCTAAATGTTTCAAATAACACTTTCCACTGAAAACAAGAGCGAAATGACAAAGCAGCTGGCAGCAAGGTGCATTTCTATACATTTGATGTGCGTTTCTATGAGTTTTTCAGTCTCAGGTGGGGTTAGGGGTCTTTCTAATAATTGTTGCAATCAAGAGGGAAGTGCGGACGCTTTGAAATTCGATTGGCTTAGTTAAAAGACGGGCGAATGATGAGACTTGAACCCAAGAGTGTGTAAAAAGTCTAAGAAAGAAACCAAAAGGAAAGGAAACTTTACAAATCTTTCAGCTTCGCCCTCTGAGCAGAATCCAAAATTGTATCGTGAAATTCACCTCAAAGTGAACTATGAATCATTTGTTAGTGCTCTGAATGCATAAATACATCCATTGGTTCTACTTGCCTACCAAAAACTAGAAAAAAGAAAGTTGGAAAAATAAATATTCCCCCCAAACTGTTCACAGGAATCAAATTTATCTAAAAAGTCTGATCTGCCTTCTGGTGTCAACAGACAGTTTTACCCATGCAATGTGATCTGAACCATTATTTAAATGTCTTGAACCAACACACTCTCATGGCAATTCATAACTATTTTACATTTTGGCGAATTGGTGGCTAGCTTATTTGAATTTGTACAGTCTCTTTCCCACTGATGGTTAGATTTAAGGCAAGGCAAGTTTATTTATATAACACATTTCATACACAGTGGTAATTCAAAGTGCTTTACATAAAAGGAAGTAAAATAGTCGTTTAATAAAAACAAGGAATGAAAAAAAATAATCACAACAATAAAAACAAACATAAAAATTTGATTTAAAATTAATTTAAAACTGTTAAGGATAGAAAATGAAAAAACAGTCGAATCAGTTCGAATGTAGCACAGTTTAGGGGAGGATCTTCATGCTAATGAATCAAATCATACAATTTTATGAGAAATTTACATTGATGCATTTGGCAGACACATCCTTTTTATCCAAAGCCAATCCAAAGAATTCTTGCTTGCCCTGGGAATCGAACCCATGATCTTGACATTTCTTGCACCATGCTTTACCATTTGAGCTACTGGAAGAAAATCGCCGTTTTGTAAAATAGTTACATTTCCTCATGACATCTGACTGCTTGTACACATTCTTGAAGGTACAAAATAAAGATCTGGTTTGTTCTGGTCTAAAGTTGGAAAAATAAACCCAAATTTTTATCAAAATGAAAAGAGGTGGCTATGAATTCAAGAAGTGGCCCTCGATGTGGGGATTTGCTGAGGGCCTTCCACTTTAAACCCATTGTTGGTTGAATGGTTGAGCTTTTTCAGGCCTTGGTTGAAATCATGGCAAAGTTTTGAGTGACAGCGACTAAGCAGCATCCTCCAGGGATGCATTACATGAGTCTAGATGTGTAGGAGGAGAAATAGGAAGGAAAGGAAGGAGAAAGGGTGATATAAAAGCTAAAAAGGTGACAAAATCCCAGTATGCCATTTTGAGAATTCTGGACATCAGTGAATAATTCAACACACCAGCATTATTTATGCTGGGAAAAGCTCAGATCAAGAGGCCGAGATCTTCTGTACAACGCTTGACAACTTGTAGGTGAACAAATATCAGCCGTGCATGATACACACTATACCAAACATGCAACAGCGTCCACGCATACACTAAAAAACAATGAAGGATGTCCCAGTTGGGCTAGTTTGTGTGTGGATGATTTATTGACTCAGTTTTGAGTCCTAAACTTTTGTTTCAGTGGGAAAGACCTCCTGCTGAATCCAAGCAGTAAATTCTGCTGTCCGTTGTAAGTTTACGATGATTGAACAACCTAAACAAGATGAGAAACAAATGGACATGATTTCAGTCATGCTGAAGAAATCACTCACTATTGGCGGACTATAGAACGGGACTCATTCCTCAGACAATGTTCTAGAACACGTTCCTCAGAGGAAGTTCAATATGACACTATTTGTGGGGGAATTACAGGCATCAGTTAACTCAGCTACCATTTGCAGACATTTTTGCTGATGTGAGAACAGTTTTGAGGTGACTTTGAAATTTAAGGTGAAGCAGAAAATGGAAGTGAAAAAGGTTTATTAGTCTGTGCAAAATATAAGCTGTGTTCCAAAACCTAATGAGCCACCTAAAAAGAAAGCATTTTAAGGCATCATAGGGACACTTCAGATGTGACTGCTGTGTTCTAAGATACCTCATACCTGAGCCAAATTATATAACATATATAGTTCACAAAGAAGGCAATTCCTCAATGCATTGCGACTAATATATATATATATATATATATATATATATATATATATATATATATAATCTTAGATGCATAATACATAATCTTAGAGACACAATATTTGTGTCCTATATATTCTGTATGCTTATTAAAGTATCGGTGTTGTTGCTATTAACTAAAATTTAAAATATTAAAAACAGTTTTCAGTAATTAAAATAAAGCATATAATATAAAACTGTGTAAATATATATATATATATATGACACTGTAGAGTATTAATCAGTTTAGCAACATGCTAAAATCAGACTCCGATTGAAAACCCTTTTAGGTTAATTCCTGAGAAACTTGTTAAACCAATAACTCAAACAATGGCTTGGGTTTGGGGGTGGGGCTATCTGTTTGGCAAACCAATAGCTGATGGAGAGAGTGTTTAGGAAACCTGTTTGTTTTTGCTAATTCATGTGGTAGTGCTATAGTGATGTAGAAATGGTACATTTCACCTTTCATTTATGTTCACTCATAACTTAAAAAGCGATGTCAGATCTGTACACAGTTTAGGTCTTTGATAAAGGGTACAGATAAATGAGGACTAAAGCTTCCATTACTATGGAGATAAAGTGTATCCCACATACTTATATTTTAGCCAATGTATCCAAATAGTAAGTCTTTACAGTTTTATTTACTCATGTTTGTTCTCAGGAGTTGAATTTGTGGGTCATATTGTACTGTCTGACGAAATCTCTCTTTCTCTCTATTTATGACTATAGATCTACATTTATTCAACATTTTTTTTAATTGTTGAATTGAGTTGATGTTTCTCCACTAAATAATGCATGGGGTCACTCTCTGGGTGTTTTTTCCTGTAAGTGAAAGGACTGTGATGGTAGCTATCTGTTGGCGTGTCTTAAAGTTGGAACCAGAACTTTGCTGTTCTCTTCTGTATTTCAGAGAGCAGAGGGAATCTGCCCAGTTCTGCCCTGCAGCCGAGACTTGGGGCGTCTCTATGAATTCCCAAGATGTTTTTGCAGAACTCAAGGTGGAAAATTTCAGCAGGGTTTTTGTCCCATGATTCATAGTTTAGTTTAAATTTGGGGCCCCAGATTTCACAGCCATAGAGAAGAATGGGTTTGATGATGCTATCAAAGATTTTCAGCCACAGTTTAATGGGTGGGTTGAATTTGAACAGTGGTTTTCTTATAGTGTAAAAAGCCTTGCGTGCCTTATCCATCAGATCTTTTATTGCAGTATTGAACTGTCCAGCGGCTGAGATTGTCAGACCAAATAATTATAACAGGTGACATGATTAATAATTGTTCCCCAAATTGTAAACTCATATTTTTTGTCAGAAAGACTAGGTTTTTTCTGAAAGGTCGTGATTTTTGTCTTCTCCACGCTTATCGGTAAGGCCCAATCATTACTGTACTTTTCCAAAATGGAGAGACTTTGGTGCAGCCCCTCTTCGTGAGGCGACAGCAGCAGAAGGTCATTGTCGCTGCAACACCTTCCTTTTCTTTAAGATGTTACTCTGAGGGGGTTCAACAGAAATTCGATTGGTACTGAAAGACAAAACCACTTCAACAAATATTCTTTTTTTCTATTTTATTCCCACAAGTGCACATTTATATAATTACCACAAAAAAATAAATAAAGAATATGAACAAACAAGCAGTCTTTGTCTCTGTGTAAATGAGTCAATGTAATAAATTAAACTTATCAATGTCCAGACTTTAGATGTGATGAGTATAAATCCACAAGGTTATTGTCCTCAAAACAGGACTTAAAATGTGTAGGCAGGTAGCATTAGTTCAACCAACAAGTTTCCCTCTACCAAACAAACTAACTTGCTCGTCGGTGACCAGGCTTATATCCGGTAACCTATGCACTAGCGTCCTCAAGCGGCTCCTAGTGGTATTACCCTTGAACCAGGTACCTCTTTTTAAGCAATACCCAGTGAAAAATACAATAATAAAAAAAACAGGTAACGTTTAGACCATTACAGTGCATAGGAGGCATTTGATTTCTCTGCCCTTGAGGGTCAGACCAGGACAAGAGGACTTATCAAGTGCTGATGCCAGTTCGTTAATATAGATATTAAACAGAGTCGAGCTGAGGCTGCAGCCTTGATGGACTCCTTTCATCTGACTGAAATAATCAGTCCGTTTGTCATTGATTTTGACACAACATTTGTTCCCATTATATATGTCCTTTTTAATGTCAGATGTCCTTCCTCCTATTCCACTTTGGATAAGTTTTAGGAAAAGTCCATTTTGCCATTCCGAATCAAAGGCCTTTTTGAAATCAATGAAGCAGACAAATATTTCCCCTTGTTTTGTCTGCTGAACGTGTTTTTGTATGAGTGTGTGGAGTGTGTAAATGTGATCTGATGTTCTGTTTTGGCATAAATCCAATTTGACAGTTGTTTAGAATTTTGTGTTTTTGAATGAACTGAACTAATCTGTCATTAATAATAGAGCAGAATAGTTTTCCGAGGTTACTGCTGACTGTGATGCCCCTATAATTGTTTGGGTCGTACTTCTCGCCTTGTTTAAAAATTGGAGTTATTAGATTTTCTTTCCAGATTTCAGTAAAGTGTCCTGATTTTAATACAAAATCGAATAATTTCAGAATAGCATCTTTCAATTTGGAACTAATGTGTTTCAGCATCTCATTAGATATTCCATCCAAGCCGCAGGATTTTTTTTATTTTTTAGGGATTTCATTTGGCCTATTAATTCATTTAATGCTATTGGCTTGTCTAAATGGTTTAGCTGCTCTTTTGTAGGGAATTCTAGGTCATATAATTCTTTTGGTTAAGGGTTGGTTCATTTTGTGAATAGAGTTTTCCGAAATGTTCAGTTCAGATGTTTGGGTCGTGAATGGGAATGTGTTTAGTGTTTTTTGTGAATGTGTTTTTTGGATATGTGTTCAAAAAAGAATTTTGATTGACTGCCTCCTCCATCCTGTTGAGCTTTATTCTCATGTGATCAGCTTTTTTTCTGTATTAGCAGTGACTTGTATATTTTAAGGGTTTGTTGATATTTGACTCGTGTTTGTTGGTTTGCAGGGTATCTGTGTTTTTTATTTGATAATGATCGTAATTCTTTTCTTAGTTTTTGGCATTCTTTATCAAACCAACCAGTTTTAGCAATTTCTTTTTTACATCTGTAATGTTTTCTTTTTCTCAGGGCTTTTTTGACCACTGTAGAAAAAAATAGTAGTTAATTGTTCTGTTGCTAAATTGATAATTTTCTTTTCTTCACTAAATGAAGTTTGTAGAAATAAGTATATCATGTTCTCCACATGAGTGCTGTGGAGCTCAGCTTCATATTGGGCAGGACTGTCTTTACTTCATATAAATTTGAAGGGGAGGGGGTACAGTTTAACCTTCTGCTCTGAAGATGGCAGATGATTCACTGACGTGACCTGAGACGTCAGTGAATATATTCATTTAAATGGGGCAGCCCGAGAGAGCGAAGCAGCAGCACAGTACATTACGCCATTACAGATCTAGACCAAAGTAAAATCGATTATGATTTATGGGGCAGTTGTCGCCTAATGGATAGAAAGTCGGACTTGTAACCCGAAGGTCGTGGGTTCGAGTCTCAGGTCCGGCAGGGATTGTAGGTGGGGGGGAGTGAATAACCAGCACTCTCTCCACCCGCAATACCACGACTGAGGTGAGACCCTCGAGCAAGGCACTGAACCCCCAGCTGCTCCCCGGGCACCGTAGCATTGGATGCCCACTGCTCCAGGTGTATGTTCACTACTGTGTGTGTGCACTTGGATGGGTTAAATGCAGAGCACAAATTCTGAGTATGGGTCGCCACACATCACTTCCCTTTTTTTAAAAGATATGGATGCCTTAAGTACTTTCTCAAGAACAATGGCAGGCGCTTGATGGATCAATCAGGCCCGTTAGCATCTGCCTTCCTACAGCAGTCACTCAAACTTCAGTAGCTCTGACAATTAAAACCTCAGGTGGGAGAAATTGCACGGAGAGACGAAGAGAAAGTAAATGACAGAGAGGAGGGAAAAGTTGTCTGACAATTTAGCAACATAATAGTTTTAGCTGGCTTGCCTGCTGAGTTTGGCTTTTTTGAAATCGCAGAACAAAGCGACCATGATGAAGTATTACAGCCAGTAATTAGAATAGTGGTTCTCAAAGTGTGGGGCGCGCCCGCCGGGGGGGGCGCACGGGTACTGCAGGGGGGTGTAGACAGGGGCCGTTTCTCAATATGCGCTCTTTTCTGTACTTGCGTTCTTGTGAACTTGTGAAACGTTATCAGTCATCGCCCAAGTACTGTTCCAATTCAAAGTTCACATCTAGCCAAGTAGAGTTCAAATCCCCGGATGTGTTCTTGCTCCACCCCTTTTATCAAGGATGCATCAAGAGGGGACTTGTGCGAACTTGAGGCAGCCAGGTATCCCAGAATTCATTTCGCACCAATCAGCTAGCGTTAATGGTGGAGGGGAAAACCCGCATAATTTTCTAAATATTACTCTTATTGTGTCATGAAATGCAGTTCTAAGATTATTTCAGGCGAGAATGTAGCTGTTTAAAACTCAAATCTGCGGTTTATTTATAAAGACAGCGCCTATTTGAAAATTTGCTTCACCGATTTCGGAGACGTGAGTTCCAGGCAATCACCGGGTGCTCAGTGGTCATGTTTCCGCATAAAACAGCCTCACCTCGGCTAGTACTTCTGACATTTGCTGCTGGCTCTGATGTCTCTGTAGTGGTTAAACATGAGGTAAAATTTGTTTTGGGTATATCTAACAGGTAATCTTTGGTCTCATGAATCTATTATTTCTTCCCGGTCATATCGTTTTGGCTGAGCACAAAGTTATGTTTCATAAATTATTTATTTATTAATCGCAATACAGTGCAGACTTTGTTGCGTACATTTGACTGAATGCTTTTGTCTTTATTTCCTATTACATAAGTCTTATAGTTTATACTTTTATAATGGCTATTATTGTTCATTGAAATTTACATTTACCAAAAAAGGTAGAGTTGTGCTTGTCATATTTAATTTTATTATACATTCAGTGAAGATTCCTAACAAACTTCCTGTTTGTTGCTGCCGCGTGTTTTGAGCTCCGTCAAGTTAATTCTATCGTCTATTTTCTAATACTGAAATCTATTTTACACACCATCATTTTCGTTTCTATAACGTTTGAATATACCCCCTATCGTATTCTACAACAAAAACAATCAAAGCGCCTTATTATCACTAGTTTTATTTTGATTTCCAGAGTCCGCTATTAGCTTATAGCCCGTTAGCACCATGGAAGGTTGCCGCTAATCTCGCTTAATTGCTAATACTCTGTTCACACACATTACCATTGTTTTACTCACTGCTACTTGCTTTAATGGCGGATGTGTGTCTACCTTTGAGTGCAGGCGAGGACACGTTCGAGCTACATTTGGTGCAGCTGGAGCTGGAGGCCGTGGAGAAGCAGATCCGCGAGCTGGTGGAGAAGCAGGCCCAGCTGAGAGAGCGGCGAGCCGCGCTGGAAACATCCCGGGCTGACGCTCACAAGTCCGGGGTAAGTATACAGCGCGCCGCTAACACTCCCACCACCTCTACTCCGTGTGTTTCTTTGCACAGACCCAGTGCACCCAGGACGCGATCTTCCCAGATGTCCTTCACTCCAGCGCCGGGACACCACGGACCCTGGGTGCAGCAGCAGCGGAAGACGTGAGCCAGGGCCCGCGCGAGGACCTCTCCCCCTCCACCGCCTCCGGTCTTCGAGATCTCCACCCGGAACCGCTTCGTTCCCCTCCGCGAGACGGACCGCGACGCTGTGATCGTCGGAGACTCCATCGTCCGGCACGTCCGTGCTACGCTAGCTGAAGGTAAAGCGCACACTCACTGTTTCCCTGGCGCTCGTGTTCTCGATGTTTCTGCGCAGATACCCGCGATCCTGAAGGACGACGAGAGCATCAGCGCAATCGTGCTGCATGCGGGGGTGAACGACACCAGGCTGCGGCAGACGGAAACACTGAACAGGGACTTCAAGAGCCTGATCGAGGCGGTGCGCAGCGCATCACCCGCGGCGACGATCATCGTGTCTGGACCGCTTCCCACATATCGACGAGGACACGAAAGGTTCAGACTTAGACTTTTTGCTTTAAACGAATGGTTATTGTCATGATGTAAAGAACAGAAACTGCTCTTTGTTAATAATTAGAATCTTTTCTGGGAGCGTCCTAGGCTATTCCGCGCGGATGGCCTGCACCCCAGCAGAGTCGGAGCAGAACTCACGTCGGACAACATCTCCAGGACTCTAAGCTCCATCTGACTAGTAAGCCCATTCTCAAATAACTGCTATGATGACTTTTGTTCTGCCCACTTAAATGATAGAAATACTTGTGCTGTCCAACCTATAAAGACTGTGTCTGTCCCCCGAACAGTGAAGCCAAAATATAAATTTAATGCAGGATCCAGAAATAATCTGATCGTGATTAAACCAGAAAAATGCAAAACAAATAAACAAAAGCAATTTTTAAAGCTTGGGCTCCTAAACATTAGATCACTCGCAACCAAAGCAGTTATTGTAAATGAAATGAACACAGATAATAGTTTTGATGTGGTCTACTTGACTAAAACCTGGCTCAAACCAAATGATTATATTGGTCTAAATGAGTCTACTCCATCAAGCTACTGTTATTAGCATGAGCCCCGTCAGACTGGCCGTGGCGGCAGTGTTGCAACAATATGTAGTGATATTCTCAATGTTACCCAGAAAACAGGATACAGGTTTAACTCATTTGAATTACTTCTGCTTAATGTTACACTGTCAGATATGCAAAAGAAATCTCTCCTATCTCTTGCTCTGGCTACTGTGTATAGACCGCTAGAGCCGAATACAGATTTCTTAAAAGAATTTGCAGATTTCCTCTCAGACCTATTGGTTACTGTTGATAAAGCGCTAATTGTCGGAGATTTTAACATTCACGTTGATGATACAAATGATGCGTTAGGACTTGCGTTTACTGACCTAATAAATTCTTTTGGAGTCGAGCAAAATGTCACCGGGCCCACTCATCGTTTTAATCATACGCTAGATTTAATTATATCGCATGGAATTGATCTTACTGACATAGATATCGTACCTCAAAGTGATAATGTTACTGACCATTTCCTAGTATCATGCATGCTGAGTATTACTGATATTAACTATATGGCTCCGCGTTATCGTCCGGGCAGAACTATTGTTCCAACCACTAAAGATAGATTCAGAAATAACCTGCCTGATTTATCTCAACTGCTCTGTGTACCCATAAATACACATGAACTAGATGAAATGACTAGCAACATGGCCACTATCTTCTCTAATACAGTGGGTACGGAAAGTATTCAGACCCCCTGAAATTTTTCACTCTTTGTTATATTGCAGCCATTTGCTAAAATCGTTTGTTCATTTTTTTTTCCTCATTAATGTACACACAGCATCCCATATTGACAGAAAAACACAGAATTGTTGACATTTTTGCAGATTTATTAAAAAAGAAAAACTGAAATATCACATGGTCCTAAGTATTCAGACCCTTTGCTGTGACACTCATATATTTAACTCAGGTGCTGTCCATTTCTTCTGATCATCCTTGAGATGGTTCTACACCTTCATTTGAGTCCAGCTGTGTTTGATTATACTGATTGGACTTGATTAGGAAAGCCACACACCTGTCTATATAAGACCTTACAGCTCACAGTGCATGTCAGAGCAAATGAGAATCATGAGGTCAAAGGAACTGCCTGAAGAGCTCAGAGACAGAATTGTGGCAAGGCACAGATCTGGCCAAGGTTACAAAAAAATTTCTGCTGCACTTAAGGTTCCTAAGAGCACAGTGGCCTCCATAATCCTTAAATGGAAGACGTTTGGGATGACCAGAACCCTTCCTAGAGCTGGCCGTCTGGCCAAACTGAGCTATCGGGGGAGAAGAGCCTTGGTGAGAGAGGTAAAGAAGAACCCAAAGATCACTGTGGCTGAGCTCCAGAGATGCAGTCGGGAGATGGGAGAAAGTTGTAGAAAGTCAACCATCACTGCAGCCCTCCACCAGTCAGGGCTTTATGGCAGAGTGGCCCGACGGAAGCCTCTCCTCAGTGCAAGACACATGAAAGCCCGCATGAAGGACTCCAAAATGGTGAGAAATAAGATTCTCTGGTCTGATGAGACCAAGATGGAACTTTTTGGCCCTAATTCTAAGCGGTATGTGTGGAGAAAACCAGGCACTGCTCATTACCTGTCCAATACAGTCCCAACAGTGAAGCATGGTGGTGGCAGCATCATGCTGTGGGGGTGTTTTTCAGCTTCAGGGACAGGACGACTGGTTGCAATCGAGGGAAAGATGAATGCGGCCAAGTACAGGGATATCCTGGACGAAAACCTTCTCCAGAGTGCTCAGGACCTCAGACTGGGCCGAAGGTTTACCTTCCAACAAGACAATGAACCTAAGCACACAGCTAAAATAACGAAGGAGTGGCTTCACAACAACTCTGTGACTGTTCTTGAATGGCCCAGCCAGAGCCCTGACTTAAACCCAATTGAGCATCTCTGGAGAGACCTAAAAATGGCTGTCCACCAACATTTACCATCCAACCTGACCGAACTGGAGAGGATCTGCAAGGAGGAATGGCAGAGGATCCCCAAATCCAGGTGTGAAAAACTTGTTGCATCTTTCCCAAAAAGACTCATAGCTGTATTAGATCAAAAGGGTGCTTCTACTAAATACTGAGCAAAGGGTCTGAATACTTAGGACCATGTGATATTTCAGTTTTTCTTTTTTAATAAATCTGCAAAAATGTCAACAATTCTGTGTTTTTCTGTCAATATGGGGTGCTGTGTGTACATTTAATGAGGAAAAAAAATGAACTTAAATGATTTTAGCAAATGGCTGCAATATAAAAAAGAGTGAAAAATTTAAGGGGGTCTGAATATTTTCCGTACCCACTGTACATTAGAAGCTGTTGCGACCATCAAATTGAAAAAGGTTAGAGAAAAACGTATTGTGCCATGGTACAACAGTAATGCCCATTCTCTCAAGAAAGAAACTCGTAAACTTGAGCGCAAATGGAGAAAAACTAACTTGGAAGTTTTTAGAATTGCATGGAAAAACAGTATGTCCAACTATAGACAGGCTTTAAAAGCTGCTAGGGCAGAGCATATCCGCAAACTCATAGAAAATAACCAAAACAATCCAAGGTTTTTATTTAGCACAGTGGCTAGATAAACAAACAGACGCCACCCGATCTAAATATTCCCTCACAATTTAATTGTAATGACTTTATGAATTTCTTCACTGATAAGATACATCAGAAATACAATAACAAATGTAGATTCTGCAGCGTCTAGTACTTCAGCTCCATTCATCGCACCCAAAGAAAAACTGCAGTGCTTTACAACTATAGGACAGGAAGAGCTAAATAAACTTATCACTGCATCTAAACCAACAACATGCCTATTAGATCCTGTACCCACTAAATTACTGAAAGAGTTGTTACCTGTAGCAGAAGAACCGCTTCTCAATATTATTAACTTATCGATATCTTTAGGTCACGTCCCAAAATCATTCAAGCTGGCGGTTATTAAGCCTCTTATTAAAAAACCACAACTAGATCCTAATGAACTAGCAAATTACAGACCCATTTCTAACCTTCCGTTTATGTCTAAAATTTTAGAAAAAGTTGTGTCTGCTCAGTTGTGCTCCTTTTTGCAAAAAAATGATCTCTATGAAGAATTTCAGTCAGGTTTCAGGCCCCACTGTAGCACAGAAACCGCACTTGTTAAAATTACAAATGACTTGCTTCTTGCTTCAGACCAAGGCTGCATCTCATTGCTAGTTTTACTTGATCTTAGTGCTACGTTCGACACTATAGATCATGACATACTCATAGATCGATTACAAAACTATATGGGTATTCAAGGGCAGGCTTTAAGATGGTTTAGATCCTACCTGTCTGATCGCTACCACTTTGTTTATTTAAACAGGGAGTCATCTCAGTTATCACCAGTGAAGTATGGAGTACCACAAGGATCATTCCTAGGTCCTCTGCTATTTTCAATATACATGTTGCCCCTTGGTAATATTATTAGAAAATACGGGATTAGTTTCCATTGTTATGCTGATGATACTCAACTATATATCTCAACAAGACCAGATGAAACTTCTAAATTATCTAAGCTAACAGAGTGTGTTAAAAATGTAAAAGATTGGATGACCAATAATTTTCTCCTATTAAATTCAGATAAGACAGAGATATTACTTATTGGACCAAAAAACAGTACACAGAATCTCTTGGATTATAATTTGCAACTAGACAGATGTACTGTTACTTCCTCTACAGTCAAAAATCTGGGTGTTATATTAGACAGCAACTTGTCTTTTGAAAATCATATTTCCCATGTTACAAAAACAGCATTCTTCCATCTTAGAAAGCTGTTACCTGTTTCTGATGCAGAAAAGCTAGACTGGACTATTATAATGCACTGCTAGCTGGTTGTCCTGCATCTTCAATAAACAAGCTACAGGTAGTCCAAAATGCAGCGGCTAGAGTCCTTACCAGGTCAAGAAAATATGATCATATTACCCCAATTTTACAGTCTCTGCACTGGCTACCTATTAAGTTCCGCATCAGTTACAAAATATTATTACTTGCCTATAAGGCCCTTAATGGTTTAGCTCCTGCGTACCTAACTAGTCTTCTACCACGCTACAATCCATCACGCTCCCTAAGGTCGCAAAACTCTGGACTTTTGGTAGTACCTAGGATAACAAAGTCAACTAAAGGAGGTAGAGCCTTTTCACATTTGGCTCCCAAACTCTGGAATAGCCTTCCTGATAACGTTCGGGGTTCAGACACACTCTCTCTGTTTAAATCTAGATTAAAGACACATCTCTTTAGCCAAGCATTCACATAATGCATCTCATAATCTTGTACTGCAGTTATATCTGATCAAACACACATTATTGTTCCTTAGCTTGGATTGAACAAATCATTTTTGATTGGTTGGAACAGCAGCTACGCTAATTATGTCTCTATTTGTTTCTGCCACGTAACTAGGATTTACACAAGCTTCAGTCTGGATCCAGAACACCTGAGAAGAGATGATGCCAACCCCTCAGAGGACCTCAGATGATGCCTACCCTCAGACAACATACAGAACTACCAAATTTCGCCATAAGTTAAATATATTAAGTTTCTACAATATATAAATATATTGTAGAAACTTCCTGTAAAGCTGCTTTGCAACGATTTGTATTGTGAAAAGCGCTATACAAATAAACTTGAATTGAATTGAAAGATAATCAGAGTATATGTGCACATATTACTTAAACCACATATTAATGTTTTATATTTTTAAAATGAAAAAGAAAAGGGTTGTGTTTTATATTTTGAAGAAAACGAAAAGGCAGTGGTGTTTGATATCATTTCGTTTTATTGTAATGCGTATACGTGTTGCATGAACCACATTTTTGTGGTTATTAATATGTTTAAAAGAAAACGAAAATAGGCAGTGGTATTTGATATCATATTTTGTCGTATTGTAAATACATACAGTGTAGATAACTGGAGTAGCCAAGGCAAGCTGACTGACGTTATCAAGTACGCTGCTGTTCCATTTGCAGAATTACTGGACTTGCCTCCTCCCGTCCTCAGGAGTTCGCATTCCCGAACTTTGAAAAAAGAAAAAAGTCCGAACTTTGCGTACTTGGTATTGAGAAACGGCCAGGGTTTTTAATGTTGTTAGTGAGGAGAAAAGGCCTGTGTGTCCTATGCCTTAGCGGACAGCATGGAACCCACAAAAAAAATAACAGAGTGAATAACAGTTATTCTCTCTATGCTATTTTTCAATGTTTAAAGTGATGCAGGTGTTTGTTTTTTTTTTCCATAATGTTTAGTGAAATTATTCAGTAGTCTGAGGTGGGATGGGGATTCGGGCGGGGTGGGGTGCCGGATTTTTTTTATAGGTTTAAAGGGGGGCGCGACCAAAAAGTTGAGAACCACTGAGTTAGAACCATTCTCTAATATAGAAGAATATCTGACACTGTGTGCGTTCAATATCTGTTTGATTTAAATGAACCCATGAGTCACATGTCAGTGAGCAATTGAATAAAAGAGAAATTAAGAGCATTTGCTTTCCCAAAATTAGAATTTGAGTTCATCTGTCTTCGGTGCTTGATCCTCTGACAATGAAATGAAAAGTTGTGCAGTTTGCAAAGTATATTTTTCCCCAGATACTGAGAGAGAGAGAGAGAGAGAGAGAGAGTCATCTTGCCTCACAACATAATCATATCTGAATTTATATTTCAGGATTCTCATAGGATTGCATGATCTAGCTAACTTCCAAGTTTGATGCTAATGTTAAAAGTAAAAATACATTTTAATAGCAAATAAATGTTCTATGAAATGCTGTTGCACAGTTACACAAAATAAGTCACCTTTTGTTAACCAATCCAGTCACAGAAGATTGTGACATTTGTGTTAACTTCCATGTTGCAAGTTCCTTTTTGCATAAAAACATGAACCATTATTACAAACACAGACACATCTTGAGTACAACGAAGTAGGAGAGATATTAGTTAGTTAGATGTGACTTATAGCTTTGTTTAATACTTCACATTTACGCTTCAACATTAAAACGTTGTAGCCATCCAAACGGTGGAAAATGTCTGGGCATGTGAATGATGGTATGGATAAAGGTTCAATAATGGACTCAGAAGACAGAATAGAGAAGATGGTTGATATCAATGTGAGTGCCGAGGCTGTAAGAGATATGAAACATAAAGACAAAGAGGACTTTGACATCCAAACAACGAAAACCCAAACACCTCAACAAACAGGTAACTGAGATTAATTGCTAATACATTTACTCATGAAAGCTGATGTAAACTGGATGAAGAAATGGAGAAGAAAATAGACTACTATAATGTCTGTCATTTTCAGGAAGTGATTCAGTGAGGAACAGAAGCTCCAGATCAGCTGTAGTGTGTTTGGTTCTGCTGTGTGTTCTTCTGCTGACTGCAGTCATACATAGTGCTGTGTGTCACACTCACTCAAGAGAGACAACAGCTCATATCCAAGAATGAAAATCTGACCAATGAGAGAGAGCAGCTAATGCTCAAGAACACAAACCTGGCCAATGAGAGAGAGCAGCTAATGCTCAAGAACACAAACCTGACCAATGAGAGAGAGCAGCTGATGCTCAAGAACACAAACCTGACCAATGAGAGAGAGCAGCTGATGCTCAAGAACACAAACCTGACCAATGAGAGAGAGCAGCTGATGCTCAAGAACACAAACCTGATCAATGAGAGAGAGCAGCTGATGCTCAAGAACACAAACCTGACCAATGAGAGAGAGCAGCTGAGAAATGAACTTCAGATTTGTGGTAAAGTTTCTATTGTCTATGCAATTATTTGCTATACAGCAGACATTTTAAAAACCATGGAGTTGGGTTGTGGTCTCTGTAACTTTCTGTGCACACAATATATGATTATTTTATCTGTTATAAGATACAGACAGATGAGTGTAAATAGGAATAAAAAGCTAACAGCTGAACTGTTTCTGTTAACAGTTGGATGGACTTGCTATCAATCCAGTTTTTACTACAAGTCCAATGAGCAGAGGAATTGGACTGAGAGCAGGAGATACTGTACAGAGAGAGGAGCAGATCTGATTATCATAAACAGCAGCCAGGAACACGTGAGTTATGTGTGTTTCTAGTGTGGGGGAAGTCGTGGCCTAATGGTTAGAGAGTTGGACTCGTGATCCAAAGGTTGCGAGTTTGAGTCTCGGGCCAGCAGGAATTGTAGATGGGGGGAGTGAATGTACAGTGCTGTCTCCGCCCTCAGTACCACGACTGAGGTGCTCTTGAGCAAGGCACCGAACCCCCAACTGCTCCCCGGGCGCCGCAGCATAAATGGCTGCCCACTGCTCCGGGTGTGTGTTCACTGCTGTGTGTGTGCACTTTGGATGGGTTAACTGCAGAATACAAATTCCGAGTATGGGTCACCATACTTGGCCACATGTCACTTCACTTTTTTTTATTATTTTTTTTTTTTTTACTAAAATAGTGTTTAGCAGCTAAATGAGAGATGATCAAATGAAGTGTCTATTCATGAAATAAATGTGCAACTGGTTCTTTTGCTCAGGATTTTGCTCAGAACATGTCTGGTGCTGCTGTAGTTTATATTGGTCTGACTGACACTGCTGAAGATGGCAATTGGAAATGGGTTGATGGCAGCACACTGGGCTCTAGGTGAGAAATCACTGAACTGAACTGATTATGTAATAAATGATTCTCACAGTCAGTATCACATCACACAGAAAGCAACACTGATTATCTTATGCTGATCTGTACTTTCAGCTTCTGGGCATCCAATGGACAAATAACAGAGCCAAATGGAGGAGGAACAGAGAATTGTACTGTGACTGTGGCTATACCTCCACAAGAGTGGCCTAATTTAGTAGGGTGGCTTGATGTTCCATGTAATAGAGATTATCAATGGATCTGTGAGAAGAGGATTTCACAAATCAAACTGCCATAGATACATCACACATCTTTTTGACACAAGTTCAACAGTACAAAACTTGTAATAACTTATCATCTAAAGCAGTATTTCTCAACCTTGTACCTGGCAAATGCCTACAACTTATGGAACGCCAAATGGGTCATAATTCGCCATTAATCAGATGCCTGGTGTCCAGAAAGCGCCTGTTTTTATGGCGTTTTAGTCGAAAAACCGCCGTAAATTACGGCGTTTTGTAGTACAGACGGCGTAAATTACGCCGTTTTCACAGCAGAACCGCCGTTAATATCGGCATTTATTGATGCAATCCAAAACGCCGTTAATTTCGCCGTTTGGCCATCCATAATACGACGTAATTTACGGCGCTCAGTCTGACAAAGACAGCGTAAAAAACGGCGTTTTCTCTAATATTAAAATCAGCCCCTCCTTTTCTACACAGTCCAGCCCCTTTAATGAAGTAACGTTACTCAGCCATGAGTAGTAGAATGTTGATCTGAATGGCGATCTGCTTCAAGGATCCTGTTTTGTAAGGTGAATGTGACCAACATGTGGAATTTCATCATGTGATATTTAAATTTTTCATTGGGTTGACGTGTATCTTCGTCTTCTTTATCATATGTAAACAAATTATACAATTTTATTATCCTTTGTGTATGTTGATGTTTGTCAAATGCAGTAAGCATACCCTCATAAGTATTGTTTTCTCTAGTGCAGTGGTCTGCGTTCATTGCAGCCATGCAGTGTTGCTTTAGTGACATGAGTTCGAGTATGAGGTCCGAAGTTCTTTTCTCTCCTTTCGGTTTGTTGTGTATTAGAATGGCTTTTCAATTTTGGAGAAACTGCCCTTTCTGCAAATAACAGGAATAACGGGAAAATTTATTATTCAACAGCCTACAAGAATCAGTTGAAAGCAGTGGCGTCGGTTTTTATTGTTGATTAAATTTGATATGAACGCACTTGTTTTGCTCGTTAAGCTATAGACTTGCTTGCAGTATGCCTTGAGTACAATGTTGAATAAAAAATGTCAAAAAGCTGGCCTTTTTCTATGGTGATGCACTGCTGCCATTATTATTATTTCCACTCAATTATGTTGTAATAATGCTATGTCATTAAAACGACATCATTTTCTCATTAAAACAATATATTTTTCTCGTAATAACATATTATGTCATAAAATCTATATATTTTTTCCCGTTATAGATATATAGTTACATTTGAGCCAGCTATAAGCGATTGTCCGCTACTGTCCCACAGTCCTGAGATAAACGAGGATCTGCACGCTGCAGGAGGGATCATAGAAATACACTGTTTTAAATGTGTTATTAGGATTAATCTCCAATCTGTCTACAATATATAGGCTATGCTATCCAATAACTGCGCTCAGACCCAGAGGATCTGACTCGTTTAAAATGATCAGATTAAAACAGTTATTTTGAATAATGGACTCTGGGCTTGGGATATTTCTTTGTTTGAATGACTCAAGTTTGATTTAACACCAAATCGAAATAAGAACAAACAAAAAAATAATAATAATAATAATAAATAAGTAAAGAGAATTGACAACGGTTTGTATTATTATTATTTCGTTTTGTTCGAGAAACGGAAAAACGAAAATTAAGCTAGTAGATGTATTTTTTATTATTATTTGTGAGTAAAATAAAATGAGTTTATGCTATTGTGCGTGGGCGGCCCTGAAACTACACTTTAAGCCTTATGTCTGTCCCATCACGCAGAATAATAACAATGTCTGGCTGCTGCATAGCTCTTGCAAATATAGGCTAGCCTATCTCATATAAAGCGCAACGGTTCGGCGGCGCTGATTTGCATTTTGATAACAGAGGAAAGAAATACATTATCTGCTTTATTTTGCGTACTTCCACAATAACAACAAAACGTTACAACTTGCTTTTGTAAAATAGGCCCTATGTCTATAGACGGCTTCAATGGTCTACTTAAATGAAACAATCTAAAACAAATTTATGTAATTCTTCAACAAGAGGTACTGTATACAGTCTTTCTAGTCCGAGCTCCTTATCTGCATTGTGCTTACACCCAAGCGCAGCATTCCTATAGTAGTTAGCCTAAAAATTAGCATTTAACACAGAATCAATCAGATCTGTTGAACAACAGGTTACAGAATTAAATGAAATATGCAAACCATGAAAATGTCTATGCTATTTCATTCAGTACAGCCTAGTTACATTTTAACAAAATCATGCTAAAGACATACATAAGAGCACAAAGTTATCATACAGCAATGGTTAATGAAAACTATAACAGCAATATATAGTTGCATGAATAATAAATAACTGATCAAATTATCCACCCCTAACCTAAAGTATTAACAACTTTTGATGCAATAAATATGGTATAATTTAACAATGTTAATCTTTCTAAAACAGAAAAAAAAAAAAAAAAAAAAAAACATCTTTCACAAAAGTCTGTCTCTTTTAAAGTGTTTACAATTAGCTATATTTGTTATTAGTACAATTCTTAACCCCACCCAGATCTTATAATTTTTTAAAGCCTGGCTAAGGCCATGTTCTGAAAAAAAAAAAAAGGCTACAATCTGTAATATAGGCTAACCAAAGGCCTATATCTTTCAGCTGCTGGCCACTTTATCACTAACGCCGTCCATTGCGCCACTCTTTGCCACCTAAAACACCATCAGCTCCGCGTTTGTTAGGCCTACTTATTAAACTAATTAAAGTAGTTTGTGCATTAGTAGTTAAAGTTGATTGGTGTTGGATTATTATCATTAGGTCTATTATTATTATTATTATTATTATTATTATTTCCATTTTAGGATAGCCTAGCCTAGGGGTGTAGAGATAGGAGGTTACAGCTCATCAATTATAAGATTAAACATAATTGTAATTACATGCGTTAGACATGCAAGGAAAATGCTTTGAAATGTGGGCAAGTAGCCTACAAGACTGGGGTCAAACTGGGGTCTTAAGCCCCTGATGTTTTGCTAAAAACCCCTGATCTTTTTAAAGATGGTCCATTCACTTCACTTTTATAGGCTAGGTATGGGATCATTTTTCTGTCTAAAGTATTGAGGTCACGGATAAAAAAATAAATAAATAAGCATGAAACCAAAATTTAAAATCGCAAGTAAAAATATATTGCACAAAATTTAAAAATGAAAGCAGATTTTTTCAGAATAGCAAACAATGGTCACGGATCGAAAGATAATAAGCGTAAATCAAAAATTTAATAACGCATTTAAAATCATATTGCACAAAACTTAAATATTAATGCAAAATTATACATTTTCTGCTCATATTTTAATTTTTTGTATGCGTATGCTGTTTTTCCTTTCGCTCTTGTTTCCACATTCTGCGCTTGCTTTCCCAAATGTTGCGGTTAGAGTTTCATGTAAATCAGGGCGGGTTTAAGCGTCATCATTGGTCCACTAGTTCTTGATTGACAGCTCCTCCTCAGCCAATCAGTCAAAGAGGGGCGGTGACGTCACTCCAGTGCGCCTCATTAGCTGCCGATGCTGTGTTCACTTGTACAGTTGAAAATGGATTATTGTCAGCTGGAGTAACATCTTTCTATACAGGACACTGTTATATTTGTCCATCTGTCACTGCTGTACGCCTGCCTGGCGATCCGTTAACGTTAAATTAGTAAATTGATAAGTTAATTATAAATGAATGTAGTATTTTTGCATTGACTAGGCTAGATTTGACTACTGATCAGTGAAAACAACAGTGTTACAGAGGAGACAGCTACATAGGCCAGGTGGATTTGATATACACAATGATTTATTTGGATGTTGTGTTTATTTACATATATAATTGCATAACACGGTCATATTAATGTCATAAATATATAAAGTTTGAATATAGCAACAATATGAAAGTAAAATAGCCAGTAGGTGGCGGCAAGTTTCTATCTTTAGAGTGAATCATTAAATCATTCATTCAAACGGCTGATTCGTTCAGTGAGGAATAAAGTGAATCATTTTATATCATTTTATTATATCATTTTATCAATAAAGAGGACACTGTTCTACTTTGGCTTTGTTTGGACTCTTCGTCGAAATACAGCAAAATGAGAAAATAGTTAGGCTACGTATTTAACTCACTCAAATTTACTTCGTTATATTGATTTTATACTACAGTTCAATAAACATTTGCAATGGTGCTGAAAACAACACTTCCTCATGTGATATTGCTTAACTGTATGCCATTTTATAATATCAGCGTAACATAAAATGTGATACAAAATTCAATGTGTTTACAAAACCAAAAACCAACAACAACCAATCAATGACATACTGTACATGAAAGACAAAGCTGCAAATCTGAGAGGGGAAAAAAATGCACATAACAAAAATAAGAAAAATATTGCAATCACGAGTGGGCAATATGACCACTATATGAGAAATTGTATTTATATATATATATATATATATATATATACACACACACACACACACACACACACACACACTCACTGGCCACTTTATTAGGTATACCTTGCTAGTACCGGGTTGGACCCCTTTTTGCCTTCAAAACTGCCTTAATTCTTCGTGGCATAGATTCAACAAGGTGTTGAAAACATTCCTCAGAAATTTCGGTCCATATTGACATGATAGCATCACGCGGTTGCTGCAGATTTGTCGGCTGCACATCCATGATGCGAATCTCCCGTTCCACCACATCCCAAAGGTGCTCTATTGGATTGAGATCTGGTGACTGTGGAGGCCATTTGAGTAAAGTGAACTCATTGTCATGTTCAAGAAACCAGTCTGAGATGATTTGAGCTTTGTGACATGGTGCATTATCCTGCTGGAATTAGCCATCAGAAGATGGGTACACTGTAGTCATAAAGGGATGGACATGGTCAGCAACAATACTCAGGTAGGCTGTGGCGTTTAAACGATGCTCAATTGGTACTAAGGGGCTCAAAGTGTGCCAAGAAAATATCCCCCACACCATTACACCACCAGCCTGAACCGTTGAGACAAGGCAGGATGGATCCATGTTCTTTACGCCAAATTCTGACCCAACCATCTGAATGTTGCAGCAGAAATCGAGACTCATCAGACCAGGCAACGTTTTTCCAATCTTCTATTGTCCAATTTTGGTGAGCCTGTGCGAATTGTAGCCTCCATTTTCTGATCTATACACACACACGCGCACACACAAGCAGGGCACTTTATTAGGTACACCTTGCTAGTACCGGGTTGGACCCCTTTTGCCTTCAGAACTGCCTTAATTCTTCGTGGCATAGATTCAACAAGGTGTTGGAAACTGTTTCTATGGCTCAGTGGTAGAGCATTAGCAGCGCAAAACGTCGTGGGTTCAATTCCCAGGAAACACACATACTAATAATAAAAAGAAAAATGTACACCCTGAATGCACTGTAAGTCAAAGCGTCTGCTAAATGCATAAATGGAAACATTCCTCAGAGATTTTGGTCCATATTGACATGATAGCATCACGCAGTTGCTCCGTGTCCTGTTCTTAGCTGACAGGAGCGGCACCCGGTGTGGTCTTCTGCTGCTGTAGCCCATCTGCTTCAGGGTTCGACGTGTTGTACGTTCAGAGATGGTATTCTTGCATACCTTGTAACGAGTGGTTATTTGAGTTACTGTTGCCTTTCTATCATCTCTAACCAGTCTGCCCATTCTCCTCTGACATCAACGAGGCATTTTTGTCCACACAACTGCCACTCACTGGATATTTTCTCTTTTTCGGACCATTCTCTGTAAACCCTAGAGATGGTTGTGCATGAAAATCCCAGTAGATTAGCAGTTTTTGAAATGCTCAGACCAGCCCGTCTGGCACCAACAACCATTCCACGTTCAAAGTCAAAGTATATAGGCTATAATTGTTTTATTAACACTAACAAAGAAGCAAATTACAAGACAAATAGAGATATAAATTAAATAAATTTTTCATACATTGTTTATTTAACATGTATACATTTATGTAACATCTTTTGTTGTTTGATTAGACGAGTATAGGCTGTCCCTTTAAAATCGAATGTATGTATGTAATATCCCAGCAAACATTTGGACGTTTAATGACCGTTGAAAAGACGTCCCTCCGACACATCCCGTCATGGTTGAAAAATACAGGTGCATCTCAATAAATTAGAATGTCGTGGAAAAGTTAATTTATTTCAGTAATTCAACTCAAATTGTGAAACTTGTGTATTAAATAAATTCAGTGCACACAGGCTGAAGTAGTTTAAGTCTTTGGTTCTTTTAATTGTGATGATTTTGGCTCACATTTAACAAAAACCCACCAATTCACTATCTCAACAAATTAGAATATGGTGACATGCCAATCAGCTAATCAACTCAAAACACCTGCAAAGGTTTCCTGAGCCTTCAAAATGGTCTCTCAGTTTGGTTCACTAGGCTACACAATCATGGGGAAGACTGCTGATCTGACAGTTGCTAAGGAAAGACAATCATTGACACCCTTCACAAGGAGGGTAAGCCACAAACATTCACTGCCAAAGAAGCTGGCTGTTCACAGAGTGCTGTATCCAAGCATGTTAACAGAAAGTTGAGTGGAAGGAAAAAGTGTGGAAGAAAAAGATGCACAACCAACCGAGAGAACCGCAGCCTTATGAGGATTGTCAAGCAAAATCGATTCAAGAATTTGGGTGAACTTCACAAGGAATGGACTGAGGCTGGGGTCAAGGCATCAAGAGCCACCACACACAGACGTGTCAAGGAATTTGGCTACAGTTGTCGTATTCCTCTTGTTAAGCCACTCCTGAACCACAGACAACGTCAGAGGCGTCTTAACTGGGCTAAGGAGAAGAAGAACTGGACTGTTGCCCAGTGGTCCAAAGTCCTCTTTTCAGATGAGAGCCAGTTTTGTATTTCATTTGGAAACCAAGGTCCTAGAGTCTGGAGGAAGGGTGGAGAAGCTCATAGCCCAAGTTGCTTGAAGTCCAGTGTTAAGTTTCCACAGTCTGTGATGATTTGGGGTGCAATGTCATCTGCTGGTGTTGGTCCATTGTGTTTTTTGAAAACCAAAGTCACTGCACCCGTTTACCAAGAAATTTTAGAGCACTTCATGCTTCCTTCTGCTGACCAGCTTTTTAAAAATGCTGATTTCATTTTCCAGCAGGATTTGGCACCTGCCCACACTGCCAAAAGCACCGAAAGTTGGTTAAATGACCATGGTGTTGGTGTGCTTGACTGGCCAGCAAACTCACCAGACCTAAATCCCATAGAGAATCTATGGGGTATTGTCAAGAGGAAAATGAGAAACAAGAGACCAAAAAATGCAGATGAGCTGAAGGCCACTGTCAAAGAAACCTGGGCTTCCATACCACATCAGCAGTGCCACAAACTGATCACCTCCATGCCACGCCAAATTGAGGCAGTAATTAAAGCAAAAGGAGCCCCTACATATACAGTAAATTAACATACTTTCCAGAAGGCCAACAATTCACTAAAAATGTTTTTTTTTATTGGTCTTATGAAGTATTCTAATTGGTTGAGATAGTGAATTGGTGGTTTTTTGTTAAATGTGTGGTTTTTTGTTAAATGTGAGCCAAAATCATCACAATTAAAAGAACCAAAGACTTAAACTACTTCAGTCTGTGTGCATTGAATTTATTTAGTACACGAGTTTCCCGATTTGAGTTCAATTACTGAAATAAATGAACTTCTCCACGACATTCTAATTTATTGAGATGCACCTGTATATCCAAAATGAAAATTGAACCGACGTCTTTGACGTCTTCTGGCCATGAATTACACGCAGGGCCGGATTATCCAGACGGGATTGGGCGAGTGCCCTGGGGCACCAGCCAATAGGGGGGCACTAAGTGATTGAGATAATGACTAGGCCTTTAAAATATTTTTCATGTTTTGTAACTGTTATATATATTATTTTGCAGGAAGAGATGCAGATACATAGAAATGAACAGTTAATGGTTCAATATATACTAAGAAAATATAAAATATATGCATATAAAGAATTGTGATTGGGTCAGGTCACAGTGTATTTGCCCCCTCCCCCAGTCAGAGTCGAGCCCGCTGATTTATAATATTAAACTCACGATGAACAGGCAGCATTAGCTTAGCGGTTGTGTGAAACGTATATTAAAAAAAGAGAAAATATCACGACACATACCCAGGGCGATACAGTGCGACCATTTTAGTCGCATTTGCGACTGAAAAGTACTGTGTGCGATATCAAAACATATAGGAGCACCTGTGCGACTGACCTGATCAGAATAGGCTACATTATTTGTGTTTGCGCTCAGAGGAGCTTCAAAGATTTCTACGTGTTTTTACAGCGTTGAGTAATATATCGCAGACATATGTTGACTCCTTGAATGCAATGTTAATCAGAATTCGTTCACTGCTCAAAATACTGGAGTTTTGTTCATTGCTGAGTTATGCAAGCTCGCAAATCCTCTCCTTATAACAAACAAAGTATAGACAAGGTGTAATAAAGAGATTTGTTGTGCAGTGTAGGGAACTTCATTGATTATAATGGAGCTTTGACATCACGATGAACTGACATGAGTGACAGCTTTTAAAGATTAATAAGAGAGTTTGCAAATGTGATATTAAATTAATACAGAAGTTCAATAAACAAAGTTAATAAGTGACGTACATTGTATGACTTTAACAATATTGTCTGATATTTCGTCAACGAAAATAGTTTCAAACAGTCACAGCTGAGCCACATCTCCATTCAAAACATAGTGGTGTTTCGTTTATGAATGAACCTGCGTTTTTAAATGAATTTAGTGAGTGGATGATTCAATTACCCATTCATAAAGACAGTCACTTGCTTCGTTCCTGAATGAATCAACTGTTCAAACGAATCAATTGAATGAATGATTCAGTGGTAAAATCAGTGACTTGCCACCACCTGCTGGCAGTTTTATTTTTATTTTTAAAGTGTCATTTAAGTTATTTAAAAGAGCTTACCTTTTGGTGCAAGGCAAAAGAAAATGGCGACCTGAGAAATTTTGCTCTGGTCTTCAGGGTTGGCTTGAGGGGCGGAGCTTAACAGAGTAAAGTTAACAATGCAGAATTCAACTCTGATCATTTTCACCAACACTAAGCAAGGTGAACGAAAACTATGCCAGAGGAATTGTGCCTTTGTTCCCGTGCCTCAGTGTCCCCTTCTTCAAAAATGGCTACATAAGTATCACACTGTTTTAATTTTAGTTTTAATGCATTGTTGACAAATTTTAAATGTTTTGATGGCACGCCCATAATACAGGTGGTGTATTTTTCTCTTGGATTTTAAAACACTTTTTCTCCTCCTTCTTCTGTATTTTTGTCTTTCTAAGAAGCACCGGATACTTGCTATGGAGAATCAAAACTATACAGAGAGGCATTTCTAAAGAACGAGGAATATAATTTGAAGGTACAAAATGAAAAGAGAAATCTCATTGTGCCACTTTTCACAGCAGTTTTGTAGCTACTGAGTTGCATTAACTGTGACTAAGGATTAACTTCATATAGCATTCTTTAAGCAGTGTTGATGATCTTAAAATGCTTTGTTTGTGTCTTGTCAAGGCTAGAAGAGACCAGGAAAGGTGTCTACATCTCAAGCAGGGATATCTTCTAGAAGGTTTGTGTTTAGTTATTTATTTTTATTTATTTATTATTATTATTATTTTATTTTTTTTTTTTTATTATTATTTAACACATCAGTGATAGTCCTCTGCAATTTTTTTTTTTTTTTTTTTTCCAGAGTGGAACAAGCATTGAGGAGCATCTTCAAGGCATTGCTGGAAGTGCTCAGCCCTGTCTCCTGGCTCTGGGAAGAATTATTCAGTTCACCAGTACTTCAATTTTGATCAGCATGCCATTCCATGCAAGTCAGTCTCTTCTCTTGATGCCTTTGACAAACTGTTTAATGGGCTTAATTTACCCAAAAATGAAAATTCTGTCATTTACTCACCTTTATGTCGATCCAAACCTGTTAAGACTTTCGTTCATCTTCAAAACACCAATGAAGATATTTTATTGAAATCTGAGAGATTTCTGTCTTTACATTGAGAGTCCACATAACTAGCACACTGAAGGCCCAGAAAGGTAGTAATGACATCATTAAAGTAATCCATGTGACTCCACTGGTTTAACCTCAATATTATGCATGCATTCACACAACGTCTGCTTTCATTTCAACAAAACACTCATCCGTCGTCGTGCTCTCGTGTACGCTTGTCAGGGATTAATATTTTCATAAAGGGGTAAATTAGTTTTTTTTTTTTTTAATTTTCTTCGCGCAAACAAAGCACTCGTGTTGCTTAATAAAACTGAAGTTAAATCACCAGAGTCACACGGGTTAATTTAGTGATGTCTTTAACACCTTTCTGGGCGTTGAAAGTTGTAGTTGTCAATGAAAGGATAGAAGTCTGCCAGATTTCATTAAAAATATCTTCATTTGTGTTCCGAAAATGAACAAAAGTCTTATAGGTTTGTAATGATATAAGGGTGAGTAATTAAAGAGAATTCTAATTTTTGGTGAACAAACTTCTTAAGGCACACTTTGTTTTTGGCACTACTTATAACACTATTCTACACAAGATGTACATTTTCATTCAGACCACTGTACAACAAAGATGTTGGCAAAGTGAAGGTCCTTGTATTGCTGAGGTTAGAGCAAGGCTGCTTAGCTAGGTGGTTCAACAGGTTCTGTACTGAAATTTCGTGCAGATGTGATGTATTTTTGTGCATGTATGTATATGTTTCTTGAGCCTGACAGCATTTTAATAAATGTTTTAAATGTGACGTCGTTGATCTTGTTTTCTATTCTGTTTTTAAAACACCAAATGGGTTTTAAAATTAGATAATTTTTCACTATTATAAATGTAAATAAACTCTACATAAGTGAAATATTAACACTAATCAGAGTAAATTTTCCTGCAGAGTTAAATTGTGGTAACACAGAACAGAGTTAATTTCCCCTAGTGTTAAACTCTGGTAACACTATTCAGTGTTGAGCAGTGTTAATTTTTTACTCAAAATAGAATTAATTTAACTCTGAAAATTTAACACTATGATGAGAGTCAATTTATCACCAATTCTGAGTGGGACCAAATACACTCGGGTTGAGTGTTAAATTTAACTCTTATAGAGTTAATTTAACACTGCAAAATTTACTGTGTACATTTCAAAGCATTTTCCTTGCATGTCTAACGCATGTAATTACAATTATGTTTAATCTTATAACTGATGAGCTGTAACTTCCTATCTCTACACCCCAAGGCTACACTGAAAAAAAAAAACTTGTTGGATTAACATATGTACATCGGTTGCACATAATAAAGTTATGTTTACTCAACATGACTTATATATGCTAAATGAACATGATTTATATATGTTCAAAGTTACATAATTTAAATTTGTTAAAGGAACATGATTTATATATGTTCAAGCTACATAATTTTGGTTTGTTAAATGAACATGATCCATATATGTTAAAGCTACATAATTTGTTATACAAACATGATTTTTATGTTTTTCATTCATATATGCAATGGTTTAAAAAAAAACTCACCTGGTTCTAAATGTTTATAATACTATAGGCTGGCTTTCCTCAAATGCATTTTGAACATCTACTGTACTTGTCTTAGCTACAACATTAACAACATTACTACTGTACTTTAAAAAGTAATAACAAGGAAAACATTTCTTGAATTAAATCACTGTATTTTTAACATTACAATTAATTTTTCACAGAGTATTGGATACAGAAATACAGCCTTCTCTGTGTGAAGTTAAAAATAGCATAAATTTCATGAACAATAACATCCACTGTCAATGAGTACAAAATGAGACCCCATCAAACAGTTGTAGTGGAAAAGGTGAACAGTAATGACGAGCATTAAGTAGTCCAAAGCTTCCCTTGGCGATTTTGTTTTCAGTTTTAAAAGCAGTAAGACAAGTCAAATCACTGTATAATTTTAACAGTACAATTAATTTCAGCGTATAGGATGAATGGATGATTATGAACTATGACATTTCCTGTCAATAGACCAGATCAGATACAGTAAAATGCAACAATTCACCATCAAACAGGTGCAGTGAAAAAAGATGAACAGTAATGAGTAACAAGTAGTCCAAATTTTTCACAGAGTATGGGCTACAAAAAAAAGCTTTCTCTGTGTGAAGTTAAAAAAAGCTTAAATTCAATGAACGAATTAAGAAAAACAAAATGAGGATGCTTGACTTTATAATGGTTTAGTAGTGCCAATCTACTGGAAACTGCCACTGAGCACCCTTTACACTGCTACATTCACTAGAGAGGGAGACAGGAAAAAAAATTATTTTTTTTATAGAGAGGAATATTTTAAGACAAAAAGTATTTTTATATAATTACAAAAATAATAATCAAATATAACTGCAGTATATTGAAAGAAATACTCACCGCTACTATAGAGCCTTTGCCAATCAAATTGCACGTAAATAGATGAGTTTCAGATATCTGTAAAATATTAAAAACAATGCATTAGTTTTAAAGCAATAACATTTTCTCAGAGGTAGTTAAAGGAAAACGCCACCGTCTTTCCATATTCCAATATGTTTTCCCCTCAATTTAGAGGAGTTGATACGTACCTCTCCCATCTCAGTGCGTGCACTTAATCGCTCTAGCACATGGCGCCACTATGCTAGCATTTAGCTTAGCACCATTCATTCCTTAGGATCCAAACAGAGATGAATTTAGAAGATACCAAACACTTCCATGTTTTCCCTATTTAAAGACGGTTACATGAGTAGTTACATGAGTAAGTATGGTGACACAAAATAAAACGGGGCGATTTTCTAAGCAGATAAAAAATAACTATAATGTATGGCTGAAGAGCACTTCGCAGCACTTCGACCTCGGCGCAGTAATATCATCACTCCTGAAAACTCCCTCTCTCTCTAACTTACATCAATAGAACCAATTTTACTGCGCCGAGGTCGACGGCCTTAGCCAGGCTTTAAAAAATTAATAAGATCTGGTTGGGTTAAGAATTGTACTAATAACAAATATAGCTCATTGTAAACACTTTAAAAGAGACAGACTTTTGTGAAAGATGGTTTTTTTCTGTTTTAGAAGGATTAACATTGTTAAATTATACCATATATATTGCATCAATAGTTGTTAATACTTTAGGTTGGGGTGGATAATTTTATCAGTTATTTACTATTCATGCAACTATATATTGCTGTTATAGTTTTCATTAACCATTGCTGTATGATAACTTTGTGCTCTTATGTATGTCTTTAGCATGATTTTGTTAAAATGTGGCTAGGCTGTACTGAATGAAATAGCATAGACATTTTCATGGTTTGCATATTTCATTTAATTCTGTAACCTATTGTTCAACAGATCTGATTGATTCTGTGTTAAATGCTAATTTTTAGGCTAACTTCCATGCTTTATACTGTAGGAATGCTGTGCTGCGCTTGGGTGTAAGCACAATGCAGATAAGGAGCTCGGACTGGAAAGACTGTATACAGTACCTCTTGTTGAAGAATTACATAAATTTGTTTTAGATTGTTTCATTTAAGTAGACCATTGAAGCCGTCTATAGACATAGGGCCTATTTTACAAAAGCAAGTTGTAACGTTTTGTTGTTATTGTGGAAGTACGCAAAATAAAGCAGATAATGTATTTCTTTCCTCTGTTATCAAAATGCAAATCAGCGCCGCCGAACCGTTGCGCTTTATATGAGATAGGCTAGCCTATATTTGCAAGAGCTATGCAGCAGCCAGACATTGTTATTATTCTGCGTGATGGGACAGACATAAGGCTTAAAGTGTAGTTTCAGGGCCGCCCACGCACAATAGCATAAACTCATTTTATTTTACTCACAAATAATAATAAAAAATACATCTACTAGCTTAATTTTCGTTTTTCCGTTTCTCGAACAAAACGAAATAATAATAATACAAACCGTTGTCAATTCTCTTTACTTATTTATTATTATTTTTTTTTTTTTTTTGTTCTTATTTCGATTTGGTGTTAAATCAAACTTGAGTCATTCAAACAAAGAAATATCCCAAGCCCAGAGTCCATTATTCAAAATAACTGTTTTAATCTGATCATTTTAAACGAGTCAGATCCTCTGAGTCTGAGCGCAGTTATTGGATAACATAGCCTATATATTGTAGACAGATTGGAGATTAATCCTAATAACACATTTAAAACAGTGTATTTCTATGATCCCTCCTGCAGCGTGCAGATCCTCGTTTATCTCAGGACTGTGGGACAGTAGCGGACAATCGCTTATAGCTGGCTCAAATGTAACCATATATCTATAACGGGAAAAATATATAGATTTTATGACATAATATGTTATTACAAGAAAAATATATCGTTTTAACGAGAAAATATGTCGCTTAAACAAGAAAATGATGTCGTTTTAATGACATAGCATTATTACAACATAATTGAGTGGAAATAATAATAATGGCAGCAGTGCATCACCATAGAAAAAGGCCAGCTTTTTGACATTTTTTATTCAACATTGTACTCAAGGCATACTGCAAGCAAGTCTATAGCTTAACGAGCAAAACAAGCGCGTTCATATCAAATTTAATCAACAATAAAAACCGACGCCACTGCTTTCAACTGATTCTTGTAGGCTGTTGAATAATAAATTATTTATATTTTATAAATTAAATTATAAATTATTCCCGTTATTCCTGTTATTTGCAGAAAGGGCAGTTTCTCCAAAATTGAAAAGCCATTCTAATACACAACAAACCACCCAGCTAACAAAAAAAGGTCCCCAGGACGTCCCCTAAACGACCTCTGCGAACGTCCTCCGGACGTCAGCGTGTAGGGTCCCCTTGACGTCGAGCGGACGTCCGCAAAGACATCCTCCAGACGTTCACGAGGACGTTCACAGGACGTGCAGCAGTCATTCGGGACGTTTAGGGGACTTTCGCTTTAAGTCCTCTGAATATCATTTTATTTGACTTTTAGGCTAATCAAAGACAACAGACACGTTGTATGGAGCAAAATACATTTATTTTAATTGCACAATTAAAGTTGCGGTGCTTTTTCCGTGTGTGTGTGTGTGTGTGTGTGTGTGTCTGGTTGTCAGCTGTGGGGTTAGTCCTATGGCAATTCTTCCCGTTGTGTTATAACCTAAAACAACAAAATGAACACATTCAGTAGTGTTATGATTGATTTAATATGTCTAGGACTACCGTTTATCCATTGAAAAAAAGATTTGTTGTTGTTGACAATTTGGATTTAGACCAAGCAGTCCGAAATTAGCGCACATATGAAGATAGGCCGTCCCAAATGGGCTTTTTGGCTCATATAGGCGTCTCAGTGTGTATTTTTACCATATGGAAATTCAATATTTAAGTTCAACATCTGTCAATATTATATACGTTTCATCATTTCAGCTTTACATGCTAACGTTAGCTTCGAAAGTGTTCACAGGCTAACAGCAGCCGTACACGACGGACATCTTCAGCACACGTTTAAAAAGGTAAAGTTTTCATAAAATGTAAGCATTACATGATACAAATTGGTTACAGTAGCTAATCTCTACAAATATAAAAGTATAAATACCTTTTCGACCGACAAAACCTAAAACTCAAGGCCGTGTCTCTGAAGAAATCATCGAGGACCGTTAACTGTCACTAAGCAGCTGCGCGTTGCCATGGATACATGCTGCGTGCCCTAAAGTGTTGTCATTCGATCATGTGCTCCTTTGATCGACACTTGCTTGTAGCCTATCTCCTAATGTGGCTTTATTACACAAATTTTATTTATTTATTTATTTTGAGCTGCACGTGGTATAGCAGTCTTAAATGCAATAACTAAAATAATAATTTTCCTAAATAACTTTTCTTGTCGGATAACCAACAGTTTCAAATGGAAATGGAAAGAATTAATTTATGTGTCTTACCTATGTTATTTTCCACTTTCTTTTCTTCATGTTTTCCTGCATTCATCACTCTATAACATTCTTTTAGAGCTGCTGGGATGCAACCTTATTTTCTTCATGCATGGAGAATACATAAACCTAATTGTAGCCTATATGTTCAATTACATTATTGAAGGGTATCATGATTTTGATGTTTAAATGCTGAAAACAGACTCCTGATTTGATGACATTTTAATTACAGAAGTTACTCCTATTTTCTTTTTCAAGAAATGAAAATTACTAATTTAACATTAACTTCATCTTACAATTAATTCAAATATATTATACTATAGTAATAGTAATAATAATAATAATAATATCAATCTGCAAAACAAAAAAAAAAATGTTTTTTGCATGTTGCATTCTATTATCACAGTTAAAAAAAGAGATTTTGTTTTAAGGAATAGGGTGAAGTCAGCTAAAATGGGCCACATCTTAGGTAAATGACTTATAATACCATCAAATAAGCTATGCATGAGAACTAATGATATTTTTTATAAATTAGCATGGGTCTCTTAAATATCTATATATTTTTGTAAATGTGAAAAAGTATAATTGTTTTAAAATTATGAGAGTTAGAGTATCAGCACGTACCTTCTTGAGCCACGGCACAACATTCAGGTAAAATGGGCCAATATAAAAAGAGAACAACATGTAATTTCGGCTGAAATCATTATTATTTTTAACAGTAAAAGAAACTATTGTCTTTAGTGTGCCATAGCAACAGCACCATATGCATTTCATTAAATTGAAAGTTGAATGAATATTTCATTAAACAATGCAATTACAAATGAACTGATCATGTTGTATAGGTGTGTGTTTCTGTGCATTGGTGTCTTTTGTGTGCATGCACACTACCAGTCAAAAGTTTTTGAACAGTAAGATTTTTAATGTGTTTTAAAGAAGTCTCTTCTGCTCACCAAGCCTGCATTTATTTGATTCAAAGTACAGCAAAAACAGTAACATTTTGAAATATTTTTTACTATCGACTCCAAGCTTTTGAATGGTATATTGTATAATGTTACAAAAGCTTTTTATTTCAGATAAATGCTGATCTTTGGATCTTTCTATTCATCAAATAATCCTGAAAAAAAAAAAATTACTCAACTGAATAAAAAAAGTTTCTAGAACAGCAAATCAGAATATTAGAATGATTTCTGAAGGAACATGTGACTAGAGTAACAATGCTGAAAATTTAGCTTTGATCACAGGAATAAATTACATTTTAAAATATATTCAAATAGAAAACGGTTATTTTAAATAGCAAAAATATTTTTGAAATTTACTGTTTTTGCTGTACCTTGGATCAAATAAATGCAGGCTTGGTGAACAGAAGAGACTTCTTTAAAAACATTAAAAATCTCACTGTGTGTATGTGTGTATTTTTGTGTATTTTTTTTTTAAAGACTAGATTTTGTATGCATACATATCTAGGCCTATAAACTTATTTTCACCCTCAATTTCTGTGTAAAAATGTGTGTACATTCAGCCCATTTTACCTGAAAAATTGTGGCCCATTTTAGCTTAACCAGCCATTTCTACATAAAATAACCTTTTTCAGAAAAACCGAAGTTTCTTTTTTTAAATTAAAATGTTTTATTTGAAAGAGCATGTCTTAACAAACTTTGTTGGTAAGCATACTTATAATTGCTTTAGTAGGCCTACCCTTTATTAGTTATGAATGAAATTTACTATGTGGCTCACTTATCTTACAATTTCTCTGACAAGCTTAATGTTACACTCTGCCCTGCCTGCCTTAAGAAACCTAACCCTAATCAAAATTATTGTTACATGTCAACAAGTGTTGAAGCAACAATGCAAGATCAGTTATTGTGACTGACTATAAAAATTTTAAGAGATATGACGCTACAACCTTATATGGCCCATTTTACCTGATAGCCCATTTTAGCTGACTTCACCCAAATACCCTTTAAAATCCAATATGAGTTTATATTTTATTTTAATTTTGTCAACTCTCTTTCTCTGAGTTGCAAGGTATCAGGTCTGATAAAAGCCCACGCATGGGCGACTGGATTTTTCAAGTGTTGTAATGGAAATGGCAGATGAGGGACGAAACAGGGACGTTTGCAAACTGGCTTGGACGAATGTCCTCCGAACGTCCACCAGCGAACGTCAAAAAGAGGACCAAATGCGGACGTAAGTGGACGTCCTCAGAACGTCCGTCTGAGAACGTTACAAAGCGGACCAAAACCGGACGTCCTCCGAACGTCCGCCCGCGAATGTTACAAGGCAGACGTACTGCGGACCTAAACGGACGTTCGGAACGTCCGGGGGACGTCCCCTCTTTGCTGGGTTTACATATTATAAAGAAGACGAAGCTACATGTCAACCCAATGAAAAATTAAAAATATCACATGATGAAATTCCAAATGTTGGTCACACTAACCTTACAAAACAGGATCCTTGAAGCAGATCGCCATTCAACTACTCATGGCTGACTACTTCATTAAAGGGGCTGGACTGTGTAAAAAAGGAGGGGCTGATTTTAATATTAGAGAAAACGCCGTTTTTTACGCCGTCTTTGTCAGACTGAGCGCCGTAAATTACGTCGTATTATGGACGGCCAAACGGCGAAATTAACGGCGTTTTGGATTGCATCAATAAACGCCGATATTAACGGCGGTTCTGCTGTGAAAACGGCGTAATTTACGCCGTCGGTTTTTCGACTAAAACGCCATAAAAACAGGCGCTTTCTGGACACCAGGCGTCTGGTTGATGGCGAATTATGACCCAAGTGGCGTTCCATGACAACTGCACATTTTGAATATGTCCTGTCGTCAGACACCCATTTCATGTGCTGGAGTTTCTTCTAATGAGCGGATGAGCTGAGTCAGGTGTGTTTCATTAGGGAGATATACAAAATGTTCAAAACGGGACCCCAGAAGTGTGTTTAATTCAACCAGAAATGTCTTGCAAGTAAACATCACAGAGTATTCTGCCATATAAGTGAGATTCCAGTCTTCAGTTATTATTTGCACATTATTCAGTTATACATCACCAGTCATTGCAAGTCACTCCAGTACTTAACTCTCTGGGGTCTGAGGGGGTTTTGGGGCCCTGGAGAAGTTTTGACATGTCCTGACATTTCTGCCTTTTTCAGTATCTTAAAAACATATTAATATCTAGTCTGTAATCACTACACTGTAATCAGCACAAACTGGGCTACAATAATATGTGAGCAGCATGAAAGTACATGTTTGTGTTTTTGAGAAAATGTTTATGTGTGGTTAGTGAAAACTAAACATTTTAAGTAACTGAAATAAGGCCATAACAAACATACAGAACATTTGTTCACAAGACTTTTGAGAACTGGATGTGGTAGACTAGAGTTTTTGCTACAAAATGACATAGAACATTAAAATAGATAGCTATAGAACATATTTATAGAATATAAAAAAAAACATCTTGGCGTTGTGAGACATTTAAATGCAATGAAATGATACATATTTTAAAATGTTTCACTTGATTTCATACATGTAGTCAGGAATTACAGTTTGGGAAAAGTCTAACTAGTAAAATGTGTACTAGTTACATCACAATAACACAACAACTAATGAAGGTTATCTTACTCATGTAAATGATCTCCTCCACTGGATCAGGCTGCGTGTTGCATCGTGAGGTAAATCCTGAATTATTCCTCTCAGCGTGTCAGTAGCCGAGATGAATTTGATGAAATCCTCACGCTTTGTTTTACGGAGGTGATGTGGGCATTTACATGTTAAGGTGTCTCACGTGGATATTTAGAATTTGAAAAGCTGAGCTGCGCATGGGCATGGTCACATTAGAGATAACGAGTTCAGACATCGCGTTGGTTTCATGCAGATTACTTTATCAGAGAATATTTGTTTGATTGTTATTATGACTATACACAAATAAAAGTAGACCCTTTGCAGTTTCCAGTGATTATCTGTATAGTATTTTAGTTCTATTCGGAGTCCAACACGTTCTCACTCCCAACTTGTCACATATTGACGCTTGGTCAAGACCCCTTGGCGTCATTTTTAGACACACAGGGTACCCCTTTAGCGTCATTTTTCGATGTGCAGGGTCCTCTGTTGCTTTAAATAAGAAACCCTTGGCATCAGTATGCCAACGTGAAAGGTAATGGGAATTTTATCATCATGATTAAATTATATAATAATATTTCCATTATTGCATATATGTTGGGGTGTGATTTTTCAGTGTAAACAGTCACAACAGTTTTATTTATATTTACACATTCATGAGCATGTAACCCAATTCCTGCCCCTAAACCTACCATTTGTCAATAAAACACAGGATATAACAGGCAGATCCAACTACCGTCATAATTTATTCAAAAGTATTAATCTTCCAAGGCAAAACCATTGATGAGGGGGATAGACGTGATCGCCATCTCCGTGCGCCGTAAAGCTCATCCTGTGTGCTGCAGTCTGTGCGCGAATTCAAAAAAATGCTGCCAGAAGAAGCCTTACATCAGCTTTGGTTGTGAAATGCTATTGGCTCTTGTGTGTCTCGTGATGATTGCGCCATGCTACAGGTCAGGAGAATCTTTTTGAATGAGATGTGAGCGCGTTAACGGATCATTTTCAGTGATTAAAACCTTATGTTTTACTCTCTTCTTCACATAAAGACATTGTATGGCTTCAGAAGACTTGGAATGCAACACAAGTTGTTTGTAATGCTTTTATACTGCTTGTTTATGGTCAGTTTGCAATAAATACATTTAACATTTAGTCATTTAGCAGAGGCTTTTATCCAAAGCGACGTACAAATGAGGACAATGGAAGCAATCAAAATCAACAAAAAAAACAATGATATACAAGTGCTATAACAAGTCTCAGTTAGCTTAACGCAGTACAAATAGCAAGGTTTTTTTGAAATTATATAATAAATAAAAAGAAAACAGAATAGAAAAAGAATAGAGCAAGCTAGTGTTAGAGGCCTTTTTTGCTTTATTTAATTGTATAATAAATATAAAGAAAACAAATAGATAGAATACAAAAAGATTAGAAAGTGTAATTTTTCTTTTAAGAGCAGAAGTAGAATAGAGAGAGCTAGAGCTAGAGGGTCAAATAAAGATGGAAGAGATGTGTTTTTAGCTGATTCTTGAAGATGGCTAAGGACTCGGCTGCTCGGATTGAGTTGGGGAGGTCATTCCACCAGGAGGGAACATTTAATTTAAAAGTCTGTGAAAGTGATTTTGTTCCTCTTTGGGATGGCACAATAAAGTGATGTTCACTTGCAGAACGTAAGCTTCTAGAGGCCACATAAATCTGAAATAATGAATCTAGGTAAAGGGGTGCAGAGCCAGTGGTGGTTTTGCAGGCAAACATCAATGCCTTGAATTTTATGCGAGCAGCTATTGGTAGCCAGTGCAAATTGGTAAACAGAGGTGTGATGTGCATTCTTTTTGGCTCATTAAAAATTAAACTTGGTGCCGCGTTCTGGATTAATTGTAAAGGGTTGATAGAACTGGCTGGAAGACCTGCCAAGAGAGCACTGCAATAGTCCAGCCTGGACAGAACAAGAGCCTGAACAAGGAGCTGTGAAGCATGTTCCGAAAGAAAGGGCCTGATCTTCTTGATGTTAAATAAAGCAAATCTGCAGGACCGGGCAGTTTTAGCAATGTGGTCTGAGAAAGTCAGCTGATCATCAATCATAACTCCAAGGTTTCTGCCTGTTTTTGAAGGAGTTATGGTTGATGTGCCTATCTGTATTGTGAAATTGTGATGAAACAATGGGTTTGCTGGAACCACAAGCAATTCTGTCTTGGCAAGGTTGAGTTGAAAGTGATGGTCCTTCATCCAGCAAGAAATGTCTGTTAGACAAGCTGAGATGTGAGCAGCTGTTGTCGGATCATCAGGATGGAATGAGAGGTAGAGTTGAGTGTCATCAGCATAGCAGTGATATGTAAAGCCATGTTTCTGAATGACAGAACTTAGTGATGCCATGTAGACAGAGAGGAGAAGTGGTCCAAGAACTGAGCCCTGAGGCACCCAATTATTTCTATATTTTCCAAATGCATGCAGGCCATTAAATTAAGACACACATCTGAAAACAACGGTGGACCTGCACATCAAAAAATGATGCTAAAGGGGTACCTTGAGCGTCAAAGTGACGCCAAGTGGTCCTGACCAGGCTTCAATATGTGACGAGTTGGGAGTGAGAACGTGTTACATTGTCATCAAGAAAAAATGAGACAGACCGGACCGTTGCAGTCTTCGACCCCAGAGGGTTAAAAGAAGGTTGAATAAAGTTGATAAAAAAGGAGTTGAGGCTGCAGAATTAATATTGGGTTTAATTCATCCCAGGTTTGGTTTGTAAGCATTTTTCACGGGTAGCCTATAAGGTGATATGTCATGATTACAGTTATGATAAAATACACATCTTAAAAATATATATATAAACAATGTGTGTGTGTGTATATATATATATATATATATATATATATATATATATATATATATATATATATATATATATATATATATTAGGGTTGGCACAGTACACAGATGTCACGGTTTGGTACGTTTAGGTTCAGGAAATTTATTCTAATGGCAATGTATAGGTCCTTTTCTATGCAATTAAAGTGAAATAACTGAACATAAATATAGGAGCCTGATAAAAATGCTCATTTTAGATGAAAATTTCAGATGGCACTTAGAGGCTTTTGCATCTGAACTCTTCATATATACATACATACAAGGAATAAATTCTTGAAATATATTTGATTTAGTTTACAGATAAACAAGGGAAAAAAACAGTGCGACACCTAACAGCGTATATATATGCTGAGTTTCTGTTCATTTTTGACACGCTTAATTTGTTCACAGAAAGGAAACTCAAATGGCAGAAAGCAACATCCTATTTGTTTTCTTTTTTTTTTGTTTTCATTGTGAGTGTACACAAATAAAAGCAGACCTTTATACAGTGATGCATTATTAATAAGACAATAAGTGTATAAAGTTGATTCTGCTGCACACACACACACACACACACAAAACACATCAGTTCCAGCATTGCTAACTTGACAGCACAGTTGGTACTTTATCAAAATAAAATACAGTGAACCAAACATCAGCGTGCCCTCCTCTGTGTCACCGTTGGAATGCGACTGTAGTACAAAGCCTATAATTTACATAATAAATAATAGTTTCGCATTCAGATACGTTACATCGCAAATATGGAAATATTACGGAATATTTGGATTTGTGCTGAATGAGAGGTAGGGTACACAAGCACAAAGCTCCATTTCACAAACAGTTGAGTGAGCAAGCCTTTAAAGTATACTCCCTTGTCAGTGAGAGATGCATTCAGAATCAGCACATGGGTCTCTGTCTAGGGGGCTTTGTTTTCAAGTGCGCAACTCGGCATTCGCTGTTCTTCTGCTGGCGGTTATCAAATAGCGTTGCTTTACAGCGGGCACCCCCTTCTGGATTCGGGCTGAATTGCCTGTATTCGTTGTAAGGCCTTGTGCACCGAACCGAGATGTCCGTATCGTGACGGTTCGATACGAATACATGTATCGTGCCACCCCTAATGCATATTGTATATATAAATTGCATTTATTTACAGAAGTATATTATGGCCTCAAACCTTAACTCCTCTAATATGTGCGACTTAAGCCTTGTCTATGATAAGGTTGCAAGGTTTTTGAATTAATGCATTTTGTCAAGTTGATACTTAAAACTTTGACATTGACAAACACTGACAACTTGATAAACATAAAAGGGATAGATGAATTGGAAATTTAAAATGAAGCACTTTAAATTTCTTTTCTTTTCTTTTTAAGGATCCAAACCCATTGTAATATAAAATATCTTCTTTGGTTCCCAACATTCTTCAAAATATCTTCTTTTATGTTCAAAATGTCCATGTCTGAAACAACACGAAGGTGAGTAAATCATCACAGAATTTTACTTTGCTGAACTATCCATTAACTATCCCTTAAATGTGTTTTTAATAATGAAAATATGAAACTATTTAAGGAAATTATACTCTGAACTAAAACTGCCCACAAGTGGTGGTAAATGTCTTAAAGAGTCATTGAGACATTCATTCATTTGATTTGTTCAAACGGCTGATTAATTCAGGAATAAAGTTATTGCTGTCTTTATGAATGGGCTCATCTGATTCTTTCAAAACATGGATTTGTTCAGAAATTTTGCTTGGAGGTGTACAATAGTTCTGCTGTGGCTTTATGGAGAAAATATCGGCCAGACTTTATGAACACGGTAATCATTTTGTGTAATTCCACATGCTTTAAAAGGCACACATTTTTAATGTTAGCATAATGTTTATGTCTTGTGGCTATACAATTCCAACAGTGAATATTTTTACATTTATGGATTAGTCCCTTTCATTGGACGGACAAGTGAAAATTTATTTGTGTGATAATCAACATTATATCAGAAATGCTTTCAACTGAGCTCACTGAAACTATGGCTCCTTTTCTCTAAAATAGTAATACCTAAAAAGTACAAAATGTACCTTTTGAAAAGGTACTGCCCTAGTGACAGCTTTAGTACTTTTTTTTTCTTGAGAGTGAAGAAATAAGAGTGACTTGCATATTCAGTATATTTTTACAAAGTACTGTAAACAGAAATGCAAGGGTGAAAAATGGATTTGTTTCTCAAAACACTGAATTTACTAAATTAAATATAAGAGCTGTTGATTTTGAAAGATGTGTCTAAGGCAGTGCTTCCCAAACCTGTCCTGGAGGCCCCCCTGCCCTGCACCTTTTGTATGTCTCCCTTATCTAACACACCTGATTCCACTCATCAGCTCGTTAGTAGAGACTGCAAGAACTAAATTGGGTGTGTCTGATTAGGGAGACATACAAAATGTGCAGGGCAGGGGGGCCTCCAGGAGAGGTTTGGGAAGCACTGGTCTAAGGTATAGAACTGTGTTTGAACCGAGTCAATCTGTGATAATAAAGGCACGTGAGCCTCATTTAAATGAACACAATAAACCCTGTTGAAACAATGAACTATTTCCAGTGTCTTTCTGCAGAGAGTTGAAGTTCCTTTTATGCAAAAATACTTAAAACTTTTCCACAAAAACAGTTCCTTAACTGCACAAATACTGGCCACACAAACACAGATGAGGAGCACAGCACAGTCTACTCCAGGAGAGAAACTAGTGTTAGTTTGTTGGCATCTAGATAACAGTCAAATTGTCAGAAAGTCGATTGTCCTGAGTCCAGTCACATCTCAGCTGGACTTCCAGAGTCTCATCACGTCACAGCTGATCTGATCTTCCAGAGTCTCATCACGTCACAGCTGATCTGCCAGAGTCTCGTCACGTCACAGCTGATCTGCCAGAGTCTTGTCACGTCTCAGCAGATCTTCCAGAGTCTCGTCACGTCTCAGCAGATCTTCCAGAGTCTCGTCACGTCTCAGCTGATCTGCTAGAGTCTCGTCACGTCTCAGCTGATCTTCCAGAGTCTCGTCACGTCACAGTTGATCTTCCAGAGTCTCGTCATGTCACAGCTGATCTTCCAGAGTCTCATCACGTCTCAGCTGATCTTCTAGAGTCTCTTCACGTCACAGCTGATCTGCCAGAGTCTCGTCATGTCTCAGCTGATCTGCCAGAGTCTCGTCACATCTCTGCTGATCTTCCAGAGTCTCTTCACGTCACCGCTGACCATCCAGAGTCTCATCACGTCTCAGTGGATCTTCCAGAGTCTCTTCACGTCACCGCTGACCATCCAGAACCACGTCACATTGCAGTTGATCAGCCAGAGTCTTGTCACGTCCTGTCTGCCACACCCAGATATTCAAGGTCAGTCCTTCGGTATCCTAGTCTGGTATCCAGTGTGAGGGATGCACCACTGGTGTCTGCACGTGCAGCTGGTATCCCCAAACCAGCTCACTTTAACCCTCCTGTTCCTGCTCTAATTCCCCTGTCCGAAGCGCTTCCCATGATGGGGATTGCTTTATGTTGCGTTTGGGCTGCATATACCACCTCAGAGCTGCTCCAGGCGATGGCACCCGCTGCAGCTTCTCCAGAGGTGGCAGCACATGCTGCAGAACCTCCCGAAGCGGCGGTGCTCGCTTCAGCTCCTTTTATGGTGGTGGCGCCCAGCAATGTTCTCTCTCAGCCTGTCGTGTCGTGGTCAAAGAGACTGTTACCACTGTAGAACCTCCGGAGGTGGCGGCAACCGCTGCAGAACCTTTGGAAGTGTCAGTGGTACCCACCTGTGAACTCACGCCCTGTCCTGTCACAGCTAAGGAGGCCATCTGTGAACTCTTGCCCTGCCCCGTCACGGCTAAGGAGGCCGTCTGTGAGCTCTTGCCCTGCCCCGTCATGGCTAAGGAGGCCGTTTGTCAGCTCTCGCCCTGTCCTGTCATGGCTAAGGAGGCCGTTTGTCAACTCTCGCCCTGTCCTGTCACGGCTAAGGAGGCCGTCTGTGAACTCTCGCCCTGCCCTGTCACGGCTAAGGAGGCTGTCTGTGAGCTCTTGTCCTGCCCTGTCATGGCTATGGAGGCCGTCAGTGAATCCTCGTCCTGTCCTGTCGCAGCCAGTAGGGCTGTCCCTGAAAGCTCGTCCTGTTCTGTCACGGCCATAGAGGCCGCTCTTGAACTGTTGACCTGCTCTGAACTGGCCATGGAGGCCAATTATGAACTATCAGCCTATCCAGAATCAACCTAGGAATCTGTCAACCCTGAATTATCTGCCAGTCTCGTTTCCTTCAATGAACCTGATGTTGAATCCCTGTCTGTTTTGATCCAATTGACAATTCTGATGTCGTACTATCTGCCTGCCCTGTATCAGTCCATGAGTTGTTTGTCAGTTCAGTTCCAGTCAATGCTCTTGGTCTTGAACAGTCTATTCACCCTATCTCTGCCAATATATCCTGTTCTGAATTGTCTGCTTATCTGAGTTCAACTAATGTGTCTGATTTTGAACCATCCGTCTGTCCAGTTTCAATCACTGAACTGTCTGCCAATCTAGTGTCAGTCAATGCATCTCACTGTGAACTGTCTGTTGGTTTAAATTCTGCAATCAAATCTGAGGGTGAATTATCAGCCTGTCCAGTTCCAGTCAATGGGCCTATTTATGAACTTCTTGTGTTCCCTGCCTTGTCCTTTGGGGCTATAAATGCTCTGTCTGTCTCGTGTGTCTCAGTGTTCCCTAGGTCCCAGTCCCTGCCATGGTCTTCAGGTCCGTCTGCTCTGCTCTGGTGGTCTTCTGCTCCACCTGTTCCGTCTGCTCCGCCGTGGAGGTCTGCTATCTGGCTCTGGTGGTCTTCTGCTCCGCCTGTACCATCTGCTCCACCCTGGTGGGTGGCTATGTCACGAATCCTGTCCATGCACTTCCGGTCGCTCACCACCAGAGGTCACCCGCTCACTACATGGACTCTTGCACTACACTAACTGTTGCACGTCACCCCCAGACTACATTTCCCAGCAGCCATTTCACTAATCACACGCTCACACCTAAGACTAATCACACAGCTGATTCCCATTACACCCCTTACTTAAGCCATGGACTTCCTCTCCCTCACTGCCGAGTATTGTTCGCACTTATCTCTCTCCTAGCGATAGCTACTCTACGGAGCCCACTTAGTTATCATAGTCTTGCTTTGCCTGTTTCCTCGTGTTTTGATTGCTGCCCGTGTTTCCTGGATTAACCCTTTACCTTGCCGTTTCGGACTCTGTTCGCGCCTTGCCTGGATTATTGCTCACATTTTCGGATTACCTCTTTTGTCAAGCCCCTTTGGATATTGTTCGCTGTCGACTGACTCATGCCCGTTTTGGATGAGTCTTTGCCTTGCCTGTGATATACTTGTTTGCCATTGTTTGAACCATGCCTATCATGACCATATCTTTAAATAAAAGCTCGCACATGGATCCGCACGTCTCTCGTCTCCGTAACAAACACAAATCTGACCAATGAGAGAGAGTAGCTAATACACAAGAACACAAATCTGACCAATGAGAGAGAGCAGCTAATACACAAGAACACAAATCTGACCAATGAGAGAGAGCAGCTAATACACAAGAACACACATCTGACCATTGAGAGAGAGCAGCTAATAGTCAAGAACATAATCTGGACAACTACGAGAGCCCAGCTAGGAAATTAACTTCAAATTTGTGGCAAGGTTTCTTTAGTCTATGTAACTATTTGCTATCCTCCTAATTTTTTAATTGATTGATTGATTGACTTTATTAATCCCAAAGGGAAATTCACATCACAGCAAGCTCACCACATAATAAATAGATAAGAGAAAAAAAAAAAAAATACTGCACAATACGGTATTTCATACAGCCCCTCTTGTTTCAAGCATCACAGTACGCTCTACACCATGTTATACAAAATACAATTTAAAATTCTATACCAGTCATCTAATATGACATTGATTATATAATCTAATGGCTGTTGGTAAAAATGACTTTTTATATCGTTCCTTATAACACCGGGGCTGAATTAATCTTGAGCTAAAAGTACTCACACAGGCTTGAACTGTTTCATGAAGAGGATGACAATCTTGTTTCATTATACTGACCAATTTATCAGTCATTCTATCCTGTGCTATCACATCAATAGTGGGCAACACACAACCCACCACAGAACCTGCCTTTTTTATCAGCTTATTGAGTTTGTTCTTCTCCTTCTCCAACAATCCCCCTCCCCAGCAGGTGACAGCATACAAGATCACAGATGATACCACAGAATCATACGTCTTCAACAGTACCTGACATACACCAAAGGATCTCAGTCGCCTTAATAAATGAATGCGACTCTGACCCTTCTTATAAACCTGTACTGTATTGTCAGACCAATCAAGCTTGTTATTCAAATATACACCCAGGTACTTATATGACGTGACAATCTCAATTTCTGACTCTTGTATATTCACTGGCACCACTTTAGTAGGATATCTACTAAAATCAACCACAATTTCCTTGGTCTTACTAGCATTAAGCCTAAGACCATTTGTTTCACACCGGTCCACAAAACTCTTTAAAAGCTCCCTATATTCACTCTCGTCATGATCCTTTATGCAGCCAACAATTGCAGAATCATATGAAAATTTCTGGAGATGACAGGTTTTGGAGTTGTACTGAAAATCTGATGTATAAAAAGTAAATAAAAACGGAGCTAAAACCGTTCCTTGAGGAACACCAGTACTACACGTAACTACTTGGGACACGCAGTTATGCATTCTTACATACTGTGGTCTATTTGAGAGGTAGTCAATTAACCAACTGACCATACTCTGGTGTAATCCAGCATTTTCTAACTTATTCTTGAGTAATGCAGGCTGGATAGTGTTGAATGCACTAGAAAAGTCAAAAAATGTGATTCTAACGGTGTTACCTGAAGTCTTTAAATGACTTAGAGATTTATATAAAAGATAGATAATTGCATCATCAACCCCAACACCAGTTTTGTAAGCAAATTGCAGTTTATCCTCAGCAGCACACAATAACTGCTTAATATAATTTAAGACCAACCTCTCAAAAACCTTCATCAACTGAGCCGTTAAAGCTATTGGTCTATAATGTGAGAACTCAGTAGGATTAGTTTTCTTAGGGACTGGTACTACACACAATGTCTTCCGTAAAACAGGTACCCTTTCTAAGCGCAAACTCAAATTAAAAATATAGTGAATTACCCAACATATTTGATCAGCACAGGCTTTAAGAACTCCAGGACTAATACCGTCAGGGCCTGCAGATTTCTTCTTTTTAATTCTCCTTAACCCACTTCTTACTTGTTCCATTCATACAGCAAACTTAGGAACGGACTCACAAGTGGGAAAATAAGGTGATCTTAAAACTGAAGGAGGATCTAAATAGGAACTCTGCCATATACCATCTGGAAAAGAACATTTTAAATCACTAGATCCTCCATCAAATCTATTAAAAAATATATTAATTTCATCCACCCACATCTGTCCACCAAAGGCAGCATATCCCTGTACTCTATTTCCATTACCAGACATAATGTTTAAATCACTCCATACCTCTCTCACGTTCTTCTGTTGTAACTTTTGTTCCATTTTTAATTTATAACACTCCTTCCCCTCCTTAATTTTAACTTTTAATAATTTCTGTACACGCTTCAGCTCCTCTCTATCTCCCACTAAGAAGGCCCTCTTTTTTTTCGTTTAATAACGCCTTTAACTGGGGTAACCCATGGCTTGTTATTTGAGTAACATTTAACCTTTTTGGTGGGTACTGTGTTATCAACACAAACGTTTATATAGTCTGTAATACACTCTGTTAAACTACTGATGTCCTCGTCATGCGATTTACATAGAACTTCCCAATCCATAGCCTCAAAACAATCCATTAATGCCTCATAGACCGAATCAGACCATACTTTCACTGTTCTAGTAGTTGGCGGCTGCTTCCACACAGCTGGGACATAAACAGATCTAATATAAACAAGATTATGGTCCGATTATCCCAAAGAAGGAAGCAGTGAACAACCATAGGCGTTTTTCACATTAGCATATAACAAGTCCAAAATTTTATAGTCTCTTGTATCACAGTCCACATACTGAGTAAACGTGGGGAGAGTATTATGTAGAGAAGCTTGATTAAAATCACCTGAAATAATAATAAGTGATTGATATATATACACTGAACAAAATTCTAAACGCAACAATTTTGTTTTTGCCCCCATTTTTCATGAGCTGAACTCAAAGCTCTAAGACTTTTTCTATGTACACAAAAGGCCTATTTCTCTCAAATATTGTTCACAAATCTGTCTAAATCTGTGTTAGAGATCACTTCTCCTTTGCCGAGATAATCCATCCAACTCACAGGTGTGGCATATCAAGATGCTGATTAGACAGCATGATTATTGCACAGGTGTGCCTTAGGCTGGCCACAAAAAAGGCCACTCTAAAATGTGCAATTTTATCACACAGCACAATGCCACAGATGTCGCAAGTTTTGAGGGAGCGTGCAATTGGCATGCTGACTGCAGGAATGTCCACCAGAGCTGTTGCCCGTGAATTGAATGTTCATTTCTTTACCATAAACTGTCTCCAAAGGCGTTTCAGAGAATTTGGCAGTACATTCAACCGGCTTCACAACCGCAGACCACGTATAACCACACCAGCCCCACATGCAGCATCTTCACCTCCAAGATCGTCTGAGACCAGCCAGCCAGACAGCTGCTGCAACAATCGGTTTGCATAACCAAAGAATTTCTGCACAAACTGTCAGAAACCGTCTCAGGGAAGCTCATCTGCATGCTCGTCGTCCTCATCGGGGTCTTGACCTGACTGCAGTTTATCTTCTTAACTGACTTGAGAGGGCAAATGCTCACATTCAATGGCGTCTGGCACTTTGGAGAGGTGTTCTCTTCAACGAATGAATCCCGGTTTTCACTGTACAGGGCAGATGGCAGACAGCGTGTATGACATCGTGTGGGTGAGCGGTTTGCTGATGTCAACGTTGTGGATCGAGTGGCCCATGGTGGCGGTGGGGTTATGGTATGGGCAGGCATATGTTATGGACAACGAACACAGGTGCATTTTATTGATGGCATTTTGAATGCACAGAGATACCGTGACGAGATCCTGAGGCCCATTGTTGTGCCATTCATCCACGACCATCACCTCATGTTGCAGCATGATAATGCACGGCCCCATGTTGCAAGGATCTGTACGCAATTCCTGGAAGCTGAAAACATCCCAGTTCTTGCATGGCCAGCATACTCACCGGACATGTCACCCATTGAGCATGTTTGGGATGCTCTGGATCGGCGTATACGACAGCGTGTTCCAGTTCCTGCCAATATCCAGCAATTTCGCACAGCCATTGAAGAGGAGTGGACCAACATTCCACAGGCCACAATCAACAACCTGATCAACTCTATGCGAAGGAGATGTGTTGCACTGCGTGAGGCAAATGGTGGTCACACCAGATACTGACTGGTTTTCGGACCCCCCAGATACAGTAAAACTGCACATTTTCGATTGGTCTTTTATTGTGGCCAGCCTAAGGCACACCTGTGCAATAATCATGCTGTCTAATCAGCATCTTGATATGCCACACCTGTGAGGTGGATGGAGTATCTCGGCAAAGGAGAAGTGCTCACTAGCACAGATTTAGACAGATTTGAGAACAATATTTGAGAGAAATAGGCCTTTTGTGTACATAGAAAAAGTCTTAGATCTTTGAGTTCAGCTCATGAAAAATGGGGGCCAAAACAAAAGTGTTGCATTTATAATTTTGTTCAGTGTACATATATATACATATTAGCAGTTAAATGAGAGATGTTCAGAGGAAATGTGTCCATTGTTTATACTATAAATGTGTAATTGTTTAATTTGCTCAGGATTTTGCTAAAAAAAAATGTTTGGTGGTACTACAGTCTGGATTGGTGTGATGTGGAGGGCAGATGGAAATGGGTTGATGGCAGTTTTAGAAGTCAGGTGTGTTTAATTAGGTAGACATACAAAATGTGCAAAATAGGACTCTAGAAGTGTGTTTCATTCTACCAGAAATACCTGAGTGAGATTCCAGTCTTCAGTTATTATTTGTACATTGTTCAGTTATACACCAGTCATTGTGAATTACTCCAGTGCTTAAAAGAAGTTTGAATAAAATAAAGTTTTTAAAAAGAAGGCTGTGGAATTATTATTAATACATCCCAGGATTGGTTTGTAAGCATTTTTCTAAGGTATAAAGTATGTGAGACGTGATAGATGCATTGCAAACATCATGATTAAACCCATCTCATCTTAAAAACCATTACATTTGCAATTACAGAACTCTAAATGAAGTGCCTACTGGAAATATAACAGACCTTGGCCTATGTACTGTAACGATCATACACTGAAGATTTTGTCATATTACATACTATGATACCATACTACAATACAATGGAGTCCAAAAAGTGTCTGTATTTACATATTTACTAAATAATAGTAACACATACTTTCATAATTTGCTCTTACTGTACAGTAAATAGTAACTAATGTTTACAGCTAGTCTTTAAAACTGTGGTTTTACAAAGAAATTCACATGTAGAAACAATTTAAATGTATATACAAAGCTAAATGTTGGCATAGCAGTAATAAAATAATCAACCTGACTAGATGACTAGATGACAACAAAAAAAAAAAAGGAAGAAGAAAAGGATGGAGAACAGATCACTGTAGCTCTCCTTAGCCGCCTATGGTTTTGGTTACAATTACCTCAGAAGCCTGTCATAACAGGAAACCCTGAGACAACCTATAACCTATTGCATGTCATACATATACTAGCATACACATCAGATAATATTTCACAATTCAACTTCAAAAGACTTTTTACAATTTACTTTCATACAACACCAAAACATGCCTGACATTCAGTTACTTAATCATAAGGGAACAAATTATGTATAAATGTTTTCACACATGACTAAGTGTACTGTAGGTATCAGTAAATGGCATTTAATAGGCAGTGTTTCCAAAATTAAACACATGAGCTGTTAGTTTTGAAAGATGTGCCTAATGTACAGAACTGTGTTTAGCGTTTTCACTGAGTGTCTCTCAAGTACAATTTTCAGTGTGTAAGCAATTTTAAAACACTAACTTTTATGCGATGACTTGACAATTAACCATAGCAACAGTAGGATGCTCAAATGATTTTTACAAATATATTATAAAAAGTGTTTTGTTCAAAAATTCTGTAAGAAAGTTGATGGTTAGCTAACTGGATGCCAAAGTAGTCTACATTTTAGTTTCATGAACCTCAACAGATTTAGCCGAAATTTATGAACACAAGATCCTTTCAAGACTTAACCCTCTTAAAAATCACTGAATATTTTGTAGTGTTGGAAGAGCTACTAATCCATCAACCATTAAAAAAAAAAGATCAGCTGTCTTTTCAAAACATTTCAAAAGCTGTAAATGTTCCAAACACCAGCCAGCATCCAAAGGATCAAGCCCCTGGAGACTTTATACATATACTAAGTGAATCTGTGATAATAAATGCAATCAAACCTCATTTACATGAACACAACACACATTGTTGAAACATATTTATAGTGATGTTCTGCAGCAAGTTAAAGTTCCTTTATGCATAAATAACATTTGACATTTCCATGAAACAGTTCCTTTCTGCATAATTACATGGCTACACAAACACAGATGAGGAACACAGTTCACTTCAGAAACTAGTGTTAGTTTGTTGGCATCTTAACACCAAAACTGTGAGAAAGTGAATGAAAATATAGAATGTACAGAGAACATGGGAAAAACATCTATGATATCTATGAAAATGACTTTGTTACAAAGGGTAAATTTGGAAGAAAGACCACGGACAGTAACGCAACGAGAATCCAGTCATCTGAACTCACAGGTACTGAGATTGAGAATGCATTTCATCACACAACATAATAGCACAAATTTTGATAAAGCAGTTTATATCCATGAATGAGTATCTGACTAAAGAGAGAGCAGCTGAAACTGGAGAAAAATGATGTTGAGAATTGTTTTGGTAAAGTGTGTCTGTGTCTTTGATATTTTTTAGTAGTTTCTACGTAACAGGAATATAATGTGATTAGTTTTCATAGGTATTTGAACATTAAGTGTTATTCTAGTGCATATATGGACCACATGAAAAACATCAACAAAATATACTCAAATGTTAAATCTGTTTACAATGTAAATAATGCACAAATGTTACTTTTTTTTAGGTTCATTAAAGACAAATTTGTGGAATTTATAGATGATTTAAGGTGTTTAGGTATAATACTTATGTATATTACTTCTCCCTATGAAGTTACTTTGTCAGCCTTATGTCTTACATAACAACTCACCTTTTAATAATGACATGGCTTACAGAAGGAAAGGAATCTAAGTATTTTTTTACCTTCCAGAAATGTCAGTTTTGGAAAGTCTGACGATAACATTTTGAATAATCAAATAGTGGCAAGTTTCTGGTATAATCATTAAACTTCTGAAAGAACAAACATTCTGAGGTGAGCTGAATTTCTGTACATTAAAAAAATAAAATAAATAAATAAAAAAAAACATTTCCACACATCAGGACACACAACAGGAGTATAATAATGTCCAGCTTTGAAAAGCTGCTAGTATTAGTTGTTATGGTTATTAGTTAGTTAATATATTAGCCTACTTTTAGGTTGTATTTTAGAACGCTCGTCTTCACTGGAACTCTCTGAAATTCAAAAAGGTACGACTCAGAAAATGGACACAGGAGCAAGACAAAGGAAGACAGATGATCTCTATGAAAATGCTGATGCTATGAGAGGTAAAATCACAATGGAGATAAAAGACCCGAATACAACAAGAATCCCGCCATCTGAACACACAGGTACAGAATGTAGTAACACTTTTCCTCATGAAAAATAGTAGCACAGGAACAAACTTTCAAAGAGACAAAGCAGTTGTGTACCTGTGCTGTATTTAATGCTAGTGAAGGGACTAACATCATGTGTGTGTTCTTCAGGAAGTGATTGTGTGAAGGTCAGAAGCTCCAGATCAGCTGTAGTGTGTTTGGTTCTGCTGTGTGTTCTTCTGCTGACTGCAGTCATAGTGCTGTGTGTCATCTTCACTCAAGAGAGACAACAGCTCATATCCAAGAATGAAAACCTGATCAATGAGAGAGAGCAGCTAATACTCAAGAACACAAACCTGACCAATGAGAGAGAGCAGCTGAGAAATGAAATTCAGATTTGTGGTAAAGTTTCTATTGTCTATGTAATTATTTGCTATACAGCAGACATTTTAAAAACCATGGAGTTGTGTTGTGGTCTCTGTAACTTTCTGTGCACATAATATATGTGACCCTGGAGCACAAAAGCAGTCTTAAGTCGCTGGGGTATATTTGTAACAATAGCCAAAAATACATTGTATGGGTCAAAATTATCGATTTTTCTTTTATGCCAAAAATCATTAGGATATTAAGTAAAGATCATGTTCCATGAAGATATTTTGTAAATTTCTTACCATAAATGTATCAAAACTTAATTTTTGATTAGTAATATGCACTGCTAATAACTTCATTTGGTCAAATTTAAAGGTGATTTTCTCAATATTTTGATTTTTTGCACCCTCAGATTCCAGATTTTCAAATAGTTGTATCTCAGTCAAATATTGTCTGATCCTAACAAACCATACACCAATGGAAAGATTATTTATTCAGCTTTCAGATGGTGTATAAATGTCAATTTCGAAAAATTGACACTTAAGACTGGTTTTGTCGTCCAAGGGTCACATATGATTATTTTATCTGTTATAAGATACAGACAGATGAGTGTAAATAGGAATAAAAAGCTAACAGCTGAACTGTTTCTGTTAACAGTTGGATGGACTTGCTATCAATCCAGTTTTTACTACAAGTCCAATGAGCAGAGGAATTGGACTGAGAGCAGGAGATACTGTACAGAGAGAGGAGCAGATCTGATTATCATAAACAGCAGCCAGGAACACGTGAGTGAAAAGCAGTTTTATGTGTGTTTATGGTGTTTAGCAGCTAAATGAGAGATAATCAGATGAAGTGTGTCTATTCATGAAATAAATGTGCAACTGGTTCTTTTGCTCAGGATTTTGCTCAGAACATGTCTGGTGCTGCTGTAGTTTATATTGGTCTGACTGACGCTGCTGAAGATGGCAATTGGAAATGGGTTGATGGCAGCACACTGGGCTCTAGGTGAGAAATCACTGAACTGAACTGATTATGTAATAAATGATTCTCACAGTCAGTATCACATCACACAGAAAGCAACACTGATTATCTTATGCTGATCTGTACTTTCAGCTTCTGGGCATCCAATGGACAAATAACAGAGCCAAATGGAGGAGGAGCAGAGAATTGTACTGTGACTGTGGCTATACCTCCACAAGAGTGGCCTAATTTAGTAGGGTGGATTGATACTCCATGTAATAGAGATTATCAATGGATCTGTGAGAAGAGGATTTCACAAATCAAACTGCCATAGATACATCACACATCTTTTCGAAACAAGTTCAACAGTACAAAACTTGTAACTTCTCATCTAAAGCAGTATTTCTCAACCTTGTACCTGGCAAATGCCTACAACTGCACATTTTGAATATGTCCTGTCGTCAGACACCCATTTCATGTGCTGGAGTCAGGTGTGTTTCATTAGGGAGATATACAAAATGTTCAAAACGGGACTCCAGAAGTGTGTTTAATTCAACCAGAAATGTCTTGCAAGTAAACATCACAGAGTATTCTGCCATATAAGTGAGATTCCAGTCTTCAGTTATTATTTGCACATTATTCAGTTATACATCACCAGTCATTGCAAGTCACTCCAGTACTTAACTCTCTGGGGTCTGAGGGGGTTTTGGGGCCCTGGAGAAGTTTTGACATGTCCTGACATTTCTGCCTTTTTCAGTATCTTAAAAACATATTAATGACTAAAGTCTGATTACACTGTAATCAGCACAAACTGGGCTACAATAATATGTGAGTAGCATGAAAGTACATGTTTGTGTTTTTGAGAAAACGTTTATGTGTGGTTAGTGAAAACTAAACATTTTAAGTAACTGAAATAAGGCCATAACAAACATACAGAACATTTGTTCACAAGACTTTTGAGAACTGGATGTGGTAGACTAGAGTTTTTGCTATAAAATGATATAGAACATTAAAATAGATAGATACAGAACATGTTAATAGAACATTAAAAAAAAAAACATCCTGGCGTTGTGAGACATTTAAATTCAATGAAATGCCATTTTAAAATGTTTCACTTGATTTCATACATCCCAACAAACACAGAACGTTCCTCTAACGTTCCCAGTTGGTTATTTTTTGGGGAACCAAATAAGAACGTTCTAGGAACATTCCCTGTAGGTTATTTTTAGGTTTTATTTTTATAAACATGTAAACCAATTAAAATGTTGCAAATGTTTTGTGTGCTTACTAACAGCGGATAGTGATAATTAAAATGCTTAATTACATGACCATTATCAGGCATTAGAGGGCGCTCATTGATTGGCAAGGTGTTTGTTTGTTTGTTTTAGTTAATTAAATATTGAAGTGCAGCCTGTTCTCTATTTTTTTATTTACTTTTGAAAACAAGTACTATAAATAATTAAATAATTAAATAAATATAGATAGCTTATGACAAAGATCCCTTTCAAAACCTGTTGTTTTTTTTTTTTTCCCCCTTTAGCAGATCTCAAAATTAATAGTTATATTTCATTTGACATTGACAAAAAAAATGTAGTTTTTAGTGGTTATTTTAAAATAGTGTATTAGACATAGAGGATGGTCATGCACAATGTTTTTAGTGTTGTCTTACCATTTTCCTTGAAAGCCCCCGACATTGCAATCAGGTCTTAGAAAATTACTAGTCATCTGATGAGTTGAATCAGGTCTGTTACCACTTTTACTTTCAAAAAGCATTTACAAGCATATATTAAAACATTTATGTTTTAATTTTTAAACCATATTTTATGTTTTGAACCATATTTTAATGTGGGTTACAAAGGGCTCGAGAAACTTTATGGTTTTAGTTAAATGCCCTGATTAAACTGTATTGTTCTGTATGGCATTAGCACTACAAAAGACTTTTTCCAACTCCTATGAGCTGTTACCTAAGAGCAGTATTATTTGGTCCTGAAATGCTTTTCTTTTTTCACAGGATATTTTAGTAGAGGCACTATCACACCTATTTGTTTTAAATGTAATAATGTGTTGTCTGGCAGTCTTAAGAGTACATTACAGTTAATGAACCAATCTCTTTTTTCAAATGTCCCATATCTGCTTTATAATTTGAATTATATTATAAAATATATTTGAATTATTTTTTATTAGAAATATATATATATATATATATATATATATATATATATATATATATACAGTCAGGTCCATAAATATTGGGACATCGACAGAATTCTAACATTTTTGGCTTTTAGCCAAACATTTTAGCTAAAAAATTTACATTTAAACATTAAAAAATTAAAAATTAAAATTAAAATAAAAAAATTTACATTTAAACATTAAAAAATTAAAAATTAAAATTAAAATTAAAAAATTACATTTAAACATTTTAACATTTTAGCTTGTGGGCGACACTGGAAGTCACTTGTTTCAATGAAATTCACTGTGATTTGGTTCCCAAAGAGCAAATCTGCCCTTGTGCAGAAGCACAAGAATTTTTTAAGGTGTTGTCATCCAATTCCATAATGTACTTTTTCAGGAATCTAGCTAGATACACAGCTCTGCTGGGCTGTCATGACTTCAGGGAAAACAAGGATGTCCTTCACATGCTTAGGTGTTGGTTTTTGCTCTTGTATAATGTTTGCTAGCTTTTGTGGTGGCAAAGTACTAGCAATATCCTTAAGAACAGGTCTCCAGGATTCAATCACAAACATAGGGGTTTGGATGAGAGCTTTGTGGCCTAATTGTTCCAAAAGTTGAGGCAGATTTTCTTCAGTAGGCCTCTGGTGACAATCATTGGAATCAAGAACATCAAGAAGTGACTCATGATCAGCTGAGTTGAAGTTTGCCATTGCCTCCTCAATGGCATCACACTCATGTTTTGCTATGTAGTGCTTAAATTAATCTAGGACACTGCTGTATGTGGTGCCATATAAAGCTTCTTCAAGAAATGGCAGGGAAAGACGAATAGGAAAGTACTTGACGGTAGGGCTGCACGATATATTGCATGCGATAGTAATGCGCATCTCATCAGTAAAGCCGGTTCTGTGATTACAAATAAATCTCTATCACCTGTTTTCAGATGGAGCGGCATTTAATACACAGAGCCGTAGTTCATTGACAAGCTACGCAATTCGCGCTCAAAATCGCAGATGCATCGCATGCGATAGTGAACGTGATATTGCGTAGCTTGTCAGTGAACTACGGCTCTGTGTATTAAATGCCGCTCCATCTGAAAACAGGTGATAGAGATTTATTTGTAATCACAGAACCGGCTTTACTGACGAGATGCGCATGACTATCGCATGCGATATATCATGCAGCCCTACTTGACGGCTTCCCATCCTTTGACCAATACTCTTGCAATAGCTTGCCATTCATCACTCTGAAATTCATGTCTAAGGAATGGGACCTTGACATCTGCACCCAAAGCACATCTGGAATAGAATTCATCCCAGAATTCTGTCAAGCAGTCACGAAAAACACCTGATCCAATGCCTCCTTGTTCAATCTGGCCGTTAGGGAGATTCATTCGAATACTGATCTCTTTGTCCGTTATTGCTGGGTCATTGAAAGCGTGCATCAGATCACACAGAACTTGTCCTCTTCGCACCAAAATAATCATCTTTGGAACATCCTCAATTGGAACTGTATCATCCAACCTCCTCCAATTGTGACCTCATTATCAAATGATGCCTCAAATGGTGTCTCTTCCAGCTGTGATCAGTTGTTCTTCTACATTTTGTGAAGTGGAATTGGTGTTGAATGCCTCTGGGCTCTATAGTTGCAATGTGCTCACATTTTCTGCAATTAAATCACTTTCCTGACTCAGTGTTATCATTTGTTCTTGGAAATGGTCCTCCCCGTTCTCTACCTCCATTAGATTATCAGTCTGCATGACTGATATTTGCTGGCCCATAATATAAAGCGGATCGTGTAACATGAAACTGGTCTCTTCAGAGTCTTCTGAAAATGTGAGGTCAATTGTTTTACATTTGTTGATGCTAGTGCTGCTAGAAGCTTGGTTGTCATCTTGGGCACTTTCATTCAACTTGACATCTGCTTCAGGATTTGTGACTGTTTTCTGTAGACTTCTGTGTACTGATGCACACTGTAAACAGATAAAGTCTGAGAATTTTAACCTTACTTGCTTCATACAAATCTCCAACGGTACATTCTGATTCAATCCTTCTGTGGGAGAAATCTCGAATCTCCATGTCTAAACTTTTCAGATCTAGATGTTTGGATTTACCATTTGTAAAAAAGAGACCCTCTGCTATTTCCTGCACATCTTTCATGGTTATATTCACATCTATAGAGACATGTCTGTTCCACCACCTTTTGCAGACCAAACTTGTTTGAAGTCATTGTCGCTTGCCATTCATCCAGCCCAGGTCCACATGCTTAGATTTCTTCTTGGCATTTGTGTTTCCAGCATATTTTTTTGAAATCTGTTGTTGATGTTCTTCTTTGCCACTTGGGGTACATACTCGTTTCCTTAATCTCTCAAACAAGTTACTTTTCCTGTCAGTATTTTCGATGGAACACTGTTTTCTTCGACAAAAGGCCACAGTTGCCATTCTGTCTCCATAACAAGGAATTTACTTGGCTAGCTCTGTCTCTGGCATCAAGGGTATTACAGAAGTATCAATCTGTTGAAAGAAATAATTCAAGTTTTTTTGCAAAAAACTTTGGGATTTCTAATTACACATTCAGTGTACAAAGAATGAAATTAAAAATTAAAAATTTATATTTTGTCATACAATTTCAAAAGCTGATATTATTTAAAAAAAAATATATCTTTTTTATTTCTAAAAATAAAAATATTTAAGTGTACAGCTGTACACTAAAATTTTTTATTTTTAGAGTTATGAAGACTTGGCAATAATGTAATGCTTAGTAAATTAATATTTGCCATTGTAATGGCAGTTTTCTGATTTTTTGTTTTGCATTTAGAAATGTCATTTTAAAAAAAGCTGTATTTTACCTCAAAATCATAAGGGAAAAAAATAAATTAATGAGCAAAACCTTTATGGTACTAAAGTAGGTATAGACCCTATATAATTTTCTTTCTTTCTTAACTGGTTTTATGGGATTAGTAATAATACTGATTTTCTGTTCTCTATGTTTGCATGTGACCTTAATGCCAACAAACAACTAAAAGTAATCAAATTTGGTTACTTTAAAGGAAAACGCCACCGTTTTTCCATATTCCAATATGTTTTTCCCTCAACTTAGACAAGTTGATAAGTACCTCTCCCGTCTCAGTGCGTGCACTTAATCGCTCTAGTGCGCGGCGCCACTATGCTAGCGTTTAGCTTAGCACCATTCATTCCTTAGGATCCAAACAGAGATGAATTTAGAAGCTACCAAACACTTCCGTGTTTTCCCTATTTAAAGACGGTTACATGAGTAGTTACACGAGTAAGTATAGTGACACAAAATAAACAGTGGCAATTTTCTAAGCGGATAAAAAATGATAACTATAATGTATGGCGGAAGAGTACTTCGCAGTACTTCGACCTCGGCGCAGTAATATCATCACTCCTGAAAACTCCCCCTCTCCCTCTAACTTCCATCAATAGAACCAATATTACTGCGCCGAGGTCGAAGTGCTGCGAAGTGCTCTTCCACCATACATTATAGTTATCATTTTTTATCTGCTTAGAAAATCGCCCCGTTTTATTTTGTGTCACCATACTTACTTACGCTTCGGTATGATCTATCCAGCCCGTCTGCGCATAACTCATAACGGTGAGCATGTCTTTGACACCCCGGAGGCAGCTGAACATTACTTCCAGGAACACATTCAAGACTGATAATGTGCAGTTGCGTTGCCCTGTTTCAACAGACAGCGATAATAGACCAGCGTTAGTTCATAAACTCTCTATGCTGTCTCTATGTGCACCAGTTAACCTGGTTCATGGTTTCATATGCTTTCCCTTATTTACAACAATTGCATGTTGCCAGACTGTTTTTGTATTCCCTGACATACAAATGGACAGTTGTTATTAGTAGTTTGTTTTATAGTGATATTATCATTCTAAATATTACTACTGTTGTTATCATCTTTATTAGTTTAATTCATTCTCGGAGTGGACTGCACTGCATGGTTTTCCGGTTGTGCTACAGTTTGTTCCTGCAACTCGTGATGGTTTCTATGGCGAGTTTAGGATGTTTGTTTTTTTGTTTTTTGTGTTATATTTCTTGTAAGATTGTTCATATTTTTGTGGAGGAGTATTATTACTCATTACTATTATCGTTTTGTTTTCCTTTTGTTCTTCAGTTTACAGGGGTTTCTTCTTGTTCTTCTTTCTGAACCTTAGAAATGGCTTTAAACACAGGGTTAAGTAGTAGAGGATTTTCTGTCAAACTAGTCAGTTGGAATGTCCGAAGCTTAGGAGGACCAATTAAATGTTCTAAAGCGTTTTCCCATCTTAAGAATTTGAATTCTGATATTGTTTTTCTTCAGGAAACACATCTGCGCATTGAAGACCACATTAGACTAAGAAAGCCTTGGATAGGCCAGGTGTTTCACTCTAACTTTAACAGCAGAGCCAGAGGTACTGCTATTGTTATGCATAAATGAGTTAATTTCTCCCCCTCTCAGATTATTGCAGATCCTGAAGGACGTTATGTCATAGTCGTTGGTAGTCTTTATCACATCTCAGTTGTGTTTGTAAACATTTATGCCCCAAACTGGGATAATCCCACATTTTTTACTTCCCTTTTTTCCTCAATTCCGAACTTAAATTCTCAGTATCTTATACTGGGAGGCGATTTCAATTGTGTTATGGACCCAAAGTATGATCGGTCAAATCCTAAAACTTTAGAGCAAACAGCTATGGCTGAGGCAGTGTCAGCATTTATGGATCAGATTGGTTGTGTTGATCGATGGCGCTATCTTAACCCATCAAAAAAGGCATTTTCTTTTTTTTCTAGTGTTCACTTAACTTATTCACGTATTGACTATTTTTTCTTAGATAAAGCTCTCTTGCCATTAGTTAGTTCTTCTGAATATTCAGCTATAGTTATTTCGGATCATGCCCCACATTCCATCAACCTGAATTTTACTCATATTAAAGGGAGGACGAATCAGTGGAGGTTCGATTCAGGATTATTATCAGATGAACAATTCTGTGAGTATATCAGTAATAATATTGATGTATTTACTGACACTAATAAGTCAAAATCCGTCTCACGCAGCAGGACCAAGACGGCTTTCCAATTGATTTTTATAAAAGGTTTGCCAAATAACTAGCACCTTTATTGTTAGACATGTACAATGATTCTTCAGTCAATGGCTCTCTTCCCTTAACTCTCACTAAGGCTTCTATTTCGCTTATACTGAAGCGTGATAAGAACCCAGGTGAATGTGGCAGTTGGAGGCCTATTAGTTTGTTAAATTCAGATGTTAAATTATTGGCCAATGTGCTGGCTTGCCATCTGGATCCCTGTCTTCCTAAAATAATCTCTGAAGATCAGACTGGTTTCATCAGGGGGCGACAATTATCTTCACTAAATATTATTTTTTCTGCATCCACTTCTGCATCCGGTGAGATGATTATTTCATTGGATGCTGAAAAGGCGAGTCGAGTGGAACTATTTATTCGCTATACTACACAGATTTGGTTTTGGCTCTTTTTTTATCTCATGGATACGTCTTCTGTACACCGTACCTGTGGCCAGTGTTAGAACTGACTTTTTGTGTTCACAATATTTTCCCCTCTCTAGAGGCACCTGTCAAGGGTGTCCTCTTTCTTCATTATTGTTTGCCTTAGCAATAGAACCTCTTTCTATAGCTTTGAAAAATTCCTTGCTCTTTTCAGGTATCACTAGGGGAGGGATAGAACATCGTGTCTCACTCTATGCTGATGACCTTCTGCTTTATATTTCAAACCCTCAGCTCGGTCTCTGATTTGTTGCATATTTTTAATACTTTTGGATCCTTTTCTGGATATAAGCTCAATATAAATAAAAGTGAATGTTTCCCAGTCAATAATTTGGCTAAACAAATTCCAGCTGGGGCATTGCCATTTCAGTTATCCTCTACAAAGTTTCGTTACCTGGGAGTAAATATTTCACATTCCTTTGATTTATTATATCAACACAATTTTTCTAAATTGCTCACACAAGTTAAATTAGATTTGCAACATTGGGATAAGCTTCCTCTTACTTTATTTGGTAGAATTCAATCAATTAAAATGAATATTTTACCTAGGTTCTTGTTCCTTTTTCAGACCCTCCCAGTTTTTTTTTACACAAGTCCTTCTTTAAGCTGCTAGATGGGGCTATTTCTACTTATATATGGCAGGGCAGATCTCCTAGGCTAAGTAAGACATATCTTCAGAGACATAAAAAAGATGGAGGTCTAGCACTGCCTAATTTTTTGATTTATTACTGGGCAGCAAACATTAGCAAAATTCATAGCTGGTACAACTCTCCCCATTTAGATTGGTGTAAGTTAGAAGCACAGTCCTGTCCTTCATCCTCGCTCCCTGCCTTGGTGTGTGCTCCTTTATCCAGTCGCCTCTCAAAGTGTACTACAAATCCAGTAGTACGCACTTCTTTTAGGATCCGGAGGGAATTCAGACAACATTTTAAACTCGCTGCTCCTTCTCTTTATGGCCCTATTTACAAGAATCATTTATTTATTCCTTCAACTCTAGATTCTGCTTATGCTTCATGGGAGAACAAAGGCCTTGTATATTTTTCTGATTTATTTATTGATGGAGTTTTCACAACTTTTTATGATCTTTCAGTAAAATTCAGTATACCACATTCTAACTTGTTTCGTTTCTTTCAAGTACGTAACTTTGTTCATTCTCACTGTCCTTCTTTTCCACTCTTGCCTGAACCCTCCTTATATGAGAGTGCTTAATACAGAAACACAGGTCTATTTCCTTTTTATATAATTTAATTTTCCCTTATGTTTTGCCTTCATCTTCTCAATTTAAACATCAATGGGAAGAAGAACTCGGATGTAGTTTGGATTTGGATTGGTGGGAATTAGCTGCTGGTAGAGTTAACTCTTCTTCATCCTGTGCCAGACTGAGCCTGATTCAATTTAAGGTTTTTCATAGAATTCATTTTACAAACGTCAAATTAAGTAAGCTATTAGCGGCTTCTAATCGGAGAAGCCGATTAGTCACCAGAAGAGACGGACGGCAGCGCGTAAGTGTTGTTGTAATACTTGTTCGTAGATCTGTTGTTTAAATTATTTACTTGCTGCTAGGAAGGAATACTTCGTTTCCTACCTATTTCTATTCTGCTTTTTCGTTGAGGTTGATATTTTTGATTGCACTTACTGGTAATTATAATAATTTGCGCCTCGGCTAAGAAGGAGCCTGTGTCATTTGCATTTGCTCCTTGTGCTAAGTGTTAGTTTCGTCTTGAGCTATTAGCACTCCGTTGGGCTATTGGCTGGGCTAATCAGAAGCCGGCCACAGCGACTGTTAAAAGTATTTAAACTGCTTGGTCGCTGTTAGAACTTGGGAGAAGCCGATTAGTCACCAGAAGAGACGGACGGCAGCGCGTAAGTGTTGTTGTAATACTTGTTGGTAGATCTGTTGTTTAAATTATTTACTTGCTGCTAGGAAGGAATACTTCGTTTCCTACCTATTTCTATTCTGCTTTTTCGTTGAGGTTGATATTTTTGATTGCACTTACTGGTAATTATAATAATTTGCGCCTCGGCTAAAAAGGAGCCTGTGTCATTTGCATTTGCTCCTTGTGCTAAGTGTTAGTTTCGTCTTGAGCTATTAGCACTCCATTGGGCTATTGGCTGGGCTAATCAGAAGCCGGCCACAGCTGTTTTCACTCTAGTCTGTTAAACTGTGTATTTATTTGATATCTGTGCGCTGACGCGGTAGCGTCTGTGGAAGCGTCGTGGTCAGCCTCCTCGTGTGAAGACGAACGACTTTTTCCTGCGCGACTTTAACCGAGCAACGAACTTAAGTATCATTTCTATCTTCCCTCACACACTCTCCTTTTCTGTCCTCTTCCTTTCCACCTCTATCATGTGTTTCCAAACCATTCCGGTTATCTCTCAACCACGCTCTAACATCACACGCAGACTGCAACGTAATCCTGCTAACCTGCGCCCTATCTCTACATCTTCTACCGCACCTCTTTCTTTCTCTGTGGGTCTCTGGAACTGTCAGTCAGCGGTCAACAAAGCTGACTTCATTTCTGCTTTTTCTTTACAATCCACGCTCAGCATCTTGGGCTTGACTGAGACCTGGATTCGTCCAGAAGACTCAGCAACCCCAGCTGCTCTCTCTAACAATTTCTCTTTCTCTCACACCCCACGTCAAGTTGGCCGGGGTGGGGGTACTGGACTGCTCATTTCAAAGAATTGGACATACTCAACCCACTCTCCCCTATGCAATTACAACTCATTTGAATGTCATGCGATTACTGTAACAGCTCCTATAAAACTCCAGATTGTGGTAATTTACCGTCCCCCTGGCCAAATTCTAGCCACCTTCCTAGAGGAGCTGGACGGACTGCTGTCCTCTTTCATGGAGGTTGGCACTCCACTCTTAGTCTTTGGCGATTTCAACATTCATCTAGACAAGCCTTATGCTACAGACTTCCATTCACTCCTAGCTTCATTTGATCTCAAACGCCTTACCACTTCTAGCACGCACAAATCAGGCAACCAACTTGATTTAATTTACACACACAATTGCACTGCAGATAACATTCTGGTGCAACCACTACATATCTCTGACCATTTCTTCATTTCTTTTACATTACTTTTTGATACCCATGTGCCATCAACCCCCTTACCGGTTACTTTTAGACGAAACCTACGCTCCCTTTCTCCCTCACATCTGTCCTCTGTAGTATCCTCCTCTCTTCCCTCACCTACCCATTTCTCATCTCTGGATGTGAATGCAGCTACTGACACTCTATGCCAGACCTTAACCTCTTGTCTTGACGACATTTGTCCTCTCTCCTCCAGCCCAGCACGGGTTGCCCCTTCTAACCCCTGGTTATCCGAGGTTCTTCGTGAACATCGGACCAAACTCAGAGCGGCAGAGAGAAAATGGCGCAAATCAAACAATCCGTCGGACCTGAGTAGGTATCAGTCCTTGCTCTCATCTTTCTCTGCTGAAGTCCACACTGCCAAATCCTCACATTTCCACGACAAGATCAACAGCGCTCCAGACATGCGTAACCTCTTCAGAACATTTAATTCTCTCCTCTGTCCCCCTCCACCACCTCCCACCATTTCTATAACAGCTGATGACTTTGCCACTTTTTTTACAGACAAAACTAGAACAATCAGTAGTCAGTTCTCTCCTCCACACACACACGACCTCCAACCAACCACATCCACTGCTAAAACTCCCATCTTCTCCTTCTGTCCACTCACTGAGGCAGAGGTATCCAAACTTCTCCTCTCCAGCCATCCTACAACATGTCCTCTAGACCCAATCCCATCACACCTTCTCCAAGCAATCTCTCCCACACTCTTACCAGCACTCACACACATCATCAACACATCTCTCCTCACAGGCATTTTCCCCACTGCGTTCAAGCAGGCTCGGGTAACCCCACTGCTCAAGAAACCTACATTAAACACTTCTATTACTGAAAACTACAGACCTGTCTCTCTCCTTCCATTCATAGCGAAAACACTCGAATGAGTTGTCTTCAACCAGGTCTCATTGTTTCTTTCACAGAACAACAAACTGGATGCTAAACAGTCAGGTTTCAGGAGTGGCCATTCAACTGAGACGGCGCTACTCTCAGTCACTGAAGCCCTGCGAATTGCAAAAGCAGACTCCAAATCATCAGTCCTCATTCTGCTGGATCTATCTGCTGCGTTTGACACTGTTAATCATCAGATCCTCCTGTCTACCCTCTCATCTCTGGGCATCACTGGGATTCCACTTTGCTGGTTTGAATCCTATCTCACTGGCAGGTCTTTCAGGGTGGCCTGGGGAGGTGAGGTATCCAAAGCACATCAACTGGTCACTGGGGTTCCTCAGGGATCGGTTCTTGGACCCCTCCTCTTCTCCACATACACGACATCACTGGGTCCCATCATACAGGCACATGGCTTCTCCTACCATTGCTACGCTGATGACACACAGCTCTATCTCTCTTTTCAACCAGATGATCCAACAGTAGCTGCACGGATCTCAGGCTGCCTGGTGGACATCTCGGCATGGATGAAAGAACATCACCTACAGCTCAACCTGGCAAAGACTGAGCTTCTTGTCTTTCCTGCTACTCCAACCCTACAGCATGACTTCACGATTCAGTTAGGTTCATCAACAATTGCCCCATCAACTTCGGTCAGAAATCTCGGTGTAATCTTTGATGACCAATTGACCTTCAAAGAGCACATTGCAAAGACCGCTCGATCTTGCAGGTTTGCACTACACAACATCAGAAAGATCAGGCCCTTTCTGACAGAGCATGGTGCACAACTTCTTGTCCAGGCCCTTGTCATTTCTAGGCTGGACTACTGCAATGCTCTTCTGGCTGGACTTCCATCAAACACAATCAAACCTCTACAAATGATTCAGAATGCAGCGGCACGTCTGGTCTTCAATGAGCCCAAAAGAGCCCATGTTACACCTCTCTTTATCTCCTTGCACTGGCTACCAGTTGCAGCTCGGATCAAGTTCAAGACACTGATGCTTGCATATAGAACAACCACAGGCTCAGCACCCGCCTACTTCCACTCACTATTACGAATCTACACCCCCTCCAGAAGTCTGAGATCTGCTAGTGAGCGACGCCTCGTGGTACCATCACAGAGAGGCTCAAAATCACTCTCCAGAACATTCTCATTCACCATTCCTGGCTGGTGGAATGATCTTCCCACCCCTATCCGGAATGCTGGATCCCTACCAATCTTTAAGCAACAACTGAAAACTCATCTCTTTCAGCACTACTTGACTTCATCCTAAAAAAAAAAAAAAAAAAAAAAAAAAATTTCTTTCTCTTTATTTATTCCTTTCCTTTCTAGCTAGTACTTATTTGAACAATGCCTGAGACTTGTTGTTACAAGCACTTCCTCTGTCTGATTGCCTCTTCAAGACGAATCGCTTTATGTATTCCCCAATTGTAAGTCGCTTTGGATAAAAGCGTCTGCTAAATGACTAAATGTAAATGTATTTCCGGATGTGGATGCCACATGCAGTAGGTCTTCTTTGGCCCCTGCTGATCATACCCATATGTTTTTTTTCTTGTTCAAAGCTGGAAGATTTTTGGAATTCCCTTTTTGATACTTTTTCTAAAGTTTTGAATATTTCACTTGAACCATGCCCCCTAATTGCTATTTTTGGTCTCCCATCGGATTTGAATAAATGCACCAAGTATGTTAATGTTCTTGCTTTTGCCTCATTGATAGCTCGAAGACGAATTTTACTACATTGGAAATCTTCTAATTCTCCTCCCACTTTTTCATGGTTATAAGATTTGTTGTCTTTTCTATATATTGAAAAAATTAAGTTTGCTCTAAGAGGTTCCACTGACAAATTTTATAAAAACTGGGGTCCTCTACTTGACTTTGTCAAAAATACACCACTTCTCTTTACTGATTTGTAATACGTATTTTGAATTGTTCTGTATAGTGTCTTGTCCATTTTTTTTTCTCCTCCTCTGGGGTGGGTGGGGGTCAGGGTTCATTGAGGGTCGTGACTGTTTATGTTTGTGTCCCCCCTTAGTAGTTCTTAATAGGAAAAAGGAACGTATAGATTTATTAATATTGCTTTTTCGTTGTATTTTGTATATTCCCAAAAAAAAAAAAAATCAAAAACAAATCCCGCACACTATCTATTCCAAAAATATATCAAATATTTATTAACGACGTTTCGGTCGCATGACCTTCATCAGGAACTTTTTTCTTTTCAAAGATGACAGTCACAAAGTTAACCACATTTAAAAACAAATTCATGACCAATCCCACCATGGGTACATCATTAACAACATTAACCCATATACATGTGCACATAAACACATCCTATACATACATGCTAACACACATATCAAAAACAAATTACATTATAACATCACATTAAATAGAGCTTCATCATTCATGCCATTAGGTGATAATGTCTGAAGGGTAAAAATCCAAAACAGCTCACGTTGTTGTAAAAGCAATTCAATATCGATGAAAAATGATGAAGCTCTATTTAATGTGATGTTATAATGTAATTTGTTTTTGATATGTGTGTTAGCATGTATGTATAGGATGTGTTTATGTGCACATGTATATGGGTTAATGATGTACCCATGGTGGGTTGTTATCAATCAATGGATCTTTACAGAGATTGGTCATGAATTTGTTTTTAAATGTGGTTAACTTTGTGACTGTCATGTTTGAAAAGAAAAAAGTTCATGATGAAGGTCATGCGACCGAAACGTCGTTAATAAATATTTGATATATTTTTGGCATAGATAGTGTGCGGGATTTGTTTTAGATTTTTAGTTTTTGACCTGGCTGGTCTTTGTTTTCTACCCACCTATTCATTGCCGTCAGGTGTGCGGAGTTTTTTGCTAATTGTATATTCCAAAAAAAAAAAGAAGTCTTAAACTTGACAAATCAAAGACCCATTAAAGGAATTATACTACTAAAATAAAATAAAACAAAACAAACAACATTTTTCCCTACGGATTAGAGCTGTTTGTTTAAAAGGAAAAACTAGACTAATCTAATTTTAAAGTGAAAAGCTTTAGGATGTATGCTGAATGGTTTCATTAAGAAACGTTAAAGATTTATTAATAATAACTTTCGTTCTAATGTTAAACCATTGCTTTGTTTAATTCTTTTAAATCTTTCCTCCTTACGGTGTAGGGGGCGGTTAGCGGGGTGTGGTCTGACCGCAGCGTTCCTGAGCTCATTTTGAGTTTTGACAGCGCGGAGTGCGGATGTATCTGACGGAAACAACGTAAGATAGGCCTACACGGTTCTTTTTCTTTTGTTTAACTTTTCTACCGTTGTGACAAACTAGTTTTAAAGTGTAATGTTACAAGATTTTGACAAGTATCTTGTTGCTTAATGTTCGCTTCATGTTTTTTTGTTTTAGATCACGGTAAGTTGGTCAGCTACTTTTTATTTTATTTAACTTTATATCCGTAACAAACGTTAGCTTTTTTAAAAGTGCAACATAAATTGACAAGTATCTTTATGCTGTTGTTTTAACGATCTCATACTTTTTGTTTTAGATCATGGTAAGACGTTCAGTAGCTGCTTTTATTTTATTTAACTTGTAACAAACTAACTTTTAAAAATGTGACAAAAACTGTCGTATTATTTAACGAACGTGTCTGATGCTTTTTGTTTTAGATGAGCGAACATGCTCATCTCTTCTTCTTTTTATTTAACTTTGTGTATGTTTGATGTTTTTTCTTGATATGTGTGTGAAAAACTTTAATAAAAACTTCCCTTTATCCCGTTTAACACCTTTTCACTATTTAAAGTTTAAAAGCACATAGCAGTTTTAAACGGCCCACACAAAAAACACATTCAGTCATAAATTCCTTTTATGACGGGTGGGGGTGGAATTTTTATGAGGGGCAATAAATCAAATTTTTGACACAAAGTCGCCTACTATCTCTCTCTCACGTTACAATGGTGAGGGAAAAGCTCCGTGTATTGTAATCACATCCATAAATCTATGATCACAACAACGTTTGTCAGGCATCTACATTGTCATCTGAGGAGATTACAAAGACTAAACGAGTGTTTTTTTTTTTTTAACTCTAAAACAACATGAAATGTGGAGTTATCTGCTTTTGCCAAAAAACGACTGTTGGAGTTATCTGCTTTTGCTATAAAACAAACTTTTAATATGTAAAAAAACATACTTTCAATGAACTTTAATTTTGTAAATTGCCTGTATTTGTTTAGGTATTATTACTTAATCAAAACAACCCAACTGCAGTTTGATTGATATTACTTGGAATGCGCAATAAAAAAAACTTGATTTCTGAAAAAAAAAAAAAGGAGTTATCCGTTTTTGCAAATGACCTCTTCATATGTAGGATACAATGGGGCTAATTGCAGAAAAAAAAAATATATACATTGTATTAAACATTAATAGAGCAACAGATTTTGTGTGAAAATAAATCATTCAAGTTTTTTATTTTGTTTAAAAATCTTATAAATGTATGAGGTGGCAAGGGGGGCCTTTTACCCCACACACGGGGTAAAAGGCACACAGTATTGATGTAAATACTTCAGCTAAAATAATGTTTTTCTTTTAATAATGTGTAAGTTAAAGGGGACCTATTATGCTCCTTTTTACAAGATGTAAAATAAAACTCTGAAGTCCCCAGAGTGTATATGAAATTTTAGCTCAGAATACCCCATAGATAAATTTTTATAGCTTGTTAAAACTGCCACTTTTAGGGTATGAGCCCAAACGCGCTGATTTTGAGTATGTTGCTTTAAACGCAAATGAGCTGTTGCTCCCGAAGAAGAGAGCGAGCTTCAAGAGCTCAAGCTCCGGCATTAGCAGTGCTAGCCTCTGCAAATAAACATTCCACTATTAGAACAAGCCTTTTATCTTTACAGAAAACATACTCTGTTTCAAAGTCAGTCATCTGATTATACATAATGTGCATAATAAATTCGTGTTTATGAATTACACAGACAGGGAGCACGGCGGGATAAAAATAACAACATAGCTGGTCTCATGCTATCATAAAATTTATGGCCTGGTTTCACAGACAGGGCTTAGACTAAACCAGGATTAGGCAATAGTTCAATTAGGACATTTAAGTAACTTTTATAAACATACTTAGAAAATAAAACATAACTGGTGTGACAAAACAAAGGCACTGATATATTTTAAGATCAGTCAGTGCAAGTTTCTTTCAGTTGAAACAGTTCAGACTTACATTTTAGTCTAGGATTAGGCTTAAGCCTTGTCTGTGAAACCGGGGGTATAAGTCCCACTTCTGATTATGAGCTCGACAACTTCAAGCGATCAACTCACATTGCTTTCATATGCAACTTTTAACTAGCACATTCCTATTCACGATCATTCTGATAGCACTTGAAGGCAGCATCAGTGAAAACAGGCAGAGACAATGATAGCTTTAGCAATTAGCCTTACAGAGTGCCAAGAAGCTCTTTCAGAAAGGCAATTTGGAAACAAGCGCGTGATACTTACTTTGTCTGGAGCTGACGTTCGCGCACGAAGTGTTGGTATTGATTCCTAAACATATAGGGGACGTTACCGATTTTTTCCGGGATATTTCCTTCGAAAATTAAATTTAACCACAGTGTCCTCGGCTCAGATGAGGGGAGATTATGGCGACTCCTATGTTCATTAGTGCATCCCAAAACACAGCACTTGAAATGCCTCTTTGGTGCTGACATTGTATATCTCCAGCAGCTACAGCAAGTAATCAGTAATGGCGGAGGCGGACCATAGCTTCTCACTCAGGGCTGTGTCTATGTTTATAGGGCAGTGTCACAAATGGGCGGGACTTTTTCCCCTCTGTGACGTGAACAGAGGGAGAATCTGAAACCAGCTCTTTTGGAGAGACTGTTCATGATTTATTGGTTTTATAAAAAAAAATGAGTGGGTGGATTTTTAACATTGTAGGCTGGTTGTTTTCACACACTGCAGCCACACAACTGTGTTCAAGCACTTTATAAAAGTGATTTTTGCATAACAGTTTTGCATAATAGCATATTAGTTTAATACTTGTTCAAAACAATCACTTTAACAAAGCTTATACTATTTTCTGCTTACTTTGAAAAATAAAAGAATTAATTTTTGTTCAATAAATATACTGTCTGTCACGACTCCTGTCCATGCACTCCCGTTCGTTCACCAGCAGAGGTCACCCGCGAACCACATGGACTATTGCACTACACTACTGTCGCACTTCACTCCGGACTACAGTTCCCATGATCCATTGCACTGATTGCACACAGCTGTACCAATCACACGCTCACACCTGAGAACTATCACACAATCACACACCCTACATAAACCATGGACTTCCTCTCACAGATCGCAGAGTATTGTATAGCGTATATCCTAGCAATAGCTACTCTACGTAGCCCACTCAGTTATTATAGTCTTGCCTTGCCTGTTTTCTAGTGTTTTGATTCTTGCCCGTGTTTCCTGGATTAACCCTTTTCCTTCCCGTTCGGACTCTGTTTGCACCTGTCTTGGACTCCCGCTCGTGTACCTGGATTATCTCTCTGCCTTGCCCTGTTGGATATCGTTCGCCAATCGAAGACCCACGTTTGCCCTAGGATTACTCTTGTGTTTTGCCTGTCATCCCCGTTTGCTGTTATTTGACCCTGCCTGTGTTTTGACCACGTCCCTGTTTAAATAAAAGCTTGCAAATGGATCTGCACGTCTCTCGTCTCGTCAGCTCCGTAACACTGTCGTTAAAATGTTAATATAAAAAATATATATTTTAAAATACAGAAGCAAAATTAAGCGTTAGCGTTAGTTCTGGCAGGTCATGTGAGTCAAGCTTTTATCAGCTGATTCTCAGCTGATCACATCTACCGATAGGAATAAGACACCTATCGCGACATTCCTATACTCTATTCAGTATTAATCAGCAGCTTTTTCCACTTGCTCAGGAGCAATTCACCCTTCTCCATCCCCAACTCCTCCTATTGCACAGTCAGGACTTGGCTTTCTGATATTCCTTGCTGAATCAGACTCCTTTTCTTGAATAATGTTACACTTAAATATCATTAAGTACATTAATGATATCTGCTTTGTTCTGTTCTGTTTACCCTAGGGGGGTTATTATTGCTGCTCTCCATGCTCATTCATGACAGGCTGCATGCATGGGCAGGGAGTTTTTGCACAGAACAGAACCATACCGCCAAACCAAACTTTATGCTAAGTATCTATCATTTTGACGATAGTGGTCCTGACAGAAATAATTTTAATAAGTAAAGATTCTGAAAGTATTGAAGGAGATCCAATAATAATTAAATATATATTTACAGTAGTAACAACAAATGTTATTTTATTATATGATATGATTAATATCACGTTTTTAAATATGATGGTTTCATTCTAAACATGATAATTATCTCTAATATGGACACCCAACATAACAGAAGTGAGTACACCCCTCACATTTTTGTAAATATTTTATTATATCTTTTCATGTGACAACACTGAAGAAATGACACTTTGCTACAATGTAAAGTAGTGAGTGTACTGCTTATAAAATTGTGTAAATTTGCTGTCCCCTCAAAATAACTCAACACACAGCCATTAATGTTTAAACCGCTGGCCACAAAAGTGAGTACACCCCTAAGTGAAAATGTCCAAATTGGGCCCAATTAGCTATTTTCTCTCCCCGGTGTCATGTGACTCGTTAGTGTTACAAGGTCTCAGGTGTGAATGGGGAGCAGGTGTGTTAAATTTAGTGTTATCGCTCTCACTCTCTCATACTGGTCACTGGAAGTTCAACATGGCACCTCATGGCAAAGAACTCTCTGAGGATCTGAAAAAAAAGAATTGTTGCTCTACATAAAGATGGCGTAGGCTATCTATGGGTTCCAAAGACGTCATTTCCGCTATGCTCGCCGCCATATTTGTGTCCGATGCGACAACGAGCTGCATGAGTGCTGCCGGCACTGGGGAGCTACAGTTCATTGAGGGAACCATGAATGCCAAAATGTACTGTGACATACTGAAGCAGAGCATGATCCCCTCCCTTCTATTCCAACATGATAACGACCCCAAACACACCTCCAAGACGACCACTACCTTGCTAAAGAAGCTGAGGGTAAAGGTGATGGACTGGCCAAGCATGTCTCCAGACCTAAACCCTATTGAGCATCTGTGGGGCATCCTCAAACGGAAGGTGGAGGAGCGCAAGGTCTCTAACATCCACCAGCTCCATGATGTCGTCATGGAGGAGTGGAAGAGGACTCTAGTGGCAACCTGTGAAGCTCTGGTGAACTCCATGCCCAACAGGGTTAAGGCAGTGCTGGAAAATAATGGTGGCCACACAAAATATTGAGACTTTGGGCCCAATTTGGACATTTTCACTTAGGGGTGTACTCACTTTTGTGGCCAGCGGTTTAGACATTAATGGCTGTGTGTTGAGTTATTTTGAGGGGACAGCAAATTTACACTGTTATACAAGCTGTACACTCACTACTTTACATTGTAGCAAAGTTTCATTTCTTCAGTGTTGTCACATGAAAAGATATAATAAAATATTTACAAAAATGTGAGGGGTGTACTCACTTCTGTGAGATACTGTATATGATATTTACCATCTGAATCTAACCATGTCATGTCAACAAATGGAAAAGTCAGCCATCTATTAATTATCATGTTAATTACTGTGCGCCTTTAGCCCCGACAGCAGGGGCGCTTTTTACCCCAAATACCATACTAGAACTTAACTCGTTAGTGTGTGAAACTGAGAAAAATGACTTTAAAGTTTTTTATTTGTCCAGCCAAATTAATTATAGGTAGGACACTGGAAATTTGTCAGTTAGATGTTTTAGTAGTGAAAATTATCTACATTAAAAAATTGTGAGCACAAACTTGATTTTTACCCCTATTTTGAAGTTACTGTACTCTGCCTTTGCATTTTCTGCAAAACGTGAGAAGTCACACCAAGGAAAACAACGGTAACTTCCAACAATATTTATACATGTTTATGGATTTACTTAATGGATGGTTCTAAACTGAAGTGTCTCATGACACTTTTTAGTTTTTTCACACATTGACCACAACTTTGTTCCCCACTGGTGTTAAAAGAAGATAAGCACTGACTACTTAAACACATCTATACAGGAACAAGGAACTAAATAGTTTAATGTTAGACGGTTAAAGAGCAAAAATGTCTGATGATATTTACGATGATGCCTTCGGGAAAGAGACTGAGAGAATGGAGATGACAGTGGTTATCTATGAGAGTGCAGATCATGTGAGAGATCATGACTTCAGGACAGAGACAAAGATACACCAACCACTTCAGCGCACAGGTAATCTCATTCATTTCTTTGATTAAATGTTCCAGTTTGCACGTTCAGTCATTTAACATCATGTCTGTGGTGTCCAGCAAGCGATTGTGTGAAGATCAGAAGCTCCAGAGCAGCTCCTTTGTGTTTGGTGCTGCTGTGTGTTCTTCCGATGCTATTATAGGACTTTAAAGTTAAAGTTACAGACAATAACTAATTGTTTGCGTATGTCACAAACTTGAGTGTTCCTCATGAGTGAACACACTCAGTAAGGCCTTAAATCTGATATCTAGAATGAAGTACATATTTTTCAATATACTGCAATGTATACATGGACCATGTATGGGTGAAACCTGTACATATAAAAACTATATAACAATCAAGACAAAACTGCATTAGATTTTCACATGTAGTAGCTTTATTAAAACACCAAATCAGTTCATTTCTCTTTGTAGAGTTAATGCATGGGTTTATATAAAGCTGAACACATATTCATAAACTTATTTCACTTTATATTTTGCATAGTTAGACATTTCATATATGAAAATAGTGTGATGGTATATAAGGAAAAATGTTTATTGAAAATTTTGAATGTGTTAAAATTATGGAACTCATAGTATAAGGTGCTATATCACAATATATATTTTCCTTATAACTGCGTGAGAACTGTATGAGAAAGAACAACAGAATGAAAGCTCATTTTACTACCCTGTCTGTCATAATCAGGAAGTTGGTCAATGAACTAATACCACAGAGTGTGAGAAGTTGCATTGCTCTGGCTTCTGAAAATTCACAGAGATCAGACGGAACGTTCCTGAAGATACAAAGGTTAAAACCCTACAGTCCATTGTTTGCTCTTTATCGACAAATTGAGCCAAAGATGCAGAACAGAGAGCACTGACCTCAGAACAGTTTCGTTCTACTATTCTCAGCGACTCTGGAAATAGCATTTGAAAGAAGCAGCCATTATAAACAAATATTCAAATAAAGAACACAGATGTTGACCACCTATTAAGTTAAATTTTTAAGTTCATTGGAATAAGTCAGGTGACTTTTCTTTCAAGTGCTGATTTGAACCTGGCTGCTACATTTAATCATATAATGGCCATGACACACAAACATAATTATGCACGTTACTTGGTATGAAACCAGTAGGATGTCATATGCTCTTGTACTTTGACATATTTTGCCCCACATTGTCCTTCCCTACTGAGATCTCAAAAAGCAGAGAGCCAAAGTAGAAACACACAAAGACAGCTTCCACCATTTACATAGCTGAGCGAACAAAAACATCTCAACCTGTGTATGGCAATACAGATACTGATGGAGCACGGGATAAGGACAGACAAGAGAAAACAAACTCAACACACAGGTACAAATTCAACTACACTTTCAATATTGTATGTAGAAATTAAACAACTTTTCTTCATGTCTGTCATCATCAGGAAGTGATTCAGTGAAAAGCAGAAGCTCCAGATCAGCTGTAGTGTGTTTGGTTCTGCTGTGTGTTCTTCTGCTGACTGCAGTCATAGTGCTGTGTGTCTACATCCATACAAACAACACAAACTACACACAAGAGAGAAACCGGCTACTAACCAAGATCACCAACCTCACAGAAGAAAGAGATAAGCATGCTAATCTGTTGAACAAGAGAGACCAGCTAATAAATCAGCTTTCAATTCTCTTTAAAGACGGTAAGTTTATTCATTCTATATACTTTGGTTGTGGTCTCAGTAACTTTTAGTGTACACCAGAGCCAGAGTGGGACTCATTTTCAGCCCTGGAGTTTCATGCCTTTGACCGGCCCACTTTGTTCTTTTTTTTTTTTTTTTTGTACTGGCCTTTTCAGTGCCGCCTTTACACTTTCTATTATACATTTTTTATCTAATATTTTTGCTTGCATATCTCCAACAATGACTTTTCTTTCTTTCTTTTTTAGCAAGGTGCCGTTGTCAGAGGAGTCAAAAGATAATTACATCATCATTGCTAATTAACTTCAGAAATGGGAAATAAGGGAAAATTGTGATTCTTTGATTGACAGAATTTTAATGTCATACAAAAAATGCCATTGGCCTGAGTAAATTGTACCATTATAGAATTGTGACATCAGACATGTAATTTAGGAGGTGAAAATACTGTGAAATTACAAATGGCATGTAATTTGAAAGTGTAACAACTGAAGGTCTATGAAACATCAGTCAATCAAGCATTTTTTTTAAAAACAATGGCACTGAAAGTTTTGAACTAAAATATTATTGCAACTATAGCCTTTGAATGAATGAAAATACATATTTTTTTTCAATTAAAGAAAACTTGTAGAGTGTGGGCCGCTTCTGGAGCTTGGATTTGTACTTCAATAATGAGGTCCAAGTTTGAGAACAGCCTACGCTAGAAGGTTTTTATTTTTAATTTTTTTTTTTTTTTTTTGTACTGCATTTTTTCCCTCTTTAATTGTAAGTATTAACTTACAATTAAAGACATGTTCCCTCGGGTAGATTGAATGTTTTCCTGCCGTGCTGGATGTTGGGCTCATGATCAATAAGCTGTTTGCATTCGCCCAAACTTATTTTGTAAAATAAAAAAGCGGACTATTAAAGGCCATTGCACACGGAGTCCGAAGTTTTTGCACGCTAAAAAATAAATATGACCTCACGTTGTGTCAATCACGTTTACATACTTCCTCCGAAACTTTCGTCCGTCATAAAAAAATTCGGACCGGGTTCGATTTTCTACATTTTCGGATCCGTAGCATGCATTTTGATAGGAAAGGATGACGAATACGAAAAAAATGTAAAAACGCACACGAAAACTTCTGACTCAGTGTGCAATGACATTAAGGGTGCCGTTAGCACAAGTCCTGCTCGCTGCAGTGTTGCCAACTAATTTTCAGGAAAAGTTGCTAAAGGCAGGTCGATTTGTTGCTAAAAGTTGCTAAATGATGTTGTGACATCATTGGATAATGCTGTCATTATGTAACCATGACGCAAAACTGAATCATTGCGTAGAATACACATTGAAATTACTCGAATCTCAGCCAAGAATATTATTTGAAATATATTCAGAATTGTTTGTAAAAAAAATAAACATTTAATATTTATTATTTGTAAAAGCAATATGAACACATTTTTATTATATTTTTAAATACAACATTGGATTATTAAAAAATTACAGTTTTGAACAATTACATTTAATGTGTTCTCCAAATAACTAGTAAAACTACACATGATTAACAATTACAGTTTTAAGCTGTGAATTGGTAGTAAGTTAAATGCTACACTCTAAGGAAAGTCCATAAAATAGGGCACAGTGTACTTCATATGTTAATATGAAGGAATTTTCTGTATTAATTTTTCACCAGCATATTTTAAATGACACAATGCATTTAGGTGGATAGATAGATAGATAGATAGATAGATAGATTTTGATATAAGATCAACAGTGTACCTGATTAACAATTATAAGAACAAACTAACAACTAAACTGTTTCATAAATGAACAATTATTATTTAACAAGCGCAACTAGCACCTTGATTCACATGTGATGTGTGTGTACTGCTAGGCACTGCCTAGTAACTGCTTGGTTAAGAGGAAAAATGCATGCCTTATTTATCATCTAAGTCAATTTTCAAAAGTTGCCAAATACATTTTAAAAATAGCAAAATTTGTTGCTAGGTGCTTTTTGGAAAAAAAAAAAAAGTTGCTAAAACTAGCAACAAAATTGCTAAGTTGGCAACAGTGGCTCAAAGGCAGCAGGCGGCAGAGGATTCCGCTTGGTCTTAAAGCCTTCCTCAAATGCCTACGTTCACAAATAAAACAATGATTTTATCAAAAAGAATGATTAGTTATCAATTGAGAATTTGTTACTGATATGGTCTGGTGAAAATAATAATATGGGCTGCGAGAAAATAAATAAATAAAAAGAGTGGGGCTGCCCCCGCGGCCAAAAAAACAGACCGACCCACCGGGAATCCTCCCGGTGCTCCCGATTAGCCAATCCAGGCCTGGTGTACACTATACAGTAGAGTCATTGAGTAAACTATCTACTAGAAGATACAGGTGGGTAAGAGTAAACGGCAATAAATACTTGACCTTGTTGTTTACAGATGAATGGATTTACTATCAGTTCAGTTTTTACTACATGTCCAGTGAGACAAAGAACTGGGATGATAGCAGACAAGACTGTCTGAAGAGAGAAGCAGATCTGATCATCATAAACAACACAGAGGAACAAGTGAGTGAATGAAACTGTGTGTGTTTGTGGTGTTTAGCTGCTGAGTGAGAGATGGTCAGATGAAATGTGTATATTGTCGATTTATGATATAAACATGTAATTGGTTTTTAACTGTTTAGGATTTTGTGATGAAAATTACTGATAAAAGAGAATTCTGGATTGGTGTGACTGATGCTGATGAAGAGGGCAGATGGAAATGGGTTGATGGCAGCACACTGACCTCTGGGTGAGAAATCACTGAACTGAACTGATTATTATGTAATGAATGATTCTTACAGTCAGCATCATATCACACAGAAAGCAGCACTGAACATCTAATGTTGATCTGTTGTTTCAGGTTCTGGGCATCCAGTGGACAAATAAGAGAGCCAAATGGAGGAAGATTAGAGAACTGTGCTGTGACTTATTTAAAAACTAACCTTGATGTATTAGGGTGGTATGATGTTAAATGTAATGATGCTTATCAATGGATCTGTGAGAAGAGTATTTTACCTGTCATCCAGTCCTAGGATTTTATTTTTTATTTATTTATTTATTTTGGTTTAACAGTGCAAAACTTCATCATTTAAAGCAGAGCTGTCCATTTTTGCTTCACATTGTGTCTTTGATATTTGATTTTTGATATGAAATGTTTATTACTAGATTCCAGGCAGGTGTGTTGGAGCTGAAGTCTTCAGGATGGTAACTCTGCAGAAGCAGGACTGAACACTCCTGATTGAAGAAAAATATTTATTGCAATCTTGCATCTAACTTGGCTGCTGTTGTGTCTGCTCCAAATATCTGTATGCTGCTCTCCATGAGCACGACTCCCTGTAAAACATTTTTACAGAGTAAAACATTGTACATCTATGTTGTCAGAATTCCATTTCTTGCCAAATTTCATTTCATGTTTACAACTACATGCTAATTTTTGATATAGCTTCATTACTTTTGTGGTGTAGTGAACTGATAAACAGAAGGTTGTTGGTTCGATCTTCGCAGTCGTCACCACCGGTGTCTTTACTCCAGGTAGCTGCAGGGGGATTGGAGATCCCTGTAATAAGAGCACTGTAAGACACTTCGGATAAAAGTCTCTGCCAAATGCATAAATGTAAATGTGATTTTTGTAAATGCTTTTTTGTGTCTTGGGCACAAACGCTCAATAAAGCTACTTATTTCTTAAAGTTTATTTCTTCAAGGTACTACTATAATATAAATGCTTACATATATTTCATACAATTTCTATTTGGGGCTTTAAAGGGTTAGTTCATCTAAACATAAATTCAGTCATTATTTACTCACATCCATGCTGTTCAATCCTTGTGGGGGTTTTTTCTGCACACAAAAGGTGATTTTGGTCAAGTTTGTCCCGCTGGTTTCTGTTCATACAATATCAGTCAATAGAGCCTGATTTTCAGAAGCTTCATGACATTATTTGATGATGCTTTTGAAGCTTCTGAAACTCAGGTTTCATTGACTGATGTTGTATGAACAGAAACCAGCAGAACAAACTTGAACAAAATCACATCCTCAGTGTCTTTTGGTCTTTCTCTAGGTGTTCTCACTGGCTCTGAGCTCACTGTTGATGAAGAGACCACAGCAGCATCCGGCCCAGATGAGGCAGTAAGGTCAGGTGGAGTGATGGAGCGTCTCATCCATGACACTGGACCATTTCCAGGATGCTGCTGTGGACTCTCCATCCTCACTGCACATAGCAGTCTGCAGTCATTTTAACAGCACAATGTAATTTGATTCTCATTTCGCCGCGCTGCGTGAGACGAAATATTTACATGTCGTAAGATGTTGTAAAAAAAGTGAATACGAACTCAGAGTTAAACTGTGTCAGAACAAATTCATCTTGATAATGTCAGATAACTTTGACAGAAAGGTATGTAATGGATTACAATTAATCAAAAATCCAGAAAACTGTTAGTATGACAATATTTACTCAACTATCAATACTTCGTTGACCAATTACCAAACAATGCTTAATTTTGTTCAGTCTGTGGTGTAAAAAGGTATCATTAGCAATTAAAGAAAAAACACTTAAGCAAAACATGCTCAGGTCAAATTGTCTAAATTTTTGGTTCCAAATTTTTTTATCAATTTTACTTGTAGTCCACTGTATGAAGATTTTTTGGGTATGTCACAGTTTACTTTATTTTGCTATACTCACTTACATAAATGAACTACAGTGTCCTGCACCCACTAGTAAAAAAAAATAAATAAATAAAATAAAAAATAAATTATATCTGGTGTCTAATTAATTTTTGGTTTGACTGTGGATTAATTCTTGTTAAAACTACAAAGTAATTCAGTCAAGAGCAGTGAGTGATTTTTTTTTTTTTTTTCCTTTCATTTTCTTGGATTAACATTAAGGACACCGACAGCAGCTAGTAAATTAGGTGCGGTCACTTTAAGAGACAATGCATCCATTATAATGATACACATCTAATTTCTTTCACCACTGTTTACTTTCACTTTAGAAATAACCGACAGTTTTTTCGAGGATGCTCTCCAAGACCGGTATTTTGACATAATTTTGTATGTATATGTCGGGACAAGAGTAAGAAGAGGCAAATTCGGTGTTGAAGCGCTGTGAGACGCGTCTCTCTGCGTGCGCCCTGTGCGCACTGAACACCGGGCACGGGTGATGAATTGGGCTCTGTCATATCATTTTGTGTTTGCATGTGTAAACTAAGATTTGCATTTGTTCGTTCAGGTGCAGGAGGACGCGAAGGAGAGCTCGGTTCGGTGTTGCTGTCCCTGAGACGCGGCTCTCTGCGTGCGCTCCGAACACAGCGCGCGAGTACTCAGTTTAACTTGTGTTTGAATGCATTAAACTCTTTTGAATGTTAAAGTTGGCAAGGCTTAAAAACATGCGCAAACGGTAAGCTTTCGTGACGACGCGCAGCAGTGGCCCATCAACTGTCCTGAGCGTCTTTTTAGGCTGGCCTCAGCCAGTCGGTTGAGATCGCCGGGGGCCCCCCTCAGCCTTGGGCCCCTAGAATCGTCACCACCTTTCACCCCACTAGCGACGGCCCTGCGCTTCGGTATGATCTATCCAGCCCGTCTGCGCATTACTCATAACGGTGAGCATGTCTTTGACACCCCGGAGGCAGCTGAACGTTACTTCCAGGAACACATTCAAGACTGATAATGTACAGTTGCGTTGCCCTGTTTCAACAGACAGCGATAATAGACCAGCGTTAGTTCATAAACTGAGTCTCTATGCTGTCTCTATGTGTGCTAGTTAACCTGGTTCATGGTTTCATGTGCTTTCCCTGATTTACAACAATTGCATGTGCCAGACTGTTTTTGTATTCCCTGACATACAAATGGACAGTTGTTATTAGTAGTTTGTTTTATAGTGATATTATCATTCTAAATATTACTACTGTTGTTATCATCTTTATTAGTTTAATTCATTCTCGGAGTGGACTGCACTGCATGGTTTTCCGGTTGTGCTACAGTTTGTTCCTGCAACTCGTGATGGTTTCTATGGCGAGTTTAGGATGTTTGTTTTTTTGTGTTTTATTTCTTGTAAGATTGTTCATATTTTTGTGGAGGAGTATTATTACTTAATCGTTTTGTTTTCCTTTTTTTCTTCAGTTTACAGGGGTTTCTTGTTCTTCTTTCTGAACCTTAGAAATGGCTTTAAACACGGTTAAGTAGTAGAGGATTTTCTGTCAAACGAGTCAGTTGGAATGTCCGAGGCTTAGGAGGACCAATTAAACGTTCTAGAGTGTTTTCCCATCTTAAGAATTTGAATTCTGATATTGTTTTTCTTCAGGAAACACATCTGCGCATTGAAGACCACATTAGACTAAGAAAGCCTTGGATAGGCCAGGTGTTTCACTCTTGGTACTGCTATTGTTATGCATAAACGAGTTAATTTCTCCCCCTCTCAGATTATTGCAGATCCTGCAGGACGTTATGTCATAGTCGTTGGTAGTCTTTATCACATCTCAGTTGTGTTTGTAAACATTTATGCCCCAAACTGGGATAATCCCACATTTTTTACTTCCCTTTTTTCCTCAATTCCGAACTTAAATTCTCATTATCTTATACTGGGAGGCGATTTCAATTGTGTTATGGACCCAAAGTATGATCGGTCAAATCCTAAAACTTTAGAGCAAACAGCTATGGCTGAGGCAGCGTCAGCATTTATGGATCAGATTGGTTGTGTTGATCGATGGCGCTATCTTAACCCATCAAAAAAGGCATTTTCTTTTTTTTCTAGTGTTCACTTAACTTATTCACGTATTGACTATTTTTTCTTAGATAAAGCTCTCTTGCCATTAGTTAGTTCTTCTGAATATTCAGCTATAGTTATTTCGGATCATGCCCCACATTCCATCAACCTGAATTTTACTCATATTAAAGGGAGGACGAATCAGTGGAGGTTCGATTCAGGATTATTATCAGATGAACAATTCTGTGAGTATATCAGTAATAATATTGATGTATTTACTGACACTAATAAGTCAAAATCCGTCTCACCCTCTTTATTATGGGAAACATTCAAAGTGGTAATTCGAGGTCATGTTATTTCATATATGGGTTATAAGTACAAGCAAAGAAAACAAAAATTACAAGACCTGGTTAATTCCATTGTTGAGATTGACAGGCAGTTTTTTATTAATCCTACTCCTGAGCTGTATGCAGAGAAGTTGGAGTTAAAAACGGAATTTGATTTGCTTAGTACAAAGAATGCTGAATTTATGCTTCAAAGAACTAAGGCTACTTATTATGAGTATGGAGACAAAGCTGGTCGATTACTAGCATCCCAGCTCAAGGGACTAGCTGCCTCGCGTCTAATTAATCAGATCTATGATTCTTCTGGCTCTAAAAATCCATCTGATATCAATGATGTTTTTTTTTCTTATTATTCCAACTTTTATAAATCAGTCTCCTGGGGATGATTCCACCATGGATCATTTTTTAGACAGTCTAGATATTCCTCGTATTGATGCAGCTGTAGCTGATGATCTTGATGAGCCTCTACAGTTAGATGAGATTTTGAAATGTCTTCAGCTTATGCAAAGTGGTAAGGCAGCAGGACCAAGACGGCTTTCCAATTGATTTTTATAAAAGGTTTGCCAAACAACTAGCACCTTTATTGTTAGACATGTACAATGATTCTTTAGTCAATGGCTCTCTTCCCTTAACTCTCACTAAGGCTTCTATTTCGCTTATACTTAAGCGTGATAAGAACCCAGGTGAATGTGGCAGTTGGAGGCCTATTAGTTTGTTAAATTCAGATGTTAAATTATTGGCCAATGTGCTGGCTTGCCATCTGGATCCCTGTCTTCCTAAAATAATCTCTGAAGATCAGACTGGTTTCATCAGGGGGCGACAATTATCTTCACTAAACATTATTTTTTCTGCATCCACTTCTGCATCCGGTGAGATGATTATTTCATTGGATGCTGAAAAGGCTTTTGACCGAGTCGAGTGGAACTATTTATTTGCTATACTACACAGATTTGATTTTGGCTCTTTTTTTATCTCATGGATACGTCTTCTGTACACCGAACCTGTGGCCAGTGTTAGAACTGACTTTTTGTGTTCACAATATTTTCCCCTCTCTAGAGGCACCCGTCAAGGGTGTCCTCTTTCTCCATTATTGTTTGCCTTCGCAATAGAACCTCTTTCTATAGCTTTGAAAAATTCCTTGCTCTTTTCAGGTATCACTAGGGGAGGGATAGAACATCGTGTCTCACTCTATGCTGATGACCTTCTGCTTTATATTTCAAACCCGGTCAGCTCGGTCTCTGATTTGTTGCATATTTTTAATACTTTTGGATCCTTTTCTGGATATAAGCTCAATATAAATAAAAGTGAATGTTTCCCAGTCAATAATTTGGCTAAACAAATTCCAGCTGGGGCATTGCCATTTCAGTTATCCTCTACAAAGTTTCGTTACCTGGGAGTAAATATTTCACATTCTTTTGATTTATTATATCAACACAATTTTTCTAAATTGCTCACACAAGTTAAATTAGATTTGCAACGTTGGGATAAGTTTCCTCTTACTTTATTTGGTAGAATTCAATCAATTAAAATGAATATTTTACCTAGGTTCTTGTTCCTTTTTCAGACCCTTTCAGTTTTTTTACCCAAGTCCTTCTTTAAACTGCTAGATGGGGCTATTTCTACTTATATATGGCAGGGCAGATCTCCTAGGCTAAGTAAGACATATCTTCAGAGACATAAAAAAGATGGAGGTCTAGCACTGCCTAATTTTTTGATTTATTACTGGGCAGCAAATATTAGCAAAATTCATAGCTGGTACAACTCTCCCCATTTAGATTGGTGTAAGTTAGAAGCACAGTCCTGTCCTTCATCCTCGCTCCCTGCCTTGGTGTGTGCTCCTTTATCCAGTCGCCCCTCAAAGTGTACTACAAATCCAGTAGTACGGACTTCTCTTAGGATCCGGAGGCAATTCAGACAACATTTTAAACTCGCTGCTCCTTCTCTTTATGGCCCTATTTACAAGAATCATTCATTTATTCCTTCAACTCTAGATTCTGCTTATGCTTCATGGGAGAACAAAGGCCTTGTATATTTTTCTGATTTATTTATTGATGGAGTTTTCGCAACTTTTTCTGATCTTTCAGTAAAATTCAGTATACCACATTCTAACTTGTTTCGTTTCTTTCAAGTACGTAACTTTGTTCATTCTCACTGTCCTTCTTTTCCACTCTTGCCTGAACCCTTCTTATATGAGAAGTGCTTAATACAGAAATTCCTTTTTATATAATTTAATTCTCCCTTATATTTTGCCTTCATCTTCTCAATTTAAACATCAATGGGAAGAAGAACTCGGATGTAGTTTGGATTTGGATTGGTGGGAATTAGCTGCTGGTAGAGTTAACTCTTCTTCATCCTGTGCCAGACTGAGCCTGATTCAATTTAAGGTTTTTCATAGAATTAATTTTACAAACGTCAAATTAAGTAAGCTATTTCCGGGTGTGGATGCCACATGCAATAGGTGTTCTTTGGCTCCTGCTGATCATACCCATATGTTTTTTTCTTGTTCAAAGCTGGAAGATTTTTGGAATTCCTTTTTTGATACTTTTTCTAAAGTTTTGAATATTTCACTTGAACCATGCCCCCTAATTGCTATTTTTGGTCTCCCATTGGATTTGAATAAATGCACCAAGTATATTAATGTTCTTGCTTTTGCCTCATTGATAGCTCGAAGACGAATTTTACTACATTGGAAATCTTCTAATTCTCCTCCCACTTTTTCATGGTTATAAGATTTGTTGTCTTTTCTATATATTGAAAAAATTAAGTTTGCTCTAAGAGGTTCCACTGACAAATTTGATAAAAACTGGGGTCCTCTACTTGACTTTGTCAAAAATACACCACTTCTCTTTACTGATTTGTAATATGTATTTTGAATTCTGTATAGTTGTCTTGTCCATTTTTTTTTCTGTTTTATTTAATTCTGTATAATTGTCAATTTCTTTTTATTTTATAATTTTTATTTATTTAGTTTTTTTGATTATGTACTTAAGTTTTATTCTCCTCCTCTGGGGTGGGTGGGGGTCAGGGTTCACTGAGGGTCGTGACTGTTTATGTCCCCCCTTAGTAGTTGTTAATAGGAAAAAGGAACGTATAGATTTATTAATATTGCTTTTTTGTTGTATTTTGTATATTCCAAAAAAACAAATTCCGCACACTATCTATGCCAAAAATATATCAAATATTTATTAATGACGTTTCGGAAGCATGACCTTCATCAGGAACTTTTTTCTTTTCAAACATGACAGTCACAAAGTTAACCACATTTAAAAACAAATTCATGACCAATCTCTGTAAAGATCCATTGATTGATAACAACCCACCATGGGTACATCATTAACAACATTAACCCATATACATGTGCACATAAACACATCCTATACATACATGCTAACACACATATCAAAAACAAATTACATTATAACATCACATTAAATAGAGCTTCATCATTCATGCCATTAGGTGATGATGTCTGAAGGGTAAAAATCCAAAACAGCTCACGTTGTTGTAAAAGCAATTCAATATCGCCACCTCTAGGTGGCACATTAACCCTTTCAATACCACAAAAACGTAACGTGGAAACATCATGATTACAGGCATGAAAATGAGCTGCAACTGGATAGTTCAAATCTTTTCTCCTAATAGAACTCGTGTTCACTAATTCTTTGTTTAAGTTGACGTGATGTTTTTCCAACATAAGCTAAACCACAAGGACAACGAATCAAATAAACAACATACGTAGAAACACAGGTAATAACAGAGTTACTTCTATATTTCTTACCAGTTCTTGGATGACAAAAGAAAGAAGTTCTTGATGTATTATTGCATTGAGCACAATTACCACATTGATAATTATCATTTGGTATCGGGGTAAGTAATCTCTGAGTAGACTCAAGCGTATCTGTCTGAAAACGAGCATGTACCAAAAAATCTTTCAAATTTTTAGAACGTTTGTAGACAATCAAAGGTGGATATTGAAAAATGGTACCCAACTCCGGATCAGGAGGACAACAAATACCAATATTTCTTAAAAATCGATCTCATTAAATAAGACTTAGTCGAATGTGTTGTAATAAACGTAAAAGAAATTTTTTCTTTTTTCGTTTTCTTTTTTAACAACTCCAAACGTGTCTTTTGAAAAGCATTATTAAACGCTTCTTCAATCCATCCTGAAGGGTAACCCCCATCTAAAAACTTATTTTTCATGATTTTCGATTTCTCAAAGTCTTCATCAGAATAACAAATCCTCCTCAATCTATAAAATTGACTCTTAGGAAGTCCCTTTTTTAAAAAAAGTCGGATGAAAACTGGTTGCAAGTAACAAAGTATTACGATCCGTGTTCTTGGTGTACAAAGTTGTTATCAATTTATCATCTTGTCTTTGGACCCACATATTTAAAAAAAAAAAAAAAAAAAAAAAAAAAAAAGTACTCTCAACGAGTTACACTTCAAAGTAAATTCCAAATCTTCATCAAAATTATTAAGAATCGAGACAAACTCTTCAACCTCATTTTTATCTCCCAAAAAAATACAAAATATATCATCAATATATCTATACCATTTAACAATACGTGAACAAAAAGGATTTTTTTGAGCATCAAATACATAACGATGTTCGAAATATCCCATAAACAAATTAGCATAATTTGGGGCAAAAATCGAGCCCATAGCTGTACCGCTAATCTGAAGAAAAAAATCCTTATCAAAGTTAAAATAATTATACTTCAAGACATACGAAGCCATCTCAACCAAGAAATCCGAAGGTGGAATAACATCACCACGTGACAAAAATAATGTCTAAGGGCACTAAGTCCTTTCTCATGTGAGATATTAGTATAAAGGCTTATGTCTAAAGTTAATAATAAAGAAGTTTCAGGTAAATCAGTTAAATCAGAAATCTTATTAATGAAGTCAGACGAGTCCCTAATGTAAGATGGTAACAACTGAACGAAAGGTTTAATAAAAAAAAAAAAAAAAAAAAAAAAAAAAAATCAACATATTGTGATAAGGGAGACAAAAGAGAATTAGTCTGTGCCACAATGGGACGTCCTGGAGGATCAATTAATCTTTTCTGGATCTTGGGAAGAGTGTAAAAAACAGGCTTAATCGGATGTTGACAATATAAAAAGTCAAATTCAGACTGTGATATCCAACCTTGTATTTTAGCATTCTTTAAAAAAGCTAATATCTCAGACTGATACATACTAGTAGGATCATTAGACAATTTCACATAGAATTTCGTATTTTGTAGTTGCGAGAGAATTTCATGTTGATATTTGGACTTATCCTGAACTACAATGGCTCCTCCTTTGTCCGCAGATTTTATAATGATATTTGGATCATTACTCAATTCAATCAGAGCCTTTTTCTCATTCAATGAAAGATTATGAGAGAATTGATTACTAGAAACACACATTTTCATCACATCTTGTTCAACCAAACGGCAAAAAGTGTGAATAGTATGATTAGAAACATTCGGACAAAAAGTACTTTTAGCTCTAAAAGGCGTACTCAAAGAAGAGGAAACAGAAGTTGATTTAGAGAAGAAATAACGTAATTTTATCTAAAACATTTAAACAGATCCACTTTTAAACCAAAAGAATTTATACCACTAGTTGGAACAAATGATAAACCTTTTGACAAAACCCCAATCTGATCAGCTGAAAGTTCTTTTTCGGAGATGTTGATTACCGTCTCTTTGAGAAGCTCCGAGTCCACAGTCGTAGACTTCTTTGAGGCCCTTGTCCCTCTCCGACATTTCTTCTTTTTTGTGGTCTCCGCAAGGGAGCTCGTCTGTCTAAAAAAGGGGGGAAGGTATGTGCAATAGAGTCACTATCCATAGTGAACTCACTCTCCGTAGAATCACTCTGTCCAGTGCCTCTCGTACAACTACGAAACCGTGATGTAACCCCAGATGATCCCCGAGCTGTAGCACCATTCTCCTCTGTAACAATCTCTCCGTAATTAGAGGTGATAGTCGCTGGTCTACCATCCCAAGGATATACCCTGTTCCGAAGATAATCCTCCGTATCTCGTTTGTATTTCTTGAACTTGATCTCCTTCAGATTCTGACGGTATTTCTCTGTGGATAATTTGATGGAAGTCAAGATGGAGTCAAAATCAATGGGAGATGTCACCTTAATTTTCTCTTCCAGTAAGGCAATTTCTTTATGGATCTCATTAACATCAGCAGATACCTGTTCCACAATCAGTAACATCAGATCCATAGAACACTTATAAAGAATCTCACTCCATCTCTTCAAAAACGATTTATTCTGTTTACACAATGTCGGAGCTTTTGGGATTCTCAAACCACGTGGAATTCTCTTGTTCCTCCAATATTCGCTCAATGTAGAGCCATGCATTTCAAGACGCGTTTCTTTGTGGTACAGTCTCTCAAGTTGCATTCGGTGTCCATCTTGTGATAATTTAAAATCAATGTCCCTTGTAGGAAAAAGAATCTTATCCGCATCTTCTTGCGTAAAAGACAATGTGTTGGTGCAATTATCGGTCATATTGTTAATCTCTTGAAATGAAGTCATGTTCTTTTCTTTGTAAGCATCAGGGTGCGTAGAGCCTAAACAACTCAGTAGATAAACTACCTAGTCCAATAATTCAATTAGCAAAAAACTCCGCACACCTGACGGCAATGAATAGGTGCGTAGAAAACAAAGACCAGCCAGGTCAAAAACTAAAAATCAAAAACAAATCCTATTTAATGTGACGTTATAATGTAATTTGTTTTTGATATGTGTGTTAGAATGTATGTATAGGATGTGTTTATGTGCACATGTATATGGGTTAATGTTGTTAATGATGTACCCATGGTAGGTTGTCATCAATCAATGGATCTTTACAGAGATTGGTCATGAATTTGTTTTTAAATGTGGTTAACTTTGTGACTGTCATGTTTGAAAAGAAAAAAGTTCCTGATGAAGGTCATGCGACCGAAACGTCGTTAATAAATATTTGATATATTTTTGGCATAGATAGTGTGCGGGATTTGTTTTGGATTTTTAGTTTTTGACCTGGCTGGTCTTTGTTTTCTACGCACCTATTCATTGTCGTCAGGTGTGCAGAGTTTTTTGCTAATTGTATATTCCAAAAAAAAAAAGAAGTCTTAAACTTGACAAAAATCAAAGACCCATTAAAGGTGTCATAAATCTGGTCCATGGACCTCCATTTGTTCGCCACCAGAGGTCACCCTACCATCACATTGACTCTCACACCACACACTACCCCGGACTTCATTTCCCAGCAGCCATTTCCCTAATCACATGCTCACACCTGATACCCATCTTGCAATCACACACGCTACATAAGCCTTGGACTTCCTCTCTGTCTCTGTCGAGTATTGTATGCAAATATCCTAGTGATAGCTACCCTACAAAGCCCTCTGAGTTGTCTTAGTCTTGCCTTGCCTGTTTTCCCTTGTTTTTATTTCTGCCCGTGTTTCCTGGATTAACCCTTGCCTTGCCGTTCGGACTCTGTTTGCCCCTCGTTAGGATTATTGCTCGTGTACCTGGATTATTGCTCTGCCTTGCCCCGTTGGATATTGTTCGCCGATCGTCAACCCACGCTTGCCCTAGGACTACTCTTTGTCTCGTCCCTGCCATACCTGTTTGCCACTGTTTGACCCTGCCTGTATTTATGACCATGTCTTTAAATAAAAGCTTGCACTTGGATCCGCACGTCTCTCGTCTCATCAGCCCCGTAACAAAAGGAATTATACTACTAAAATAAAATAAAACAGAACAACATTTTTCCCTATGGATTAGAGCTGTTTGTTTAAAAGGAAAAACTAGACTAATCTAATTTTATAGTGAAAAGCTTTAGGATGTATGCTGAATGCTTTCATTAATTAAGAAACGTTAAAGATTTATTAATAATAACTTTCGTTCTAATGTTAAACCATTGCTTTGTTTAATTCTTTTAAATCTTTCCTCCTTACGGTTTAGGGGGGCGGTTAGTGGGGTGTGGTCTGACCGCAGCGCTCCTGAGCTCATTTTGAGTTTTGACAGCGCGGAGTGTGGATGTATCTGACAGAAACAACATAAGACAGGCCTACGCGGTTCTTTTTCTTTTGTTTAACTTTTCTACCGTTGTGACAAACTAGTTTTAAAGTGTAATGTTACAAGATTTTGACAAGTATCTTATTGCTTAATGTTCGCTTCATGCTTTTTTTGTTTTAGATCATGGTAAGTAAGTCAGCTACTTTTTATTTAACTTTATATCCGTAACAAACGTTAGCTTTTTTAAAAGTGCAACATAGATTTTGACAAGTATCTTTATGCTGTTGTTTTAACGATCTCATACTTTTTGTTTTAGATCATGGTAAGACGTTCAGTAGCTACTTTTATTTTATTTAACTTGTAACAAACTCTAACTTTTAAAAATGTGACAGAAAAACTGTCATATTATTTAACGAACGCGTCTGATGTTTTAGATGAGCGAACATGCTCACCTCTTCTTCTTTTTATTTAACTTTGTGTATGTTTGATGTTTTTTCTTGATATGTGTGTGAAAAACTTTAATAAAAACTTCCCTTTATCCCGTTTAACACCTTTTCACAATTTAAAGTTTAAAAGCACATAGCAGTTTTAAACGGCCCACACAAAAAACACATTCAGTCATAAATTCCTTTTATGACGGGTGGGGGGTGGGGATGTACAAAACAGGTGTCCAGTTATGGTTGGGAGGGAGGGGTGCGGGTGGAATTTTTATGAGGGGCAATAAATCAAATTTTTGACACAAAGTCGCCTACTATCTCTCTCTCACGTTACAATGGTGAGGGAAAAGCTCCGTGTATTGTAATCACATCCATAAATCTATGATCACAACAACGTTTGTCAGGCATCTACATTGTCATCTGAGGAGATTACAAAGACTAAACGAGTGTTTTTTTTTAGCTCTAAAACATGAAATGTGGAGTTATCTGCTTTTGCTATAAAACAAACTTTTAATATGTAAAAAAACATACTTTCAATGAACTTTAATTTTGTAAATTGCCTGTATTTGTTTAGTTATTATTACTTAATCAAAACAACCCAACTGCAGTTTGATTGATATTACTTGGAATGCGCAATAAAAAAAAACTTGATTTCTGAAAAAAAAAAAAAAAAAAAAGGAGTTATCCGTTTTTGCAAATGACCTCTTCATATGTAGGATACAATGGATGAGGTGGCAAGGGGGGCCTTTTACCCCACACACGGGGTAAAAGGCACACAGTATTGATGCAAATACTTCAGCTAAAATAATGTTTTTCTTTTAATAATGTGTAAGTTAAAGGGGACCTATTATGCTCCTTTTTACAAGATGTAAAATAAAACTCTGATGTCCCCAGAGTGTATATGAAATTTTAGCTCAGAATACCCCATAGATAAATTTCTATAGCTTGTTAAAACTGCCACTTTTAGGGTATGAGCCCAAACACGCTGATTTTGAGTATGTTGCTTTAAATGCAAATGAGCTGTTGCTCCCGAAGAAGAGAGCGGAGCTTCAAGAGCTCAAGCTCCGGCATTAGCAGTGCTAGCCTCTGCAAATAAACATTCCACTATTAGAACAAGCCTTTTATCTTTACAGAAAACATATTCTGTTTCAAAGTCAGTCATCTGATTATACATAATGTGCATAATAAATTCGTGTTTATGAATTACACAGACAGGGAGCACGGCGGGATAAAAATAACAACATAGCTGGTCTCATGCTATCATAAAATTTATGGCCTGGTTTCACAGACAGGGCTTAGACTAAACCAGGATTAGGCTATAGTTCAATTAGGACATTTAAGTAACTTTTATAAACGTACTTAGAAAATAAAACATAACTGGTGTGACAAAACAAAGGCACTGATATATTTTAAGATCAGTCAGTGCAAGTTTCTTTCTGTTGAAACAGTTCAGACTTACATTTTAGTCTAGGATTAGGCTTAAGACTTGTCTGTGAAACCGGGGGTATAAATCCCACTTCTGATTATGAGCTCGACAACTTCAAGCGATCAACTCACATTGCTTTCATATGCAGCTTTTAACTACCACATTCCTATTCACGATCATTCTGATAGCACTTGAAGGCAGCATCAGTGAAAACAGGCAGAGACAATGATAGCTTTAGCAATTAGCCTTACAGAGTGCCAAGAAGCTCTTTCAGAAAGGCAATTTGGAAACAAGCGCGTGATACTTACTTTGTCTGGAGCTGACGTTCGCGCACAAAGTGTTGGTATTGATTCCTAAACATATAGGGGACGTTACCGATTTTTTCCGGGATATTTCCTTCGAAAATTAAATTTAACCACAGTGTCCTCGGCTCAGATGAGGGGAGATTATGGCGACTCCTATGTTCATTAGTGCATCCCAAAACACAGCACTTGAAATGCCTCTTTGGTGCTGACATTGTATATCTCCAGCAGCTACAGCAAGTAATCAGTAATGGCGGAGGTGGACCGTAGCTTCTCACTCAGGGCTGTGTCTATGCTTATAGGGCAGCGTCACAAATGGGTGGGACTTTTTCCCCTCTGTGACGTGAACAGAGGGAGAATCTGAAACAGCTCTTTTGGAGAGACTGTTCATGATTTATTGGTTTTATAAAAAAAAAATGAGTGGGTGGATTTTTAACATTATAGGCTGGTTGTTTTCATACTGCAGCCACACAACTGTGTTCAAGCACTTTATAAAAGTGATTTTTGCATAATAGTTTTGCATAATAGCATATTAGTTTAATACTTGTTCAAAACAATCACTTTAACAAAGCTTATACTATTTTCTGCTTACTTTGAAAAATAAAAGAATTAATTTTTGTTCAATAAATATACTGTCTGTCACGACTCCTGTCCATGCACTCCCGTTCGTTCACCAGCAGAGGTCACCCGCGAACCACATGGACTATTGCACTACACTACTGTCGCACTTCACTCCGGACTACAGTTCCCATGATCCATTGCACTGATTGCACACAGCTGTACCAATCACACGCTCACACCTGAGAACTATCACACAATCACACACCCTACATAAACCATGGACTTCCTCTCACAGATCGCAGAGTATTGTATAGCGTATATCCTAGTGATAGCTACTCTACGGAGCCCACTCAGTTATTATAGCCTTGCCTTGCCTTGCCTTGCCTTGCCTTGCCTTGCCTTGCCTTGCCTTGCCTTGCCTTGCCTTGCCTTGCCTGTTTTCTAGTGTTTTGATTCTTGCCTGTTTTCTAGTGTTTTGATTCTTGCCCGTGTTTCCTGGATTAACCCTTTTCCTTCCCGTTCGGACTCTCTTTGCACCTCTCTTGGACTCCCGCTCGTGTACCTGGATTATCTCTCTGCCTTGCCCTGTTGGATATTGTTCGCCGATCGAAGACCCACGTTTGCCCTAGGATTACTCTTGTGTTTTGCCTGTGTCATCCCCGTTTGCTGTTATTTGACCCTGCCTGTGTTTTGACCACGTCCCTGTTTAAATAAAAGCTTGCAAATGGATCTGCATGTCTCTCGTCTCGTCAGCTCCGTAACACTGTCGTTAAAATGTTAATATAAAAAATATATATTTTAAAATACAGAAGCAAAATTAAGCGTTAGCGTTAGTTCTGGCAGGTCATGTGAGTCAAGCTTTTATCAGCTGATTCTCAGCTGATCACATCTACCGATAGGAATACGACGCCTATCGTGACATTCCTATACTCTATTCAGTATTAATCAGCAGCTTTTTCCACTTGCTCAGGAGCAATTCACCCTTCTCCATCCCCAACTCCTCCTATTGCACAGTCAGGACTTGGGTTTCTGATATTCCTTGCTGAATCAGACTCCTTTTCTTGAATAATGTTACACTTAAATATCATTAAGTACATTAATGATATCTGCTTTGTTCTGTTCTGTTTAACCTAGGAGGGTTATTATTGCTGCTCTCCATGCTCATTCATGACAGGCTGCATGGATGGGCAGGGAGTTTTTGCACAGAACAGAACCATACCACCAAACCAAACTTTATGCTAAGTATCTATCATTTTGACGATAGTGGTCCTGACAGAAATAATTTTAATAAGTAAAGATTCTGAAAGTATTGAAGGAGATCCAATAATAATTAAATATATATTTACAGTAGTAACAACAAATGTTATTTTATTATATGATATGATTAATATCACGTTTTTAAATATGATGGTTTCATTCTAAACATGATAATTATCTCTAATATGGACACCCAACATAACAGAAGTGAGTACACCCCTCACATTTTTGTAAATATTTTATTATATCTTTTCATGTGACAACACTGAAGAAATGACACTTTGCCACAATGTAAAGTAGTGAGTGTACAGCTTATAAAATTGTGTAAATTTGCTGTCCCCTCAAAATAACTCAACACACAGCCATTAATGTCTAAACCGCTGGCCACAAAAGTGAGTACACCCCTAAGTGAAAATGTCCAAATTGGGCCCAATTAGCCATTTTCTCTCCCCGGTGTCATGTGACTCGTTAGTGTTACAAGGTCTCAGGTGTGAATGGGGAGCAGGTGTGTTAAATTTAGTGTTATCGCTCTCACTCTCTCATACTGGTCACTGGAAGTTCAACATGGCACCTCATGGCAAAGAACTCTCTGAGGATCTGAAAAAAAGAATTGTTGCTCTACATAAAGATGGCATAGGCTATCTATGGGTTCCAAAGACGTCATTTCCGCTATGCTCGCCGCCATATTTGTGTCCGATGCGACAACGAGCTGCATGAGTGCTGCCGGCACTGGGGAGCTACAGTTCATTGAGGGAACCATGAATGCCAAAATGTACTGTGACATACTGATGCAGAGCATGATCCCCTCCCTTCTATTCCAACATGATAACGACCCCAAACACACCTCCAAGACGACCACTGCCTTGCTAAAGAAGCTGAGGGTAAAGGTGATGGACTGGCCAAGCATGTCTCCAGACCTAAACCCTATTGAGCATCTGTGGGTTATCCTCAAACGGAAGGTGGAGGAGCGCAAGGTCTCTAACATCCACCAGCTCCATGATGTCGTCATGGAGGAGTGGAAGAGGACTCTAGTGGCAACCTGTGAAGCTCTGGTGAACTCCATGCCCAAGAGGGTTAAGGCAGTGCTGGAAAATAATGGTGGCCACACAAAATATTGACAGTTTGGGCCCAATTTGGACATTTTCACTTAGGGGTGTACTCACTTTTGTGGCCAGCGGTTTAGACATTAATGGCTGTGTTGAGTTATTTTGAGGGGACAGCAAATTTACACTGTTATACAAGCTGTACACTCACTACTTTACATTGTAGCAAAGTGTCATTTCTTCAGTGTTGTCACATGAAAAGATATAATAAAATATTTACAAAAATGTGAGGAGTGTACTCACTTCTGTGAGATACTGTTTATGATATTTACCATCTGAATCTAACCATGTCATGTCAACAAATGGAAAAGTCAGCCATCTATTAATTATCATGTTAATTACTGTGCGCCTTTAGCCCTGACAGCAGGGGTGCTTTTTACCCCAAATACCATACTGCCCTACAAAGGCAAAAGAACTTAACTCGTTAGAGTGTGAAACTGAGAAAAATGACTTTAAAGTTTTTTATTTGTCCAGCCAAATTAATTATAGGTAGGACACTGGAAATTTGCCAGTTAGATGTTTTAGTAATGAAAATTATCTACATTAAAAAATTGTGAGCACAAACTTGATTTTTACCCCTATTTTGAAGTTACTGTACTCTGCCTTTGCATTTTCTGCAAAACGTGAGAAGTCACACCAAGGAAAACAACGGTAACTTCCAACAATATTTATACAAGTTTATGGATTTACTTAATGGATGGTTCTAAACTTAAGTGTCTCATGACACCTTTTAGTTTTTTCACACATTGACCACAACTTTGTTCCCCACTGGTGTTAAAAGAAGACAAGCACTGACTACTTAAACACATCTATACAGGAACAAGGAACTAAACAGTTTAATGTTAGACGGTTAAAGAGCAAAAATGTCTGATGATATTTACGATGATGCCTTCGGGACAGAGACTGAGAGAATGGAGATGACAGTGGATATCTATGAGAGTGCAGATCATGTGAGAGATCATGACTTCAGGACAGAGACAAAGATACACCAACCACTTCAGCGCACGGGTAATCTCATTCATTTCTTTGATTAAATGTTCCAGTTTGCACGTTCAGTCATTTAAAATCATGTCTGTGGTGTCCAGAAAGTGATTGTGTGAAGATCAGAAGCTCCAGAGCAGCTCCTTTGTGTTTGGTGCTGCTGTGTGTTCTTCCAATGCTATTATAGGACTTTAAAGTTAAAGTTACAGACAATAACTAATTGTTTGCGTATGTCACAAACTTGAGTGTTCCTCATGAGTGAACACACTCAGTAAGGCCTTAAATCTGATATCTAGAATGAAGTACATATTTTTCAATATACTTCAATATATACATGGACCATGTATGGGTGATACCTGTACATATAAAAACTATATAGCAATCAAGACAAAACTGCATTAGATTTTCACATGTAGTAGCTTTATTAAAACACCAAATCAGTTCATTTCTCTTTGTAGAGTTAATGCATGGGTTTGTATAAAGCTGAACACATTCATAAACTTATTTCACTTTATATTTTGCATAGTTAGACATTTCATATATGAAAATAGTGTGACGGTATATAAGGAAAAGTGTTTATTGAAAATTTTGAATGTGTTAAAATCATGGAAGTCATGGTATAAGGTGCTATATCACAATATATATTTTCCTCATAACTGCGTGAGAACTGTATGAGAAAGAACAACAGAATGAAAGTTCATTTATTACCCTGTCTGTCATAATCAGGAAGTTGGTCAATGAACTAATACCACAGAGTGTGAAGTTGCATTGCTCTGGCTTCTGAAAATTCACAGAGATCAGACGGAACGTTCCTGAAGATACAAAGGTTAAAACCCTACAGTCCATTGTTTGCTCTTTATCGACAAATTGAGCCACAGATGCAGAACAGAGAGCACTGACCTCAGAACAGTTTCGTTCTACTATTCTCAGCGACTCTGGAAATAGCATTTGAAAGAAGCAGCCATTATAAACAAACATTCAAATAAAGAACACCGATGTTGACCACTTATTAAGTTAAATTTTTAAGTTCATTGGAATAAGTCAGGTGACTTTTCTTTCAAGTGCTAATTTGAACCTGGCTGCTACATTTAATCATATAATGGCCATGACACACAAACATAATTATGCACGTTACTTGGTATGAAACCAATAGGATGTCATATGCTCTTGTACTTTGACATATTTTGCCCCACATTGACCTTCCCTACTGAGATCTCAAAAAGCAGAGAGCCAAAGTAGAAACACACAAAGACAGCTTCCACCATTTACATAGCTGAGCGAACAAAAACATCTCAACCTGTGTATGGCAATACAGACACTGATGGAGCACGGGATAAGGACAGACAAGAGAAAACAAACTCAACACACAGGTACAAATTCAACTACACTTTCAATATTGTATGTAGAAATTAAATAACTTTTCTTCATGTCTGTCATCATCAGGAAGTGATTCAGTGAAAAGCAGAAGCTCCAGATCAGCTGTAGTGTGTTTGGTTCTGCTGTGTGTTCTTCTGCTGACTGCAGTCATAGTGCTGTGTGTCTACATCCATACAAACAACACAAACTACACACAAGAGAGAAACCGGCTACTAACCAAGATCACCAACCTTACAGAAGAAAGAGATGAGCATGCTAATCTGTTGAACAAGAGAGACCAGCTAATAAATCAGCTTTCAATTCTTGGTAAAGACGGTAAGTTTATTCATTCTATATACTTTGGTTGTGGTCTCAGTAACTTTTAGTGTACACCAGAGCCAGAGTGGGACTCATTTTCAGCCCTGGAGTTTCATGCCTTAGACCGGCCCACTTTGTTTTTGTTTTTTTTGTACTGGCCTTTTCAGTGCCGCCTTTACACTTTCTATCTAATATTTTTGCTCGCATATCTCCAACAATGACTTTTCTTTTTTTTTTTAGCAAGGTGCCGTTGTCAGAGGAGTCAAAAGATAATTACATCATCATTGCTAATTAACTTCAGAAATGGAAAATAAGGGAAAATTTTGATTCTTTGATTGTGACAGAATTTTAATGTCATACAAAAAATGCCATTGGCCTGAGTAAATTCGTACCATTATAGAATTGTGACATCAGACATGTAATTTAGGAGGTGAAAATACTGTGAAATTACAAATGGCATGTAATTTGAAAGTGACAACTGAAGGTCTATGAAACTGAAGGTCAATGAAACAACAACTGAAGGTCTATGAAACATCAGTCAATCAAGCATTTTTTTAAACAATGGCACTGAAAGTTTTGAACTAAAATATTATTGCAACTATAGCCTTTGAATGAATGAAAATGCATATTTTTCAATTAAAGAAAACTTAGAGAGTGTGGGCCGCTTCTGGAGCTTGGATTTGTACTTCAATAATGAGGTCCAAGTTTGAGAACAGCCTACGCTAGAAGGTTTTTTAAAAAAATATATATATATATTTTTTTTTTGGTACTGCATTTTTTCCCTCTCTATTTAACAGCATTAACTTACAATTAAACACATCTTCCCTCAGGTAGATTGAATGTTTTCCTGCCGTGCTGGATGTTGGGCTCATGATCAATAAGCTGTTTGCATTCGCCCAAACTTATTTTGTAAAATAAAAAAGCGGACGATTAAAGGCCATTGCACACTGAGTCCGAAGTTTTTGCACGCTAAAAAATAAATATGACCTCACGTTGTGTCAATCACGTTTACACACTTGCTCTGAAACTTTCGTCCGTCATAAAAAAATTCGGATCGGGTTCGATTTTCTACATTTTCGGATCCGTAGCATGCATTTTGATAGGAAAGGATGACCAATACGAAAAAAAATGTAAAAACGCAAACGAAAATTTCTGATTCAGTGTGCAATGATATTAAGGGTGCCGTTAGCGCGAGTCCTGCTCGCTGCAGTGTTGCCAACTAATTTTCAGGAAAAGTTGCTAAAGGCAGGTCGATTTGTTGCTAAAAGTTGCTAAATGATGTTGTGACATCATTGGATAATGCTGTCATTATGTAACCATGACGCAAAACTGAATCATTGCGTAGAATACACATTGAAATTACTCTAATCTCAGCCAAGAATATTATTTGAAATATATTAATTTAGATTTGTTTGTAAAAAAATAAACATTTAATATTTATTATTTGTAAAAGCAATATGAACACATTTTTATTATATTTTTAAATACAATATTGGATTATTGAAAAATTACACAGTTTTGAACAATTACATTTAATGTGTTCTCCAAATAACTAGTAAAACTACACATGAATAACAATTACAGTTTTAAGCTGTGAATTGGTAGTAAGTTAAATGCTACACTCTAAGGAAAGTCCATAAAATAGGGCACAGTGTTCTTCATATGTTAATATGAAGGAATTTTCTGTGTGTATTTTTCACCAGCATATTTTACATGACACAATGCATATAGATAGATAGATAGATAGATAGATATAGATATAAGATCAACAGTGTACCTGATTAACAATTATAGGAACAAACTAACAACTAAGGTGTTTCATAAATGAACAATTATTATTTAACAAGTGCAAGTAACACCTTGATTCACATGTGATGTGAAGCGGGAGCAGCCGGCAGAGGATTCCGCTTGGTCTTAAAGCCTTCCTCAAACACCTACGTTCACAAATAAAACAATGATTTAAGCAAAAAGAATGATTAGTTATCAATTGAGAATTTGTTACTGATATGGTCTGATGAAAATAATAATATGGGCTGCGAGAAAATAAATAAATAAAAAGAGTGGGGCTGCCCCCGCGGCCAAAAAAACAGACCGGCCCACTGAGAATCCTCCCGGTGCTCCCGATTATCCAATCCGGGCCTGGTGTACACTATACAGTACAGTCATTGAGTAAACTATCTACTAGAAGAGACAGGTGGGTAAGAGTAAACGGCAATAAATACTTGACCTTGTTGTTTACAGATGAATGGATTTACTATCAGTTCAGTTTTTACTACATGTCCAATGAGAGGAAGAACTGGACTGATAGCAGACGAGACTGTCTGAAGAGAGGAGCAGATCTGATCATCATAAACAACACAGAGGAACAAGTGAGTGAATGAAACTGTGTGTGTTTGTGGTGTTTAGCTGCTGAGTGAGAGATGGTCAGATGAAATGTGTATATTGTCGATTTATGATATAAACATGTAATTGGTTTAACTGTTTAGGATTTTGTTATGAAAATTACTGCTAAAAGAGAATTCTGGATTGGTGTGACTGATGTTGATGAAGAGAGCAGATGGAAATGGGTTGATGGCAGCACACTGACCTCTGGGTGAGAAATCACTGAACTGAACTGATTATTATGTAATGAATGATTCTTACAGTCAGCATCATATCACACAGAAAGCAGCACTGAACATCTAATGTTGATCTGTTCTTTCAGGTTCTGGGCATCCAGTGGAGAAATAAGAGAGCCAAAAGGAGGAAGAGTAGAGAACTGTGCTGTGACTTATATAAAAAGAAAAACTAACCCTGATGTATTAGGGTGGCATGATGTTAAATGTAATGATGCTTATCAATAGCTATGTTTCCATCCACCTATTTTAATGCGCATTTTGGACTATCGCATAAAAAAATCGCTGGATGGAAACGCCAAGATGCGCATAAATTCAGAAAATGCGCATAAAAAAATTATGCGCACAACTGAGTAGGATAAACTTTTTATCCGGTAAGAAAAAATGCGCATAAACTTCGATGGAAACACATTTACCGAATAAATTCCTCCATGCGCGTCAAAAAAGTCATGTGACTTTGCGCTATGAGACGGGATAACTTGACTAACCAGCTGACCGATCTCGTTCACAGCATCTATAAGTTGTTGTAGTCACTCTGAAAAGCCTGAGCAGAGTCTGTCATCAAAGTATTTCTGTATAATTGTCTTACACGACTGTGTTCCCAAACAGCTGGCATCCTCCTCAGAATGCAGTGACAGCATTTATTGTGTTACGTCTGCTCTCTCTGAGGCGCAAGTAATTTATATCATATATGAAAATTATTATATTCAATGGCTTCTCCTATATTCTTAGTGATATTTAGTGCCACAGTTTACCAGGAAGTGACGATTTTGTTCTCTTTGACTCGTTGGATGGAAACGGTGCTTTATTCGCATATGTTTTATGCGATATTCCAGTTTTGCGCATAATTTAAATTCGAATCTTTGGATGGAAACATCTGTGAGAAGAGTATTTTACCTGTCATCCAGTCCTAGGATTTTATTTATTTATTTATTTATTTTGGTTTAACAGTGCAAAACTTCATCATTTAAAGCAGGGCTGTCCATTTTTGCTTCACATTGTGTCTTTGATATTTGATTTTTGATATGAAATGTTTATTACTAGATTCCAGGCAGGTGTGTTGGAGCTGAAGTCTTCAGGATGGTAACTCTGCAGAAGCAGGACTGAACACTCCTGATTGAAGAAAAATATTTATTGCAATCTTGTATCTAACTTGGCTGCTGTTGTGTCTGCTCCAAATATCTGTATGCTGCTCTCCATGAGCACGACTCCCTGTAAAACATTTTTACAGAGTAAAACATTGTACATCTATGTTGTCAGAATTCCATTTCTTGCCAAATTTCATTTCATATGTTTACAACTACATGCTAATTTTTGATATAGCTTCATTACTTTTGTGGTGTAGTGAACTGATAAACAGAAGGTTGTTGGTTCGATCTTCGCAGTCGTCACCACCGGTGTCTTTACTCCAGGTAGCTGCAGGGGGATTGGAGGTCCCTGTAATAAGAGCACTGTAAGTCACTTCGGATAAAAGTCTCTGCCAAATGCATAAATGTAAATGTGATTTTTGTAAATGCTTTTTTGTGTCTTGGGCACAAACGCTCAATAAAGCTACTTATTTCTTAAAGTTTATTTCTTCAAGGTACTACTATAATATAAATGCTTACATATATTTCATACAATTTCTATTTGGGGCTTTAAAGGGTTAGTTCATCTAAACATAAATTCAGTCATTATTTACTCACATCCATGCTGTTCAATCCTTGTGGGGTTTTTTTCTGCACACAAAAGGTGATTTTGGTCAAGTTTGTCCCGCTGGTTTCTGTTCATACAATATCAGTCAATAGAGCCTGATTTTCAGAAGCTTCATGACATTATTTGATGATGCTTTTGAAGCTTCTGAAACTCAGGTTTCATTGACTGATGTTGTATGAACAGAAACCAGCAGAACAAACTTGACCAAAATCACATCCTCAGTGTCTTTTGGTCTTTCTCTAGATGGTCTCACTGGCTCTGAGCTCACTGTTGATGAAGAGACCACAGCAGCATCCGGTCCAGATGAGGCAGTAAGGGCAGGTGGAGTGATCGAGCGTTTCATCAATGACACTGGACCATTTCCAGGATGCTGCTGTGGACTCTCCATCCTCACTGCACATAGCAGTATGCAGACATTTCAGATCCTGCAAAGATGCCCAAACATAATACAAAAGCAGTCATTTTAACAGCACAATGTCATTTGATTCTCATTTCGCCGCGCTGCGTGAGACGAAATATTTACATGTCGTAAGATGTTGTAAAAAAGTTTAGGCGTAATTACGACTGAAAATCCAAAGACCCTGCGAAAACATTTGCTTTCATTCCAGTTTCCGCACGCATACGTGTGAATACGTTTTAACTGATATAGCACACTAGAAGTCTTAAACTTGACAAAAATCAAAGAGTAAATAAAGAAATTACTAAATAAAATAAAATAAAACAACATTTTCCTGCGGCTTAGAGGTTAATGTTTAGAAAAAACGAGTGTAACCTAATTTTTAAAGTGAAAAAAAGTCTGGGTTATATAGCACACTAGAAGTCTTAAACTTGGGGGCTTCCGGTTTCACGATGTAGTGAGAGGTCGCGCGGTGTTTGTGCTCCGACTTTGTTGCTTAATTGGTACTTTCTGCAGATGTCTTTACTTATAATTTGCACGCGATACAGTGTCTTTAGTGTCCAGGGAGCAGAACTAATATAGAAATGGGCAAAAATACTAAACCTGGTAGTGCTAAAAACCAAGAAGCTTCAAGTAAAGACGGTGAAGCATCCGACATGGCGGCGGCTCCTGTTCCTTTAACGGTAGAAGTACTCGTGTCAGAGTTAGAGAAATCAAGGCGAAGTTTGTCAGACGAATTCACAGCTTTGCTGAACTCATCTTTATCCCCTTTACAAGAGTCATTATACGAAACGGGTGCCATTTCCACTTCACAATTTTCAAAATTTTCATTAAGAACAAACCTTCTTTAATAAAAACTACAACTTGAAAGGCATGTTAACCCTCCAAAAAACATATTTTCCCACCTCACGCACAAACCCCTTATTAATATTATCCTTTTTCTTCAGGCCAGGGCGCATTTCTTGTACCACCCCGTTACGGACAATATGTATGCCATTAGAGTAGTAAAACAAAAAATAGATTTTTAAAATTGTATGTTTTCCTAACAGTAAAATGTCCCTTTTTTGGAAACCATAAATAGACAGTCTGTAATTTAATTCATTTTTTTATTCTTAGATTTTTAATCTTGAAAAATGAATTTCACATTTCAATGGCCTCACTGTTTGTAGTGAAAAAACAAATTCACTTAAAAAAATACAAATAAAGTTGCATTTATTTGATTAGTCCACACAATTAGAACATCGTTCAACATTAATTTCTGTAACATTTCATTTTCTTTCCATAAACTTAACAAAATGACCCTGTGACGGGGTGGTAAGTGATGTAACAGGGTGGTTCAATGTGACGGGGTGGTATGGACAAAGTGTTTCTCCATATGAACTGCTGGTTTTAAACTTTAAAAACTGGGGGAGGGGAGACATTAAAATAGGAGATGAAATGGAAAACTTGCTCATGCTTTGAAAAACTGAAATAAGCATCATAACAGTTACTGGGAGAGTCGCATCCACACATCCTTCTGGATTTCCATGTGGCGGGATGTCACAGGCTGTGGCGCTTGAATGATTTCGAGCACATCATCAAAGAGATACCACAGGAAGTCATCTCTTGGAGGCCAGAAGAACCTGTTGGCCCCAACACGGTGCACACATTTTACAAGGGCATGTGTTTCATCTGTATCCATGATGATCCCAGGATAAAGGTCATTGTCATATTTAATCACACACCACTTTCCAATTAGGTTTCCGCTTTCCCAATCAATTGCTTCTGTATGCACGTTTTGGGCTGTCTTGTTAAAAGTGAAATGCTGTGTGTTGAAGCACTGACATCTCAGCTGCTTTTGCGTGGAGCACATGCAACTAACTTCCCGGTAAAGGATTTCTCCTGGAGTGAATGTGACCACTTGGTGGGTTTTCATTGTGGATGGCACTGGTGGAATCTGGCCTGGCATCCTTTCCATTGCTTGCTCTACTGCTTCGGCTGCTACGTAAAACAACTTAACAGTTGTAGATGTTTCTGTGAGGGCCTTATATAGCTCATGGGCATCGGGTATGTCACGGCCATTGGTCACCAGCTTGTCCGCTGTTCTTTTCAAGGTTCCCCCAACACCGTCAAGGGCCCCCTTGCCATGGCTTGCCTCAAAAAAGTTCTATGTTCCCCCTTTCAGACCTCGTCTATATTAGAATCCTTGGTTTCACACATTCACACGGGAAGCAGAACCACCCTATCACATCCATTACCACCCCGTCACAATAAAACACGTGACGGGGTGGTATGTGAAGGGGTGGTAAATTTCATCCCAAAATGGCCGCAGGTCTCCCATGTGGTCAAGTTCCTCACCTAGCATACATACATTCAATATGAAATTTAACTTTCTTTGCATTAATAATGTAATTTTTTAAATAAAAAATAGTTTTCCCTATCTACTTTGCATGACGGGGTGGTTGGTTTAAGCTTGACGGACCCTGTCTAACATGAAAAATTAACAAATAAACAATGTGAAAGAATGTCAGTACTTGCCTGCTTTTGTTCTTGGTGGCTGCAAGGCTCAAATGATGTCACTTCCGCTTTGTGATGTCATTTAAAGCAACAGTACATTAATTATAGATAAAACAAGTTAATGTGACGGGGTGGTAAGTCAAACTGAGGGACACACACAAATCATGAAATATTTACAAAAAAAAAAAAAAAGTTTTATTTTGAATAAATACATCTTATGTAAACAGGGACACACATATAATCTTGAAAATAATAAAAAAGTTTTTAAAAAATACATAACTTATTTGGTGATATTTTAGATGAAAATGTCATATTGGTCAACATGGACATGTGAAATTGGCTATGTAATAATGAAAAATTATGAAAAAATTGTATGTTACTCTTTAAGAATAGTGTTTTATCATATATCATGTTAACAAGAACACTTGAATTAATAACTTTAAGCTTTGGAAACACACTTTAGGACTTTTTTGTGCCTTATGCATCTCATCAAACGTTGCGGACGCAAAAATCACCCGTTTGGTAGAATGACTCACAAACATCTTTGGAGAGCAGCCATAGCACTTTGGCCTCACACACCACCACTATTTCGGAGATGGAGACGGCTCTCACTGACCATAGCGGCAGGATTACGGAGTTAGAGACTGAAGTCACTTTGTTGCCAAATTAACGGCGGCGTCGGACTTAAATGCAACGCTTGGTTCTGCTGTAGATGATCTGATCTCACATTCGAAACGACAGAATTTGTGGGTGCTAGGTTTCCCGGAAGGGATCGAGGGCAGAAACCCAAGAGAATTTATCATGGACTTCTTCTTTAAAACTGCGAAAGATGTTCTGTCAGCCCCTCCTGAAATTGATCGCGCTCATCGAAGTTTGGCACCCAAGCCCCGTCAAGGTGATAGACCGCGGCCCTTCATAGTCCGATTTCACAGATTTTTGGATAAAGATACTGTGCTGCACTGGGCTAAGGAACACAAAGAGATCTCCTATCAAGGCCAGACCATAAAGATCTACGAGGACTTCAGCGTGGGTATCGCCAGGAAGCGTGCAGCTTTCAACAGAATGAAGTCAAGTCTGTACAAGAAGGGTATACGCTCTTCGGTATGATCTATCCAGACCGTCTGCGCATAACTCATAACGGTGAGCATGTCTTTGACACCCCGGAGGCAGCTGAACGTTACTTCCAGGAACACATTCAAGACTGATAATGTACAGTTGCGTTGCCCTGTTTCAACAGACAGCGATAATAGACCAGCGTTAGTTCATAAACTGAGTCTCTATGCTGTCTCTATGTGTGCTAGTTAACCTGGTTCATGGTTTCATGTGCTTTCTCTTATTTACAACAATTGCATGTGCCAGACTGTTTTTGTATTCCCTGACATACAAATGGACAGTTGTTATTAGTAGTTTGTTTTATAGTGATATTATCATTCTAAATATTACTACTGTTGTTATCATCTTTATTAGTTTAATTCATTCTCGGAGTGGACTGCACTGCATGGTTTTCCGGTTGTGCTACAGTTTGTTCCTGCAACTCGTGATGGTTTCTATGGCAAGTTTTAGGATGTTTGTTTTTTTTGTGTTATATTTCTTGTAAGATTGTTCATATTTTTGTGGAGGAGTATTATTACTTAATCGTTTTGTTTTCCTTTTTTTCTTCAGTTTACAGGGGTTTCTTCTTCTTTCTGAACCTTAGAAATGGCTTTAAACATGGTTAAGTAGTAGAGGATTTTCTGTCAAACGAGTCAGTTGGAATGTCCGAGGCTTAGGAGGACCAATTAAACGTTCTAGAGTGTTTTCCCATCTTAAGAATTTGAATTCTGATATTGTTTTTCTTCAGGAAACACATCTGCGCATTGAAGACCACATTAGACTAAGAAAGCCTTGGATAGGCCAGGTGTTTCACTCTTGGTACTGCTATTGTTATGCATAAACGAGTTAATTTCTCCCCCTCTCAGATTATTGCAGATCCTGCAGGACGTTATGTCATAGTCGTTGGTAGTCTTTATCACATCTCAGTTGTGTTTGTAAACATTTATGCCCCAAACTGGGATAATCCCACATTTTTTACTTCCCTTTTTTCCTCAATTCCGAACTTAAATTCTCATTATCTTATACTGGGAGGCGATTTCAATTGTGTTATGGACCCAAAGTATGATCGGTCAAATCCTAAAACTTTAGAGCAAACAGCTATGGCTGAGGCAGTGTCAGCATTTATGGATCAGATTGGTTGTGTTGATCGATGGCGCTATCTTAACCCATCAAAAAAGGCATTTTCTTTTTTTTCTAGTGTTCACTTAACTTATTCACGTATTGACTATTTTTTCTTAGATAAAGCTCTCTTGCCATTAGTTAGTTCTTCTGAATATTCAGCTATAGTTATTTCGGATCATGCCCCACATTCCATCAACCTGAATTTTACTCATATTAAAGGGAGGACGAATCAGTGGAGGTTCGATTCAGGATTATTATCAGATGAACAATTCTGTGAGTATATCAGTAATAATATTGATGTATTTACTGACACTAATAAGTCAAAATCCGTCTCACCCTCTTTATTATGGGAAACATTCAAAGTGGTAATTCGAGGTCATGTTATTTCATATATGGGTTTTAAGTACAAGCAAAGAAAACAAAAATTACAAGACCTGGTTAATTCCATTGTTGAGATTGACAGGCAGTTTTTTATTAATCCTACTCCTGAGCTGTATGCAAAGAAGTTGGAGTTAAAAACGGAATTTGATTTGCTTAGTACAAAGAATGCTGAATTTATGCTTCAAAGAACTAAGGCTACTTATTATGAGTATGGAGACAAAGCTGGTCGATTACTAGCATCCCAGCTCAAGGGACTAGCTGCCTCGCGTCTAATTAATCAGATCTATGATTCTTCTGGCTCTTTAACTAAAAATCCATCTGATATCAATGATGTTTTTTTTTTTCTTATTATTCCAACTTTTATAAATCAGTCTCCTGGGGATGATTCCACCATGGATCATTTTTTAGACAGTCTAGATATTCCTCGTATTGATGCAGCTGTAGCTGATGATCTTGATGAGCCTCTACAGTTAGATGAGATTTTGAAATGTCTTCAGTTTATGCAAAGTGGTAAGGCAGCAGGACCAAGACGGCTTTCCAATTGATTTTTATAAAAGGTTTGCCAAACAACTAGCACCTTTATTGTTAGACATGTACAATGATTCTTTAGTCAATGGCTCTCTTCCCTTAACTCTCACTAAGGCTTCTATTTCGCTTATACTTAAGCGTGATAAGAACCCAGGTGAACGTGGCAGTTGGAGGCCTATTAGTTTGTTAAATTCAGATGTTAAATTATTGGCCAATGTGCTGGCTTGCCATCTGGATCCCTGTCTTCCTAAAATAATCTCTGAAGATCAGACTGGTTTCATCAGGGGGCGACAATTATCTTCAAATATTCGACGTCTCCTAAATATTATTTTTTCTGCATCCGGTGAGATGATTATTTCATTGGATGCTGAAAAGGCTTTTGACCGAGTCGAGTGGAACTATTTATTCGCTATACTACACAGATTTGGTTTTGGCTCTTTTTTTATCTCATGGATACGTCTTCTGTACACCGAACCTGTGGCCAGTGTTAGAACTGACTTTTTGTGTTCACAATATTTTCCCCTCTCTAGAGGCACCCGTCAAGGGTGTCCTCTTTCTCCATTATTGTTTGCCTTCTCAATAGAACCTCTTTCTATAGCTTTGAAAAATTCCTTGCTCTTTTCAGGTATCACTAGGGGAGGGATAGAACATCGTGTCTCACTCTATGCTGATGACCTTCTGCTTTATATTTCAAACCCTCAGCTCGGTCTCTGATTTGTTGCATATTTTTAATACTTTTGGATCCTTTTCTGGATATAAGCTTAATATAAATAAAAGTGAATGTCTCCCAGTCAATAATTTGGCTAAACAAATTCCAGCTGGGGCATTGCCATTTCAGTTATCCTCTACAAAGTTTCGTTACCTGGGAGTAAATATTTCACATTCCTTTGATTTATTATATCAACACAATTTTTCTAAATTGCTCACACAAGTTAAATTAGATTTGCAACGTTGGGATAAGCTTCCTCTTACTTTATTTGGTAGAATTCAATCAATTAAAATGAATATTTTACCTAGGTTCTTGTTCCTTTTTCAGACCCTCCCAGTTTTTTTACCCAAGTCCTTCTTTAAACTGCTAGATGGGGCTATTTCTACTTATATATGGCAGGGCAGATCTCCTAGGCTAAGTAAGACATATCTTCAGAGACATAAAAAAGATGGCAGCAAAATATTTGCAAAATTCATAGCTGGTACAACTCTCCCCATTTAGATTGGTGTAAGTTAGAAGCACAGTCCTGTCCTTCATCCTCGCTCCCTGCCTTGGTGTGTGCTCCTTTATCCAGTCGCCTCTCAAAGTGTACAACAAATCCAGTAGTACGCACTTCTCTTAGGATCCGGATGCAATTCAGACAACATTTTAAACTCGCTGCTCCTTCTCTTTGTGGCCCTATTTACAAGAATCATTTATTTATTCCTTCAACTCTTGATTCTGCTTATGCTTCATGGGAGAACAAAGGCCTTGTATATTTTTCTGATTTATTTATTGATGGAGTTTTCGCAACTTTTTCTGATCTTTCAGTAAAATTCAGTATACCACATTCTAACTTGTTTCGTTTCTTTCAAGTACGTAACTTTGTTCATTCTCACTGTCCTTCTTTTCCACTCTTACCTGAACCCTTCTTATATGAGAAGTGCTTAATACAGAAATTCCTTTTTATATAATTTAATTCTCCCTTATATTTTGCCTTCATCTTCTCAATTTAAACATCAATGGGAAGAAGAACTCGGATTTAGTTTTGATTTGGATTGGTGGGAATTAGCTGCTGGTAGAGTTAACTCTTCTTCATCCTGTGCCAGACTGAGCCTGATTCAATTTAAGGTTTTTCATAGAATTCATTTTACAAACGTCAAATTAAGTAAGCTATTTCCGGGTGTGGATGCCACATGCAATAGGTCTTCTTTGGCTCCTGCTGATCATACCCATATGTTTTTTTCTTGTTCAAAGCTGGAAGATTTTTGGAATTCCTTTTTTGATACTTTTTCTAAAGTTTTGAATATTTCACTTGAACCATGCCCCCTAATTGCTATTTTTGGTCTCCCATTGGATTTGAATAAATGCACCAAGTATATTAATGTTCTTGCTTTTGCCTCATTGATAGTTCGAAGACGAATTTTACTACATTGGAAATCTTCTAATTCTCCTCCCACTTTTTCATGGTTAGAAGATTTGTTGTCTTTTCTATATATTGAAAAAATTAAGTTTGCTCTAAGAGGTTCCACTGACAAATTTGATAAAAACTGGGGTCCTCTACTTGACTTTGTCAAAAATACACCACTTCTCTTTACTGATTTGTAATATGTATTTTGAATTGTTCTGTATAGTGTCTTGTCCATTTTTTTTCTGTTTTATTTAATTCTGTATAATTGTCAATTTGTTTTTATTTTATAATTTTTTTAAAATTTATTTATTTATTTATTTATTTATTTATTTTTTGATAATGTACTTAAGTTTTATTCTCCTCCTCTGGGGTGGGTGGGGGTCAGGGTTCACTGAGGGTCGTGACTGTTTATGTTTGTGTCCAGCCTTAGTAGTTGTTAATAGGAAAAAGGAACGTATAGATTTATTAATATTGCTCTTTCGTTGTATTTTGTATATTCCAAAAAAAAAAAGAAGTCTTAAACTTGACAAAAATCAAAGACCCATTAAAGGAATTATACTACTAAAAGAAAATAAAACAAAACAAACAACATTTTTCCCTACGGATTAGAGCTGTTTGTTTAAAAGGAAAAACTAGACTAATCTAATTTTAAAGTGAAAAGCTTTAGGATGTATGCTGAATGGTTTCATTAATTAAGAAACGTTAAAGATTTATTAATAATATCTTTTATCAAACCTGAAAAGATGGAAACAAGATGGTGGCGCGTGCACACGCTGCGGCTTCTCTCTCTCCCGACAGAACGGTGTTTTCGTGTTTTTTATCTTGTAAGTCGAAGTGTTTTTGTACGTCTTCGTCGCGTCTATCTGTCTTTAAACGCGCATACAGTCGTGAGTTTCTGCTCGACGTCGGCAGAACCACATTTTTAGAGTTAAACCTCGCGCACGCCGAAGAGCTGCGGGACCTCGGTCTGGTCCGGAGGCCTACAACATCACCGACCGCCACTACTGCATCTCGCCCAGAGCGGAGGCGCCACAAGCGGCGTAAGAGAAAGCAGAAGAGGGGTAAGCGCGGAGGTATCCGGGCTAGGCTAGCGGCTAACCCACACAAGCCAGCTATCCCCACCATCGTACTGGCTAACGTACGCTCTTTAGACAATAAACTTGACTACATCCGACTACTACGCTCAACTCAGAGGACTGTAAGAGACTGCTGTGTTTTTGTTTTCACGGAAACATGGCTCAACAACAGCGTTCCGGACTGCGCCATTCAGCTCGACCAGCTAACATGCTATCGAGCGGACAGAGCTCTCGTCGAGGGAGGTAAGACCCGCGGCGGCGGGCTTTGTGTTTACATTAATGACGCGTGGTGCCGCGACGCTGTTGTGGTCTGCAAACACTGCTCGCCCCTGGTGGAGTTTATGATTATTAAGTGCTGGCCGTTCTATCTACCGAGGGAATATACAGCCATACTGCTCGTTGCTATATACAACCCTCCCAGCTCCAACAACAACATCAGGAGCGAGGCACTGAATAAACTGTATCAGCACATCAGTGAGCAGCAGACAGCCCACCCAGATGCTTTTCTCATCTCAGCTGGGGATTTCAACCACGCAGACTTAAAGAGTGTGTTCCCAAAAATACAACAACACGTAGACTTTCCAACACGAGGAAACAACACTCTGGACTTTGTTTACACCACCCAGAGAGGAGCTTACAAGGCCCTTCCCCTCCCCCATCTTGGCACCTCAGACCACATCACTGTAATGCTAATACCTGCATACAGACCGATCGTTAAAGTCACCAAACCGGTTCACAAACAGATACAAGTGTGGCCAAAAGGGTCGTCAGAGGCACTTCAAGACTGTTTTAGCACCACTGACTGGAATATGTTTAAGCAGGCTGCCACATACAATAACACCACAGACCTCCAAGAGTACTCAGAGACTGTCACTGCCTACATCACCAAGTGCATTGATGATGTAACGGTCACAAAGACCATCACTGTCCGGGCCAACCAGAAGCCGTGGCTGACAGGGGAGGTCTACAGACTCCTGAAGACTCGTAACGTTGCCTTCAGAGCTGGAGATGAGGTGGGCCTGAGGACAGCTAGGGCCAATCTATCCCACGGCATCAGAGAGGCTAAGAGACAGTACTCCAGGAGGGTAGCCCATCGCTTCAGCGACAGCGGGGACACTCAGAGCCTGTGGCAGGGGATTCAGACCATTACGGACTATAAGCCCCCACTGCGCACCTGTGACAGCACCATCCCCCTGCTGAACGAGCTGAACGCCGCCTTCGCTCGCTTTGAGGCACAAAATAGCACCACTGCAGAGAAGACCCCACCTCCTCCCGGCGACCAGGTGATGACGCTGTCCCCGGAGAGCGTGAGGAGATCCCTCAGCAGGATCAATGCACGCAAAGCTCCGGGTCCTGACAACATTCCTGGTCGTGTACTGAGAGACTGTGCAGCGGAACTCACTGATGTCTTCACAGACATTTTCAACATCTCACTAAGTCAGGCTGTTGTCCCCACATGCTTCAAGGCTACCACCATTATTCCAGTCCCGAAGAAGCCATCTCCATCCTGCTTCAATGACTACCGTCCAGTCGCACTTACTTCTATCCTCATGAAGTGCTTTGAACGGCTAGTCATGCATCATATCAAGTCTGCCCTCCCCCCCTCCCTGGACCCCTTCCAGTTTGCATATCGGTCCAACCGCTCGACCGATGATGCCATTGCCACTGCCCTCCACTCAGCACTCACACATCTGGACAAAAAAGACTCGTACGTCAGAATGCTGTTCATAGACTTCAGTTCAGCATTCAACACAATCATACCTCAACAGCTCATTCACAAACTGGTCCAGCTGGGGCTCAACACCTCGCTGTGCAACTGGCTGTTGGACTTCCTGACTGGGAGACCTCAGGCAGTACGGGTCGGCAGTAACACATCCAGCACCATCACACTGAACACAGGGGCCCCTCAAGGATGTGTGCTGAGCCCCCTCCTCTTCACTCTGCTGACCCATGACTGCAGTCCGTCACACAGCTCCAACCTCTTCATTAAGTTTGCGGACGACACGACTGTGGTGGGTCTCATTAGTAACAGAGATGAGACAAACTACAGGTGCGAGGTGAGCCGCCTGGCCGGGTGGTGCAGTGACAACAATCTCTCTCAGAATGTGGAGAAGACAAAGGAGATTGTTGTTGACTTCAGGAGAGTGCACACTCAGCATGCTCCTCTGACCATAAACGGTGCGACCGTGGAGAGAGTGAGCAGCACCAAGTTCCTGGGTGTGCACATCACAGAGAACCTCTCCTGGACTGACAACACTGCAGCACTGGCCAAGAAAGCACAGCAGCGTCTCTACTTCCTCCGCAAACTGAGAAGAGCCAGAGCCCCGGCCCCCATCATGTGCACCTTCTACAGAGGCACCATCGAGAGCATTCTGACGAGCTGCATCACTGTGTGGTATGGCGCCTGCAATGCGTCCTGCCGCAAGTCACTCCAACGCATAGTGAGAGCAGCTGAGAGGATTGTTGGTGTCTGTCTTCCCTCCCTCCAGGACATCTACAGCACCCGTCTCACACGCAAAGCCCTCTGCATTGCGGGTGATCCCACCCACCCGACACACAGCTTCTTCAGTCTGCTGCCATCAAGGAGGAGACTGCGGAGTCTCCAGGCCAGGACCAGCAGACTGAAGGACAGCTTCATTCATCAGGCTGTCAGGAAGCTGAACTCCCTCCCGACCTTGCCCCCCCTCCCCTCTTTTGCCCCACGCACCACTGAACTCTGACCCTCCAACCCCCCTCCCACTTACACACTGTGACCCGCACCAGTCACTTAGTGCACCACTGGACTGCCCACTACCTCAGTCAGCATTGAACTGACCCCATTCAACTACCTCTTCTGTCACTTTAAACAGACTGATAAGCTCTTTTTGCACTACACTCATATCTGCACAGTTTTGTTTTGTTTAGTTTTATTTATTTATTTAACCGATTTGCATTTTATCTGCCATGTGCCTTATGCCACTTATTCTAACTCTTTTCTACAATGTCCTTATTTGTATATCTGTATAGTTTGTTTTTATATTTTAAACTGTATTTATCTGCCTTTTACGTCTACTGTTAGTGTTTTATTGTTAACTGTATGCACCATGGGTCTGAGAGTTACGCAATTTCAATTCTCTGTATGTATGTGCTGTACATGTGGCAGAATTGACAATAAAGCAGACTTTGACTTTGACTTGACTTTTGTTCTAATGTTAAACCATTGCGTTGTTTAATTCTTTTAAAACTTTCCTCCTTACGGTGTAGGGGGCGGTTAGTGGGGTGTGGTCTGACCGCAGCGCTCCTGAGCTCATTTTGAGTTTTGACAGCGTGGAGTGCGGATGTATCTGACGGAAACAACGTAAGATAGGCCTACGCGGTTCTTTTTCTTTTGTTTAACTTTCTGTCAGTAACAAGGTCTCGCTTTTTAAAATTGTAACTAATGGTGGAGAACAACATGGATTTTGACAAGTATCTTATGCTGGTGTATTAACGACCGCGTCTGATACATTTTCTTTTAGATCACGGCAAGATGACGTGGTTCTTTTTCTTTTGTTTAACTTTTCTACCGTTGTGACAAACTAGTTTTAAAGTGTAATGTTGCAAGATTTTGACAAGTATCTTATTGCTTAATGTTCGCTTCATGCTTTTTTGTTTTAGATCACGGTAAGTTGGTCAGCTACTTTTTATTTTATTTAACTTTATATCCATAACAAACGTTAGCTTTTTTAAAAGTGCAATATAGATTTTGACAAGTATCTTATGCTGTTGTTTTAACGATCTCATACTTTTTGTTTTAGATCATGGTAAGACGTTCAGTAGCTACTTTTATTTTATTTAACTTGTAACAAACTCTAACTTTTAAAAATGTGACAGAAAAACTGTCGTATTTAACGAACGTGTCTGATGCTTTTTGTTTTAGATGAGCGAACATGCTCACCTCTTCTTCTTTTTATTTAACTTTGTGTATGTTTGATGTTTTTTCTTGATGTGTGTGTGAAAAACTTTAATAAAAACTTCCCTTTATCCTGTTCAACACCTTTTCACAATTTAAAGTTTAAAAGCACATAACAGTTTTAAACGGCCCACACAAAAAACACATTCAGTCATAAATTCCTTTTATGACGGGTGGGGGGATGTACAAAACAGGTGTCCAGTTATGGTTGGTTGGGAGGGAGGGAGGGAGGGAGGGAGGGAGGGAGGGGTGGGGGTGGAATTTTTATGAGGGGCAATAAATCAAATTTTTGACACAAAGTCGCCTACTATCTCTCTCTCACGTTAAAATGGTGAGGGAAAAGCTCCGTGTATTGCATGTAATGTAATCACATCCATAAATCTACGATCACAACAACGTTTGTCAGGCATCTACATTGTCATCTGAGGAGATTACAAAGACTAAACAAGTGTTTTTTTTTTAACTCTAAAACATGAAATGTGGAGTTATCTGCTTTTGCTATAAAACAAACTTTTAATATGTAAAAAAACACACATTCAATGAACTTTAATTTTGTAAATCGCCTGTATTTGTTTAGTTATTATTACTTAATCAAAACAACCTAACTGCAGTTTGATTGATATTACTTGGAATGCGCAATAAAAAAACTTGATTTCTGAAAAAAAGAAAAAAAAGAGTTATCGGTTTTTGCAAATGACCTCTTCGTATGTAGGATACAATGGGGCTAATTGCAGAAAAAAAATATATACATTGTATTAAACATTAATAGAGCAACAGATTTTGTGTGAAAATAAATCATTCAAGTTGTTTATTTTGTTTAAAAATCTTATAAATGTATGAGGTGGCAAGGGGGGCCTTTTACCACACACACGGGGTAAAAGGCACACAGTATTGATGCAAATACTTCAGCTAAAATAATGTTTTACTTTTAATAATGTGTAAGTTAAAGGGGACCTATTATGCTCCTTTTTACAAGATAAAATAAAACTCTGATGTCCCCAGAGTGTATATGAAATTTTAGCTCAGAATACCCCATAGATAAATTTTTATAGCTTGTTAAAACTGCCACTTTTAGGGTATGAGCCCAAACACGCTGATTTTGAGTATGTTGCTTTAAATGCAAATGAGCTGAAGAGAGCGGAGCTTCAAGAGCTCAAGCTCCGGCATTAGCAGTGCTAGCCTCTGCAAATAAACATTCCACTATTAGTACAAGCCTTTTATCTTTACAGAAAACATACTCTGTTTCAAAGTCAGTCATCTGATTATACATAATGTGCATAATAAATTTGTGTTTATGAATTACACAGACGGAGCACGGCGGGATAAAAATTACAACATAGCTGGTCTCATGCTATCATAAACTTTATGGCCTGGTTTCACAGACAGGGCTTAGACTAAACCAGGATTAGGCTGTAGTTCAATTAGGACATTTAAGTAACTTTTATAAACGTATTTAGAAAATAAAACATTACTGGTGTGACAAAACAAAGGCAGTGATATATTTTAAGATCAGTCAGTGCAAGTTTCTTTCAGTTGAAACAGTTCAGACTTACATTTTAGTCTAGGATTAGGCTTAAGCCTTGTCTGTGAAACCGGGGGTATAAGTCCCACTTCTGATTATGAGCTCGACAACTTCAAGCGATCAACTCACATTGCTTTCATATGCAACTTTTAACTACCACATTCCTATTCACGATCATTCTGATAGCACTTGAAGGCAGCATCAGTGAAAACAAGCAGAGACAATGATAGGTTTAGCAATTAGCCTTACAGAGTGCCAAGAAGCTCTTTCATAAAGGCAATTTGGAAACAAGCGCGTGATACTTACTTTGTCTGGAGCTGACGTTTGCGCATGAAGTGTTGGTATTGATTCCTAAACATATAGGGGACGTTACCGATTTTTTCCGGGATATTTCTTTCGAAAATGAAATTTAACCACAGTGTCCTTGGCTCAGATGAGGGGAGATTATGGCGACTCCTATGTTCATTAGTGCATCCCAAAACACAGCACTTGAAATGCCTCTTTGGTGCTGACATTGTATATCTCCAGCAGCTACAGCAAGTAATCAGTAATGGCGGAGGTGGACCGTAGCTTCTCACTCAGGGCTGTGTCTATGCTTATAGGGCAGCGTCACAAATGGATGGGACTTTTTCCCCTCTGTGACGTGAACAGAGGGAGAATCTGAAACAGCTCTTTTTGAGAGACTGTTCATGATTTATTGGTTTTATAAAAAAAAATGAGTGGGTGGATTTTTAACATTATAGGCTGGTTGTTTTCACACACTGCAGCCACACAACTGTGTTCAAGCACTTTATAAAAGTGATTTTTGCATAACAGTTTTGCATAATAGCATATTAGTTTAATACTTGTTCAAAACAATCACTTTAACAAAGCTTATATTATTTTCTGCTTACTTCGAAAAATAGAAGAATTAATTTTTGTTCAATAAATATACTGTCTGTCACGACTCCTGTCCATGCACTCCCATTCGTTCACCAGCAGAGGTCAACTGCGCACCACATGAACTATTGCACTACACTACTGTCGCACTTCACTCCGGACTACAGTTCCCATGATCCATTGCACTGATTGCACACAGCTGTACCAATCACACGCTCACACCTGAGAACTATCACACAATCACACACCCTACATAAACCATGGACTTCCTCTCACAGATCGCAGAGTATTGTATAGCGTATATCCTAGCGATAGCTACTCTACGGAGCCCACTCAGTTATTATAGTCTTGCCTTGCCTGTTTTCTAGTGTTTTGATTCTTGCCCGTGTTTCCTGGATTAACCGTTTTCCTTCCCATTCGGACTCTGTTTGCACCTCTCTTGGACTCCTGCTCGTGTACGTGAATTATCTCTCTGCCTTGCCCTGTTGGATATTGTTCGCCGATCGAAGACCCACGCTTGCCCTAGGATTACTCTTGTGTTTTGCCCGTGGCATCCCTGTTTGCTGTTATTTGACCCTGCCTGTGTTTTGACCACGTCCCTGTTTAAATAAAAGCTTGCAAATGGATCTGCACGTCTCGTCGGCTCCGTAACACTGTCATTAAAACGTTAATATAAAAAATATATATTTTAAAGTACAGAAGCAAAATTAAGCGTTAGTTCTGGCAGGTCTCAGCTGATCACATCTACCAATAGGAATACGACACCTATCGCGACATTCCTATACTCTATTCAGTATTAATCAGCAGCTTTTTCCACTTGCTCAGGAGCAATTCACCCTTCTCCATCCCCAACTCCTCCTATTGCACAGTCAGGACTTGGCTTTCTGATATTCCTTGCTGAATCAGACTCCTTTTCTTGAATAATGTTACACTTAAATATCATTAAGTACATTAATGATATCTGCTTTGTTCTGTTCTGTTTAACCTAGGGGGGTTATTATTGCTGCTCTCCATGCTCATTCATGACAGGCTGCATGCATGGGCAGGGAGTTTTTGCACAGAACAGAACCATACCGCCAAACCAAACTTTATGCTAAGTATCTATGATTTTGACGATAGTGGTCCTGACAGAAATAATTTTAATAAGTAAAGATTCTGAAAGTATTGAAGGAGATCCAATAATAATTAAATATATATTTACAGTAATAACAACAAATGTTATTTTATTATATGATATGATTAATATCACGATTTTAAATATGATGGTTTCATTCTAAACATGATGATTATCTCTAATATGGACACCCAACATAACAGAATTGAGTACACCCCTCACATTTTTGTAAATATTTTATATCTTTTCATGTGACAACACTGAAGAAATGACACTTTGCTACAATGTAAAGTAGTGAATGTACAGCTTATAAAATTGTGTAAATTTGCTGTCCCCTCAAAATAACTCAACACACAGCCATTAATGTCTAAACCGCTGGCCACAAAAGTTAGTACACCCCTAAGTGAACATGTCCAAATTGGGCCCAATTAGCCATTTTCTCTCCCCGGTGTCATGTGACTCGTTAGTGTTACAAGGTCTCAGGTGTGAATGGGGAGCAGGTGTGTTAAATTTAGTGTTATCGCTCTCACTCTCTCATACTGGTCACTGGAAGTTCAACATGGCACCTCATGGCAAAGAACTCTCTGAGGATCTGAAAAAAAGAATTGTTGCTCTACATAAAGATGGCGTAGGCTATCTATGGGTTCCAAAGACGCAATTTCCGCTATGCTCGCCGCCATATTTGTGTCCGATGCGACAACGAGCTGCATGAGTGCTGCCGGCACTGGGGAGCTACAGTTCATTGAGGGAACCATGAATGCCAAAATGTACTGTGACATACTGAAGCAGAGCATGATCCCCTCCCTTCTATTCCAACATGATAACGACCCCAAACACACCTCCAAGACGACCACTACCTTGCTAAAGAAGCTGAGGGTAAAGGTGATGGACTGGCCAAGCATGTCTCCAGACCTAAACCCTATTGAGCATCTGTGGGTTATCCCCAAACGGAAGGTGGAGGAGCGCAAGGTCTCTAACATCCACCAGCTCCATGATGTCGTCATGGAGGAGTGGAAGAGGACTCTAGTGGCAAACTGTGAAGCTCTGGTGAACTCCATGCCCAAGAGGGTTAAGCCAGTGTTGGAAAATAATGGTGGCCACACAAAATATTGAGACTTTGGGCCCAATTTGGACATTTTCACTTAGGGGTGTACTCACTTTTGTGGCCAGCGGTTTAGACATTAATGGCTGCGTTGAGTTATTTTGAGGGGACAGCAAATTTACACTGTTATACAAGCTGTACACTCACTACTTTACATTGTAGCAAAGTGTCATTTCTTCAGTGTTGTCACATGAAAAGATATAATAAAATATTTACAAAAATGTGAGGGGTGTACTCACTTCTGTGAGATACTGTATATATTTACCATCTGAATCTAACCATGTCATGTCAACAAATGGAAAAGTCCGCCATCTATTAATTATCATGTTAATTACTGTGCGCCTTTAGCCCCGACAGCAGGGGCGCTTTTTACCCCAAATACCATACTGCCCTACAAAGGCAAAAGAACTTAACTCGTTAGTGTGTGAAACTTGAAAAATGACTTTAAAGTTTTTTATTTGTCCAGCCAAATTAATTATAGGTAGGACACTGGAAATTTGCCAGTTAGATGTTTTAGTAATGAAAATTATCTACATTAAAAAATTGTGAGCACAAACTTGATTTTTACCCCTATTTTGAAGTTACTGTACTCTGCCTTTGCATTTTCTGCAAAACGTGAGAAGTCACACCAAGGAAAACAACGGTAACTTCCAACAATATTTATACATGTTTATGTATTTACTTTATGGATGGTTCTAAACTTAAGTGTCTCATGACACCTTTTAGTTTTTTCACACATTGACTACAACTTTGTTCCCCACTGGTGTTAAAAGAAGACAAGCACTGACTACTTAAACACATCTATACAGGAACAAGGAACTAAATAGTTTAATGCTAGACGGTTAAAGAGCAAAAATGTCTGATGATATTTACGATGATGCCTTCGGGACAGAGACTGAGAGAATGGAGATGACAGTGGTTATCTATGAGAGTGCAGATCATGTGAGAGATCATGACTTCAGGACAGAGACAAAGATACACCAACCACTTCAGCGCACGGGTAATCTCATTCATTTCTTTGATTAAATGTTCCAGTTTGCACGTTCAGTCATTTAAAATCATGTCTGTGGTGTCCAGAAAGTGATTGTGTGAAGATCAGAAGCTCCAGAGCAGCTCCTTTGTGTTTGGTGCTGCTGTGTGTTCTTCCGATGCTATTATAGGACTTTAAAGTTAAAGTTACAGACAATAACTAATTGTTTGCGTATGTCACAAACTTGAGTGTTCCTCATGAGTGAACACACTCAGTAAGGCCTTAAATCTGATATCTAGAATGAAGTACATATTTTTCAATATACTTCAATGTATACATGGACCATGTACGGGTGAAACCTGTACATATAAAAACTATATAGCAATCAAGACAAAACTGCATTAGATTTTCACATGTAGTAGCTTTATTAAAACACCAAATCAGTTCATTTCTCTTTGTAGAGTTAATGCATGGGTTTGTATAAAGCTGAACACATATTCATAAACTTATTTCACTTTATATTTTGCATAGTTAGACATTTCATATATGAAAATAGTGTTATGGTATATAAGGAAAAGTGTTTATTGAAAATTTTGAATGTGTTAAAATCATGGAAGTCATGGTATAAGGTGCTATATCACAATATATATTTTCCTCATAACTGCGTGAGAACTGTATGAGAAAGAACAACAGAATGAAAGTTCATTTATTACCCTGTCTGTCATAATCAGGAAGTTGGTCAATGAACTAATACCACAGAGTGTGAGAAGTTGCATTGCTCTGGCTTCTGAAAATTCACAGAGATCAGACGGAACGTTCCTGAAGATACAAAGGTTAAAACCCTACAGTCCATTGTTTGCTCTTTATCGACAAATTGAGCCAAAGATGCAGAACAGAGAGCACTGACCTCAGAACAGTTTCGTTCTACTATTCTCAGCGACTCTGGAAATAGCATTTGAAAGAAGCAGCCATTATAAACAAAGATTCAAATAAAGAACACAGATGTTGACCACCTATTAAGTTAAATTTTTAAGTTCATTGGAATAAGTCAGGTGACTTTTCTGTCAAGTGCTAATTTGAACCTGGCCGCTACATTTAATCATATAATGGCCACGACACAAACATAATTATGCACGTTACTTGGTATGAAACCAATAGGATGTCATATGCTCTTGTACTTTGACATACTTTGCCCCACATTGACCTTCCCTACTGAGATCTCAAAAAGCAGAGAGCCAAAGTAGAAACACACAAAGACAGCTTCCACCATTTACATAGCTGAGCGAACAAAAACATCTCAACCTGTGTATGGCAATACAGACACTGATGGAGCACGGGATAAGGACAGACAAGAGAAAACAAACTCAACACACAGGTACAAATTCAACTACACTTTCAATATTGTATGTAGAAATTTAAAAACTTTTCTTCATGTCTGTCATCATCAGGAAGTGATTCAGTGAAAAGCAGAAGCTCCAGATCAGCTGTAGTGTGTTTGGTTCTGCTGTGTGTTCTTCTGCTGACTGCAGTCATAGTGCTGTGTTTCTACATCCATACAAACAACACAAACTACACACAAGAGAGAAACCAGCTACTAACCAAGATCACCAACCTCACAGAAGAAAGAGATAAGCATGCTAATCTGTTGAACCAGCTCATAAATCAGCTTTCAATTCTCTTTAAAGACGGTAAGTTTATTCATTCTATATACTTTGGTTGTGGTCTCAGTAACTTTTAGTGTACACCAGAGCCAGAGTGGGACTCATTTTCAGCCCTGGAGTTTCATGCCTTAGACCGGCCCACTTTGTTCTTTTTTTTTGTACTGGCCTTTTCAGTGCCGCCTTTGCACTTTCTATTATACATTTTTTATCTAATATTTTTGCTCGCATATCTCCAACAATGACTTTAATTTTTTTTTTAGCAAGGTGCCATTGTCAGAGGAGTCAAAAGATAATTACATCATCATTGCCAATTAACTTCAGAAATGGAAAATAAGGGAAAATTGTGATTCTTTTGATTGTGACAGAATTTTAATGTAATACAAAAAATGCCATTGGCCTGAGTAAATTGTACCATTATAGAATTGTGACATCACACGTGTAATTTAGTGAAAATACTGTGAAATTACAAATGGCATGTAATTTGAAAGTGTAACAACTGAAGGTCTATGAAACATCAGTCAATCAAGCATTTTTTTAAACAACGGCACTGAAAGTTTTGAACTAAAATATTATTGCAACTATAGCCTTTGAAAGAATGAAAATGCATATTTTTCAATTAAAGAAAACTTGTAGAGTGTGGGCTGCTTCTGGAGATTGGATTTGTACTTCAATAATGAGGTCCAAGTTTGAGAACAGCCTACGCTAGAAGGTTTTTTAAAAAAAAAAAAAAAAAAAAAAAATATATATATATATATATATATATTTTTTTTTTTTTTTTTTTTTTTTGGTACTGCATTTTTTCCCTCTCTATTTAACAGCATTAACTTACAATTAAAGACATCTTCCCTCAGGTAGATTGAATGTTTTCCTGCCGTGCTGGATGTTGGGCTCATGATCAATAAGCTGTTTGCATTCGCCCAAACTTATTTTGTAAAATAAAAAAGCGGACGATTAAAGGCCATTGCACACGGAGTCCGAAGTTTTTGCACGCTAAAAAATAAATATGACCTCACGTTGTGTCAATCACGTTTACACACTTCCTCTGAAACTTTCGTCCGTCATAAAAAAATTCGGATCGGGTTCGATTTTCTACATTTTCGGATCCGTAGCATGCATTTTGATAGGAAAGGATGACGAATACGAAAAAAAATGTAAAAACACACACGAAAATTTCTGACTCAGTGTGCAATGATATTAAGGGTGCCGTTAGCGCGAGTCCTGCTCGCTGCAGTGTTGCCAACTAATTTTCAGGAAAAGTTGCTAAAGGCAGGTCGATTTGTTGCTAAAAGTTGCTAAATGATGTTGTGACATCATTGGATAATGCTGTCATTATGTAACCATGACGCAAAACTGAATCATTGCGTAGAATACACATTGAAATTACTCTAATCTCAGCCAAGAATATTATTTGAAATATATTAATTTAGATTTGTTTGTAAAAAAATAAACATTTAATATTTATTATTTGTAAAAGCAATATGAACATGGGTTATTATATTTTTAAATACAAAATTGGATTATTGAAAAATTACACAGTTTTGAACAATTACATTTAATGTGTTCTCCAAATAACTAGTAAAACTACACATGAATAACAATTACAGTTTTAAGCTGTGAATTGGTAGTAAGTTAAATGCTACACTCTAAGGAAAGTCCATAAAATAGGGCACAGTGTACTTCATATGTTAATATGAAGGAATTTTCTGTATTAATTTTTCACCAGCATATTTTAAATGACACAATGCATTTAGGTGGATAGATAGATAGATAGATAGACAGATTTAGGTATAAGATCAACAGTGAACCTGATTAACAATTATAGGAACAAACTAACAACTAAGGTGTTTCATAAATGAACAATTATTATTTAACAAGTGCAACTAACACCTTGATTCACATGTGATGTGAAGCGGGAGCAGCCGGCAGAGGATTCCGCTTGGTCTTAAAGCCTTCCTCAAACACCTACGTTCACAAATAAAACAATGATTTTTATCAAAAAGAATGATTAGTTATCAATTGAGAATTTGTTACTGATATGGTCTGGTGAAAATAATAATATGGGCTGCGAGAAAATAAATAAATAAAAAGAGTGGGGCTGCCCCCGCGGCCAAAAAAACAGACCGGCCCACTGAGAATCCTCCCGGTGCTCCCGATTAGCCAATCCAGGCCTGGTGTACACTATACAGTACAGTCATTGAGTAAACTATCTACTAGAAGAGACAGGTGGGTAAGAGTAAACGGCAATAAATACTTGACCTTGTTGTTTACAGATGAATGGATTTACTATCAGTTCAGTTTTTACTACATGTCCAATGAGAGGAAGAACTGGGATGATAGCAGACAAGACTGTCTGAAGAGAGGAGCAGATCTGATCATCATAAACAACAGAGAGGAACAAGTGAGTGAATGAAACTGTGTGTGTTTGTGGTGTTTAGCTGCTGAGTGAGAGATGGTCAGATGAAATGTGTATATTGTCAATTTATGAGATAAACGTAATTGGTTTAACTGTTTAGGATTTTGTTATGAAAATTACTGCTAAAAGAGAATTCTGGATTGGTGTGACTGATGCTGATGAAGAGGGCAGATGGAAATGGGTTGATGGCAGCACACTGACCTCTGGGTGAGAAATCACTGAACTGAACTGATTATTATGTAATGAATGATTCTTACAGTCAGCATCATATCACACAGAAAGCAGCACTGAACATCTAATGCTGATCTGTTGTTTCAGGTTCTGGGCATCCAGTGGAGAAATAAGAGAGCCAGAAGGAGGAAGATTAGAGAACTGTGCTGTGACTTATTTAAAAACTAACCCTGATGTATTAGCGTGGCATGATGTTAAATGTAATGATACTTATCAATGGATCTGTGAGAAGAGTATTTTAGCTGTCATCCAGTCCTAGGATTTTATTTTTTATTTATTTATTTATTTTGGTTTAACAGTGCAAAACTTCATCATTTAAAGCAGAGCTGTCCATTTTTGCTTCACATTGTGTCTTTGATATTTGATTTTTGATATGAAATGTTTATTACTAGATTCCAGGCAGGTGTGTTGGAGCTGAAGTCTTCAGGATGGTAACTCTGCAGAAGCAGGACTGAACACTCCTGATTGAAGAAAAATATTTATTGCAATCTTGCATCTAACTTGGCTGCTGTTGTGTCTGCTCCAAATATCTGTATGCTGCTCTCCATGAGCACGACTCCCTGTAAAACATTTTTACAGAGTAAAACATTGTACATCTATGTTGTCAGAATTCCATTTCTTGCCAAATTTCATTTCATATGTTTACAACTACATGCTAATTTTTGATATAGCTTCATTACTTTTGTGGTGTAGTGAACTGATAAACAGAAGGTTGTTGGTTCGATCTTCGCAGTCGTCACCACCGGTGTCTTTACTCCAGGTAGCTGCAGGGGGATTGGAGGTCCCTGTAATAAGAGCACTGTAAGTCACTTCGGATAAAAGTCTCTGCCAAATGCATAAATGTAAATGTGATTTTTGTAAATGCTTTTTTGTGTCTTGGGCACAAACGCTCAATAAAGCTACTTATTTCTTAAAGTTTATTTCTTCAAGGTACTACTATAATATAAATGCTTACATATATTTCATACAATTTCTATTTGGGGCTTTAAAGGGTTAGTTCATCTAAACATAAATTCAGTCATTATTTACTCGCATCCATGCTGTTCAATCCTTGTGGGGTTTTTTTCTGCACACAAAAGGTGATTTTGGTCAAGTTTGTCCTGCTGGTTTCTGTTCATACAATATCAGTCAATAGAGCCTGATTTTCAGAAGCTTCATGACATTATTTGATGATGCTTTTGAAGCTTCTGAAACTCAGGTTTCATTGACTGATGTTGTATGAACAGAAACCAGCAGAACAAACTTGAACAAAATCACATCCTCAGTGTCTTTTGGTCTTTCTCTAGATGGTCTCACTGGCTCTGAGCTCACTGTTGATGAAGAGACCACAGCAGCATCCGGTCCAGATGAGGCAGTAAGGGCAGGTGGAGTGATGGAGCGTCTCATCCATGACACTGGACCATTTCCAGGATGCTGCTGTGGACTCTCCATCCTCACTGCACATAGCAGTCTGCAGACATTTCAGATCCTGCAAAGATGCCCAAACATAATACAAAAGCAGTCATTTTAACAGCACAATGTAATTTGATTCTCATTTCGCCGCGCTGCGTGAGACGAAATATTTACATGTCGTAAGATGTTGTAAAAAAGTGAATACGAACTCAGAGTTAAACTGTGTCAGAACAAATTCATCTTGATAATGTCAGATAACTTTGACAGAAAGGTATGTAATGGATTACAATTAATCAAAAATACAGAAAACTGTTAGTATGACAATATTTACTCAACTATCAATACTTTGTTGACCAATTACCAAACAATGCTTAATTTTGTTCAGTCTGTGGTGTAAAAAGGTATCATTAGCAATTAAAGAAAAAACACTTAAGCAAAACAGTGTCCTGCACCCACTAGTAAAAAAAATTAATAAAATAAAAAATAAATTATATCTGGTGTCTAATTAATTTTTGGTTTGACTGTGGATTAATTCTTGTTAAAACTACAAAGTAATTCAGTCAAGAGCAGTGAGTGATTTTTTTTTTTCCTTTCATTTTCTTGGATTAACATTAAGGACACCGACAGCAGCTAGTAAATTAGGTGCGGTCACTTTAAGAGACAATGCATCCATTATAATGATACACATCTAATTTCTTTCACCACTGTTTACTTTCACTTTAGAAATAACCGACAGTTTTTTCGAGGATGCTCTCCAAGACCGGTATTTTGACATAATTTTGTATGTATATGTCGGGACAAGAGTAAGAAGAGGCAAATTCGGTGTTGAAGCGCTGTGAGACGCGTCTCTCTGCGTGCGCCCTGTGCGCACTGAACACCGGGCACGGGTGATGAATTGGGCTCTGTCATATCATTTTGTGTTTGCATGTGTAAACTAAGATTTGCATTTGTTCGTTCAGGTGCAGGAGGACGCGAAGGAGAGCTCGGTTCGGTGTTGCTGTCCCTGAGACGCGGCTCTCTGCGTGCGCTCCGAACACAGCGCGCGAGTACTCAGTTTAACTTGTGTTTGAATGCTTTAAACTCTTTTGAATGTTAAAGTTGGCAAGGCTTAAAAACATGCGCAAACGGTAAGCTTTCGTGACGACGCGCAGCAGTGGCCCATCAACTGTCCTGAGCGTCTTTTTAGGCTGGCCTCAGCCAGTCGGTTGAGATCGCCGGGGGCCCCCCTCAGCCTTGGGCCCCTAGAATCGTCACCACCTTTCACCCCACTAGCGACGGCCCTGCGCTTCGGTATGATCTATCCAGCCCGTCTGCGCATTACTCATAACGGTGAGCATGTCTTTGACACCCCGGAGGCAGCTGAACGTTACTTCCAGGAACACATTCAAGACTGATAATGTACAGTTGCGTTGCCCTGTTTCAACAGACAGCGATAATAGACCAGCGTTAGTTCATAAACTGAGTCTCTATGCTGTCTCTATGTGTGCTAGTTAACCTGGTTCATGGTTTCATGTGCTTTCTCTTATTTACAACAATTGCATGTGCCAGACTGTTTTTGTATTCCCTGACATACAAATGGACAGTTGTTATTAGTAGTTTGTTTTATAGTGATATTATCATTCTAAATATTACTGCTGTTGTTATCATCTTTATTAGTTTAATTCATTCTCGGAGTGGACTGCACTGCATGGTTTTCCGGTTGTGCTACAGTTTGTTCCTGCAACTCGTGATGGTTTATATGGCGAGTTTAGGATGTTTGTTTTTTTTGTGTTATATTTCTTGTAAGATTGTTCATATTTTTGTGGAGGAGTATTATTACTTATTATTATCGTTTTGTTTTCCTTTTTTTCTTCAGTTTACAGGGGTTTCTTCTTGTTCTTCTTTCTGAACCTTAGAAATGGCTTTAAACACGGTTAAGTAGTAGAGGATTTTCTGTCAAACGAGTCAGTTGGAATGTCCGAGGCTTAGGAGGACCAATTAAACGTTCTAAAGCGTTTTCCCATCTTAAGAATTTGAATTCTGATATTGTTTTTCTTCAGGAAACACATCTGCGCATTGAAGACCACATTAGACTAAGAAAGCCTTGGATAGGCCAGGTGTTTCACTCTTGGTACTGCTATTGTTATGCATAAACGAGTTAATTTCTCCCCCTCTCAGATTATTGCAGATCCTGCAGGACGTTATGTCATAGTCGTTGGTAGTCTTTATCACATCTCAGTTGTGTTTGTAAACATTTATGCCCCAAACTGGGATAATCCCACATTTTTTACTTCCCTTTTTTCCTCAATTCCGAACTTAAATTCTCATTATCTTATACTGGGAGGCGATTTCAATTGTGTTATGGACCCAAAGTATGATCGGTCAAATCCTAAAACTTTAGAGCAAACAGCTATGGCTGAGGCAGCGTCAGCATTTATGGATCAGATTGGTTGTGTTGATCGATGGCGCTATCTTAACCCATCAAAAAAGGAATTTTCTTTTTTTTCTAGTGTTCACTTAACTTATTCACGTATTGACTATTTTTTCTTAGATAAAGCTCTCTTGCCATTAGTTAGTTCTTCTGAATATTCAGCTATAGTTATTTCGGATCATGCCCCACATTCCATCAACCTGAATTTTACTCATATTAAAGGGAGGACGAATCAGTGGAGGTTCGATTCAGGATTATTATCAGATGAACAATTCTGTGAGTATATCAGTAATAATATTGATGTATTTACTGACACTAATAAGTCAAAATCCGTCTCACCCTCTTTATTATGGGAAACATTCAAAGTGGTAATTCGAGGTCATGTTATTTCATATATGGGTTATTAGTACAAGCAAAGAAAACAAAAATTACAAGACCTGGTTAATTCCATTGTTGAGATTGACAGGCAGTTTTTTATTAATCCTACTCCTGAGCTGTATGCAAAGAAGTTGGAGTTAAAAACGGAATTTGATTTGCTTAGTACAAAGAATGCTGAATTTATGCTTCAAAGAACTAAGGCTACTTATTATGAGTATGGAGACAAAGCTGGTCGATTACTAGCATCCCAGCTCAAGGGACTAGCTGCCTCGCGTCTAATTAATCAGATCTATGATTCTTCTGGCTCTAAAAATCCATCTGATATCAATGATGTTTTTTTTTCTTATTATTCCAACTTTTATAAATCAGTCTCCTGGGGATGATTCCACCATGGATCATTTTTTAGACAGTCTAGATATTCCTCGTATTGATGCAGCTGTAGCTGATGATCTTGATGAGCCTCTACAGTTAGATGAGATTTTGAAATGTCTTCAGCTTATGCAAAGTGGTAAGGCAGCAGGACCAAGACGGCTTTCCAATTGATTTTTATAAAAGGTTTGCCAAACAACTAGCACCTTTATTGTTAGACATGTACAATGATTCTTTAGTCAATGGCTTTCTTCCCTTAACTCTCACTAAGGCTTCTATTTCGCTTATACTGAAGCGTGATAAGAACCCAGTTGAATGTGGCAGTTGGAGGCCTATTAGTTTGTTAAATTCAGATGTTAAATTATTGGCCAATGTGCTGGCATGCCATCTGGATCCCTGTCTTCCTAAAATAATCTCTGAAGATCAGACTGGTTTCATCAGGGGGCGACAATTATCTTCACTAAACATTATTTTTTCTGCATCCACTTCTGCATCCGGTGAGATGATTATTTCATTGGATGCTGAAAAGGCTTTTGACCGAGTCGAGTGGAACTATTTATTTGCTATACTACACAGATTTGGTTTTGGCTCTTTTTTTATCTCATGGATACGTCTTCTGTACACCGAACCTGTGGCCAGTGTTAGAACTGACTTTTTGTGTTCACAATATTTTCCTCTCTCTAGAGGCACCCGTCAAGGGTGTCCTCTTTCTTCATTATTGTTTGCCTTAGCAATAGAACCTCTTTCTATAGCTTTGAAAAATTCCTTGCTCTTTTCAGGTATCACTAGGGGAGGGATAGAACATCGTGTCTCACTCTATGCTGATGACCTTCTGCTTTATATTTCAAACCCGGTCAGCTCGGTCTCTGATTTGTTGCATATTTTTAATACTTTTGGATCCTTTTCTGGATATAAGCTCAATATAAATAAAAGTGAATGTTTCCCAGTCAATAATTTGGCTAAACAAATTCCAGCTGGGGCATTGCCTTTTCAGTTATCCTCTACAAAGTTTCGTTACCTGGGAGTAAATATTTCACATTCTTTTGATTTATTATATCAACACAATTTTTCTAAATTGCTCACACAAGTTAAATTAGATTTGCAACGTTGGGATAAGCTTCCTCTTACTTTATTTGGTAGAATTCAATCAATTAAAATGAATATTTTACCTAGGTTCTTGTTCCTTTTTCAGACCCTCCCAGTTTTTTTTACCCAAGTCCTTCTTTAAACTGCTAGATGGGGCTATTTCTACTTATATATGGCAGGGCAGATCTCCTAGGCTAAGTAAGACATATCTTCAGAGACATAAAAAAGATGGAGGTCTAGCACTGCCTAATTTTTTGATTTATTACTGGGCAGCAAATATTAGCAAAATTCATAGCTGGTACAACTCTCCCCATTTAGATTGGTGTAAGTTAGAAGCACAGTCCTGTCCTTCATCCTCGCTCCCTGCCTTGGTGTGTGCTCCTTTATCCAGTCGCCTCTCAAAGTGTACTACAAATCCAGTAGTACGCACTTCTCTTAGGATCCGGAGGCAATTCAGACAACATTTTAAACTCGCTGCTCCTTCTCTTTATGGCCCTATTTACAAGAATCATTCATTTATTCCTTCAACTCTAGATTCTGCTTATGCTTCATGGGAGAACAAAGGCCTTGTATATTTTTCTGATTTATTTATTAATGGAGTTTTCGCAACTTTTTCTGATCTTTCAGTAAAATTCAGTATACCACATTCTAACTTGTTTCGTTTCTTTCAAGTACGTAACTTTGTTCATTCTCACTGTCCTTCTTTTCCACTCTTGCCTGAACCCTCCTTATATGAGAAGTGCTTAATACAGAAATTCCTTTTTATATAATTTAATTCTCCCTTATATTTTGCCTTCATCTTCTCAATTTAAACATCAATGGGAAGAAGAACTCGGATGTAGTTTGGATTTGGATTGGTGGGAATTAGCTGCTGGTAGAGTTAACTCTTCTTCATCCTGTGCCAGACTGAGCCTGATTCAATTTAAGGTTTTTCATAGAATTAATTTTACAAACGTCAAATTAAGTAAGCTATTTCCGGGTGTGGATGCCACATGCAATAGGTGTTCTTTGGCTCCTGCTGATCATACCCATATGTTTTTTTCTTGTTCAAAGCTGGAAGATTTTTGGAATTCCTTTTTTGATACTTTTTCTAAAGTTTTGAATATTTCACTTGAACCATGCCCCCTAATTGCTATTTTTGGTCTCCCATTGGATTTGAATAAATGCACCAAGTATATTAATGTTCTTGCTTTTGCCTCATTGATAGCTCGAAGACGAATTTTACTACATTGGAAATCTTCTAATTCTCCTCCCACTTTTTCATGGTTATAAGATTTGTTGTCTTTTCTATATATTGAAAAAAATTAAGTTTGCTCTAAGAGGTTCCACTGACAAATTTGATAAAAACTGGGGTCCTCTACTTGACTTTGTCAAAAATACACCACTTCTCTTTACTGATTTGTAATATGTATTTTGAATTGTTCTGTATAGTGTCTTGTCCATTTTTTATTATTATTATTATTTTTGTTTTATTTAATTCTGTATAATTGTCAATTTGTTTTTATTTTATATATTTTTATTATTATTTATTTATTTATTTTGTTGTTGTTGTTGATAATGAACTTAAGTTTTATTCTCCTCCTCTGGGGTGGGTGGGGGTCAGGGTTCACTGAGGGTCGTGACTGTTTATGTTTGTGTCCCCCCTTAGCAGTTGTTAATAGGAAAAAGGAACGTATAGATTTATTAATATTGCTCTTTCGTTAAAAAAAGAAGTCTTAAACTCGACAAAAATCAAAGACCCATTAAAGGAATTATACTACTAAAATAAAATAAAACAAAACAAACAACATTTTTTCCTACGGATTAGAGCTGTTTGTTTAAAAGGAAAAACTAGACTAATCTAATTTTAAAGTGAAAAGCTTTAGGATGTATGCTGAATGGTTTCATTAATTAAGAAATGTTAAAGATTTATTAAAAATAACTTTCGTTCTAATTGTGACCGTACGAATGAGGTAAGTGTTGGTGATTGGCACTTGTGATCACCAATCAGCGACGAGTGCTCCCTATTTTAGAGCTGGTTGGTTGCAGCTGGTTTTTTTTTTGTTTTGTTTGTTTGTTTGTTTGTTTGTATTTCTTTCTTCCAAATCTATGTACACACCACACTCCAGATCAGTAGATGGCGGTAATGCACCTTTTTATGGGTTTGCCAAACCGCCATAAAACACCAGAAGAAGAAGAAGAAGAAGCTGGTGATGCGTCACGTCCGGATCCTCCCCTTTCTGTTTGTTTCGACGGTGGCTTTTTCTTGTCTTTGCATCTGTGTGTGTCTCCGTCGGTTGCTTTAGTAGTGGATTTGACTGGCCCCCCTTTTCAGTATAGCAGTGGGTTATATGAAAGCAGTGTATCCTGGCCTGTGAACGGATTACAGAGCACATTATTCTCGTTTGGATTCGCTCGGGGTGATTATTGCTGCAGCTTCGTCATTTTTCTGCTGCCGCACGGCAGGAATATTATCTCACAACTAATAAAGGGAATTGCTGCTGCTGTCTGATTTCTAGCGTATCATCTTCGGGGTGGAGGACTGTTTACTTGATGATCGGAGCTAGTGTACAGACTATGTGATTGCTCCGTGCGAGTTCGGTCTTGCTCGTAGCTTGAACTAAACTTATTTTGTTGTTTTTGTTCTTTTCTTTTCAGTTGAATATTTGTGCATTGTTGATTTGTGATGTCTACTGCTGATTTTTACCCAGTATTGTTTGTTTTATGAAGGAACTGCACCTTCATGTGATTTGTGAACTGATTTACTTCTGTTTATAAGATTTATTTATTTGTTTTTGATTTCTTTCAGGAGCTGGGGTCCCACGGGTGAAGGATCTTTTGTGGTGGTGGTACTGTTTCAACATTTGCCGTGGACACTTTTGTAGTGTTTGGGTGTGTGATCTGAGTGTGCAGTGAGGTGTGGAAGTGTGCTTTTGGATAACTAGCACTGGTGATCACTCCTGTGGGTAACCTCAGCCCTGTAGGTTAATTAAATTTGTTTTTGTTGTTTTTGAGTTGTGTAAATTTAGATCTATGTAACGTTTATTCCTGAATCTGTTGCCTCTCACTGCCTCTTTAAACGTTGCCAGGGGTGGAATAGTGTTACTGAGGCTATTTTAAGTGCGTTATTTATATTTGTGAACTTATCCTGTTAATAAATTGTATTTTTTTTATACGGTACCTACGTCTCTTGCCTACTCTTCTAGAAGAAACGAACCTGTGTGACCTAATAACAAACTTTGAGGTTTATTTTTATTTCCTGGGCGAAACTTCCCCAGGTGGCGCAGTCGAATTTTCTACAAGTAGATGAACTTGGTGTGTGTATAAACCTGTAGCGACCCTTGCCACATAATGTTAAACCATTGCGTTGTTTAATTCTTTTAAATCTTTCCTCCTTACGGTGTAGGGGGCGGTTAGTGGGGTGTGGTCTGACCGCAGGCTCCTGAGCTCATTTTGAGTTTTGACAGGGCGGAGTGCGGATGTATCTGATGGAAACAACGTAAGATAGGCCTACGCGGTTCTTTTTCTTTTGTTTAACTTTCTGTCCGTAACAAGGTCTCGCTTTTTAAAATTGTAACTAATGGTGGCGAACAACATGGATTTTGACAAGTATCTTATGCTGGTGTTTTTGGTCATACAGATAAGTGTTATACATCAATTGAAACTTTGAAGTGTATATATTTTTTTTCTTTCGGGTATACCCACAATAAAAACAATATGTTGTGGTTTTGGAAAATACAGAAAACATACAGGGTGCGCTCTCTGTCTTCTCCGCGAGCTGCTTTTAGAAAGCGTCACTAAAATGAACTGTAACTCGACGAAATCTCAACACAGAGACATGGGAGTTATATCTATAGAAAGCTTGAAGTGTCTACTTTTAAATGAAGTAAGTCTTATCGAAAACTAATATTCTGTGATGAAGTAATCCGTATGAAACCAACACGATGTTCAGTCTTTCCCGTCTAACTCATCTTTGATGAAATCCCGCCCCCTCGCGGCTCGCGCCGTTCATATGTAAATATCCACGAGAGACACATGCATATGGAAACGCCCAACATAAACAAAGCGTGAGGAGATCGTTCATCGCTGCTACTGCTCGTTTCTGCAAGAAGAGGCGCTGAGTAAAGGCTGTATTTCCCTCAAAAGAAGAACAATATTTCATTCAGTAGAGGAGATCAATCTGATGAGTAAGTAATGGTGGCGAACAACATGGATTTTGTCAAGTATCTTATGCTGGTGTTTTAACAATTTCATACTTTTTGTTTTAGATCATGGTAAGACGTTCAGTAGCTACTTTTATTTTATTTAACTTGTAACAAACTCTAAATTTAAGAATGTGACAAAAACTGTCGTATTGTTTGACGAACGCGTCTGATGCTTTTTGTTTTAGATGAGCTAACATCCCAGCTAACAAAAAAAGGTCCCCAGGACGTCCCCTAAACGACCTCTGCGAACGTCCCCCGGACGTCAGTGTGTAGGGTCCCCTTGACGTCGAGCGGACGTCCGCAAAGACGTCCTCCAGACGTTCACGAGGACATTCACAGGACGTGCAGCGGCCATTCGGGACGTTTAGGGGACTTTCGCTTTAAGTCCTCTGAATATCATTTTATTTGACTTTTAGGCTAATCAAAGACAACAGACATGCTGTATGGAGCAAAATACGTTTATTTTAATTGAACAATTAAAGTTGCGGTGCTTTTTCCGTGTGTGTGTGTGTGTGTGTGTGTGTGTGTGTCTGGTTGTCAGCTGTGGGGTTAGTCCGGTGGCAATTCTTCCCGTTGTGTTATAACCTAAAACAACAGAATGAACACATTAAGTAGTGTTATGATTGATTTAATATGTCTAGGACTACCGTTTATCCATTGAAACACGATTTGTTGTTGTTGACAATTTGGATTTAGACCAAGCAGTCCGAAATTAGCGCACATATGAAGATAGGCCGTCCCAAATGGGCTTTTTGGCTCATATAGGCGTCTCAGTGTGTATTTTTACCATATGGAAATTCAATATTTAAGTTCAATATCTGTCAATATTATATACGTTTCATCATTTCAGCTTTACATGTTAACGTTAGCTTCGAAAGTGTTCACAGGCTAACGATCAGCAGTCGTACACGACGGACATCTTCAGCAAATGTTTAAAAAGGTAAACTTTTCATAAAATGTAAGCATTACAAGATACAAATTGGTTACAGTAGCTAATGTCTACAAATATAAAAATATAAATACCTTTTCGACCGAAAAAAGCTAAAACTCAAGGCCGTGTCTCTGAGGAAATCATTGAGGACCGTTAACTGTCACTAAGCAGCTGCGCGTTGCCATGGATACATGCTGCCTAAAGTGTTGTCATTCGATCATGTGCTCCTTTGATCGACACTTGCTTGTAGCCTATCTCCTAATGTGGCTATATTACACAAATTTTATTTATTTTATTTTTTTTTTATTTTATTTTTTTTGAGCTGCACGTGGTATAGCAGTCTTAAATGCAATAACTAAAATAATAATTTTCCTAAATAACTTTTCTTGTCGGCTAACCAACAGTTTAAAATGGAAAGAATTAATTTATGTGTCTTACCTGTGTTATTTTCCACTTTCTTTTCTTCATGTTTTCCTGCATTCATCACTCTATAACATTCTTTTAGAGCTCCTGGGATGCAACCTTATTTTCTTCATGCATGGAGAATACATAAACCTAATTGTAGCCTATATGTTCAATTACATTATTGAAGGGTATCATGATTTTGATGTTTAAATGCTGAAAACAGACTCCTGATTTGATGACATTTTAATTACAGAAGTTACTCCTATTTTCTTTTTCAAGAAATGAAAATTACTAATTTAACATTAACTTCATTTTACAATTAATTCAAATATATTATACTATAGTAATAATAATAATAATAATATCAATCTGCAAAAAAAAATATATATATATTTTTTGCATTCTATTATCACAGTTAAAAAAAGAGATTTTGTTTTAAGGAATAGGGTGAAGTCAGCTAAAATGGGCCACATCTTGGTAAATGACTTATAATACCATCAAATAAGCTATGCATGAGAACTAATGATATTTTTTATAAATTAGCATGGGTCTCTTAAATATGTATATATTTTTTAAATGTGAAAAAGTATAATTGTTTTAAAATTATGAGAGAGTATCAGCAGGTAAAATGGGCCAATATAAAAAGAGAACAACACAGGTAATTTCGGCTGAAATCATTTTATTTTTAACAGTAAATTGACACTATTGTCTTTAGTGTGTCATAGCAACAGCACCATATGCATTTCATTAAATTGAAAGTTGAATGAATATTTCATTAAACAATGCAATTACAAATGAACTGATCATGTTGTATAGGTGTGTTTCTGTGCATTGGTGTCTTTTGTGTGCATGCACACTACCAGTCAAAAGTTTTTGAACAGTAAGATTTTTAAAGTGTTTTAAAGAAGTCTCTTTTGCTCACCAAGCCTGTATTTATTTGATTCAAAGTACAGCAAAAACAGTAACATTTTGAAATATTTTTTACTATCGACTCCAAGCTTTTGAATGGTATATTGTATAATGTTACAAAAGCTTTTTATTTCAGATAAATGCTGATCTTTGGATCTTTCTATTCATCAAATAATCCTGAAAAAAAAAAATTCTCAACTGAATAAAAAAAAGTTTCTAGAACAGCTAATCAGAAAATTAGAATGATTTCTGAAGGAACATGTAACTAGAGTAACAATGCTGAAAATTTAGCTTTGATCACAGGAATAAATTACATTTTAAAATATATTCAAATAGAAAACGGTTATTTTAAATAGCAAAAATATTTCGAAATTTACTGATTTTGCTGTACCTTGGATCAAATAAATGCAGGCTTGGTGAACAGAAGAGACTTCTTTAAAAACATTAAAAATCTCACTGTGTGTATGTGTGTATTTTTGTGTATTTTTTTTTTAAAGACTAGATTTTGTATGCATACATATCTAGGCCTGTAAACTTATTTTCACCCTCAATTTCTGTGTAAAAATGTGTGTGCATGCAGCCCATTTTACCTGAAAAATTGTGGCCCATTTTAGCTTAACCAGCCATTTCTACCTAAAATAACCTTTTTCAGAAAAACCGAAGTTTCTTTTTTTTAAATTAAAATGTTTTATTTGAAAGAGCATGTCTTAAACTTTGTTGGTAAGCATACTTATAATTGCTTTAGTAGGCCTACCCTTATTAGTGATGAATGAAATTTACTATGTGGCTCACTTATCTTACAATTTCTCTGACAAGCTTAATGTTACACTCTGCCCTGCCTGCCTTAAGAAACTCAGACCAATCAAAATTATTGTTACATGTCAACAAGTGTTGAAGCAACAATGCAAGATCAGTTATTGTGACTGACTATAAAAATTTTAAGAGATATGACGCTACAACCTTATATAGCCCATTTTACCTGATAGCCCATTTTAGCTGACTTCACCCTAATACCCTTTAAAATCCAATATGAGTTTATATTTTATTTTAATTTTGTCAACTCTCTTTGTCTGAGTTGCAACGTATCAGGTCTGATAAAAGCCCACGCATAGGCGACTGGATTTTTCAAGTGTTGTAATGGAAATGGCAGATGAGGGACGAAACAGGGACGTTTGCAAACTGGCTTGGACGAATGTCCTCCGAACGTCCGCCAGCGAACGTCAAAAAGAGGACCAAATGCGGACGTAAGTGGACGTCCTCAGAACGTCCGTCTGCGAACGTTACAAAGCGGACCAAAACCGGACGTCCTCAAAACGTCTGCCAGCGAACGTTACACAGCGGACCAAATCCGGACATTCGGAACGTCCGGGGGACGTCCCCTGTTTGCTGGGATGCTCACCTCTTCTTCTTTTTATTTAACTTTGTGTATGTTTGATGTTTTTTTCTTGATATGTGTGTGAAAAACTTTAATAAAAACTTCCCTTTATCCCGTTTAACATCTTTTCACAATTTAAAGTTTAAAAGCACATAACAGTTTTAAACGGCCCACACAAAAAACACATTCAGTCATAAAATTCCTTTTGATCATCGGGGGTGGATAACCAGATGGCCCCCATTTAGACGGGTGGGGGATGTACAAAACAGGTGTCCGAACAGGTGTCCAGTTATGGTTGGGAGGGAGGGGTAGGGGTGGGGGTGGGGGTGGAATTTTTATGAGGGACAATAAATCAAATTTTTGACACAAAGTCGCCTACTATCTCTCTCTCACGTTACCATGGTGAGGGAAAAGCTCCGTGTATTGTAATCACATCCATAAATCTATGATCACAACAGCGTTTGTCAGGCATCTACATTGTCATCTGAGGAGATTACAAAAGATTAAACAAGTGTTTTTTTTTTTTTTAACTCTAAAACATGAAATGTGGAGATATCTGCTTTTGCTATAAAACAAACTTTTAATATGTATTAAAAACACACTTTCAATGAACTTTAATTTTGTAAATTGCCTGTATTTGTTTAGTTATTATTACTTAATCAAAACAACCCAACTGCAGTTTGATTGATATTACTTGGAATGCGCAATAAAAAAAACTTGGTTTCTGAAAAAAAAAAAAAATGGAGTTATCGGTTTTTGCAAATGAACTCTTCATATGTAGGATACAATGGGGCTAATTGCAGAAAATATATACGTTGTATTAAACATTAATAGAACATCAGATTTTGTGTGAAAATAAATCATTCAAGTTGTTTATTTTGTTTAAAAATCTTATAAATGTATGAGGTGGCAAGGGGGGCCTTTTACCCCACACACGGGGTAAAAGGCACACAGTATTGATGCAAATACTTCAGCTAAAATAATGTTTTTCTTTTAATAATATCTAAGTTAAAGGGGACCTATTATGCTCCTTTTTACAAGATGTAAAATAAAACTCTGATGTCCCCAGAGTGTATATGAAATTTTAGCTCAGAATACCCCACAGATAAATTTTTATAGCTTGTTAAAACTGCCACTTTTAGGGTATGAGCCCAAACGCGCTGATTTTGAGTATGTTGCTTTAAATGCAAATGAGATGTTGCTCCCGGAGAAGAGAGCGGAGCTTCAAGAGCTCAAGCTCCGGCATTAGCAGTGCTAGCCTCTGTAAATAAACATTCCACTATTAGTACAAGCCTTTTATCTTCACAGAAAACATACTCTGTTTCTAAGGCAGTCATCTGATTATACATAATGTGCATAATAAATTTGTGTTTATGAATTATACAGACAGGGCGCACGGCGGGATAAAAATAACAACATAGCTGGTCTCATGCTATCATAAACTTTATGGCCTGGTTTCATAGACAGGGCTTAGACTAAACCAGGATTAGGCTATAGTTCAATTAGAACATTTAAGTAAGTTTTATAAATGTATTTAGAAAATAAAACATTATTGGTGTGACAAAACAAAGGCACTGATATATTTTAAGATCAGTCAGTGCAAGTTTCTTTCAGTTGAAACAGTTCAGACTTACATTTTAGTCTAGGATTAGGCTTAAGCCTTGTCTGTGAAACCGGGGGTATAAATCCCACTTCTGATTATGAGCTCGACAACTTCAAGCGATCAACTCACATTGCATCGACTCTCAACTTTTAACTACCACATTCCTATTCACGATCATTCTGGTAGCACTTGAAGGCAGCATCAGTGAAAACAGGCAGAGACAATGATAGCTTTAGCAATTAGCCTTACAGAGTGCCAAGAAGCTCTTTCAGAAAGGCAATTTGGAAAACAAGCGCATGATACTTACTTTGTTTGGAGCTGACGTTCGTGCACAAAGTGTTGATATTGATTCCTAAACATATAGCTGACGTTACCGATTTTTTCCGGGATATTTCCTTCGAACATGAAATTTAACCACAGTGTCCTCGGCTCAGATGAGGGGAGATTATGGCGACTCCTATGTTCATTAGTGCATCCCAAAATACAGCACTTGTAATGCCTCTTTGGTGCTGACATTGTATATCTCCAGCAGCTACAGCAAGTAATCAGTAATGGCGGAGGCGGACCGCAGCTTCTCACTCAGGGCTGTGTCTATGCTTATAGGGCAGCGTCACAAATGGGCGGGACTTTTTCCCCTCTGTGACGTGAACAGAGGGAGAATCTGAAACAGCTCTTTTGGAGAAACTGTTCATGAATTATTGGTTTTATAAAAAAATGAGTGGGTGGATTTTTAACATTATAGGCTGGTTGTTTTCACACACTGCAGCCATACAGCTGTGTTCAAGCACTTTATAAAAGTGATTTTTGCATAATAGTTTTGCATAATAGCATATTAGTTTAATACTTGTTCAAAACAATCACTTTAGCAAAGCTTATACTATTTACTGCTTTGAAAAATAAAAGAATTAATTTTTGTTCAATAAATATACAGGTGCATCTCAATAAATTAGAATGTCGTGGAAAAGTTCATTTTTTTCAGTAATTCAACTCAAATTGTGAAACTCGTGTATTAAATAAATTCAATGCACACAGACTGAAGTAGTTTAAGTCTTTGGTTCTTGATTTAGGCTCACATTTAACAAAAAGCCACCAATTCACTATCTCAACAAATTAGAATACTTCATAAGACCAGTATAAAAAACATTTTTAGTGAATTGTTGGCCTTCTGGAAAGTATGTTCATTTACTGTATATGTACTCAATACTTGGTAGGGGCTCCTTTTGCTTTAATTACTGCCCCAATTCGGCATGGCATGGAGGTGATCAGTTTGTGGCACTGCTGAGGTGGTATGGAAGCCCAGGTTTCTTTGACAGTGGCCTTCAGGTCATCTGCATTGTTGGGTCTGGTGTCTCTCATCTTCCTCTTGACAATACCCCATAGATTCTCTATGGGGTTCAGGTCAGGCGAGTTTGCTGGCCAATCAAGCACAGTAACACCATGGTCATTTAACCAGCTTTTGTATCTTTGGCAGTGTGGGCAGGTGCCAAGTTCTGCTGAAAAATGAAATCAGCATCTCCATAAAGCTTGTCAGTAGAAGGAAGCATGAAGTGCTCTAAAATCTCCTGGTAGATGGCTGCATTGACTGTGGACTTCAGAAAACACAGTGGACCAACACCAGCAGATGACATGGCAGCCCAAATCATCACTGACTGTGGAAACTGTGGAACTGTGGACTTCAAGCAACATGGATTCTGCGCCTCTCCAGTCTTCCTCCAGACTCTGGGACCTTGATTTCCAAATGAAATGCAAAATTTACTTTCATCTGAAAAGAGGACTTTGGACCACTGAGCAACAGTCAGTTCTTTTTCTCCACAGCCCAGGTAAGACGCTTTTGATGTTGTTTCTGTTTCAGAAGTGGCTTGGTAGCCCTTTTCCTGAAGATGTCTGAGCGTGGTGACTCTTGATGCACTGACTCCAGCTTCAGTCCACTCCTTGTAATGCTCTCCCAAGTGTTTGAATCAGCTTTGCTTGACAGTATTCTGAAGCTTGCAGTCATCCCTGTTGCTTATGCACCTTTTCCTACCCAAATTCTTCCTTCCAGTCAACTTTGCATTTAATATGCTTTGAAACAGCACTCTGTAAACACCCACACCTTTCAGTAATGACCCTCTGTGACTTACCCTCTTTGTGGAGGGCGTCAATGTTCGTCTTCTGGATCATTGCCAAGTCAGCAGTCTTCTCCATTATTGTGGTTTCAAAGAACAAGAGAAACCGAGAATTTATAATGTAGGGATGGTCACTAATTGAAACACAAATGTAAGTATTCTAATATTTTGAGATACTGATTTTTGACTTTCATGAGCTGTAAGCTCTAATCATCAAAATTAAAACAAAAAAACTTTTGAAATGTTTTACTTTACATGCAATGAATCTAAAATATATGAAAGTTTCACTTTTTGAAATAACTTACAAGAAAAAATTCACTTTTTCACGACATTCTAATTTATTGAGATGCACCTGTACTGTCTGTCACGACTCCTGTCCGTGCACCACATGGACGATTGCACTACACTACTGTCGCACTTCACTCCGGACTACAGTTCCCATGATCCATTGTACTGATTGCACACAGCTGTACCAATCACACGCTCACACCTGAGAACTATCACACAATCACACACCCTACATAAACCATGGACTTCCTCTCACAGATCGCAAAGTATTGTATAGCGTATATCCTAGCGATAGCTACTCTACGGAGCCCACTCAGTTATTATAGTCTTGCCTTGCCTGTTTTCTAGTGTTTTGATTCTTGCCCGTGTTTCCTGCATTAACCCTTTTCCTTCCTGTTCTGTTTGCACCTGTCTTGGACTCCCGCTCGTGTACCTGGATTATCTCTCTGCCTTGCCCTGTTGGATATTGTTCGCCGATCGAAGACCCACGCTTGCCCTAGGATTACTCTTGTGTTTCGCCCGTGCCATCCCCGTTTGCTGTTATTTGACCCTGCCTGTGTTTTGACCACGTCCCTGTTTAAATAAAAGCTTGCAAATGGATCTGCATGTCTCTCGTCTCGTTGGCTCCGTAACAGAATACTCGGCCGCACTAGGATCCTGCGGGTTTTCTAAAGGACTCTGGCCAGGTATGGACACAGCAATCATACTATTAGCTCTCGAGCAGGGCACACGATCACTCGAGAGCTATATTATTGAGTTTTTAGAGATCGGTAATTCTGATTTGCCTGACTGTGCGCTCATAGATTTTTTTTTGTGAGGGCATTAACCAGCCGCTCAAATTGCGATTAATCCAGGAAGGTCCCCGTTCGTCTCTAAGTGATTTTATGGACTATGCTTTATTGACTGTCGGTTCTTCATTCACTGTGGGTGTCACGGAGGAACGTGACACCACACTCACTCGTGAAATGGCGGCCGCATTAGAGCACGCTCACAAAATGGCGGCGACAGCGGAGCCTGACTGCAAAATGGCGGCAATAGCGGAGCCCGATCGCAGAATGACTGTCACAGTTGATCTTCATGAGTTAAGTCAAGTCACAGTTGATCTTCGTGAATCCAGTCAGATCATAGTTGACCATCGTGAGTCCAGTCAAGTCACCGTTGATCGTCACGACGCAGCTGATCATCACGAGTCAAGTCACGTCTCCGCCGATCTTCCAGAATCTCTTCTCATCTCAGCTGTTCATCCAGAGTCTCGTCACGTCACAGCTGTTCATCCAGAGTTTCAACACGTCACAGCTGCTCATCCAGAGTCATGTCACGTCACAGCTGCTCATCCAGAGACACGTCACGTCACAGCTGCTCATCCAGAGACACGTCACGTCACAGCTGCTCATCCAGAGACACGTCACGTCACAGATGCTCATCCAGAGTCACGTCACGTCACAGCTGATAATCCAGAGTCACGTCACGTCACATCTGATAATCCAGAGTCACGTCACGTCACAGCTGCTCATCCAGAGACACGTCACGTCACAGCTGCTCATCCAGAGACACGTCACGTCACAGCTGCTCATCCAGAGACACGTCACGTCACAGCTGATCATCCAGAGTCACGTCACGTCACAGCTGATAATCCAGAGTCACGTCACGTCACATCTGATAATCCAGAGTCACGTCACGTCACAGCTGCTCATCCAGAGACACGTCACGTCACAGCTGCTCATCCAGAGACACGTCACGTCACAGCTGATCATCCAGAGTCTTGCCACACCCTGTCCGTCACGCCCAGATATTCAAGGTCAGTCTTTCGGTATCCCAGTCTGGTATCTAGTGTGAGGGATACACCGCTGGTGTCTGCACGCACAGCTGGTATCCCCAGACCCACTCACTCTAACCCTCTTGCTCCTGAACTAATTCCCCTGTCTTAAATGCTTCCTATGATGGGGATCGCTTTATGTTGCGTTTGGGCTGCGTACACCACCACAGAACTGCTCAAAAGGGCGGCGGCCACTGTGATGTCTCCAGAGGTAGCGGCTGTTGTTGCAGAATCTCCTGGACTAGTGGCGTTCGCTGCCGTATTCTCTGAGGCGATGGCACCTGCTGCAGCTCCCCCGGAGGTGGCGGCACATGCTGCAGAACCTACCGAAGCGGCGGTGCTCACTTCAACTCCTTGTATGGTGGTGGTGCCCAGCTATACATTTTCAGCCTGTCATGTCATGGTCGAAGGAACCATTGCTGAACATTCCTTGTATCCTGATGGTACTCCTGTAGAACCTCCAGAGGTGGCGGCATCCGCTGCAGAACATCTGGAGGTGTCAGTTGTACCCACTTACGAACTCTCGCCCTGTCCTGTCACGGCTAAGGAGGCCGTCTGTGAGCTCTCGTCCTGTCCTGTCAAGGCTAAGGAGGCCGCCTGCGAATCCTCATCTTGTTCCGTCACGGCTATGGAGGCCGTCTATGAACTTCCTGGTTGTTCTGTCACGGCCACAGAGGCCGCTCTTGAACTTTTGCCCTGCTCCGAACCGGCTGAGGAGGATATCTCTGAACTATCGCTCTGTTCTGAGCTAGCCAAAGTAACTGATTGTGAAGTGCCTGTCTGTCTCGTCTCTGCTAATGTGTCTGAGTTCGATCTGTCTATCTTGCCTATCACTACCATGGAAACTTTAAATGAACTTTCTGTATGCCCTATTAACTCTGTCATGGCCAAAAATACCTCTAGTGAACAGTCTGTCTACCCAGTTCCCGTCCATGAATCTAATATTGAACTGTCTGCCCTCTCAGTGGTCACCAGGGAAAATACTGATGGACTTCTTGTGTTCCCCGCCCTGGCCCATGAGACCGTATATGCTCTCTCTGGTGTTTGTGTCTCAGTTTCTCCTAGGCTTCAATCACTGCTGTGGGTTCCTGATCAGCCTGTTCAGTCGTGGTGCTCCCCTGATCCGTCGTGGTGGTCTTCTGCCCTGTCTGCTCCGCACTGGTGGGCTCCTGCTCCGTCTGCTCCGCCGTGGTGGCCTTCTGTCCTGCTCTGGTGGTTTTCTGCTCAGGTCTGGTGGTCTTCTGCTCAGTCTGCTCCATTGTGGTGGTCTTCTGCTAAGGTCTGGTGGTCTCCTGTCCCGTCTGCTCCGCCCTGGTGGGCTCCAGTTCCGTCTGCTCTGCCCTAGTGGGATCCAGTTCCGCTCTGGTGGGCTCCAATCCCATCTGCTCTCCCCTAGTGGGCTCCAGTCCCGTCTGCTCTGCCCTGGTGGGCTCCAGTTCCGTCGGCTCCGCCCTGGCTTCCTGCTCTGCCTCGGTCCCCGACCACTCTACTGCCATGTGGACCTGGCCCTCCGTCCCTCCCCCCATTCCGCCTCCACTCCATGACCCTCCTGGATTGTATAGGAGCGTCTGGAAGCCGCTCCTTGGGGGGGGGCTATGTCACAACTCCTGTCCATGCACTCCCATTCGTTCACCAGCAGAGGTCACCCGCGTACCACATGGACTATTGCACTACACTACTGTCGCACTTCACTTCGGACTACGGTTCCCATGATCCATTGCACACAGTTGTACCAATCACATGCTCACACCTGAGAACTATCACACAATCACACACCCTACATAAACCATGGACTTCCTCTCATAGATCGCCGGGTATTGTATAGCGTATATCCTAGCGATAGCTACTCTACGGAGCCCACTCAGTTATTATAGTCTTGCCTTGCCTGTTTTCTAGTGTTTTTATTCTTGCCCATGTTTCCTGGATTAACCCTTTGCCTTCCCGTTCGGACTCTGTTTGCACCTCTCTTGGACTCCCGCTCGTGAACCTGGATTATCTCTCTGTCTTGCCCTGTTGGATATTGTTCGCTGATCAAAGACCCACGCTTGCCCTAGGATTACTCTTGTGTTTTGCCCGTGCCATCCTCGTTTGCTGTTATTTGACCCTGCCTGTGTTTTGACCACGTCCCTGTTTAAATAAAAGCTTGCAAATGGATCAGCACGTCTCTCGTCTTGTCGGCTCCGTAACACTGTCATTAAAATGTTAATATAAAAAATATATATTTTAAAATACAGAAACAAAATTAAGCGTTAGTTCTGGCAGGTCACGTGACTCAAGCTTTTCACATCTACCGATAGGAATACGACTCCTATCGCGACATTTCTATACTCTATTCAGTATTAATCAGCAGCTTTTTCCACTTGCTCAGGAGCAATTCACCCTCCATCCCCAACTCCTCCTATTGCACAGTCAGGACTTGGCTTTCTGATATTCCTTGCTGAATCAGACTCCTTTTCTTGAATAATGTTACATTTAAATATCATTAAGTACATTAATGATATCTGCTTTGTTCTGTTCTGTTTACCCTAGGGGGGTTATTATTGCTGCTCTCCATGCTCATTCATGACAGGCTGCATGCATGGGCAGGGAGTTTTTGCACAGAACAGAACCATACTGCCAAACCAAACTTTATGCTAAGTATCTATCATTTTGACGATAGTGGTCCTGACAGAAATAATTTTAATAAGTAGACTCTGAAAGTATTGAAGGAGATCCAATAATAATTAAATATATATTTACAGTAGTAACAACAAATGTTATTTTATTATATGATATGATTAATATAATGTTTTTAAATATAATGGTTTCATTCTAAACATGATGGTTATCTCTAATATGGACACCCAACATAATAGAAGTGAGTACATCCCTCACATTTTTGTAAATATTTTATTATATCTTTTCATGTGACAACACTGAAGAAATGACACTTTGCTACAATGTAAAGTAGTGAGTGTACAGCTTATAATTGTGTAAATTTGCTGTCCCCTTAAAATAACTCAACACACAGCCATTAATGTCTAAACCACTGGCCACAAAAGTGAGTACACCCCAAAGTGAAAATGTCCAAATTGGGCCCAATTAGCCATATTCTCTCCCCGGTGTCATGTGACTCGTTAGTGTTACAAGGTCTCAGGTGTGAATGGGGAGCAGGTGTGTTAAATTTAGTGTTATCGCTCTCACTCTCTCATACTGGTCACTGGAAGTTCAACATAACACCTCATGGCAAAGTACTCTCTGAGGATCTGAAAAAAAGAATTGTTGCTCTACATAAAGATGGCGTAGGTTATCCATGGGTTCCAAAGACGTCATTTCCGCTATGCTCGCTGCCATATTTGTGTCCGATGCGACAACGAGCACAGCACATATCTATGAGATTATAAATTTATTGAAATAATAAATTACCTTTTACTACCATTTCCCACACTGATACCTGGACTTGATTATTTTTAGGATAGCAAGTGTAACAGTTAGGCCATGTAATGTCCTGATTACTTGTAAATTTAAACCTGACATCAGCTCAAAGCACTTTTGAGTCAATGATAGTGTAACAAGATAACGTTATTAGCTTACTACACAATCTGAATTTAATGGCAATTTAGCTAACATTAGCGCAATCTCTCATTCTTTCTGGACAAATAACTGTTTGAATTGCGAACGTAGCCGCTCGATGAAGGCTTTAAGATCTTGAAGAATCCTCTGTGGCTGGTCACTCCTGCTTCACGGCGATTCCCTTCTCCGTCCGCCTTGTGATTCCAGCAAGTCAGTTTTGGTGAATGCAAACAACGTGAATACTGATCATGAGCCCAACATCCAGCAAGCCAAGAAAACATGCAATCTACCTGAGGGACGACGTCTTTCACTTCTAGTGTATTCTTAAACATGGATTTCATTATTGAAGCACAAATCCAGGCTAAGGTAGGCTATGTCCTAAAATATTACACCACTTTTACATTTACATTTACATTTTATGCATTTAGCAGACGCTTTTATCCAAAGCGACTTACAGTGCATTCAGGCTATACATTTTTTTTTTATCAGTGCATTCAGGCTATACATTTTTTTTATCAGTATGCACCACTTGTGCAGCCAGTCACAATTCACGAAGGTAATTTACTCAGGACGATGTTTTTTTTTTTTTTTTTTGGTATGACAGATTCAATATAATGATAAATAAATAGGTTTAGCAAAACAAATGTGATTATTTTTGAGAACCTTGTGATATATACACTTAACTGCAGACACAAATGACGTGGTACAATACAAATATTTTAGCATCCTTTGTTCTCCTTTGCAGAATCACAATTGTCCCTTATTATCCTTTTCTTACCGTATGTTAGCTGCCAGTGGTGCCTTCTGATTGAAGCCAACAATTTATTTCGCCGATCTAACCTCTTTGGGATCGAGTAAAATTGTAGTTCGTGGTTTTTCTGACGACTGTTTTTCTTCCTCTGGTAGTTGTGGCTGCTGCGACCGTAGACTGACAGGTCGCGCAGCTGTGACTCGGACACAAAAATGGAGGCGATAAAACACTGACGTCACATGAAACCTATGGATAAGAAGATTGCCAAGACCTTGAAACTGAGCTGCAGCACGGTGGCCAAGACCATACAGAGGTTTAACAGGACAGGTTCCACTCAGAACAGGCCTCGCCATGGTCGACCAAAGAAGTTGAGTGCACGGGCTCAGCGTCATATCCAGAGGTTGTGTTTGGGAAATAGACGTATGAGTGCCGCCAGCAGTGCTCAGACCATACGCCACACACTGCATCAAATTAGTCTGCATGGCTGTTGTCCCAGAAGGAAGCCTCTTCTAAAGATGATGCACAAGAAAGCCCGCAAACAGTTTGCTGAAGACAAGCAGACTAAGGACATGGATTACTGGAACCATGTCCTGTGGTCTGATGAGAACAAGATAAACTTATTTGCTTCAGAAGGTGTCAAGCGTGTGTGGCGGCAACCAGGTGAGTAGTACAAAGACAAGTGTGTCTTGCCTACAGTCAAGCATGGTGGTGTGAGTGTCATGGTCTGGGGCTGCATGAGTGCTGCCAGCACTGGGAAGCTACAGTTCATTGAGGGAACCATGAATGCCAAAATGTACTGTGACATACTGAAGCAGAGCATGATCCCCTCCCTTCTATTCCAACATGATAATGACCCCAAACACACCTCCAAGACGACCACTGGCTTGCTAAAGAAGTTGAGGGTAAAGGTGATGGACTGGCCAAGCATGTCTCCAGACCTAAACCCTATTGAGCATCTGTGGGGCATTCTCAAACGGAAGGTTGAGGAGCGCAAGGTCTCTAACATCCACCAGCTCCGTGATGTCGTCATGGAGGAGTGGAAGAGGACTCCAGTGCCAACCTGTGAAGCTCTGGTGAACTCCATGCCCAACAGGGTTAAGCCAGTGCTGGAAAATAATGGTGGCCACACAAAATATTGACAGTTTGGGCCCAATTTGGACATTTTCACTTAGGGGTGTACTCACTTTTGTGGCCAGCGGTTTAGACATTAATGGCTGTGTGTTGACTTATTTTGAGGGGACAGCAAATTTACACTGTTATACAAGCTGTACACTCACTACTTTACATTGTAGCAAAGTGTCACTTCTTCAGCGTAGTCACATGAAAAGATATAATAAAATATTTACAAAAATGTGAGGGGTGTACTCACTTCTGTGAGATGCTGTATATGATATTTACCATCTGAATCTAACCATGTCATGTCAACAAATGGAAAAGTCAGCCATCTATTAATTATCATGTTAATTACTGTGCGCCTTTAGCCCTGACAGCAGGGGCGCTTTTTACCCCAAATACCATACTGCCCTACAAAGGCAAAAGAACTTAACTCGTTAGTGTGTGAAACTGAGATAAAGTTTTTTATTTGTCCAGCCAAATTAATTATAGGTAGGACACTGGAAATTTGCCAGTTAGATGTTTTAGTAGTGAAAATGATCTACATTAAAAAATTGTGAGCACAAACTTGAATTTTACCCCTATTTTGAAGTTACTGTACTCTGCCTTTGCATTTTCTGCAAAACGTGAGAAGTCACAACAAGGAAAACGACGGTAACTTCCAACAATATTTATACGTTTATGGATTTACTTAATGGATGGTTCTAAACTGAAGTGTCTCATGACACGTTTTAGTTTTCACACACATTGACCACAGTTTCCCACTGGTGTTAAAAGAAGATAAGCACTGACTACTTAAACACATCTATACAGGAACAAGGAACTAAATAGCTTAATGTTAAGAAGCTTAAAGAACAAAAATGTCTGATGATATTTATGAAGATGCCTTCGGGACAGAGACTGAGGGAATGAAGAGAGAGAGAATGGAGATGACAGTGGATATCTATGAGAGTGCAGATCATGTGAGAGATCATGACTTCAGGACAGAGACAAAGATACACCAACCACTTCAGCGCACGGGTAATCTCATTCATTTCTTTGATTAAATGTTCCAGTTTGCACGTTCAGTCATTTAACATTTATGTGGTGTCCAGCAAGTGATTGTGTGAAGATCAGAAGCTCCAGAGCAGCTCCTTTGTGTTTGGTGCTGCTGTGTGTTCTTCCGATGCTATTATAGGACTTTAAAGTTAAAGTTACAGACAATAACTAATTGTTTGCGTATGTCACAAACTTGAGTGTTCCTCATGAGTGAACACACTCAGTAAGGCCTTAAATCTAATATCTAGAATGAAGTACATATTTATAACTGAACTGTATAGGCCTACTGACAACCTTAAATACATCTGAAGCGCCCCTTACAAAACAAAAATATATGGGAATATACTGGAAAATATAATGTGATGTATTAAATAGTACATTTCCATATTACTGGAAACTAGTGCTAATATTTTTCAATATACTGCAATATATACATGGACCATGTGATACCTGTACATATAAAAACTATATAGCAATCAAGACAAAACTGCATTAGATTTTCACATGTAGTAGCTTTATTAAAACACCAAATCAGTTCATTTCTCTTTGTAGAGTTAATGCATGGGTTTGTATAAAGCTGAACAAATATTCATAAACTTATTTCACTTTATATTTTGCATAGTTAGACATTTCATATATGAAAATAGTGTGATGGTATATCAGGAAAAGTGTTTATTGAAAATTTTGAATGTGTTAAAATCATGGAAGTCATAGTATAAGGTGCTATATCACAATATATATTTTCCTCATAACTGCGTGAGAACTGTATGAGAAAGAACAACAGAATGAAAGTTCATTTATTACCCTGTCTGTCATAATCAGGAAGTTGGTCAATGAACTAATACCACAGTGTGAGAAGTTGCATTGCTCTGGCTTCTGAAAATTCACAGAGATCAGACGGAACGTTCCTGAAGATACAAAGGTTAAAACCCTACAGTCCATTGTTTGCTATTTATCGACAAATTGAGCCACAGATGCAGAACAGAGAGCACTGACCTCAGAACAGTTTCGTTCTACTATTCTCAGCGACTCTGGAAATAGCATTTGAAAGAAGCAGCCATTATAAACAAAGATTCAAATAAAGAACACAGATGTTGACCACCTATTAAGTTAAATTTTTAAGTTCATTGGAATAAGTCAGGTGACTTTTCTCTCAAGTGCTAATTTGAACCTGGCCGCTACATTTAATCATATAATGGCCATGACACACAAACATAATTATGCACGTTACTTGGTATGAAACCAGTAGGATGTCATGTGCTCTTGTACTCTGACATATTTTGTCCCACATTGGCCTTCCCTACTGAGATCTCAAAAAGCAGAGAGCCAAAGTAGAAACACACAAAGACAGCTTCCACCATTTACATAGCTGAGCGAACAAAAACATCTCAACCTGTGTATGGCAATACAGACACTGATGGAGCACGGGATAAGGACAGACAAGAGAAAACAAACTCAACAAACAGGTACAAATACAACTACACTTTCAATATTGTATGTAGAAATTTAAAAACTTTTCTTCATGTCTTCAGGAAGTGATTCAGTGAAAAGCAGAAGCTCCAGATCAGCTGTAGTGTGTTTGGTTCTGCTGTGTGTTCTTCTGCTGACTGCAGTCATAGTGCTGTGTGTCTACATCCATACAAACAACACAAACTACACACAAGAGAGAAACCAGCTACTAACCAAGATCACCAACCTCACAGAAGAAAGAGATAAGCATGCTAATCTGTTGAACAAGAGAGACCAGCTAATAAATCAGCTTTCAATTCTCTTTAAAGACAGTAAGTTTATTCATTCTATATACTTTGGTTGTGGTCTCAGTAACTTTTAGTGTACACCAGAGCCAGAGTGGGACTCATTTTCAGCCCTGGAGTTTCATGCCTTAGACCGGCCCACTTTGTTCTTTTTTTTTGTACTGGCCTTTTCAGTGCCGCCTTTGCACTTTCTATTATACATTTTTTATCTAATATTTTTGCTCGCATATCTCCAACAATGACTTTTCTTTTTTTTTTTAGCAAGGTGCCGTTGTCAGAGGAGTCAAAAGATAATTACATCATCATTGCCAATTAACTTCAGAAATGGAAAATAAGGGAAAATTGTGATTCTTTTGATTATGACAGAATTTTAATGTCATACAAAAAATGCCATTGGCCTGAGTAAATTCGTACCATTATAGAATTGTGACATCACACGTGTAATTTAGTGAAAATACTGTGAAATTACAAATGGCATGTAATTTGAAAGTGTAACAACTGAAGGTCTATGAAACATCAGTCAATCAAGCATTTTTTTAAACAATGGCACTGAAAGTTTTGAACTAAAATATTATTGCAACTATAGCCTTTGAATGAATGAAAATGCATATTTTTCAATTAAAGAAAACTTGTAGAGTGTGGGCCGTTTCTGGAGCTTGGATTTGTACTTCAATAATGAGGTCCAAGTTTGAGAACAGCCTACGCTAGAAGGTTTTTTTTTTTAATTTTTTAATTTTTTTTTTTGTACTGCATTTTTTCCCTCTCTATTTAACAGCATTAACTTACAATTAAAGACATCTTCCCTCAGGTAGATTGAATGTTTTCCTGCCGTGCTGGATGTTGGGCTCATGATCAATAAGCTGTTTGCATTCGCCCAAACTTATTTTGTAAAATAAAAAAGCGGACGATTAAAGGCCATTGCACACGGAGTCCGAAGTTTTTGCACGCTAAAAAATAAATATGACCTCACGTTGTGTCAATCACGTTTACACACTTCCTCTGAAACTTTCGTCTGTCATAAAAAAATTCGGACCAGGTTCGAGTTTCTGCGTTTTCGCATCCGTAGCATGCATTTTGATAGGAAAGGATGACGAATATGAAAAAAATGTAAAAACACACACGAAAATTTCTGATTCAGTGTGCAATGATATTAAGGGTGCCGTTAGCGCGAGTCCTGCTCGCTGCGGTGTTGCCAACTAATTTTCAGGAAAAGTTGCTAAAGGCAGGTCGATTTGTTGCTAAAAGTTGCTAAATGATGTTGTGACATCATTGGATAATGCTGTCATTATGTAACCATGACGCAAAACTGAATCATTGCGTAGAATACACATTGAAATTACTCAAATTTCAGCCAAGAATATTATTTGAAATATATTCAGATTTGTTTGTAAAAAAATAAACATTTAATATTTATTATTTGTAAAAGCAATATGAACACATTTTTATTATATTTTTAAATACAACATTGGATTGTTGAAAAATTACAGTTTCGAACAATTACATTTCATGTGTTCTCCAAATAACTAGTAAGACTACACATGAATAACAATTACAGTTTTAAGCTGTGAATTGGTAGTAAGTTAAATGCTAGACTTTAAGGAAAGTCCATAAAATAGGGCACAGTGTACTTCATATGTTAATATGAAGGAATTTTCTGTATTAATTTTTCACCAGCATATTTTACATGATAATGCATTTAGGTGGGTAGGTAGGTAGATAGATAGATAGATTTTGATATAAGATCAACAGTGTACCTGATTAACAATCATAAGAACAAACTAAGAACTAAAGTGTTTCATAAATGAACAATTATTATTTAACAAGTGCAAATAACACCTTGATTCACATGTGATGTGTGTGTACTGCTAGGCACTGCCTAGTAACTGCTTGGTTAAGAGGAAAAATGCATGCCTTATTTACCATCTAAGTCAGTTTCAAAAGTTGCCAAATACATTTTAACCTTTTGAGCGGTACGGTCCCACATATGGGATTTAGAACGTTCGGTGACGTCGCATAACTGCCAAATTCAAACTGTGGTTTCCCGCGTTTACTGGCGCTGAGCCAGAGAGAGATGTGCACTGCGCTTGTCATATTATCACAGCAATGCAGTGTTCTTAACCACATAATGCTTATTTTATGTTTCAGACATTTAAATACACATATGTACTAGTAAAACAATACATTTAGAGCTTGTAAAATACACACAGATGTCTATGGAAGCAACAATAACAATCCATTCTAATTTAATTTGCCGATGTGTTTTATTCATATCAGATACACATAGTGTAAGTGACTAAAAAGTTCACTCTATTCTTCACCCAATTCACCGGCCACTTACTTACATGTATTTTCGGAGAAACTGATGAATTCACATGCTGTAAAACTGACTGACAGGACTCTCTGAACTGCAGCGCGAACAAACATGGCGGCGCCCATCTCACGTTACAGATCACGATCAAGATCATTTATAAAGGTGTTTAAACGACAAAGCACACTCATTTACACATATTTGTAAATCGGAATATCAGATTGTTCATGACATGGTAAGCAAGTTTGTGAATATATTAAATAAAAAAGGAAAAACAAAATAAAAGCGATCCATCTGTCATACAGTGTTATTGTGGCCTTGGTGTGTCACGTGACAAGCATGACGCGTTGCCATGGAAACAGTAATGGGAAACGTTCTAAAATAACGGTCGCCTTAAAAAAAACTCACTCTGGGGGGACCGCTGGAATATTTTAAACTCACCACTGAAAGGGTTAAAAATAGCAAAATTTGTTGTTAGGTGCTTTTTGGAAAAAAAAGTTGCTAGGGTAGTCTGAAAAGTTGCTAAAACTAGCAACAAAATTGCTAAGTTGGCAACAGTGGCTCAAAGGGAGCAGCCGGCAGAGGATTCCGCTTGGTCTTAAAGCCTTCATCAGACGCCTACGTTCACAAATAAAACAATGATTTTATCAGAAAGAATGATTAGTTATCAACTGAGAATTTGTTACTGATATGGTCTGATGAAAATAATAATATGGGCTGCGAGAAAATAAATAAATAAAAAGAGTGGGGCTGCCCCCGCGGCCAAAAAAACAGACCGGCCCACCGGGAATCCTCCCGGTGCTCCCGATTAGCCAATCCAGGCCTGGTGTACACTATACAGTACAGTCATTGAGTAAACTATCTACTAGAAGATACAGGTGGGTAAGAGTAAACGGCAATAAATACTTGACCTTGTTGTTTACAGATGAATGGATTTACTATCAGTTCAGTTTTTACTACATGTCCAATGAGAGGAAGAACTGGACTGATAGCAGACAAGACTGTCTGAAGAGAGGAGCAGATCTGATCATCATAAACAACACAGAGGAACAAGTGAGTGAATGAAACTGTGTGTGTTTGTGGTGTTTAGCTGCTGAGTGAGAGATGGTCAGATGAAATGTGTATATTGTCGATTTATGATATAAACGTAATTGGTTTAGGATTTTGTGATGAAAATTACTGCTAAAAGAGAATTCTGGATTGGTGTGACTGATGCTGATGAAGAGGGCAGATGGAAATGGGTTGATGGCAGCACACTGACCTCTGGGTGAGAAATCACTGAACTGAACTGATTATTATGTAATGAATGATTCTTACAGTCAGCATCATATCACACAGAAAGCAGCACTGAACATCTAATGTTGATCTGTTGTTTCAGGTTCTGGGCATCCAGTGGAGAAATAAGAGAGCCAAAAGGAGGAAGATCAGAGAACTGTGCTGTGACTTATTTAAAAAATTACACTGATGTATTAGGGTGGCATGATGTTAAATGTAATGATGCTTATCAATGGATCTGTGAGAAGAGTATTTTACCTGTCATCCAGTCCTAGGATTTATTTATTTATTTTTTTATTTTTTGGACGACCCAGGTTTAACAGTGCAAAACTTTCATAACTAATGATTATCATTTAAAGCAGAGGTGTCCATTTTTGCTTCACATTGTGTCTTTGATATTTGATTTTTGATATGAAATGTTTATTACTAGATTCCAGGCAGGTGTGTTGGAGCTGAAGTCTTCAGGATGGTAACTCTGCAGAAGCAGGACTGAGCACTCCTGATTGAAGAAAAATATTTATTGCCATCTTGCATCTAACTTATCGACTGTATTGAAAATGGCCACTGTAAAATTGTTGTAGTGTTCATCTTGTTGCCAGGATGATTATTTCGTAAACTGGAAAGGATTTATAAGACAATAAACAGATAAGATTTTAAAACAATTTCAACTAATTATTAATTAGGTGAAAAGCTGTTAAAGAAGTTGTATGACTGTACATTATCTATTAAATGTGCATCTGCAGTGTGCTAATGTGTATCTTGTTTATCGGTAGCCACTTTCTAGGAAATAAGCAAAAGCTTGTTTGAGAAAATGGCATGGCGTCACTAAAACTGGATTGGACGGGATCATTTTAAGGCGGACCTGAAGTTTAAGAAATATCCTGGGATATTTGCCTTTTGAAAGTATTCATTGCACTTATGTATTTACAAAAAATAGAGTTCAGATACAAAGACAAGACGAAATGTACTCGACTGTTTTAAATATTGATGATGATGATGATGATGATAATAATAAATGTTTCTTGAACAGCAAATCAGCATATTAGAATGATTTCTGAAGGATCATGTGACACTGAAGACTGGAGTAATGATGCTGAAAATTCAGCTTTGATCACAGGAATAAATTACATTTTAAAATATATTCAAATATAAAGCTGTTATTTTAAATAGTACAAATATGTCACAATATTACTGCTTTTGGTGTATTTTGGATAAAATAAATGCAGGCTTAGTGAGCAGAAGAGACTTCTTTAAAAAAAAAAAAACTTTAAAAATCTTACTGTTCAGAAACTTTTGACTGGTAGTGTATATTTGGCACACAAAATGAGATGACAGACAGAGAAACTCTCTTATTCATCATTTAATTAGCTATATGAAAAAGTAACTGAATGACATCATTTTGCCTAACATCTCCTTTAGTATGTCATATGGATAAGAAACAGATTAAAGGTAAGTGATATGATGCTTATTTTTGGAAAATATTTTATTTGCAACATAATCTCTCTTAAAATACCTCATAGGGTTATGATAATCAAAACAATTCTGAGCTAGATCAAGTTTTGATCTCTGCAAACCAAACTATCACTTTAAAGAAATATTTTTTTCCCACTAATAAAAATAATTTATCGCTAACTAGCTCCACACTGGAGAGCTGCTTAATAACAGAAAATCAAGTTGTAATTCTAACTGAAAGCGACACTCACTGACTCTGCTTTATCATGTTTAATACTGTAAAGCTGCTTGATTTAAGGCTATCTATTGCATAAAGTATACTATATAAATAAAAGTGACATGACTAAAATCAGATGTTAACTGATACTTTCACACCGCTGTTAGTTTTTGTTGTGTTTATTTAGTTATTCAGAGGAAAGCGAGCAGCATAGGCTATATTTACATCCAAAGGCTGCTCAGAAGCTCTGTGTTTCTTCTTCTCTTGAGTTGCATCCAGGAGAGCTGAATTACAGTCGTGTGCTACAGCGCCACACTGGTCAAACCGCAGTATTGCAGGCTCTTACATTAGCTCATATGAGATAGAACGACTACTCGACAACAAAAATATTTGTCGACAATTTTTTATTGTCGACGTTGTCGATAATGTCGACTAATCGTTTCAGCCCTATGACTTTGTTCTCTCTCTCCGGACTTGTGTGTGTGTGTGTGTGTGTGTGTGTGTGTAGGTGATGGATAAGAGGAAAGCAAAGCAGGCATTTTGACCAAAGCACTGTGAGGCAAGGGAGGGGCTACACAGCATGATTTTTAATCATATTTTTAGGGGGTCCTGTCCCCCCTGACCCCCCCTGGATTTCCGCCTGTGGTCAGTTGAAAACACAGCTGACACAGTACTTTAGATTAGCTGCAACTGAGATGTGTTTCTGAGCAAATTAATTTCAGTTTCTCCCATATATAATTTTGCTTTCTAATTTGCATTTGTAGCTGATTCTGTTGCTTCGAACTTCTAGGAGCAGAGCAATAAAGTGCTGAATCGAACGAAACCAAACCACATGACCCCATATTTGCACTTTATCAAGACGATCACTTTTTTGACTTATGGCCACTATGCAAATTAATTAGTAACAGGCTAGACTTCACACGTGTACAATACTTTGAGCTGATCTGTATTTATATTTTAGTTTTATTTATTTTATTTTTTTGTGATTATTATTATTATTGTTGTTGTTATTATTAATTAATTAACATTTATGATTTCTTTGCATGTTACATTAATGTTCTTTTAATCAATAAAGTCTTGACATGTTTAAGTTAGGTGTGTCACTCCACATTGGTCAATGTCAGTCCTATAACTCCAGTCAGTGTTTTAAGTGTTTCTTAAGAATCAGATACACACATGTAGAGGATCTGATCACCTGAAACTGAGTATCATCCAAGAGTAAAACACACTGTGACCTGCTTTAGAGAACTTTGATGATTAAATATACAGATTGAAAGAGGAAGGACCCTGCAGTCCATCCTGAACCTGAGATGCTGTCAGTTGCTCTATTTCTAGTGTTAATTTCATTAACGAAAACTATAACGAAAAATGTTCGTTGACGAGCTTTTTTCCCATGACTAAGATGAGACTAAGAAGAGATGACAATAAGGTCAATAAACGATAACTAAGACTATATCAACATGCAATTTCGTTGACAAAATAAGACAAGACTAAAATGTATTCAAAAAGATAAAAACTTTACCAAAAAAACACTTTTTATTTTCGCCAAAAAAAGGAGACAAAATGTTATTGTGGACTGCTCTACACGCCTCTACTATGCGATCTAATGAAAGTCAACCAGTGTGTGTTCTGTCATGAGATCTCGACTATATTGTTTGCGATTGTGGTTGCTGAATTGTTGTTTTAAAGGGATAGTATTAAGAATTATTCTTTAAGAATTTCTCATAAATGTTTAGTTCACTGGATTAAGACAGGTGACTTTTTTTTCTCATGTGCTAATTTGATCCTGACAGCTACATCTAACCACATGGTCATCACAATATTGCCATTTAGCAATCTTTGTTTTTTTTTGTTTTTTTTGTGATGCTCATTAATTGGTATGACCCAACAGGATGTCACATGTTCTTGAACTCTGAAAGATTTTGCCCCACATTGGCCTCACCAACTAAAATTAGAGTCTCAAAAGCAGAGTAGAAACACAGAGCTTCCACCATTTACATGACGTGGGTCAAGTCTATGAAGATGTCTGAGCCTGTTTATGCCAAAATGATCACTGATGGAACACGGGATTAGGACAGATATAACAAGAGAAACTGAGCACCTCAACACACAGGTAGCCTACTAACACAAACACAAACACACATTCATTGTATTGGGGTTAAGAACTATTTGTCTTCTTGTCCGTCATCTTCAGGAAGTGATTGTGTGAAGAGCAGAAGCTCCAGATCAGCTGTAGTGTGTTTTGTTCTGCTGTGTGTTCTGCTGACTGCAGTCATAGTGCTTTGTGTCTACATCCATACGAACAACACAAACTACACACAATAGACAAACCAGCTACTAACCAAGATTAACAACCTCACAGCAGAGAAAAATCGACTACTAACCAACATCACCAACCTCACAGAAAAAAGAGATGAGCTAATAATAAAGAATGGAAATCTGTTGAACGAGACAGAGGAGCTAATAATTCATCCTCCAATTCTTTGTAAAAAGAGTACGTTTCTTCATTATATGTAGTTTGGTTGTGGTCTCAGTAACCTGCAGTGTATGCTATATATTCTTTGAGTGAACTAGGGCTGCAAAAATCTGTCAACGATTAACAATCTAACGATTATTATAATGATTAACTGCTGTTCTCCAATGCTGTCATGTTTGTTGTGTGTTCATTTTGTTATTGAGAAGAAAGCACACAGCATATATTTACACATTTATCTAAGTGCCACTCTCAGCAGGGTCAAGATGTCCGCAAATAGTAAATTCCTGCTTGCTTATATCAAACTTATTTTCTTTCTATTCAAAGAATTCACTGTGAGTATATAAGGGGGTCTACACATGACAGCATTTTTTGTTTGCGGTGTTTTGAAATTTTCCCACACTCTACTGGTTCGGCTTCGTTTGCATGCCTCATAAATGCTGTGTGTGTCTTCTTCTGCTGGTCTGCAGCCAGGAGGGCTGAATTACAGTCTTGCGCTACAGTGCCAAACCGGTCAGGCGGCATTATTGCAGGCGCTTACATTCAGCCATACAAGATCAAATGACTATTCAACAACAAAAATGTCACAGCCTGCAAAAGGACACAAAGATTGGGGATCCAAATGCAGTGTATTAGGGTAATCCAAAGCCGTAATCCATACACAGGCATGAGATCATACACAGGGTAGTCAGTCCAAATGGTAGCAAATAGTGATGTTCGGTTCTTGAACGAATCACTCTTTTGAGCTGGTTCTCAGGAAGTAACCGGTCGAGCCGGTTCACAAATCGAACATTAGTTCCAGTTTGATGAAGCAAGACGCACAGCCAAAGTAACTCAAAAAGAACCGAATGAGCCGGTTCAACCAAATGTCGAAGTTTGCCGAGGATTACCAAGAACTCCACAAGAACCGAATGAGTTGTGGCGAAGTTTGCAGAAGATTACCTAAGATTCTGATGAGTGAGTTGATGATACTGTGCAAGCCTGAGGCGCATACTGGAAATATGCTTATTGTGTCTATTGTTAATTTACATTTTATTAAAACCTGCAAAAACCTTTCTGTGAAGTGATGTAAATAAATTTTACTATAATTTATTGTCAAGTCAAGTCAAGTCACCTTTATTTATATAGCGCTTTTAACAATACAGATTGTGTCAAAGCACTTAACAGTATCAAATTTGAGGATAGAGTGTCAGTAATGTATAATAATAAGATTAAACACTCAATTTTCAGTTAAAGGCATTTCATTATTGAATTCAGAGATGTCATTGTCTAGCTCAGTTTAGTTTAAATAGTATATATGAAATCAAATTGATGATAATCGTTAGAAATTAAGTGTCCCCCACTGAGCAAGCCAAAGGCGACAGCGGCAAGGAACCAAAACTCCCTCTGTGACAGAATGGAGAAAAAAAAACCTTGGGAGAAACCAGGCTCAGTCGGGGGGCCAGTTCTCCTCTGGCCAGGATATTATTGTTTATTTATTTTTTTATTTATTGTTTTAATTAAATTTTAAATGTATTATATTTCTATTTTTATATTGTTGCAATTTCTAACAATAATAGTATTATGTAGTTAGGTATTTTATTATATTTTTAGTTATTTTGTTTTAATTTTCAGTTTTATTGTATTTAAGTCGAGGTCTTCACTGGGGATATGTCCCCGGGGCTCATCCAGGTGTCCGGTCTCCGCTGACGATCAGGGTCGCAGACATCATCTCCCGACGCCGATCCACCATCTGATCCGGACACGGACTGAGAAACAGAATGAGATAGAAACAGACAAATATTAGCGTAGATGCCATTCTTCTTACGATGTAACGAGTATATCGTGTGTTATGAGGAGTGTTCCCGGTTCCGGTTGATCTAATTAATGCAGCCTAACAATCCTTTAACGGATTTGAATAATAGAAGTGTAAGATGTGTTGTGTAAGCCAGGTTAAAGAAATGTGTCTTTAATCTAGATTTAAACTGACAGAGTGTGTCTGCCTCCCGAACAGTGTTAGGTAGATTGTTCCAGAGTTTGGGTGCTAAATAGGAAAAGGATCTGCCACCCGCAGTCCATTTTGATATTCTAGGTATTATCAAATGGCCAGAGTTTTGAGAACGCAGCAGACGTGGAGGACTATAATGTGATAAGAGCTTGCTCAAGAACTGAGGAGCTAAGCCATTCAGGGCTTTATAAGTAATTAACAAGATTTTAAAATCTATCCGATGTTTGTTAGGGAGCCAGTGCAGTGTTGACAGAACCGGGCTAATATGGTCATACTTCCTGGTTCTAGTAAGGACTCTAGCTGCTGCATTTTGGACCAACTGTAGTTTATTGATCAAGCGTGCAGAACAACCACCCAGTAAAGCATTACAATAGTCTAACCTTGAGGTCATAAACGCATGAATTAGCATTTCTGCATTTGACGTTGAGAGCATAGGTCGCAATTTAGATATGTTTTTGAGATGGAAAAACACAGTTTTACAGATACTAGAAACATGGTTTTCAAATGAAAGATTGCTATCAAACAGCACACCTAGGTTCCTAACTGATGAAGAAGAATTGACAGAGCAGCCGTCAAGTGTTAGATAGTGTTCTAGGTTATTACATGTGGGGTTTTTACGTCTGATAATTAACACCTCTGTTTTTTCAGAATTTAACAGTAAGAAATTACTCGTCATCCAGTTTTTTATATCGACTATGCATTCCATTAGTTTCTCAATTTGGTGTGTTTCACCGGGCCGTGAAAAAATATAGAGCTGAGTATCATCAGCATAACAGTGAAAGCTAACACCATGTCTCCTGATAATATCTCCCAAGGGTAACATGTAAAGCGTGAAAAGTAACGGCCCTAGTACTGAGCCTTGAGGTACTCCATACTGCACTTGTGATCGATATGATACCTCTTCATTTACTGCTACGAACTGATGGCGGTCAGATAAGTACAATTTGAACCATGCTAGGGCACTTCCACTAATGCCAACAAAAAGTTTTCTAGTCTATTCAAAAGAATGTTGTGGTCGATAGTGTCGAACGCAGTGCTAAGATCCAGTAGAACTAATAAAGAGATACAACCATGATCAGATGATAGAAGCAGGTCATTTGTAACTCTAATGAGCGCAGTCTCAGTACTATGATACGGTCTAAATCCTGACTGGAATTCCTCACAGATACCATTTTTCTCTAAGAAGGAATGTAATTGTGACGATGCTACCTTTTCTAGTATCTCTGACAGAAAAGGGAGATTGTGCATGCATATTATATTTAAAGTTGCTTAAGCGAAATCAAAGAGTTTATAAGACTGGTTTATTATTTCTTTATACTGTAGACATGTAGAACATATCCACGTTTGTGCATCAATGTCTGTAATGTGTGCTGTACGGTGTTGGGCACATTACTTAAAAAAGTAATTAGTTATAGTTACTAGTTGCTTCTCACAAATAGTAACTGAGTTAGTAACTGAGTTACATCATTGTAAAAGTAACAAATTACCAGGAAAATAACTATTGCATTACTTTAAAAAAAAACAACAAAAAAAAACAAGTTAAAATGTCAAATAACTTGGATGCCCCCAATATTAAATATGTTAAATTTATGAAATACACACTAAATAGAATAAATTATTATTATAAAATATTGTACATTAATCTACACTATTTATCCACTGACACTTAGCATCAGTCAATCAAGCATTAAAATATGATATTATGATAATTTAGCATTATATGATGATAGAACTTTAGTAATTAGAATACCCTAATAAGTATGAATGCATATTTGTCATGTTGACTGAACTTAGGACTGGTGGTGGTGGTTATTTAGTGTTTGTCATTTAGGGGGTGGAATGATAAGATAAAACCACTACAAATTCTACTACTAATAACATTATAAAACGCACTAAGGATTAATAAGCTGCTGGGTTCATGAATATTAATCATGTTGTTTGTGTTTGCTCGAATTGATTTGCTGAAATCAAAACAGGGATGATAATAGCTGAGCGCCAGCCAATGAGATTGTCATTTGCGCATTAGTTCTGCCCACTACCTGGGAACCCGTCAGCTCTTAAAAGCTGAAGAATTCCAAAGGAACTCCGTTATTTTGACAGGAAAATACAACAAAGAATATCGTTTACATGTAGCGCGTCAATTCTGCATGTTATGTAAGACTCTCTTGCTCTGTATCTGTCTTTGCGTGTGTGAGACAAAGCGACGGCAAGTCGTGCGCCTTCACACTAGAGTTTATGGTACGTCAAATACAGCTACACTACGCATCCATTCAGACCAACTGAAAAATAAAATGATAATAATATTATAATAAATTATAGTAACGCCGCATTTTATTGTCAGTAACGGTAACGGCATTGTAACTGGGGAAACAGTAATTCGTTTGATTACTCGTTACTGAAAAAAATAACGTCGTTAGTAACGCCGTTTATTTATAACGCTGTTATTTCCATCACTGGTGCTGTAGATGTGAAACTTTTAGGAATCTTATCCAAGTTGTAGGCTAGGTATATTTGTCAGTCAGTCGTATCTGACATAAAGGATCTGCGAATGAAATTATAACCACAAACACCAAGTGAATTATATGGCAATAATCAGCAATATACTTTCACACAAATAACTTTATTTTTTTAATGTTTCAGTATGTGTTAACAGAAATGACTTAATTGAATTTTTCATTGATGCAACATGGCACTGAGTTGTTAGAAAAGAAATGTGAAGAGACATTATTGCTTGATGACGTCCGGAACCGATGAATCGGCTTTTTGAACCGGTTCAATGAGCCGATCTGTCTGAAAAGAACTGGTTTGCGGAAATGAATCGGACTTTGCATCACTAGTACCAAACAGGGCAGAAAACTAAGACAAAACCAGGAAACAAGGTAAAGTCCAACCAAGACACAGGAACCAGGAAACACAGACTCAGAGAAGCAGTATGAAAACAAACAAGACTAAGCACTGAATGACTGAGGGAACAGGGTATATATAGGCAGAAACAAAAAAAAAGGTAATGAGTAACAGGTGGGAACAATCAGGTCTAATCAGTCTGGACATACTGGTATATGTAGTTTGTGAGCCAGACACAGTCTGGGGTGAAGTGCCCTCTGGAGGAGCTCATGGACACTCCAGCTGGTGATTATAACAAAAAAAATATTTGTCAATATTTTTTCTTTTTCAATGTCGACATTGTCAAATAATGTCAACTAATCAGAGTAAACTAATTGCTACAGTTTTCAGGCGGGTGAGAGTAAAGTGCTAATAGCTGACGTTGTTGTTTACAGAAGAATGGATTTACTATCAATCCAGTTTTTACTTCATGTCCACTGAGAGGAAGAGCTGGAACGATAGCAGACAAGACTGTAAGAAGAGAGGAGCATATCTGATCATCATAAAAACAGGGAAACAAGTGAGTGAGAGATATTATTTGTCTTTGTGGTGTTTAGCCGCTGAGTGAGAGATGGTCAGATGAAATGTGTCTAATGTCAGTTTATGACATAAATGTGTAATTGTTTCATCTGTTTAGGATTTTGTTGTGGAAATTACTGCTAAAAGAGAATTCTGGATTGGTGTGACTGATGCTGATGAAGAGGGCAGATGGAAATGGGCTGATGGCAGCACACTGACCTCTGGGTGAGAAATCACTGAACTGAACTGATTATTGTTTAATAAATGAAACTCACATCATATCACACAGAAAGCAGGACTGAACATCTAATGCTGATCTGTACTTTCAGGATCTGAGCGTCCAGTGACTTGTGCTGAGAATTGTGCTGTGACTTATTTGTGACCCGTTCTGGCGAAATGAGTCGGAAGTCGCACAGACTAATTTTGAGCTACAGGCAAAAGAAGTGAAAAATGTCCGTTTTGGTCGAATTTGAGGTTTTCACAAAAATGAGTTCATTAAGCCCTCTTCTAGTGATCCCAATGCTCCAAATAGTGATTAAACATCTAATATGATCTTTATTTGTACGTTTTCTGAGAGGAGTACCTTTTCTCTGCTGGCTTCTGGACGACTGCTGCTGCTTCTCAACACAAGTTGTAGGTCTATTGTTGCAAAGAGCAGCATTCCAGCTTTGTGAATATTCATATCGAATTCTCGATGACATGAGTCCAAACCAGTGAAATATGATTTTCAAAACCATGCTGATGAAAACAAAACAATCGCGTTGACTGACATTTGCAAAGCGCGTGCATAAGACGTGCCTTTCCGTGAGCGCGCGATCTCCCTTATAAAGTACATTATTGCGAAATATGTATCGGTGAGATTCACACAAACATAATCTGTTATGTATTACATAAACGTTTAGTTAATGGTTGGGGGAAAATCTGATGTCTAACATTATATTTGATCCATGCATTACAGTAGGTCTTACTATAGATCTGTCTCAATATTAATCAAACATTAAAAGAAAAGACGGGATCATTCGCTGCTCTTGATTAAATACTGTTTATTTGCATCCTTGTTCTTATTTTTAATAACAAAGATAAAATACAAAATAGCTATATTGTGATTAATAATACAGTAATTATTATTAAGAAAAGATTTGGAGGAAACTATGTAACGTTGCTTGGTGATTTTGCTTTGCAATCTTTAACTCGATTTTTCTCGGAATCAGATCTGCTGCCTCTACTGCCTTCAAACGGCTGTAGCTCAGTCATTTTTTGTCCGATTCCAGCAAGTCATATATCATTTTGAAGGTATTTTAATGGAGAATGTGAAAATAAAAATAACTCATTTTTGAAAATATGCACATTCCGACTCATTTTGCCAGCACGGGTCACATTTAACAAAGTGTCCTGATTTATTAGGGTGGCTTGATGTTGAATGTAATGATGCTTTTCAGTGGATCTGTAAGAAGAGAACATGGTCCTAGGAATATCTCACTTTTTTTTTTTTTTTTTTTTTTTTTTTTTTGATGACCCAAGTTTAATAGTACACAACTACTTAATGATTATCATTTCCAGTACACACTAACATCTACAATAATCATCTACAGTGCACAGTAACTAATGATTATCACCTAAAGTAGGGCAGTCCATTTCTGCTTCTGAAGTGTCGTTTTTGAAGCAGAGTGTACATCTACTATTTTAGCATCATTGATATTCAAAATATTAATAAAAACTATAATAGGATGAGTTTGTATTCATTTTAATTTTGGTTAAAGTTTTAGATTGTTCATTTTCTTATGTGTTTTTATCTTAGTACTTTAACACAAACGAAACAAAATGAGAGATGTTGCCTTGGCAACTAGCTGAAATAAAAAACTCTACTTAATGTTAATGTTTAGTTAAGTTAATGTTTATTTTAATTGCTGTTTTATTTAATGATAATATTGCTGTTCCAGCCCTACTAAAACACAACTTAACCAGCAAATCTAGGTCTTCAGGATCACTAGTAGATACCTGTAACGGAGTGACAGAGGCGTGAGGCGTGCGGATCCATATGCAAGCTTTTTATTAAAAGACGTGGTCAAAAACACAGTCAGGGTCGAAACACCAGCAAACAGATATGGCACGGGCAAGACACAAGAGCAGTCCAGTGAGCAGACAGGGTTGATTGGCCGGTGAACGTAATCCAGGGAGCAAAACAAAGAGAGATAATCCAGGTACGTGATAATAGTCCAGGCAGGGGCAAACAGAGTCCAAACAACAAGATGAGAAAGAGATCTAAGGGAGGCTATAAACTTCAGGGCAGGCATTACTCTGATGGTAATTGGATGGAAGTCCATGAACCGGATTTGTGACAATACCAGGCAGGTGTGTTGGAGCTAAAGTCTTCAGGATGGTGACCGTGTAAGAGCAGTGCTGGACACCCCTAAAACAAATGCGTGTTTAGGCCTGTACTGTATAAACACATGATACATAATCAAAGGAGAAGTTCACCTAAAAATTACAATTTGGGCATTATTTTCTCACCCAGGTGTTATTCTGAAGCATTATTATATGGGTTTATTACACATCAATAGCATGTCTGTATAACAGACCGCTAATCTGGGTAACTGAAATGTGCATCTGCAATGTGCAAATGTGTATATTGTTCATTTGTAGCCACTTGCTAGGTACTCTTTTATTTCACAGAAGCTTTGCGTTCTGAGATAATAAAATATTTAAACTCAAATCAATATTTTGCATGGTGTCTTTAACCTGTCTGGGTTTATTTTGCAATAATATTTGACTGGATGCACAAAAGAAAAAATAAAAAGCAGCAGGGATTAGTGGCATAATATTGAAATTTCCACTTGTTCCTCCTAATGAATGAACAAATGAATGAATGAATGAATGTGTGGCACTTGCAATGGATGTGAATGGGTTGCCACTGTAAAAAAAAAAAAGAAAAAAAAAAGAAAATCTTTCGACTAGTAATACAGTCCATAAGTTTCAACAGAAGAATTAATTAAGTGCTTTTAAAAACTATGAACTCTTAAACAGCACAACTGAGTAGCATCCAAGATTAAAACACACTGTGACCTGCTTTAGAGAGGTTTGACATGATTAAATACACAGAGTAAATGAGGAAGTTAAGCTCCAGAGCAGCTACAGTCAGTTTGTTGTGCTCTTCTCATGCTATTATAGGAATTTAAGATAAGACCAGAAATGTTTTCTGGAGAATCACTAACCTGATTTGTCCTCTTACATTTGCTCTGTCAATGCTGATTTAATATGAGGAAGAATTGGGTGAAAACTCATTTAGCACCATGTCTTTTATAATCAGGAAGTCACACGCTGTCCTCTGATAAGTTCAGTTCTGCTGTTCTCAATAACTTGTCCTAAAGTAGAACCTAAAATAATCAGAGAAGCCAATAAACAATTGTACAACATAAAAACACAGATATTCAATCAAAATTAAGTTACATTTTCTGATCGAGTTTAAATTCATTGGATTAAGTAAAGTGACTTCTTTCTCATATATAATTAAACTGCTAATTTGAATTTGGCAGCTATATCGAAACCACAAGGTGACCACACCAGTGCTCTTTAGCAAGACTTTGTTGTTTTTTTTTTGTCATTGTTGAAAGGATGTCACATGCTCAAATACAATGAGATACTTTTCCATCCACTGGCCTCACTACTGAAATTGGAGTCTAGAAAAGCAGAGGACTACAAAAACACACAGAGCACATCCACCATTTACATGATGGAGATCGTGGGAAGAAAAATGTCTCAGCCTGTTTATGGCAATATAAACACTGATGGAACATTGGATATGGACAGACACAACAAGAGAAAACAGAATCAACACACAGGTACTAAAACAAGCAACGTTAGGATTTTATGAAAATGGTAAAATTTTAGTTTAGAGATCAATTCACAATTTTAACTAAGTGCTTATTGGCATATCTATTACTAGTATATTAACTGTTACAGTACCTTACTATTATTAACTACCTTGTTAATTATTAATATGCAGCAAATTAGTAGTTTATTGAGGAAGAAGTCATAGTTAATAAAGTGTGACAAAGAAAACTTTTATCTTTATATCTGTCATCTTCAGGAAGTGACTCTGTAAAGATCAGAAGCTCCAGAGCAGCTGTAGTGTGTTTGGTTCTGCTGTGTGTTCTTCTGCTGACTGCAGTCATAGTGCTGTGTGTCTACAGCCATACAAACAACACAAACTACACACAAGAGACACACCAGCTAATAATCAACATCACCAACCTAAACAGTAGAAAGAGACCAGCTACTAACCATGATTACTAGCCTGGCAGAAGAGAGAGAGCAGCTACTAAACAAGAACATAAGCCTGACAAATGAAAAACATGGATTACTAACCAAGAATAACAACCTCGCTAAAGAAAGAGACCAGTCTAATCAGGAGAAAAGTGAGATGTTTAAAAGTCTTTGTGAAATGGGTAATGTTAAACTTTACTACAATTATGTACACACATTCACTAATACATATATATGTATGTGTGTGTGTGTGTATATGTGTATATATATATATACACACACACATACACAGGTGCATCTCAATAAATTAGAATATCGTGGAAAAGTTCATTTATTTCAGTAATTCAACTCAAATTGTGAAACTCGTGTATTAAATAAATTCAATGCACACAGACTGAAGTAGTTTAAGTCTTTGGTTCTTTTAATTGTGATGATTTTGGCTCACATTTAAAGCTGCAGTCCGTAACTTTTTTTGGTTAAAAATGATCCGAAATCAATATTTGAGAAAGTACATAACCAGCCAGTGTTCAAAACTATCGCCTTACTTTAGTCCGATTCACAACGGTTAGTTTATAATAATGTTTTCTAATTTGAGTGGCACGGGTAGGTTTCCGCGGGAAATTCGAGCATGGCACTGCGTCATTACGTCACATCTGTAAACATAAAGAAGTTTTCCCGGCTACTAGGCTATGGCACGTGAGGATCCTGCAGGTGGTGGATCATTTATAGCATTTTCTCACAGAAGCTTGAATAATTAAACTTATCATTTTGATGGCGGATTGTAATCCAGAAAGGATTATGTGTTTATGAAACACATGTGAATGAAATTAAATTATATTCCAGTTTTAAATGTGGTTCTGATTACAGATAGCCAATGTGGGATTACACAAGTTTTTGTATTTTAAATAGAACCAGTTTGACGGAAGATTAATTTGCTTTTTGGATTAAAAGAATTTCTTAATATGAAATTAGAATGGTATGACAATTAGATATTAGACTGTACAGAAATTGAAATCTACACGCTAATACTATACTCTAGGGCTGAAACGATTAGTCGACAATAAAAAATTGTCGACAAATATTTCTGTTGTCGAGTAGTCGTTTGATCCCATATGACCTAATGTAAGAGCCTGCAATACTGCGGTTTGACCAGTGTGGCACTGTAGCGCAAGACTGTAATTCAGCTCTCCTGGATGCAGTTCAAGAGAAGAAGAGACAGTGCTTTAGAGCACATCGTTTTCTTCTCAATAACTCAATAAACAACAAACAAAACAACAGTTTAAACAACAAAAACTGACAGCGGTGAGAAAGTGATGTTTGCATGAGCTCTTCAGTTCGGTACTTCAATAAAGCAGTCACATCACGTTTATTTATATAGTACTTTATGCAAGAGATAGCCTTAAATCAAGCAGTTTAGTTAGAGTCGCTTTCAGTTAGAATTACAACTTATATAAAGATATAACTTATATAAAGATATAATTACAACAATATAAAGCAGCTTATTTATTCAGCTTTCAGGTGATGTATAAATCTCAATTTCATTTCAATTATACTTAAAGTATATTTTATGTCTACTTTGTGTAAGAACAACAAAATGATTACACGTTTTTAATGTACCTTATAACCATGTGTAGGCCTACTGCAATATATTTTAAATATTTATGTATTTATAATTTTAATATTTGGAAAAGTACGATATTTTGAAAAAAAAAAAAAACATTTTTAACATTTACAATGTACAAACGTTTGTCAACTATTATTAAGCATTGCAATACTTAATATATGTTGTTTAATATGTTGTTCAGTTTTACTTAAAACATTATACTTTGGTTGATTAGGCTGTTGTCCATTACATGATACATTGATTGTAATAAGCTACTACTGAAATTCCCACAAGGATTTCAACATCATATCTGAAATGCTTTAAAAAAAAAAAAAAAAAAACCTTGCGTTTACTTGTTTAAATTCAAACAACACACTGACTGAACCCGATTGGTTCCAGAGCCATTGAACGGCTCTGATTGGTTCGTATGATAATGAGCTCGCCACGGAGAGCTTCGTTTATCAAATATCGGTGCGTTCCAAACGGGATATATCGCCCTCCGAAGGGCACTTCGGAGTAAAAACAATCATGGCCGCCATATTGAAGGGTCATTCTAAACCGAAAGTGCTCAAAACTAGCCACTTCAAAGGGCCCTTCGGAATGAAGGATTTCGAAGGTTACAACTGATGGACACTTCGGGCTCCCATGATCCTTTGCACAGATTCTTTGCATAATGACGGCGCCTCCGTATGATGACGCAGAAGGGAACTTCAAGAAACAGTTGTTTGGTCCCCTACATCCTTCAACCCTTCGAAGCTCTCACTCCGGAGGCTAAACCCCTTTGAAGGAATTAAGGCATAGGGATGAGACCTTCCGAATGGAACGCAGGGTATGTTGTGCATGCAAATGTCCCTTGAATGTGAATATACAGGTGCATCTCAATGAATTAGAATGTCGTGGAAAAGTTCATTTATTTCACTAACTCGACTCAAATTGTGAAACTTGTGTATTAAATAAATTCAGTGCACACAGACTGAAGTAGTTTAAGCCTTTGCTTCTTTTAACTGTGATGATTTTGGCTCACATTTAACAAAACCCACCATTTCACTATCTCAACAAATTAGAATATGGTGACATGCCAATCAGCTAATCAACTAAAACACCTGCAAAGGTTTCCTGAACCTTCAAAATGGTTACACAATAGCCTATACAATCATGGGGAAGACTGCTGATCTGACAGTTGTCCAGAAGACAATCATTGACACCCTCCACAAAGAGGGTAAGTCACAGAGGGTCATTACTGAATGGTTGGCTGTTCACAGAGTGCTGTTTCAAAGCATATTAAGTGAAAAGTTGACTGGAAGGAAGAAATGGGGTAGGAAAAGGTGCACGAGCAACAGGGATGACCACAAGCTTGAGAATACTGTCAAACAAAGCTGATTCAAACACTTGGGAGAGCTTCACAAGGAGTGGACTGAAGCTGGAGTCAGTGATCAAGAGTCACCACGCTCAGATGTCTTCAGGAAAAGGGCTACCAAGCCACTTCTGAAACAGAAACAATGTCAGAAGCATCTTACCTGGGCTAAGGAGAAAAAAACTGGACTGTTGCCCAGTGGTCCAAAGTCCTCTTTTCAGATAAAAGTAAATTTTGCATTTCATTTGGAAATCAAGGTCCCAGAGTCTGGAGGAAGACTGGAGAGGCACAGAATCCAAGCTGCTTGAAGCCCAGTGTGAAGTTTCCACAGTCAGTGATGAATTGGGCTGCCATTTCATCTGCTGGTGTTGGTCCATTGTGTTTTCTGAAGTCTGCTGACAAGCTTTATGGAGATGCTGATTTCATTTTCCAGCAGGACTTGGCACCTGCCCACACTGCCAAAAACACCAAAAGTTGGTTAAATGACCATGGTGCTGGTGTGCTTGACTGGCCAGCAAACTCACCAGGCCTGAACCTCATAGAGAATCTACGGGGTATTGTCAAGAGGAAGATGAGAGACACCAGACCCAACAATGCAGATGAGCTGAAGGCCACTGTCAAAGAAACCTGGGCTTCCATACCACCTCAGCAGTGCCACAGACTGATCACCTCCATGCCACGCCAAATTGAGGCAGTAATTAAAGCAAAAGGAGCCCCTATCAAGTATTGAGTACATATACAATAAATGAACATGCTTTCCAGAAGGCCAACAATTTACTAAAAATGTTTCTTTTATTGGTCTTATGAAGTATTCTAATTTGTTGAGATAGTGAATTTGTGGGTTTTTGTTAAATGTGAGCCAAAATCATCACAATTAAAAGAACCAAAGACTTAAACTACTTCAGTCTGCGTGCATTGAATTTATTTAATACACGAGTTTCACAATTTGAGTTGAATTACTGAAATAAATGAACTTTTCCATGACATTCTAATTCATTGAGATGCACTTGTATGTCTTCCTTTGGAAACAGTGGCGGAGGCAGAAATTTGTTGGTGGGTAGACCTCTGAAAGAGTGGGTGGGCCTGAATAATTTGCATCACCCAGCTCAATAATAATAATAATAATAATAATAATAATAAAAGAAACAAAGAAAGAAAGAAAAAAACAACAACGATGGACTGGTCCAAAATGCATTCGATTACAATCAGATCTCGCAAAACACTTCAGAAGGTGGTCTGCAAGCATTCCAGAAGCAACTGGACAAGTGTAAATGCATCTGGTTGTTGAACAAGATATTAATTTTATCACAGCGCTACTGCAACACGCATCTCCACAGATATGATCCACCGTGGACAAACGTCTACAGCAAAGAGACGCGCAAACTGCCGCAAATCAAACTGAAAGTTTGGCGTCGCATACAACCAGGGGTTTAAAATACATTCAACTTAATTAAAAGTATTGAGAGTAAATTATCTCACTAGTAATGACGCTCACTCTCCCATATTAGCGCAGGAATTAAAGATCATATTATATTCGTTTTGTGGAGACACATGTATGTGGCCATTTGTACATGGAACAGTTTTAACTAATCGGATCTGATCAGTATAAACGCATAAGTGCATGCCTGGTTATTGAGCCATTTCACTGCTTCATTGAGGGCGCTCTTTACACTAATAAACCCTTTATTAAAATTATGAATGAATTTTAGCCTAAAGGTCCTTGCACACTGAGTCCGAAATTTTCATATGCGTTTTCCTGTTTTTTTTTTTTTTTTTTTTTTTTTTCGTATTCGTCATCCTGTCATATCAAAATGCTTGCTACGGATGCGAAAACGCAGAAAATCGAGCCTGGTCCGATTTTTTTTTTTATGACGGATGAAAGTCTCGGAGGCAGTGTGTAAACGTGATTGGCACAATGTGAGGTCGTATTTATTTTTCAACGTGTGAAAATTTCGGACCAAAAATTCGGACTGGCCTTAAGTCTAGAAAGCCCGCAAAGAGGGATCCCTTTTATAATAAGCTGCCACTCACTTCAGTTCATTGCGATCTCACAAAGTTCTATTATAATCTATATTAATCCCTCTACACTGCACATTTGCTCTTATTTACACCGTGTATATTCTTTGTTTGTTATAATGAGAAGATTCGTGAGCGTGCATTCGCCAATATGCTATTATTTTGCAGTTTGTACATTCCAGAAAATCACTTGCTCACAAATATTTGAATGCTAAACGTGTCCCACCCACAATGTTTGTTTAGACGATGTCCCTTGTCAAAAAATCCTATTGGAATTTCAGTTTATCCTTTAGGATCTTATTGGATTTTTAGAATCCTATAGGACATTCCGATTGATTTTAATGGAATTTGACTTTGTCCTATAGGATCTTATTGGATTCTTAGAATCCTATAGGACATTACGATTGATTTTAATGGAATTTGACTTTGTCCTATAGGATCTTATTGGATTCTTAGAATCCTATAGGACATTACGATTGATTTTAATGGAATTTCACTTTGTCCTTTAGGATCTTATTGGATTCTTAGAATCCTATTGTACATTCTGATTGATTTTTAATGGAATTTCACTTTGTCCTATAGGATTTTATTTGATCCTTAGAATCCTATTGGACATTCTGATTTATTTTAATGGGATTTTACTATGTCCTGTAGGATTTTATTTGATGCTTAGAATCTTATTGGACATTGTGTTTTATTTAATGGGATTTTAATTTTTCCTGTAGGATCTTTTATTGATTTGTATCATATTGGACATTGTGATTTGTAAATGGAAATTCACTTTGTCCTGTAAAATCTTATTTGATTCTATTAATTAATTACTTTTTAAGAGTAACACTGCATGTGTGTACTTGTAACCCTCAGTCAAAATGCAGCATACAGTGGTGTGAAAAAGTGTTTGCCCCCTTCCTGATTTTTTTTGCATGTTTGTCACACTTTAATGTTTCAGATCATCAAACAAGATTAAATATTAATCAAAGATAACATAAGTAAACACAACATGCAGTTTTTAAATTAAGTTTTTTATTATGAAGGGAAAACAAAATCCAAACCCACATGGCCCTGTGTGAAAAAGTGCTTGCCCCCTAAACCTAATAACTGGTTGGGCCACCCTTAGCAGCAACAACTGCAATCAAGCGTTTGCGATAACTCGCAATGAGTCTGTTACAGCGCTGTGGAGGAATTTTGGCCAACTCATCTTTGCAGAATTGTTTTAATTCAGCCACATTGGAAGGTTTGAGCATGAATGGACATGCCACAGCATTTCATTTGGATTTAAGTCCAGACTTTGATTTGGCCACTCCAAAACCTTAATTTTGTTTTTCTTGAGACATTCAGAGGTGGACTTGCTGCTGTGTTTGGAATCATTTTCCTGCTGCATAACCCAAGTGCACTTGAGCTTGAGGTCACAAAGTGATGGCCGGACATTCTCCTTCAGGATTTTCTGATAGAGTGCAGAATTCATGGTTCCATCAGTTATGGCAAGTCATCCAGGTGCTGAAGCTGCAAAGCAGCCTCAGACCATCACACTACCACCACCATATTTTACTGTTGGTATGATGTTCTTTTTATGAAATGCTGTGTTGATTTTACGCCAGATGTAATGGGACACACACCTTCCAAAAAGTTCAACTTTTGTCACATCAGCACAGAATATTTGCCCAAAAGTCTTGGGGATAATCAAGATATTTTTTGGCAAATGTGAGACGAGCCTTTGTGTTCTTTTAGGTCAGCAATGGCTTTTGCCTTGGAACTCTCCCATGGATGCTGTTTTTGCCCAGTCTCTTTCTTATTGTTGAATTATGAACACTGACCTTAATTGAGGCAAGTGAGGCCTGCAGTTCTTTAGATGTTGTTCTGGGTTCTTTTATGACCTCCTGGATGAGTCGTCTTTGTGCTCTTGGAGTAATTTTGGTAGGCCGGCCACTCCTGGGAAGGTTCACCACTGTTCCAAGTTTTCTCCATTTGTGGATAATGGCTCTGACCATGGTTTGCTGGAGTCCCAAAGCCTTATAAATGGCTTTATAACCCTTTCCAGACTGATACATGTAAACTATTTTGTTTCTCATCTGTTTACAAATTTCTTAACCCTCTGGGGTCGACAAACGCGGATACGCGTTTTGTGGCAGATTTTCCTGATAAGGCCGAAATGAGCTTGAATTACTCTGCCATTTTTGATCGTACAGATAAGAGCAATACACCACTCGAATCTGTAAGGGGTCTACTTTTATTTGTATACACTCATTATAACAACTAAACTTTGTGCTTTTGAAGAATTAAGAAAACAAACAGGGTGCGCTCTCTGTCTTCTCCCTCTCCGCGAGCTGCTTTTAGAAACGCGTCACTAAAATGAACTGTAACTCAGCAAATACTCAACACAGAGGCATGGGAGTTATATCTATAGAAAGCTTGAAGTGCTTACTTTTAAATGAAGTAAGTCATATCGAAAACAAATATTCTGTGATAAAGTAATGTAATAACTTTAGGAACTTAGCTATGATTTAATCTTTATTTTGAAATTTTGGCTTTACGAAATTGCATCGTAAAGACAGATATTGATTTGATTAATTTCTATTAATCAAAACGTATAGTTTATACCTTTTAACGGCTCGTCCAGCGAGACATTAAAGTCAGTATATGTTAACAATTTTGTTTATCTTGCTTTGTGGCCAACAATAAACAAACAAAATAGTAATTTATCAAATTTGAGCAAGGTAGCAAGGGTCGACAGCGCAAGGCAGTAACTGAATCAAATATAAAACAGACAATGCTCTATACAATGAGATATTGAACTACTTTTAAGATTACATGAGACTAAATCATCTAAACACACACATACGACCACACACACCCACACACACACACACAAATGACGGAGTTATGCAGAATTATGAGTTATGAAGGAAGTCTCAACTTCGGTGGTTATCAGAAAGTCAACAAAGCAGAGCTTAGTTCTATCTTTCCATTAACAACAACTTTGCGCCATTTTCAGCCAATAGATAAGAGATTTGTTTTACTTGTTAGAAGGTTTGCTGCCCAGTCTCGTTCTCGTCTCTTTGAGGGAATCCCCGGGTTCAGCTGATTGGCTGGCGAAGCGTTGTTTGTCTGACGTCTCTTTGGGAAACCCCTGGGCGTGATTGGTGGGTTTCCTGGCTGGATGAGACGCGCTCAAAGTTCTACTTTTCCTTTCTCGGTTGCAGAAGTTTTCTTGAAGAGCTTGAAGTTTTGGAATGAGGTGATGGTTTGATGCGGCGTATGAGCGCACAAGTTGAAGCAGTTTTCAAACCATGGCAAAGAGCATTTAGTTTAGTTGAACATTAGAATTTAAGCAGGCCACTTTAGGCCCGCCCCGGAGCTGGGGTACCAATCCGCTTTTTGCAAGGTGGAGCTCAGCTTCCTAGGCTCCATTTCTCTGCATAAATTAACTAGCTGCCCATGTAATCACGTGACAGAAAATCCTTGCAGGGTTTTGTTAATAATCTTGATAAACGTTATAACGTTACGGGATTTACCTAATTTCTACATTTCATCCACACAGAGTTGTTGCAAATAAAATATACTTTCGTTTAACACCAAACATGACACACACACATATTCATACCCTTATAATGGATAGATTAATATAGCGTATGTTTTACTAACATATCAAGCATATCTAAGGCATAACACACATAATTTGGGAATATATTTTCATTTCTTAAAAGTCCTGAATATTGTCTTTTGGAGTTTTGGCGCACTTTTGCTTGTTTCCTTTGTCTGTCTGAAAAAGGCACATTTTCAGGAATGCATCCGAGGAGGGGCCGCAAGTACTCCTGAGGTCAGAAGGTGTCCGGGAGAGGAGTTCTGGCATATGTTTAAGTCAGGCCTACGACTGTAAATCCATCGCGCGTTTGTTGATAAGTTTGTCAATTTATACATAGGTTGCTCAAAGTTCATTTACCATCTGGATCTGGTATCTTTCCCGCCAGAAGTTTCCTTTGTTCTGCGTTGGTGAAGTTAATTCTCTAGCTCGTTCTGATCTCAAAGGGGGGATAGAGTTTAGCAAGACAGGATCTTAGTCCAGACATTTAGGCAAGTCTAAGGTACTTAGTTAATTTTATGACTTCCAGAGGTGAAACCAGAGATTGACTCATTCCTCTGGAATGAGTCTGCTCACGGTATGTGTGTGTCCGTTCAAGGATCTCCTACAGTAATCTGTATGAAACCAACACGATGTACAGTCTTTCCCATCTAACTCATTATCTTTAATGCAATCCCGCCCCCTCGCGGCTCGCGCCGTTCATATGTAAATATCCACGTGAGACACGTGCGCATGGAAACGCCCAACATAAACAAAGCGTGAGGAGATCGTTCATCGCGGCTACTGTTCATTTCTGCAAGAAGACGCGCTGAGTAAAGGCTGGATTTCCCTCAAAAGAAGAACAATATTTCATCCAGAAGAGAAGATCAATCTGATGAGTAAGTAATGTTTCTTTTTTGCATTAGTTAACGTGTTATTGTGACATAAACTTGGAACACATTACTAGTTGGGTTTTTCCCAAACTACAACATGATGAATGCTAGGCATCTAAGAATGTTTAGACCATGTTTATTATTAATAATCTGTTCACAAATATATTTTAATAGCGTGCTAAACGATAACAATTACTTCTCAAATATAAAATATCCTTTTTTATAGTACAAAGTACATCCTTTTATAGTACAAAGCATGCGTGAGTCTATGGCTGCAGAATCATATCTTAGGCAACTATAAAATCATACATGATGTTCAGGATGGCTATATGACTACAAAATCATAGTTGGGTTTTTCCCAAACTATAATTCCTGACTACAGTGTTTGAGATTGAGTAAAACATTTTGAATATGATAGGCAGTTCATTGTATTTAAATTTCTTACAGCGCGATGATATGTTCATGCTCTATATAAAACAAAAGTAATATGAATGTACACTGTAACATGATGAATGCTACGAATCTAAGTATGTTTAGAACATGTTTATTATTAATAGCCTACTCTGTTTAAAAATAGATTTTAATAACGTGCTAAACAATAATAATTAGTTTCTCAGATATAAAATGTTTTTTTTGTTTTTACGATAGTACAAAGCATGCGTGAGTCTATGGCTACATATATACAGATGCTCGTGATATTAACATGCTCACAAATGTTTTTTTTTTTTTTTGGTTGTTTGTATTTTATTGAATCAGATACCTGCACCACAGATGAATCCGGCTGACTTTCAGTCTCTTCAAACTGTTTTTCTCTGAGAGCACTGTACCAACATCAGATTTTCAACTACATTGATATTCTATGGTAAAACAAGCTCCTTGACTACTGATTATGTTTTTTTCTTCTTGAATCCATGGAAAGAAGCAGAAACACTTAAATAAAACAAGTAAATATCAGGTATGATTTACTTGTTTCACTTGTTGAACAGAATCTGTTGCAGAAATGACTCAAAGTCTGTTCACATCTCTGTGGTTAGATCAGTGTGCACAATAATGTGTCTTTGACCTTCATTATGTATGTTTTGATTATACTGTGTTGTAAATAAAATACAAATAATTAAAAAAAAAAAAAAATTCAATCTCATCACATTCTGTCTTACCTGCCTCAAAGTCACAGTCACACTGATGGGCCATTAGGGGGCCATTAGGGGAGGAGGGCCCTTTGTCTCTCAGGGGAGAATCACTTAATATTCAAGGCCATTGCGACGCCCTCGCATATAGGCTTTCGATCACAAAACATGTCTTTAAAAATTTAAATCAATATATTGTTTTCTGTCAGTGAGTAAAAAAGCTGATTTTCATATAATTTTGAAGCAAAAACTCTAGGCTACAAGATCCAGTTCTCAAAAGTCTTGTAAACAGATGTTCTGTATGTGTTTTATGGCCTTATTTCAGTGACTTCAAAATTTTAGTTTTTCACTAACCACGCATAAACGTTGCTTTCTCAAAAACACAATAATGTACATAAACACTGCTAACGTATTATTATAGCCCAGTTTGTGCTGTTTACTGTGTTATTAGACTTTAGCCATTTATATTTTTATAAGTAACTGAAAAAAGCACAAATGTCAGGGCATGGCGAAACTTCTCCAGGCCCCCAAAACACCCTCAGACCCCACAGGGTTAAGATCGCGGAATGATGTGTTGCTCTTTAAACATGCTTCACTTTGTCAGACAGATTCTATTTAAGTGATTTCTTGATTCAACAGGTCTGGCTTTTTTTTTTTTTTTATTTTAATTCTCATCGGCATTTGATATCCCATGACAAATTGTCTTTGACTTTGTTCTTATACATTATTGTTCTTGGTATACGTGGATGTTTGGTCCTAAGTTCTTCAAATTGTGAATGGATTTTGTATAGAAACTAAGCAAAGAGCGCTCCCCTTAGAGCACAGTACAACTGACCGGAAATGACTGAGCTGGCTTATCTAAAACCAGGAAGTACTCGTGCATATGGTCAATTGACAGAGCATTAGTGATTGCTTTGAAATATATTGGATACAATATTTTTCATACTTTTTCCGGGTTTTCCCTTGACTGAATTGGATCTGTTTTTTGTTATTTTTTCTCTTTTGAACTGAACTTTATTACATTCATTGCATGAAATGAACAGTATTATACATCTCAAAGGGAATTTAAACTGAGTTACGATATCAAATTCTACTTACTGTTTGATGTTTTATTATTCTGTGTTGTGATGTGATTGTATTTGCTATTATTATTATTGTTACAGTAAAGTGTTATTTTTATATTCAACTTCTGGTCTCCTGGTATAAGCTTTATATCTTCCTCCCCAATTATATCTTCCTCCCCAATTCTTTTCGAGTCTAGAACTGGTACAGTGGATATTTGCATTGGAGGACGCAAGTGCTACATACTGTATGTGTGTCATCAATCCATTTTCAGTGCCTTAGAAATGTTTTGCACTAATGATGTGTGTTGCACAAATCACCTGCCATGTTGTTTACAATGTTACTGCAGGTTGTGCAACATACAGTGAACCATGTCTATATCAGAATTTAAGCAAACTGCAAGTACTATTTGTTAGTAAAACAAATACAGTGGAAAAGTGCACCTTTAGAATAAAAAAAAAAATCCTATAGGATTAAAATCTCATTCAAATCCTATAGGATTGATACTACAGGATATTTGTCTTGTCCTATAAGACTATTCCTATCAGAATCCTATTGGAACGGTTCCTACAGGATATTTATGTTTTGTCCTATAAGACTATTCCTATTGGAATCCTATAGGAACGGTTCCAAAATACGATAGAAATTCCAATTGGAATCCTGTACAAATTTCCTATTGGAATCCTTTAGGATTTTTTGACAAGAGGTAATAGTAAAATGCATGCGTTTGTGAAGTTAAATTTGAAAATAGCCTAGTGAAGCAAACATAAATCAGATAAATTCTTTAAAAAGTAAAAGTCTTAGCAATAAATCCGGACCTTCTACAAATGAAACCCGAAAAGACCACCTGAGGGTGCTGGATTTATAGATCGGAAACTTCTGAACCAAGCGTGTTTGAAACATCATATTAGCATAGGTACAGTGTTTGATCCGCTAAACAGATGCATCCTTTGTGGAAAGAAACACATAAACATTGTGCTAGATCCTGGTCGCCACAACAAACTGCTTAATTTGCAGCTGTGCACATTTCTGCGGTCCTCGATGTGTGTGAACTGACAGAGACGTTTGATTATGAAATCATGAGGTAATGCTTTTTAATAAACTTCCTTAGTTAAAGTTAGTTAATGCATTAACTAACATTAGCAATACATTTGTTACCGTGTTTATTTATCTTTGTTAACCAGCTCAGGCAAATTTTAACAGATACAACTTTTAATTTTAATAATGTCCTATTAGTGAATTTTGAAATGAACATTAACATAACTACTAATGTTAATGCATGCTTTTCCACCTATGAGTGTGTCGTGTCATATCATGTACTTCATGGAATGAGATTTTACTCCGTGTTAAACTTCAAGAATCACTTCTTCTCTGCTATGAAACAGAGGTGCACATTACACTTTTTGCACATCACTTTGGGTGTCCCTTTGCACCCAGGAACCTTGCATCTTCCCTTTTTGTCACACATAATGGGAAATCCTGTTTAGGGATGGGAGCTCTGGACCCCTTCTTCCTTACCCCTTACGAAAAGAAAAATTTCTGAACATGCAAAATAAGTAAAAAAATCATAAAACCTGACAAAAGTCTTCTCTACACCTTCACACACACACACAAACACACACAAACATACACATATTTTTTATGTACAGTTCATGTCATTTTAGATAAGATTACTAAAGCAAATAATCTTGCCTTCTTCTCACACCATGTGCTCCTGTGACCATCAGAACAGGACGTCCCACCTTTAATGGTGCTTGATAGTGACTCCCACACCTTATTGGACTGTTCTTTGATACTTTTCGAACATTTTAATTGGTTGCAAACATTTAAAAAAAAAATGCACTTAACATGGGGCATAAGAAAAACTTTCTGTTGCCTGAGGGCAACTCTATGCAGTAGAGGGATATGTGTCATTTAGGTACTAGTATGTACCTTTAAAGTACTACAAACATGCACCCTTTAGAGGTAAATACACTGGAGCAGTACCCTTTCAAAAGCTACACGTTTGTACTTAAAGGTGTAGCTTTTGAAAGGGTACTGCTCCAGTGACAGCCTTTGTACCTGTTTTACCGAGCGTATACAGAAAGAAATGCAGATCTGATTATAAATAAGCAGATCATCATAAACAACAGAGAGGAAAAAGTGAGTAAAAGAAAAGTTTTAAGTGTTTAATTTTCATAAAACTCAAATTTGTCTTTGTTTTTGCTTTGGTTTACAAGTCTAAAGTGGCAAAGGTTCAAATCCATAATCTCCTTCATTGTGATCTTTAGCCTTTAGACACTTGAGATGAAAAATATTTGTTAAATTCTCAAATAATTGCACAGTACTGGGAATGTGCAGAACTACATATTTTCATAACTAGTTGGAGGGTTTCATGAGAGATTAGAACAGAATTATGCAGGAAGCCCTGCATAAAATCAGACACACTCAGCATACCCAGTTAAAAAAGTCACCACTCGCCACTGAGTCATAGTGCTGGGTGTCAATCTCCACAATATGATTGAGGAGTTTTACATCAAGAACAAAAACCTCACAGACGAGATAGAGGAGTTATAAAACAGGAAATACAAAAATATTACAGAATTATCAGATACGAATAAACACCTAATTGTGGAAACAGACAAGCAAAATGGGTAATAAAGAACTACACTAAAACTACACAAATATTAAAAGGACACAGTCAATATGTTTTGGGTATAATCTGTTATAAATATATTATGTCAATCAGTGTTGATGGTGTCACGGTTATGACCTGTTTTCAGTTAGTTTTCTATGTCCCCGTCATCCTACCTAGTTTGTTTCCATGGTAATTAGTTAATTAGCTCCACACCTGTTTCTGTTTCTCCCTGATTGCGTTTTGTATTTAAAGCCTGTGTTCTCCCCTCTGCCTTTGTCTGCTATTACGTTTACTCCTACGTTTGGATTTGTGTTTGGTTGTGCCTTTTGCCCCTGAGGATTATTAAAAGGAACTCTTTGTTTGTACTCCTTCGTCGTGCGCTTTATTATACACCAGACACACGTAACAGAATAGCAGACCCTCAAGTGAGTAATTTAGCGGCGTTTTTCTTTGTTTATTTTTTTTATTTTTTTCGCTCCTCTCCCGGAATGGACTTGCCAGCCGTCCAACTCCTGTGCCTGGAGCAACAGGACCGTTCGCTGGAAGACCACACCAGGGACTTTCTCGATCTGGCGTGCCTTACACACTTCCCGGATCGCTCGCTCTGCGTCTTCTACATCACCAGCCTGAGCGAGCGGTGTAAGGCACGCCTGCCAGCGAACGGTCCAAAGGAGGATTTCGCCGCGTTCGTGGAGTGGGTGTTGTAGAGTAATGGACTGTGTTTCTCCGTCTGCCCCGCCGAGGAAGACATCTCCAGCCCCACTCCCGAACCAGAGACCAGTCAGCCGTCATCCTGCTGCACGGAGCTAATGCCTGAGCCCACTGCAGACGGAGAGCCTGAGCCTGCCGCGACTCGTGAGCCAGCGCGCAAACCCGCGACTGAGCCGATCATCGCCACGGAGCCTGAGCCACAATCATCGTCTGACCAAGTGCGTGAGCCGGCAACATCGCCCGTCCCTGAGGGAGTTTTGGTGGTGTTCGAGGGCTTGGAGTATTAGTAGAAGTATTACCCTGTGCTCCTGAATCTCCTGTGTCTCCGCTGGTTCCGCCCAGCTCATGTCCTCCTGTGTTCCCTCCCAGCCTCCCTCTCCCGCCTCCTCTCAAACCAGCCAGTTCCTCAGCTCCATCTCCGCTGGTGCCTGTCAGTCCCTCAGCTCACCCTCAGTCAGCGCCAGATGGGCGCGCTGATCCGTCGCTTCGGGACTTCCAGCCTCCAGCTCCGCCCAGGCGTGAGGATCCCCTGTCTCCACCTCCCGCCTCCGAGCCCTGGACTCCACCTCGGTCCTTCGACCCATCAGCTCCGCCTGGGCTCCTAGCTCCCTTGTCTCCACCGTGGCCCGTCATCCCACTGGCTCCACCGGGCTCCCTCGTCCCTCCGGCTCCGCCTTGGTCAGTCGTCGACCATCCGCCGCCTCGGGACTCCACTCCTCTGGCTTCGCCTCGTCACTCTGTCCCTCCGGCTCTGTCAGGCTCCTCCTTCCCTTCAGCTTCACCTTCGTCCTCCGTCACTCCAGCTCCGCCGCGGCATTCCGGATCCCCGCCTCCGCCTCAGTCGCCTGAGCCGCTGGCTCCGCCTAGGCCCTCCGGATCCTCGATGTCACCCTGGCTCTCCGTCTGCTCGGCTCCATCCTGGGCTCCTCATCCACCGACTCAGTCTCCGGCAGTAGGCCCCCTGGTGTCGACGGTCCTTTCTCCACCATGGCTCCTCCCACCGTCGACTCCACCGTGGGCCACCATCCTGGCTGGCCTCTGGATTTCCACCTGGCTCCTCCTGCTCCGGGCTGCTCCCTGGCTTCTCCCTCCATCTACTCCCCCGTGGACTTATTTTTTGGACTCTTTTTGCCCCTTTCCCATTGCCTGCCCTTCACCTGCTCCACGCCCACCTCCTGAACCCCCACCCTCCCTCTGTTGGACTATGTTTTTCGGTGCGAGGACGCACCGTTCCGGGAGGGGGCGAACTGTCACAGTTATGATCTGTTTTCAGTTAGTTTTCTATGTCCCCGTCATCCTACCTAGTTTGTTTCCATGGTAATTAGTTAATTAGCTCCACACCTGTTTCTGTTTCTCCCTGATTGCGTTTTGTATTTAAAGCCTGTGTTCTCCCCTCTGCCTTTGTCTGCTATTACGTTTACTCCTACATTTGGATTTGTGTTTGGTTGTGCCTTTTGCCCCTGAGGATTATTAAAAGGAACTCTTTGTTTGTACTCCTTCGTCGTGCGCTTTATTATACACCAGACACGCGTAACAGATGGGAATACAGTTATTTTTTGTACTGCTTGTGTTTACAGATGGATGGAAGTGCTATCAATCCTGTTTCTACTATGTTTCCTCCCAGAAGAAGAGCTGGACTGAGAGCAGAAGAGACTGTACAGAGAGAGGAGCAGATCTGACCATCATAAACAACAAACAAGAACAAGTGAGTGAAAAATTGTGTTTGTGAAGTACTAAACTATATTTTTTTTTTCCTTTGCGGCCTTTCTGAGACATCTTCATGCATAAAATCGATTCACAAATACTAAAACATTTAGGGGGGTGAGGTTGTAATTATTATATTCACAACTGTTTTTGTTTATTCAAACATAATTGTATTGTTTTATTAGGACTTTGTGAAAATGAAGAACGAAGAAGTTTCTGATGGTCTGACTGAGGTGGAGAGCACATGGAAATGGGTTGATGGCAGCACACTGACCCCTGGGGGAGAAATCACTGAATTAAAATATTTAATTCAATTTAAAATATTCCAGACTATTATTCTACTTCTAAAACTAAATTGAATCAAATGAAAGACCTTCAAAAGCTTTTAAGTTACATCCACCAAACTCAGCCTAGAAATGCTCCACAACAACACTGAGCAACTGGCCATTAAAACAGTCAAACTTTTCAAATGTTTTTAAACAAAATCAAAGTTAGTCCTGTCTTTATCTCACACTCAGACATCTAATGCTAGTCTGTTGTTGCAGGTTCTGGGCGTCTGGAGAACCTAGTGATAGCTCTGGTAACGAGGATTGTGCTGTAAATCTGTCATCAGGGTTTGCTGATTATTCATGTGATAAAACTATTAAATGGATCTATGTGAGAAGAACAATTTGAATAACTAATTACACTGAACGGTTAATAAAGGGTTTTACAACATGTTTGGTCTCATTTCACTTATTCTTCTTAAACACAGTTCTACAAGTTCTCATGTAATAAACCATCTTTATCACTGAAACTCTGAGTAAGCTCTATGATTCTGTTATATTTTATTACTGATACAACATCTAGCAAAGTCACACTTAAAGCTAAAAAATGTTTCAATATTAACACTAACTCAACGGATAAGTTTGGGGTGTGGCTATTTAGTTTTTCCTTCAATTCTGCCTGGTAACGATTGTGACGCAGAAACTACACACTTCACATTTAAAGGGATAATTCATGCAAAAATCAAAATTCTGTCATTAATTACTCACCCTCATGTCGTTCCAAACCTGTAAGACATTTGTTTATCTTCGTAACACAAATTAAGATATTTTTGTTGAAATCTGAGAGCTTTCTGACCCTGCATAGATAGCAATGCAATTGACACGTTCACGGCCCAGAAATGTAGTAAGGACATCATTAAAATAGTCCATGTGGCATCAGTAACTTAACCTTAATTTTGAACATGGTAGTTGCGTTGCTGTTGTAGGGTCAGAAAGCTCTCAGATTTCATCAAAAAATATCCTAACTGGTGTTCTGAAGATGAACGTAGGTTTTATGTGTTTGGAACAACACGAGGGTGAGTAATTAATGACAACTATTCCCTTTAAAAAAAAAAAAATAATGCATTTCAACCAAAGGCTAAACAACATGACTAGTTTTTCTAGCAGTCTACGAAAATTGTGTGTGTGCGCGCACGTGTGTGTGGGGAGCGGTCTTTATCTTTATCATTTATCTGCAAAAATGTTTTTATATAAGCAAACAGGATATGACTGCTCAGTGTGGTCACAGTGGTGTAGTTAACATTCAGCATCTTAAAGTATTAGTACACAAAGGTGCAGTCCACATAATGATGACTTACACGATTTGACTCTAAAAGACCAAAAATGTGCAAGAGGAACAGCACAGGTACTGAGACACATTTGATTATAACAATAACTACCACACATTTTAGTCATGTGATTAACATTTATCTTCATATTCGTCATTTTCAGGAAGTGATTCTGTGAGGACCAGAAGGTACATTAAAGCTACAGTGTAGTTGGTGCTAGTGTAGTGTTACAAAAAAAAAAAAAAAAGATTTTTTCTAAATATATTATTAGAAAAAAAAAAATGAAATTACATGTCATTAATGTGTGATCTATGTTGTGTATTAACTAAGTATGATCTTTGTGGATAACGATTAATATTTCCTGCCGAGATTGGTATGGACGATCGAATACTTCTTTGAGTCTTTGGACTCGTTCACCTGCTGGGGGAGGGGGCGCGCTGCTCAAACAATACACAGGCTGCATCCGAAACCGCCTACTTCTCTACTATATAGTTGAAACAAATGTTGATTTGATTTAGTTAATAGAAGTTAATTGATAAATAAAATCTATTTACGGCATTATTTCTGAAAGCATCCTCATTTTACAGCATTTTTACACAATTGCCTAAAACTTTTAACAGTACTGTAGCGTTGCAGAAAGGTTTTTTCTTCAAGTGTCTTGGAGACGTTGCCACAGTTCGTCTGGATTTAGTCTGTCTCAGTTTGTTCTGTTTCTTCATGTCATTCCAGACAGACTGGATGATGATGAGATCAGATCTCTGTGTGGAGCACTGGCTGTTGTCAGACTCCTTGTGCATGCAAAAATCTCACTGGATTATTACAATTAATAGGAAAAATAATGTTTGTAAATGTAAACTGATATTTCCAACTGACATGCTACAGCAAAAGATAGAAATAACCAACTTAAAACCATTTTTTTGTTGGTGAAAATACTAGTGGCCTAAGATACAGTACTGTATATCAAAAATTAGCATGTAATTGTAAATGTGAAATTAAATTTTGCAAGAAATGGAATGCTGACAACATGAAATCTAATTTTTTTACTCTGTGTAAATGTTTTACAGGTAGTTGTTCTCATAGAGAGCAGGCACACAAATGTTTGGAGCAGACAGCAGCCAGATTGTCCCACACGGGTTCTCCTGCTCTTGTTCAAGATTGTGTAGTACAGGGGGGCTCATCCTCTCTGTGCACTCAGGCAACGATAACCTCGATGCCCCTTTCTCATCCATGATCAGATTCAGTCTGACTGCAGCAGTGAGGGAGGTGATGGACAGCAGGGACAGGTGAAGGTGAACTCGGTGGTCAGCAGTTTCATCAGAATAAAGCTGCAGAACTGGCTCAGCTGTTTTGAGATGGCAGTAGGATGTGGGTTCACCGTTTGTAAATACATGATTGTTAGAACAATATGTTTGAATAAAGCTTTGTTTCATGTCTTGCTGGCTTGTGATTATTTATTGTCATGGTTACTTTTATTTACATTTTACTCATTCATGTTTCCTGTTGTTAGTAAATAACAACAGGAATAAAATAATAAAATATAAATAAAATATAATTGTTTCATTAACATATGCATTAATTCATTACTTGACTGAAAATTGAGATGTATTCACCTTGGCTGCATTTGTCTAGTGTGTAGTCATGCATAGCTATGGCATATGAAAAAGCAAATTACATTTTGCTTGTTTTACTAAAAAAAATATAATTATTGGTCAGCATTTATCATTATTATTGTTCATAAGTGTTGGGCTACCAGTGCTTTCTGAGGTAATCTTAATTTCTAAGTAGTAATACTTATATTTTCTGAGTGTAAAAACAACAGTCTTCTCCAAAGATGAGATCTTCGAGCAGCTGATCGACGTCTCCTTTGTGCAGATATTACAAACATGGAGGAAAACGTACTAGGTAGGGTTGTGGATTTATTGATGCTATGAGGTGTTTGTGCACCTGCTGCTCTTATTTTCTTTTTATTATTATTACTGCAGAACATACAAGCTCAGGGAAAGATGGTAGTATCTTTAACAAAGAACAATCATATTGAAAAACATAACTAATGGGTTTGCGTACATCATAGATTATATACACGGAAAAAAAGATTAAATATCTGAATAATCATAAAATTCATATAATCATAATGCACTAAAACTGCATTTGTTTTTGTTATTTATAAGCCTCAGGGATGAAACGAGAGAGACATTCAACAAGAAAAAGAGGAAAACAAAGATTTAAGCCAGTTTTGCGTGTGGCTGAACAATTTTGCACATAAAATTAAGAAATTAATAACACATTCAAGAAATAACAATTTTAGTTTTTCGTAATAAAAAATATCTTTAAGGATTAAACTATGGGTTATATTAGTAGAGTTAAAAATATAAAAACTTAAATCAACCCAAAATGTATTGGTTATACTACAATCATAAGAGCAGCCGGTCCTTCAACAAGACCAAAAATGAGCAAATTTCATCAACATCAAAATATTTACAGATAGATGAATTAAACCTGTCGCTCATATCTTTTAAGTTGTTTTTGCGCTTGTTATAACGTCATAGATCACATGATAACGTAAACATGGCGGATCGCATTCATACTCAACGAGATTTGGCTGTAGAGTACGTACTCTTTTAGCGCTCGTTAAGTAAGTATTTACAGGTGCATCTCAAATTAGAATGTCGTGGAAAAGTTCATTTATTTCAGTAATTCAACTCAAATTGTGAAACTCGTGTATTAAATAAATTCAATGCAAACAGACTGAAGTAGTTTAAGTCTTTGGTTCTTTTAATTGTGATGATTTTGGCTCACATTTAACAAAAACCCACCAATTCACTTTCTCAACAAATTAGAATACTTCATAAGACCAATAAAAAAAATAAAAATAAATAAATAAAAAAAAATCATTTTTAGTGAATTGTTGGCCTTCTGGAAAGTATGTTCATTTACTGTATATGTACTCAATACTTGGTAGGGGCTCCTTTTGCTTTAATTACTGCCTCAATTCAGCGTGGCATGGAGGTGATCAGTTTGTGGCACTGCTGAGGTGGTATGGAAGCCCAGGTTTCTTTGACAGTGGCCTTCAGCTCATCTGCATTTTTTGGTCTCTTGTTTCTCATTTTCCTCTTGACAATACCCCATAGATTCTCTATGGGGTTCAGGTCTGGTGAGTTTGCTGGCCAGTCAAGCACACCAACACCATGGTCATTTAACCAACTTTTGGTGCTTTTGGCAGTGTGGGCAGGTGCCAAATCCTGCTGGAAAATGAAATCAGCATCTTTAAAAAGCTGGTCAGCAGAAGGAAGCATGAAGTGCTCCAAAATTTCTTGGTAAACGGGTGCAGTGACTTTGGTTTTCAAAAAACACAGTTGACCAACACCAGCAGATGACATTGCACCCCAAATCATCATAGACTGTGGAAACTTAACACTGGACTTCAAGCAACTTGGGCTATGAGCTTCTCCACCCTTCCTCCAGACTCTAGGATCTTGGTTTCCAAATGAAATACAAAACTTGCTCTCATCTGAAAAGAGGACTTTGGACCACTGGGCAACAGTCCAGTTCTTCTCCTTAGCCCAGGTAAGACGCCTCTGACGTCTGTGGTTCAGGAGTGGCTTAACAATAGGAATACGACAACTGTAGCCAAATTCCTTGACACGTCTGTGTGTGGTGGCTCTTGATGCCTTGACCCCAGCCTCAGTCCATTCCTTGTGAAGTTCACCCAAATTCTTGAATCGATTTTGCTTTACAATCCTCATAAGGCTGCGGTTCTCTCAGTTGGTTGTGCATCTTTTTCTTCCACACTTTTTCTTTCCACTCAACTTTCTGTTAACATGCTTGGATACAGCACTCTGTGAACAGTCAGCTTCTTTGGTAATGAATGTTTGTGGCTTACCCTCCTTGTGAAGGGTGTCAATGATTACCACTCTGGAGGCCTCCTCCCCATTACCCTGTTCTCCAATCTGTTATGCCCTTATTTGGTCCTTCCTGTTTCCTGTTCTTGTTATTTTGAGTTTATCCTCGTCTCCTTGTTCCTCGTTTTGCCACAGAAGGCAACCGTGACAAGGTGCTATCAATATATTTTATACTACATTTCCTCTGAAGAGAAAAACTGGACTGACACCAATCAAGAATGTTCGAAGTGATGAGCAAATCTGACTATTATAAACAGCAACGAAAAACAAGTAAAATACTGCTTCAAAATGATTAATTTACTCATATTAAATGTATGTTAGTTAATATATTAAAACATTCTTTTAATTATTTTCTAGAATTAGGATTTTTTTGAAAAATTATGGTGAAGTCTGGATTGGTCTAACTAATATGGAGGCAACATGGAAATGGGTTGATGGCAGCACACTGACCTCTAGGTGAGAAATCACTGAATTTAACCTATTATTATGAAATAAATGTTTTTCACAGTCAGTATCATGTTACACAGAAAACCAAACTGAACATCTAATGATGGTTTGTAGTTTCAGCTTTTGGGCATCTGGAGAGCCTAATGGACATACAAAGAAGGACTGTGCTGTGACTTCAAAGCATCATGACAAATCAGAGTGGTATGACTATCCTTATAGTTCTGCTTTTAAATGGATTGTGAAAGAAATCCATCTTAAAATAAAATCTGTAATATGATCGCTAGGAAGCAGGTAAAACTATAAATGTGTACCTTTTTTGTAAGCTAAAGATTGTTTCTTCAAAAAGTCCCATTGTAATAAATCTTTATTAAATCGAGGAAATAGATTAGTTTCTATGTTGTTCGTGCACGTGAGCAGCTTGTAGGATCAGAACGAGTCAGACAAATTTAAGATTCGATCAGAACATCGAAACATGAGGAGCCGAAATTCCAGATCAGGGGCCCCAAGGCTGCAACAGGACGTCATAAATCAGATTCCTAGCTCCAGCCCTCTAAGAAAGCCTTACCAACAAGCCTCTTTCACAGAACAGCTTGCAACATTCAAACAAAATAACACTTATTGACAATTCTAATGCAGGAAAGAGATCGTCAAATTTGGGGCAAGTAATCAGGACTGATGGTCAAAGAAATGGCCGTCGCATGTAAATCTGTGATAGAAATCACAAGCTACAGATATTCTTGGGCGGGTCAATACATAGAAGACAAAGAACCCGACTGAAATTCCTGTTCACAGAGACTCTCTTCTCCATATGCACCTAAAATCATCTTAAAAGACTTATCATTTTTATGCATAACTCCATATCATGTATGTAACCCACACAATTAACTATCATGTTTTAATCACATATTGTGTATGTCTTTTTAATAACTATGGAACGACTTTAAAGGGTCATATTCGTGTTTGGTATGTATGAGTTTGAAAAATCATGCTTTAAATGTTTCTTCCAATCAATTCCTTGTCAAATGTATCATAGTCTTTTTATAGAAATCATGTCCAAAATTATACTTTACAAGAGCGGGAAAATTCGGACCAGGTGACTGATACAGGATTTATGATGGGGAAGAAACAGAGCAACACCCCTATGCTAAGATCATTTCTAATTGGTCAAGACGTCCAGATAGGACGGTCTGAAAACCGAGTTTAAAACTCAGGACACCATCAAACTTTCTTCTCAGATCTCTCCTTCTAAGATCTCTTCTTCTTCTCTTTTGCCACCGCGTTTTGACACTGCTCTTTGAGCGTGCTCTGGCCTACGTGCCAGCTGCCAACACAACGAGAAGAAAAACCACCTAGTCTCATTACATTCTTTTATTCTTTTACTTTAATTTCTTGTCTTTCCGTGAGAGTTTCGTTAAGTTTGCCGCAAAGTCCAGCTCCGACTGCACCCGCCCAAACTTCAACCAGACCAACTCCGCATCAATAGCCAACGCCCAAGACTTCACTACGAAAGACCACTGAACCCAGCCAATCGGCAACCTCGGGAAAACCCCTTTCTGCAACGACAACGACACAAGGGAATCCCTTAAGGCAACACAAGCAAGTAACCTCCAGTCTTTTGCTGAGCCCAAAAGAGACCATGTTACACCTCTCTTTACCTCCTTGCACTGGCTATCAGTCGCAGCTCGCATCAAGTTCAAGACACTGATGCTTGCATATAGAACAACCACAGGCTCAGCACCCGCCTACTTGCATTCACTATTAAGAATCTACATCCCCTTCAGAAGTCTGAGATCTGCTAGTGAGCGACGCCTAGTGGTACCATCACAGAGAGGCTCAAAATCACTCTCCAGAACATTCTCGTTCCCCATTCCTGGCTGGTGGAATGATCTTCCCACCCCTATCCGGAGTGCTGGATCCCTGTCAATCTTCAAGCAACAACTGAAAACTCATCTCTTTCGACACTACTTGACTTCATCCTAAACTTAAAAAAAAAAAAAAAAAAACACACCTCTCTCTTTATTTATTCCTTCCCTTGCTAGCTTGTACTTATTTGAACAATGCCTGAGACTTGGTGTTACAAGCACTTCGTATGTCTGATTGCCTCTTTAAGATGAATCGCTTTTGTATTCCCCAATTGTAAGTCGCTTTGGATAAAAGCATCTGCAAAATGACTAAATGTAAATGTGTATTTAATATAAATTTTAGCCTCATTGAGAAACTCAGTGCGAGGGTTAAATAAGTGATTGATGGTTGTTCAGGTCTATGCAATTGCACATTGTTGTAAACTTGGGATTTCACATTTTCATTCTTTAAACTCATCCTTTCCTCACTTTCTCTCTTTCTGCAACTTGTATGAATGTGTGAATGCGTGTGTTCATGTGTTAGATTAGTTTACGTCTTAGATTTATCAAATAAAGTCTTATTTATATTGAAAAGAGAAGTATCTTGTGTTTTGTGCTTACAAGTTAATGTCTTAATCTGCCGATCTTGTTACTATGCTATTTGATAGTGTTTTCACTATATTTTGGATTGTAATATCCAGTGCAGAGTTGATGTTATACGGCTCATTCAGTCAATTGCTGCCGCCTCAGTGATCAGCCGTAAAACAGTGAGTATGTTCAAATTCCCTATAAAATCATAAATGATTCCCTGAGCTAAATTGACTTTGTTTCCCTTATTTACCTATTAACCCCTTACAAGCTTTTGAAGCTTACTGCGGTTTCAAAACACATAGCAGCTAGTATTGCGCTGTTGTACTTCCGATATCTCAATAGCAGTGATGCTAATTGCATAAGTACCAAACAATGAGCTCCAACACACTTCAGATCAAGAGTCTGCAGCTTCACACTAGAAAGAATGGACTGATGTTAGTGCTAGGCTAACAGCTAGATCTAGCTAAAATTCACTATGACAGAAGCATGACCTGACAACTGTTTGCTAATGCTAATATTGCACTTAGCGTGCTTTACACAGGCCCCAGTCTCCTGTTAACTGAGGGCATCCAGAAAGATGGATGCAAAATCTTACAACCACTGAGAAAGTATCCAAAGACAGATAACTTAAATAATTTCTACTTAATGGATTCGCTTCAAGGGTTGATCAGTTCTTCCTGCAACAAAAAAATCTGGCCAAAAACGTTACTCTGAAACACCATAAGACATTTTGAATAGAGATGCACCGATTGATCGGCCGATTTCTCGCATGACCGGCCCAGATCGGTGACCGGCCGGTCAGTCTCACGTCTTGCCGATTCCGAGCCGATCCTTTTATTGCCAGCGGCGCAGGATATGACGTCACAGCCACGCGCACACTCACAGTCGGGTGTAAATACGTTGTTTCACGTGAGAATGATTCTAATTTTAATTGCATTCAGTGTAAACGGCGACTGATAATGTATTTATGTCGTGCACAGCCTGAGTGAGTGTGTGAGAGAGACAGCACACACAAAGTAACTCAAAGAAATGTATAGATGCCTGCTGCGGTAGGAAAAAAAAAAAAAAAAAGACAAAATATGATTTAGATAAGCAACATTATACGGCCATGATGTTTCCCCAAATTTCAATATCAACATGATTGCAATGTGACACTTATTTTATACAATAGTATTTCAATAAACAAGAAGTTAAAATTAAGTGACTTAGATTTTGGACAAAATATTGACTGTTTTTGCTCAATTTCGCTGACGAAAATAGTTCCAATCAAACACGTTTTTGAACGAATCGAGTGAGTCAATGATTCAGTGGCCCAATCATAAGGACAGTCACTTGCCTCGTTTCTGAATGAATCAGCCGTTTGAATGAATCGGTTGAATGAATGAATAAATGACTCACTCATTAAAACAGATACTTGCCGCCACCTACTGGTGGTTTAGTCATTTAAAAGTATCATTGCATTTTTTCAACATTTATTTGTATGTTTAAAAAAATATGTGAAACATTAATTTTATACAAGTATTTATGCATTTGAAATTTTGCAGTGTAAATGCATTTATGGCACCTCAGCTTCATCAAACTGTCTGTGTAAATGCATCTAATGCCACTTCAGATGCAGCTTCTGTTTCCTCAGCAGTGGAAAGATAGTTTGTTAATACTAATTTCATTTGAATGGTAACAACTCTACAGTTTCTTATTATGCTAACTGAATTAATTGAAACAAAGTAAGAATTTGATGTTGAAGATGACATTTAATAAGGTTAAGGGGAAAAAATAACCATTTATAAACATAGTGGGAAATGACATCTCTTTTGTTACATACAGCAACTCATTTTAAGTTAGCCATTTCTTCCTCTTTCCAGTCACAGAGCACTTTATTTTGAAAGTTGTTTAAGTGAGAGAAAATCTGTAACTTAGTCCAGATTGGGGGAATTGTAGTGTTTAATAATTTCTTTTATTATGTAAATAATTTTTGCATTGGAATTTGCATAAATTCAACTCAACTTTGTTTGTATATGCTGTCAATTATAGTTCTTAGAAAGAAAATCGGAATCAGCAAAAATCGATATCGGCAGGTCACACTTCCTAAAAATCGGAATCGGCCAAGAAAATTGCAATCGGTGTATCTCTAATTTTGACCACAATGGCTTCTTCTAAAAACCTCAAGAGCAGAAACATAGAAGCAGAGTTCAGAATAGGACAATCTCCATGAACAGACATAGAACAACATTCACCAGTTGAAGGGTTTCAAGAGACTGAAAATGCCTGAAAGTTACAGGCGATACAGGAAATAAACAGAAAAAGTTAAGAGTAGATAATTATCGATGCCAGTGCATTAGAATTTACCTGCAATACATGTTCATTGCTTAACTGACTATGGACAGAGGAAAATAGCAAGGAACCTTATATAAAGTTGTGCTCAAAATTATTCATACCCCTTGGACAAATCAATACTTTTTATTTTTTTCATTTATAAAAACTATTTTGGCGAAACTTCCATTGTATTCAATATATATATATATTAGCTGCTATGCACAACCCCACAAATGTGTTAGCTAAACTTCATTTGTATACCAATAGATATGGCCAGAGATTCTCTTTTGAGCCTGTTCAAAATTAATCATACCCTATTCCCAATCTCAGAAAACATCTAATAATGGTGCACTTTCTTCTTTTGTGAAAGTGCACGTGGTTTCACACTCCAGTGACTATAATCAATTTAGGTGTAATCAATTAAGGCCTAATATTGTTAAATGGTAACACCTGCTCTGTAAAGTATAATTATGGGGGCAAAGCTTTCATTATTCTCAGTCACTGTCACCATGGCCAAGAAAGAACTCAGTCATGATCTTCATATGCGTGTTGTCAATGCCCATAGTGGAGGCAAAGGCTACAAGGCAATTTCGAAAGAACTGGATGTCCCTGTATCAACCGTACAGAGTATCATCAAAATGTTCAACACTGTCAAAAACCTGGATGGGCGTGGCAGGAAAGCGCAAAGTATCCTCTAGAGTTGCTAGAAAGATCTGCCGCGATGCAAACAACAACCCCCGTGTCACCACCAAAGCTCTAATAGACACCCTCAAACAAGCAGGGGAGACGGTATCAAGATTCACCATTCAGCGAATTCTGCATCGAGGTGGTCTCCATGGACATCGCCCCAGAAAGGCACCACTCCTTACGCAGAGACACTGTAATGCATGTCTAGCCTTTGCGAGGGGTCACCTAGATAGAGATCCGAACTTTTGGTCAACCATCCTCTGGTCAGATGAGACTAAACTGGAGCTCTTTGAACATATGGATGTTGCGTATGTTTGGTGTAAGAAAGGAGAAGCCTTCAATCCTAAGAATACCATCCCAACGGTCAAGCATGGCAGTGGTCACATCATGCTATGGGGATGCTTCTCTGCCAGTGGTACAGGTAACCTTGTTAAGATAGATGGTATCATGAAAAAGAAGGTCTATGAGAAGATTCTTGATGAAAACCTGGTGGTGTCAGCACACAAGCTCAACCTGCAAGAGAATTGGATCTACCAGCAGGATAATGATCTGAAGCATACGGCGCGAGTGGTCAAACAATGGTTCAGGGACAACAACATAAATGTTCTGGAGTGGCCAAGTCAAAGCCCTGACCTGAACCCAACTGAGACTTTGTGGAGAGAGTTGAAGATCTGGGTCAGGGCTAGGAAGCCTTCCAATCTCCAACAACTGGAGGCTTTTGCGAAGGAAGAGAGGGGAAACATTCTGCAGCAGACCTGTAGAAATCTTGTGGAGACCTACAAGAAGCGTTTGCAGGCCGTCATTAAAAGTGGAAGTGAAAAGTCGTGACCTATTGTCAAGTATGGTGACCCATACTCGAAATTGGTGCTCTGCATTTAACCTATCCAAGTGCACACACACACACACACCGTGAACACACACCCCAGCGCCCGAGGAGCAATTGGGGGTTCGGTGCCTTGCTCAAGGGCACCTCAGTCTGCCTCAGTATCGAAGGCAGAGAGAGTGCTGTTCATTCACAATCCCCACCTTCAATTCCTGCCGGTGCGCGAATCGAACCGGCAACCTTCAGGTTACAAGCCCGACTCCCTAACCATTAGGCCACGACTTCCCCATAAGAACAAAGGCTTTTCTATTGATTACTGAAACATTGTAATATAAAGGGTATGAATAATTCTGAACATGGTGATTTTTGAATATTTGTCAACAAAAACCCATGAAATGTCATATTTCTTGAAATATCACGTTATTTCTTCAGTTGTTTGTCACATATTAAATATACGAAAATATTATAAAACTTATTCATCACAGAAGACAACTCAAAAACACTATAAAATACCAAGGGTATGAATAATTTTGAGTACAACTGTATATACTGTATGACTTTTATAATAAGCTTCTTCAAGAAAGAAAATAAATAATTAAAATAATTGCGTTAAAAGTTAGTGTTAACAGGATATCACGTTCCTGACCACAGTTGCAAAAGCTCAAAACCAGAACACGTCCCTTAGTACAACAACTTTACCAATATTAGTGTACTATCTACACTTAAAACAAAAAAACAAAACAACAACCGGTAACAAGACTTCCAGGGCTTCCAGAGATATTCCGTTAAATTACAGAAAATAACCATTTCACAAAATTACAAGCAAAAACTCTAAAAATACAGAATAGACTTTACGGTCAAAATTCATTAAATTACAGTATATTACTGTTGATAATTTGTTTTCAAACTATGGAAAAATGGAAAAATTGTGTCAAATTACAGAGAAAAACAACCTACTTTCAGGTTAATCACCATAAATTTAAGGTTTTGAGTTATTTTATTAAACTGCTCTGTCCATCTACAGTAATTTACATTTAAAGTACAGTTTTCATGTACAATAGCAAAGAAATAATTTATAAAAATGCTTTTAAATATGTACTTTACTTTTATAAAAGTACCTACCAATAAGCAGTACCTGTATTCCATACTCGGTCTCGATCTTCTCCCAGCCCGGCTCGCACAAGCCTCACCAACAGCTGTCGGTCCCTCGAGGCCGGAGGAACACCCAACACTCCCGGTGGCTGGGCGTGCTATCCAGTTGCCGCTGCTCGTACCGTCCCTCGTTGTCAGAGGACCTGGGAGCACTTCCGGTGGCTCCACAGGGCTATCTGATCTCCTCTTACACTTACCACGTTGAAAAACTGTTTCACTTAAAACAGCATGACGAATAGTATAACATAAATCTACAACCTTTCAAATGTGAAATCGCTGTATCCACACACATGACTCCACCCGTGAACGAATCAAAATAAAAATGGTTAACACATTTCTTGGGTATAACTCGAGTTTTTCGGTTTTACACAGTAGATTTCGATCAGAACCAACCTGTTTTCACACGTGTGAAATACACGTGTGGTACCACTTCTCTCATCGTCTCTCTTCTCCGCTCAATTTTTCAGATCTCAGGATAAACCAATCACGTCAGACTCACCTATATGGGAGGCGGGCATTAACTAATCAACATCCAATGAAACAGAAATCAATTGAAATCAAATGAAACAGGAATCAGTCGAACCTGATAGCGAAAACCACGTTTTCGTTTGAGTACATATCAACCAACCCTTACAAGCTCTTTATACAAGATGCATAATAAAACATTTAACAGTATGAATCTTAACAGAATACTGTTCTGATAACTTATTTTCACTAATACCCTATATGGCTATTATAAATTTGACATTATACATGAACACTTACTTTGCATTAAACGGTTTTATATTTATATAACCCTCCCTGATAAGGGGGCGTTACATTTATAATAATAATAATAATAACAAAAGTTGACTTGTTCCACACCTGAATTGCCATGCTTATCTGCTGTAGATCGCAACGGTCTTTCCACACAGCCTGAAACCAAAAAACATTTTTAAATACTTTGTATTACATTCACACATTACAGCCTATGTTCAACTGAGACAGTGATCTGGAAGCTGAGCAGGAAAGGTTAACAGTGATGTTTTGGTCCGCCATGTGATTTTAGCTAAATTTATAGAAAGTAAATTTATATTATTTACTTTGACTTAGCTACATCATGTTATTACCTAGGGGTGTAACTGTCCAGGATAGATGCAATTTTCATAATCGAGGATCCAATATGTAACGACAGTTTACTCAGCCTCAGGCCTCGAGATGTATGTTTCATTCTTCATCATAACACAAAGATTATATCAATTATTACTTATAAAATTAACATATGCACTTATACATGCATAATATAAGTGTAGGTGAGCAAATGCGCCCAGAATGAGAATGCAATGCTTTTTTATTTCAAGTTAAGTGTTTAAATTCATGTTAAGTTTTTTCCCATAGAAAACCATTACAAAACGCTTAATGCATTAAGACAGTGACAATGGAGGACCAAATTCTGTATACTTCTTAATAAAATATACTATGTACATGCACAGGAGAATATGATAAGGGAAAAAAGTGCCTACCTTGCGATTTACCATATTGCATTCATATTCATAATCAACAAGGTGTAACTTACAGCCTACTGAATTCACAATGTTACACTCGAACGAACTTTGATATGAATAACAAGTTTACTAAAGCTTGTTTTGAGTCTTTTGAGGTCAAATGATCTTTCTTACAAACATGCTGCAGTTTTCAGTGTTTTGCCTTTCAGCTCTTGACGCCAGTTATGTGACTGAACACCGTTTAGAAATGCTAATTTTAGCTTCGAAACTACACTTAACACAAATGTGCAGCCACACTACATAAAATATTTTGTATGAAAGACTTACCTCAGTCGGTTGGCATGATGTCTGCTGTAGTATCGTCAGAATTTGTTGTAGTTGGCGAAACAGGCTCACTGAAGAAAAAGAGCATTATTTTCTCACACATTTCCGAATGGATAGCCTGAAATAAATTCCAATAATTTGCGTACCGTTCCATTGCTGTCGTGTCGTACAGTACAGAAACAGCTCTGCCAACCATCGTGGGCGGAGCTAAATTGGCGGAAAATTTGAATCTGCATCATCATGCACGCACGCACACACACACACACCCAGATAGCACACGTACGTCTGCAAGATGTCTGTTAAAGATCTCTTGATCTGGAAAGCATCTGCTGTCTACAAACGTCTGACAGACGTCTTTCAGATGTCAGTTTTACATGCATTCTAAATCATAAACATCTTAAAGACATCTAACAGACGTCTATTTGACATCTAAAAGGAAACGTCCTATAGACGTATTGCAGATGAGCAAACACCCTAAAAAATACGTCTTGCAGATGTAAATGCAGACGTCAAATAGACGTCTCCGAGATGTACGTGTGCTATCAGGGCGCACACACACACACTACACTCATATGCTGCGTACCAAAAACCCCCCCAAAAAAACCCTACCCTATACCTACCATCATGGAAAACAAATAATTGACCAAATAATGATTAAAATGAGCATTTAATTGCAAGACAAGGTTAACAGAGTAGTAAAAGAAACAATGGATCATTTACAGAACATGTACTAGTACAAATACTATTATTTGGTCTTAAAACCCTCACTTTAACCCTCACATGATTTTCGATCTACAATGGTAGGCTAAAAACACTGACTGAACGATTTGTGGTTTCCCTATTTTTACAGGAATAATCTGTAATTAAATAACATTTTATGTAAAATTACACATTACTCTGTGAAAATACAGACAATTTCCATTAAAAAAAAAAGAAAAACAGAAAATTCATGTAATTCTGAAATACAATAAATGATCTGTAAATTTAATGGTGGAACTTTAGAGAGATGGATAAAATACAGAAAATATCTGTAAAACAACAGGTATTTCATTGTATAATGAAAAAAAGGGAAAATTCTGTAAAAAATAAAAAATAAAAAAATACAATCACCTGTAATATATATATATAATATATATATATATATATATTTATTTTTTTTTTTTTGTAACAGTGTATCTATAGTATCTGTATTGAATGCAGTGTAAGTCGTTTTGGATTACAGTGCATACCAAACGCTTAAATATAAATGAAAATGCAAAGAGAGAAACACTGAGATGATGTGACTCCAGAAAAAAAAAAAGGGTGAAGCTCAAGAGAAGACAAAGAAGAGATGAAGATCTATGCTAATGCGATCCTATAAACCAGTGGTTCTCAAACTGGGGGTCGCGGAACAATTTCAAGGGGTCGTGAGAGGGTTTAAAAAATTAAGTGTAATTTTTTGTGATTATAATAAATATTTTTCAATATTACAAGTAAATGTTAGAAATAAATATTTTCTGATTTTTAAAGATATTACTGATTAGAGTGTTTTAAAAAATAATGTTAAATAATTTTTCGCGACTCGAAGATATGACATCACTTTGCAGCGACTGGCTCGCTAGTTATCCCTACAGCGCGCACCTGCACGTGAAAACCTTAACTGCAGAGATGGATAAATTTGTAATTCGCAAATCTAAAAATGTTGAGGAAATTGTGGACAGTTTGCCTGAGTCATCGGAACTGTGTACTTCGACTAAGCATAAGAGCAAGAGCCCGTCAGACCAAAGTAGGAAACGTCGGAAATATCAGGAAGAATTCATAAAGTATGGATTCACTGTTCAGAAGTGCTTGTCCATGAAAGTATGAAGCCCGGCAAAATGCAAAGGCATTTGGAGACGAAACATCCTTCTTTTATTGAAAAGCCTATAGACTTTTTTCGCCGAAAAGAGGAGGAATTACAGGGTCAAAAACACATGATCGCACAACAAACAAAAATTACTTCTAATGCTCTGGAGGCATCTTATGAGGTGGCGTACTTGATCGGGCAGACCAAAAAGCCACACACAGGAAACCCTGATAAAGCCCGCTGCTGTGTCGGGCCATGCATGGTGAGAAAATAGCAAATGAACTTATGACTGTCCCGTTGTCGAATGACACAGTCGCTCGCCGTGTACATGATATCACAAAAGACATAAAGTCAATTGACTGATAGGATAAATGGAAAAAATTATGCACTGCAAGTCGACGAATCTACTGATGTGTCTAATTCTGCTCAGTTGCTGGCGTTCATCAAATACACATTTGATGGAAAACTGCATGAGGATATGCTCTTCTGCTCAGCACTCGAGGGGACTTGTACAGGCAGTGACATTTTCACCAAACTGGACACCAAAATAAAAGAGATGGGACTTTCATGGGATAATTGTGTTGGTGTATGTACTGATGGTGCTGGTCCAATGGTAGGTAAAAACAAGGGACTCAAGGCAAAGGTTTTAGAAGTGGCTCCTCACATGAAGTTTACACACTGCATCATACACCGTGAGTGTCTTACTAGCAAAACACTTGATTCTGAACTTAACAGTGTTCTGAAATGTGCAATCAAATTTGTAAATCACATAAAATCTCGTCCAGTAAACAGCAGACTACTTTACAACGAGATGGGCTCACAGCACGAAGCATTGCTGTTTCACACCGAAGTCCGGTGGTTATCACGAGGGAAGGCACTCGGACGTCTTTATGAACTGCATGAAGAAGTGCACTCATTATTGAAAGACTCAAAATTGGAATTCGCCCCACTGCCTGACAGATCCAGCTTGGTTGTCAAAACTTGCTTATTTGGCATGTAAATTCGAAAGGCTTAACATGCTTAATCTGTCATTACAAGGGCCAAACACAAATATCCTGACAATGAATGACAAAGTTGATGCATTTATGAAAAAGCTGGAAAGATGGGCTGAGCGAGTTGAACAAGGAAATGTGTTGATGTTTCCTGAGCTTGAGGAGCATCTGGAGGGGAATGGACTGAGTCTCAGCAGCCTGAAAGAACACATCACTGATCATCTCCGCAGCCTTTTGGAACAATTCAAGAAGTATTTCCCAAAAGAGACGCAACCAGAACTGTATGACTGGATACGGTAACCATTTTCTGAATCTAGGACTCATCTCCCCACAAATCTGGAAGATGCTTTGGTGGAGCTGTCCAGTGATCGAACATTAAAAACTTTATTTTCCAATTCCACACTTTCTGAATTTTGGATCGCAGTAGCAGACGAATACACAGAGTTATCCCGTGCGGCAATGGATGTACTGCTTCCATTTGGATCTACATATTTGTGCGAGCAGTCTTTTTCCGCTGTTACATACATAAAAAATAAATACCGATCACGTCTTGATGTTGAAGATGATATGCAAGGCCACCATCAGGCCACGAATGAAGCTTTTGTGCTGCCAAAAACATGTATTTCCCATTGAAAGGTAAGCCAAAATTATTTTGACGTATAGTAAATATTGTTAAAATATTGTGAACAGCTTAAAAGAAGTTATGTTTATTGTTTGTGTATGCTTTGGTAGTGGGGGTCGCGAGTTCTTGTCGATCTTATATTAGGGGTCGCTGGCTTAAAAGTTTGAGAACCACTGCTATAAACAGTCATGATGTCAGGACAGAAACAGAACTCAAACACTAAACAGCTCAACACACATGTACTAATTCTGTTATAACTACTAACACATTTTAGTCACATTAGTGTTTAAGGGCCTCATGATATGATCATGTCAATATGCTGTGATAAAATAAAGACGTCTCCTGTAAGGAAATGTCTCTCAGTGACAGAAGACACTTAGTTTCACTTCCTCTAGTATTTTTAGATGCACCATTTGTAATTTCTTCCACATTCGAATGTTTTTCCCATAAAAAAATGAATAGTACTTTTAAGTAGTCCAACATTTCAATCCAACATTTCCTCATTCAGTTGATAATATATTTTGTAATTAAAAAAAACAACTATATATGTATATAGTTGTGCATTGGAACAGCACTGTTCTTCCGATAGGTCTTTCTAAAGTGAGGCATTGGTGTCATTTGCAGCATTGGCTTCTGAGAACTGCTTGCTCACGCTAACAAAAGCAACTAGTTCTCAACCAGTGTGGTTGTTATATGAAGATTGCAGCTGTAGTGAAGGAGCAACTACGGTGAAGAGTAACTACAGTGCAATTTCATTATGATCTGCAGTACATGAGTACAAAAGATAAAGCTTACCCACCCTCCCACCCCACATGACCACAGTGGTGCCTTATAAATATAAAAGCTCAAAAGCAGAAGTTCAAAGCAGTGCAGCCCACTTGAAGCAACAACTTCTAACAATCTCACATTTACCTCCATCTTATTAATGGAATTCATGGATAAAGATGTAGATAAAGAGGAGATGAACATCTATGCTAATGTACATTCTGTAAACATTCATGATGTCAGGACAGAAACAGAGAACAACAGGAAACACCAAACACCTCAACACACAGGTACTGCGACTCATTTCACTATAACAACAACACACATTTGACACAAATATAACACATTTAAGTTAAACGAGTGTTTAATTATCTTCAGGAAGTGATTGTGTGAAGATCAGAAGCTCCAGATCAGCTGTAGTGTGTTTGGTTCTGCTGTGTGTTCTTCTGCTGACTGCAGTCATAGTGCTGTGTGTCTACATCCATACAAACAACACAAACTACACACAAGAGACACACCAGCTAATAATCAACATCACCAACCTCACAGAAGAAAGAGACCAGCTACTAAACAAGAATACAGAACTCACAGAAAAGACATACCAGCTACTAACTAAGATTGTCAACTTCACAGAAGCGAGAGACCAGCTAGTAAACAAGAGCATGCAGCTGTCAAAAGAGAGAGATGAATTATTATCAAGTAACCGTGATCTGATTAAACAAACAGACCAATTACATCAGGAGAAAAATGAACTGTTGAAAAGTATTCATGGAATGGGTAATTATGAACTATATTAAAACTAAAACAACCACTTATTAGTAGATCAGTGTGATGGGAATAAAGTGCTAATAGTTGAATTGTTTCTGTTTACAGATGGATGGATTTACTATCAATCTAATCTGTACTTCATTTCCTCTGAGAAGAAGAGCTGGACTGAGAGCAGAAGACACTGTACAGAGAGAGGAGCAGATCTGATCATCATAAACAACAGAGAGGAACAAGTGAGTGAACAAAACTGTGTGTTTGTGGTGTTTAGTGTGTTTGTGGTGTTTAGTTGCTAAGACAGAGATGGTCAGATGAAATGTGTATATTGTCGATTTATGATATAAACATGTAATTGGTTTAACTGTTTAGGATTTTGTTATGAAAATTACTGCTAAAAGAGAATTCTGGATTGGTGTGACTGATGCTGATGAAGAGAGCAGATGGAAATGGGTTGATGGCAGCACACTGACCTCTGGGTGAGAAATCACTGAACTGAACTGATTATTATGTAATGAATGATTCTTACAGTCAGTATCATATCACACAGAAAGCAGCACTGAACATCTAATGCTGATCTGTTGTTGCAGATTCTGGGCGTCTAAAGAGCCAAATGGAGGAAGAGTAGAGAACTGTGCTGTGACTTATTTAACAAAGTGGCCTGAATTAATAGGGTGGCTTGATGTTAAATGTAATGATGCTTATCAATGGATCTGTGAGAAGAGTATTTTACCTCTCATACAGAGAGAAACATCATAAACAATTTTTCTTTCTTTTTATTTTTGGTGACCTAAGTTTAGCTGTTCAAAACATTCAGAATTAATGATTATCATCTATAGCATTGCTGCTGCTGAAGAGTCACTTTTGAAGCAGAGTGTAGATCTTTTCAAATGAATATATAACCTTGTATGAAAATACCATATGAACCGTTAATGCAGGATTTGAAAATGTGAGGGCACAAATTTAGAAGAAAAAGTGATGGTTTCTCAAAAAACGCTTTTTTTTTTCAACATCGCGTCATATTACGTCACGAGAGGGAGTCGTGTGCCACACTCTGTGGGAGTGGGCACGAGTCGGTGGCTGCGTCCGAAACTGCATACTCAATGAGTAGGTACTTAATTTTAATAAGTACTTACTAAACGAGCGCTAAAAGAGTACGTACTCTACCATAGACATGTATAGACCCTAGGGCTGTGAGTCTTTGGGTAGACAGCGAATCGATTCGATTTACGATTCATAGGTTTTCGATTCGATTCAAGAACCATTTTTGCAAATTCAAAACGATTCAATTCGATTCAATTCACAATTAAATTCGATTTGATTAACGATTTGACTGCATTCTTTCAGTGCATTCACAGGATTATGTAAATGCTTCCCCTAAATTCTTTAAATACTTAGTCAGAGGGCAAATTACACAGCAGCCTTTATGGTTAGAGAACCATTGGTTAGAGAAAAAAAAAAATATAGGCTATAGGTATAGGCTAACATTTTGTCACACCAGGTGTGTAGCCATCATTTCAGAAGTGACAGAAATGTCAAATACAATAATTTTATGTATGTATGTATTTTTTATTTATTTTTTTACAAGAAATTTCTTATCTCTTACTTTGAATTTGCTATAAATAAATCAAATACACTGCTGGACAATAATAAATCATTTGTGAGCTATAATTTTTTTCTTAATGGCAATTTCATGATTGTTTTATATACTACAAACAATTATTTCAATTTCCTGCACAGAATAAGGTAGAAAACTTTATCGTTTCTGTACTGTAATAAATGATATGTCAATTAGCACTGCATCATTCATGAATTTTATTTATTTATTGTGTTTATTGTCTTAATGTTTCACCAGTTCATTTTATTCAGCTTAGCTGCAGCTGCCTTTGTCCATATTAGGCATTTCCTGGCACGTCTTAAGTTCTACAAACCAAGATCACTTATATTTCATTGCAAAATTTCTTTATCTCATTTTCATAAAATAAAATGCTATGGTATTTAACTTTTCCTCTCCATCGGTGAATGATGATTCTGAAAGAAAAAGTGCCCGATGTCTGTATATCGCAACGAATGCTACTTGTGCATCTGATTAACAGATAAACCTTGCGCTCTTATTTCAAGGTTGTTGTTAATGCTGTGGTTATTTTAACAGTTTTCTTCATACATTCGGTTCAACACATTGTGAAACACATTAATCATTCAATGGAACTGTGCGTATGCTTTAGACACTTACATTTTTGCTTCGTCCATGTAATAAATGCGCAACCTTCGACTGCTCAGGTAATGTCGACGTTATGACCGAGAGCCATTGAAAAATTACAGAAAACTAAACTACTTCACTTTAGCAGTACTGGCCATGAGTACTAAGGAGAGATCACACATCAGCTGCTCAAAAAATGTGTTCGTGAGATGAACGGAGCGCGAGCGCAATCCTGTGACAGGCGGTAAATATAGTGGAGCGCGTGAAGGAGAGATGTGAGGCACGAACGCTGTTCAAGGTCTCCATTAATTCGTGCTTGTAGTAATTTAATGTGTATATATTTTGAAAGCATTGAATCGCTATAGAAATCGCGATTCATTCGATTCTTAGCGTTTTAAATCGATTACTGTCCGAAATCGACGATTTACGATTCAAAAATCCATGTTTCAAGATCGATGCATATGCATCGTCAGGGTTTGTAATCGATGCATCGAGAAAACGAGTGAATCGTTACACCCCTAATAGACACCCTATTCGACCTAAAAACCTAAAAATCAAACAAAATCTCAACGTCAGCTGACGTCAGTATTGGACATAAATTTAACATTGACATTAGACGTTAAATTTACATTGAATTTTGGTCACCCGACGTCGCAACCGAAATTGAACCAAATATCAACGTCTTATGACGTTGTGTGCCTGCTGGGATAGATGCAGCCGTCATCTTGGAACGGTCCACTTGACGTCATTCACCATACTCTAGAGCCGTTTTTCCACTATCGGGCCGACCTGTCAGGTACGGTTCCAGTTGTATTTCCACGTGAGCCTGGTACGGCGCGGCACGATTACAAACCGTTCTCGGCACGGTTAGACAACCGTGCTGAGCCGTGCTGGTAGAGTGTGTGTGCATGACGTCACCACTCAGGATCTGTCACTTGTCTGTTGCCTGGCTGCTAGTTTCTCCGTAGCTTGTTTGAGCAACGTAAACACAAATTAGTAATAAAATCTAAATTTTTTTGATCATCCTCCATAAGGTTTACACCTCATATTATATGTAAACACTTGTGTTACCACGGCAATGACTGGAGCATTTGAATTGCATTCCGTTATCAGCCCCACAGTTGAAAACTAAACCATAACTGTACCAGCCGGCTCGGATCGGCACGGAATGGAACTGTTATGCAAAGAGAACCGTTCAGCGCGATGGTGGAAAAGCAGCTTAGGTTCGCACAGAGCCGTTGAGCCGTTCTGTGCAGGATTATGGCATCTTTCGAATATTCAGTGATTACTATGGTGAATGACGTCAAGTTGACCGCTACAATATGGCGGACGGCTTACGTATAAGCGGCCCATAGAACCAGTCACTAATGAGGCATCTACGTATATATATCTTTGTACTCTACAGCCAAATCTCATTGAGTGTGAATGCGATCTGCCATGTTTACGTTATCATGTGATCTATGACGTTATAACAAGCGCAAAAACGACTTAAAAGATATGAGCGACAGGCTTAATTTATCTATCTGTAAATATTTTGATGTTGATGAAATTTGCTCATTTTTGGTCTTGTTGAAGAAACAGCTGCCCTTATGATTGTAGTATAACCAATACATTTTGGGTTGATTTAAGTTTTTATATTTTTAACTCTACTAATATAACCACAGTTTAATCCTTAAAGATATTATTTTTTATTACGAAAATCCAAGATCGTTATCTCTTGAATATGTTATTAATTTCTTAATTTTATGTGCGAAATTTTTCATCTACACGCAAAACTGGCTTAAATCTTTCTTCCTTTTTCTTGTTGAACGTCTCTCTCGTTTCATCCCTGAGGCTTATAAATAATCAAAAACAAATGCAATTTTAATGCATTATGATTATATTAATTTTATGATTATTCAAAGAGACTTATTATTTTTTTCCGTGTATATAATCCCATACTTTGATGTACGCAAACCCATTGTTTTCTCTTTTTTTTTTGTCATTATGATTGTTCATTGTTAAAGATACAACCATCTTTCCCTGAGCTTGTATGTAATTATAAGTTCTGCAGTAATAATAATAAAAGAAAATAAGAGCAACAGGTGCACAAACACCTCATAGCATCAATAAATCCACAACCCTACCTAGTACATTTTCCTCCATGTTTGTAATATCTGCACAAAGGAGACGTCGATCAGCTGCTCAAAGATCTCATCTTTGGAGAAGACTGTTGATTTTACATTCAAAAAATGTAAGTATTACTACTAAGAAATTAAGATTACCTCAGAATGCATTAGTAGCCCAACACTTATGAACAATAATAATGATAAATGCTGACCAATAATTAATTACACTTTTAGTAAAACAAGCAAAATCTAATTTGCTTTTTCATATGCCATAGCTATGCATGACTACACATTACTATACAATTGCAGCCAAGGTGAATACATCTCAATTTTCAGTCAAGTAATGAATTAATGTATATGTTAATGAAACAATTATATTTTATTTACTGACAACAACAGGAAACATGAATAAGTAAAATGTAAATAAAAGCAACCATGACAATAAATACACAAGTCAACAACACATGAAACAAAGCTTTATTCAAATATATTGTTCTAACAATCATGTATTTACAGATGGTGAACCCACATCCTACTGTCATCTCAACACAGCTGAGCCAGTTCTGCAGCTTTATTCTAAAGAAGACCACCGAGTCCACCTTCATCTGTCTCTGCTGTCCATCACCTCCCTCACTGCTGCAGTCAGACTGAATCTGATCATGGATGAGAAAGGGGCATCGAGGCTATCATTGCCTGAGTGCACAGAGAGGATGAGCCCCCCTGTACTACACAATCTTGAACAAGAGCAGGAGAACGTGTGTGGGACAATCTGGCTGCTGTCTGCTCCAAACATTTGTGTGCCTGCTCTCTATGAGAATAACTACCTGTAAAACATTTACACAGAGTAAAAAAAAAATGACATCTAATGTTGTCAGCATTCCATTTCTTGCTAAATTTCATTTCATATGTTTACAATTACATGCTAATTTTTGATATAGCTTCATTACTTTTGTGGTGTAGTGAACTGGTCAGCAGAAGGTTGCTGGTTCGATCTCCGCAGTCGTCACCACCGGTGTCCTTCAGCAAGCCTCTTTACTCCAGGTTGCTTGAATTAAGAGCACACTAAGTCACTTCAGATTAAAGTGTCTGCCAAATGCATAATTTTAAATTAAAAAAATATATATAAATGTAAAAAAAAAAAATAATAATAATTTCAATGTAAACACTCAATAAAGCTGCTTATTTCTTAAAGTTTATTTCTTCAAGGTACTACTATAATATAAATGCTTACACATATTTCATACAATTTCTATTTGGGGTTTTAAAGAGTTAGTTCACCCAAACATATAAATTCAGTCATTATTTACTCACATCCACACTATTCAATCCTTGTGTGTGTGTGTGTGTGTGTGTGTGTGTGTGTGTGTGTGTGTGTGTGTGTGTGTTTATTTTTCTGTGTGTGTTTTTCCAAACACAAAAGGTGATTTTGGTCAAGTTTGTCCTGCTGGTTTCTGTTCATACTATATCAGTCAATGGAGCCTCACTTTCAGATTCTTCATGAAATTATTTGATGATGCTTTTGAAGCTTCTGAAACTCAGGTTTCATTGACTGATGTTGTATGAACAGAAACCAGCAGAACAAACTTGAACAAAATCAAATCCTCAGTGTCTTTTGGTCTTTCTCTAGATGTTCTCACTGGCTCTGAGCTCACTGTTGATGAAGAGACCACAGCAGCATCCGGTCCAGATGAGGCAGTAAGGTCAGGTGGAGTGATGGAGCGTCTCATCCATGACACTGGACCATTTCCAGGATGCTGCTGTGGACTCTCCATCCTCACTGCACACAGCAGTCTGCAGACATTTCAGATCCTACAAAAGTGCACAAATATAATACAAAAGCAGTCATTTTAACAGCACAATGTAATTTGATTTCTGTATTAGAAGTAACAAAATTATTTCTTACTCTTTCTTAATTTATATTTTTGTTTCAGGGTTTCCTTTTTTTCTCCACAAATGCCACCGTCACCTGCTCCACCACAAAAGCTCTGCATCAAATGCACAGGAATCAAGAATCAGAAAAGTGCTGTAATAGTTGTTTGAAATTACAATAATTAAAATAAACTATAACTTAAAATTTAAAAGATGTTTTACTGATGTCTGTAGTATACTCACTGAGAGCCTTTGATGGCAGCATTCCTTCATCAGTCACTCTGCACCAGATAAACACGTGTGTCTCATCTGTAACATCCAGACAAGATTCAGTCACCTCTGTGATTTATCTGATCAATACTGCATTTACATGTTGAGTTAGTTGGTGATGCCGTTAACTCACTTTTTATCCAACATAAATGTTCCTCAATATATCGACAAATACTACTGGACAAATAAAATAGGTAACTTTAGTTTATGTAGATTTGTTTATGTACATTATTTACATTCATCTAAGGCAGTCGACAACAGTGAATTCTACTATAATAGCACACATTCATCACTCACTCAGATGTGTGTTCATGTTGTGATGTGCTCATCTGTAATTATTTTAGAATATTTTTCTGTCTCGTGTTAAATAGACATTTAGTAATCGTCTTTAAGATGTATATCACTCTGGTGACGTACGTGTGTTTACAGGAGCTCCCCTGTTCGCTATATTACATATTATAAAACGGTTAGTTTCATTCCTCGATTCTGATTGGTCAGCAGCTGTGTTTTATTCACGATATAGCACGGCTATGACCGCTTCACCCAACGGTTCTGTGCATCACTGAGCAACACCCTTAGCAACCGCCCTTAGCATAACAATAAACATAAACATAACATAAACAATCAATAATATAGCATCAAAACTTTCATGTATTATGTTTTTCGGCAGAATTAACTGTTTGTTATTTATTTAATGAACTATGAGTGACCCCTGCTGGCGTTATGTTGCATCTTTCATCTTTAATTTTGAGACCCCGCCCTTCCCCATCTAATAAACGCTTCTCATGCGAGATGTGTTGATGTGTGTGCGGCGCGCGTCTGTGTGAAAGACTACAGTTTCCGAAGTGAGGAGGGAATGTTACTGAATTTATTAGTTTTCTGTTTCAGGTAGTCCATAAGCTTACACTGTAATGACGCTTGCAAACTCGCGCTGTGCCGTGAATCGGTCTGTTTTAAAACTAAAAGACGGGAAACAGACGTTTTCTCATGCTGAGAGATAAGCAGATGTATGTGTGTGAGAAAATATCATATATGGTGTTAAAACAATAAATGACACAGCGGATGATCAGAGCTCCTATTCTCTGTTTTTATTTAAGCTCCATTAGATGAGAGGCATGTTCTCTTGCCGTTTACTGTTGCTGTCAGGAACTATTTTTTAGCGGAAGGACAGCATTTAATGAATTTGCTTCAAAAAAGTAACATTTCAATACGTAAATATTTAGTTTTAATATTTTTTATTGTGTAGTAACCGTTTTATAAAAGCACTAAGGTACTCGAGGCCGTGCTGTATCGTGAATAAATCAGGCTGAAGGGGGTTGCAGGCAACGCCCTTCAGCCAGCACGGCCTCAAGTACCTTATTGCTTACATAAAACATGTTTTTACTGCAAAATCACAAATATACTGTAACGATGCTGTCTAGCGTCTTTACACCTTAAGCAAATCAACAGTTTACTATACAGTAGCTCAACAAATGCTATTTTAACACAGGTAGTGTGTTTTTGATTTATGATACTCACATTTGTAAACACCCTCGTCGCTGTTCTCCATCACGTTCGATGATGATGTATTGATCTCCCGTGGCCTCCTGGGATTGAAAAGTATCTATCGATGAGCACTCAAGAATCTGGTCTGAAGCAGTAGGACATCCGGGAACTTCTCGACTACTCTTTTATGAATACTGAGGTTTCGGACATACTTCTTCGCTCACCTACTGCTTTTCCCCTACTATATAGTAGAGAAGTAGGTGGTTTCAGACGCAGCCTGTGTATTAAATGTCGCTCCATTTGAAAGCAGGTGATGGAGATATCGCCCAGCCCTATGCTAAATAGCTAATTAACTAACATTAATTCAGATGTTGTATTATAGTAAGCTGAATTTGCAACTGCGAATTCATGCTAAAAAAAAACTTGCCGTTTAAATTTACCTCAGGATGTAAGCTAGCGTATTTTAATTAAAATACTTAAAGGGTTACTCCACCCCAAAATGAAAATTTTGTCATTAATCACTTACCCCCATGTCGTTCCAAACCCGTAAAAGCTTCATTAGTCTTCAGAACACAATTTAAGATATTTTAGATGAAAACCGGGAGGCTTGTGACTGTCCCATTGACTGCCAAGTAATTACCACTGTCAAGGCACAGAAAAGTATAAAAAGCATGGTCAGGATAGTCCATTTGCCATCAGTGGTTCAATCTGAATTTTATGAAGCGACGAGAATACTTTTTGTACACAAAGAAAATAAAAAATAATGACTTTATTCAACAATTCGTCTCCTCTCTGTCTCAGCGTAGCGCCACTTTGGATATTATCCACTGAACGCAAGCAGCGTACGCTCTTCTGTATCAGCGCAACACAAGGATGCGCTGTTTTCGTTCAAATCAAAGTGTAAATACACGTAGAATACGTATCCTTGTGTTGCTTGTGTACTTCGAAAACTGTGCTGGTCAGATTCAAGGAATGGACTCTTTTGGAGTCGACTCCTCATCACTACTGCGCATGTGCTTCCAAGGATCATCACATCGCACGTGGAAGACATCGCCGCGGGAAAACTGAGGTAAGTAGCCTGATTCTTTGTCATTAATATGTGTGGTGGTCAGCCAAATATATATTTGATTTTATATAAAGTAAATCGAACAGATAAAGCATTACCTTAATTTTGACAAATAGGGGTTTCTGTGGTTTAATCAAGTCGCGGTAACAGCAGATTTTGTGGTTCATCAACAGTTCTCGGTCAATTAGCCTAATTGTGTTAATGTTAAAACAAAAGTTTCCATTTCTAAAATGCTCTTGTGTGTATGAAACAACATTTTACACTGTTTAAACGGTATGTATCTGCTGGTAGGCACATGCATTATAATATACAAAGATATTATGTAGGCCTAAGTCTGTATGAAAAGCTCAGGAGGAGTAATCACGCTTTATGGAGCTGTATCAACAGTTCCATCTTTAAAATTATTGCATGCACTGGTAACACTTTACAATATGGTATCATTTGTTAACATAAGTTAATGTATTAACTAGCATTAGTGAACAATGAACAACACATTTGTTACACTATCACTATTTATTAATCTTAGTTATTATTGTTAATAAAAATACAGGCGTTCATTGTTTGGTCATGTTAATTCACAGTGCATTATCCAATGTTAACGAACAACTTATGATTTTAATGCATTAATAAATGCTGACATTAACATTAACTAAGATTAATAAATGCTGTAGAAGTATTGTTAATTCTTAGTTCATGTTAACTAATGTAGTTAACTAATGTTAACTAATTAACCTTAATGTAAAGTGTTACCTGTACACTGTACATTGGAAAACATTTTGGACGTACCTATTAGGAGTGCTCCTATGTTTGTTTTCCTGATCCCTCACTTTTCTGTCCTTCCACACCAGTTCAGTTGTTTGGCTACAGGACCAAAAACCTTGGAGCATATTCTCCATATGGTTTTCTTCAGTTTGTGTCCTCCGCTGATGGACCTGTTCACCTTAAAAATAAAAGGTAATTTCAAAACATTACAGACAAGCATAAACATTATGGCCCTGTTTCACAGACAGGGACAGAGCTGGGCAGTTAGCAATGAAATCCATTACATTACACATTTTAAATAATGTAATCAGACTACTTTTAGAATTCTTTTAGATTACTTTTGACCTAACTCGTCTATCACATTGATTTAAATAGGATAATCAAAGTACCATATGGACATAAAAATACAAAGAGTAAGTAAATATATTTTAGCTGTTGTTATTAACAGCATGAAGTGCATTAAAATCAAAGCTAATAATGATTTAAATCACAATAAAAAAATATATATATATGAACCAATGAACATGCAAAAGTGATACTTAATTATTAAAATATTTATTTTAAAATCTCAGTAGTACTTTAAGTAAATATATTAGGTGAAAGAGGATCAAATGACAAAAAAAGTTTTTGAATTTGTGCATTTTACTGTTTGAAAGACAAAAGTCTTCCAAAGACATACAGTAGAAATACATGGTTAAACAACAACAACAAACAAACTACAGGATAATGATTCAAATAAAAATCAATGTGTTCATCATCAGTAGATGCAATGTTCTTAAACCTGAAATTATTTTTGTAAATCCAGTGGTCAAATGCTGTGTTGCCACCTGACTAATGACTGATCTCTGTGTGAATGTCCACAAAACCTGAAGCCTTTCTGAATGTATATTAGCAGCAGGCTATTTTAGAAAGGAAAAGTTAAAAGATGAAAAAGAGGAATTAGGGAAAAATTAAATTCTGAATAATCTATTGCTATTATGTAAATAATCATGTAATCCATAAAAAGTAAATGTAGTCTGATTATGACAAGTATTATAAAATGTAATTTAATCTAATTACAAGTACGTATTTTTTGGAATCTGATTACGTAATCCAGATTACATGTAATCAATTACTACCGAGCTCTGGACAGGGATTAGTTTAAATCAGGACTATAGGTCTTAGTTTTGCTTTTATAAAAATGCTGTGTACATCTTGAGACAAAACAATGGCACTGACATATTGTAAGGTATGTCATTGCAAGTTATTTTCAGTTAAAACAGCTCACACTTGCATTTTAGTCTGGGACTAGCTAAAACAATTTTCTAGCCTAAAACAATTTTATTTTAATGTTTAAAAACTTGTAACTATATCCATTTGATTGCACGTAGTTTCCATGATTAAGCTGGATTAAACTGTAAATCACAGGATCCAGAAAAGTAAAAAACACAAAACTAAATTTAGGGAAAGTAAAACTGAATTAAAAAAATTAAACAAAACAAAAACAAAGCAGGCTGGAGCCGGTAGCTTCGTGGTCAGTGCTTCCATATTGTGGTCAGAGGCATCAAACCATGGGTCCTCTCAGTTTTCTGAGCAAAATGGAAATGAAAATGAAATTTTTAAAATTTTTGTAGCTACAAAATTATTAAGTCATTGAATTTCGCAAATTTAGTCTTTTTGAACCCAAAATATGAAATTTATGTGATTTGTGCAGAACGAATTTTGGTAACACTTTAGAATACTGCTCCGTGATTATTGGGTCACCAGTTTCTTTAGAAGGATTTGTTAATACTTTAGTCATTACTAGTGGGTTATCATGATCTGTGCTTTAGAATTAATTATATACAAACATTATTTACATTTATACCATATAGTATAGTAATTTGTATAGTCCTGAAAAAAATAGTAGTTATTGATTAGCTATTAGTGAACTACCTTATTTTCTTGAGCACTATGCTTACTTATTGGTAATACTTTATAATAAGTATACACTAACAAAGCACTTCTAAATAATTTTCAAACCATTGGTTAATTGGTAATAGTTCATAAACTGTAATGAATACATTAAAACTGCATATAAATAGTGAGTTCTTCATTCATTTTCACTGTAATTAACAATGTGTTATTGTTTAATTAGCTCATATGTAATGAGTTAGATAATGCTTTGTTAACAACTTATTAACCATAAACATTTCTCACTTTAGGGTTGCAGAATCCGTGACAAAAGTGGTTGTGTTTTGCTTTGTGGATAGGCTTAATTTATTTATAAACATTTTAAGGAACTCCTAATACCAATGCAAATTATTATCCAAAAGAATTTGGTTTGAAACACTTAAGTAATGAAATCTTTCAATATTCCATGACCATTAATCTAAAGTAAAAATGGTAACACTTTACCATTAGAATATACATACTGCAATAAATGTATTGATTATTGTTTTTTCATGTTAGTTAAGTAATTAATACATTAATTACTTGTGATTAATCCACAGCTAGATGTGCATAAATAATAATTCACTCTGCAGTAGTAACTGCCCATTAAAAAAATACAAATTACTTACTATTTGTTCTTGCCTGGTGGGTACTTGAGGGCCTCAGTTCAGAGATTGTGTCCTCTGATGGATAGTACAGAAAAATGTTATGTTACCTAGTGTTATTAGTTTGCAGTATATGTGTTTCCTGCATGTGTTTATGAATGTTTTTTTACCTTGAAAGTTAGATGGGTGTTCACCTCAAGCATGCTCTTGGTCATTTTCATTGGTCAAGCTCAATGGAACAGCTGGAGCTGAGAAAGGTGAAGTTGGTAAGTTGCACTTGCTACCATGACAGTGCATGAAACCGATACACTATGGGCTAGATTTACTAACAGCTTGCGCCAGCGCAAACTGTCTTTTGGCGTTAAAATAGTACTGTCAGGATTTACTAAAGAGGAATAGAGAAGAGGCAGTAAAGAATTAGCGCTGAAAATGCGTGGACACAGTTGTTTTTTTGCGCCTGACCTTATTGAATATGCATTTGTAGGAGTTTTCCTTTCAGACGCAAAATTTATGGGAGGAGAGTGAGTAAAATGAATCATGCAATGTGATTTAATAACGTTTGCGCTCGTCAAATTACTGGTATTTGCTCCATTTTTAATGCCCAAAAAGGGCATGTCTTAAAGCAGGCGGTAATTTGCGCTGCTCTTGGTAGATTGCACTGGTCATTATGGAAATGATCAGGCTGTGTCTGTTCTTTAATGTGTGCATTGTCAGTAAATCACACACAGAATTTTCCCTCCCATCGGCGCTTTTATGGAGTTGCGCTCTAATGCTAATTTGGCCTGTTTAGTAAATCTGGCCCAAGGGATCTTAAGTGATACCCCAGTAATGACTGAAATTGACAGATGTTTTTATTATTATTATTATTTATTACTTACTCTGCATTCTTCCTTGATGTGTGGTTGATGGTCTTTGGTCTTGAGAGAGTCTCAGGACAGAGAATATGTTCTCTAATTATACAGAAAAAAATGTTGTATTAGCTTCTGTTAGGCTGTGACTCATTTGCAATGAATGTGTTTTTGATTTTCTCCATATACTAATTAATGCTTTTTACCTTGAGTGGTAGATGGGTGTTTTTCCCAAGTTTCCAGCTGGTGGTCTGCAAGAAAGAAGCTCTCTCTTAAATTAGCTTAATTGACATTACAAAAGGTAATCATTCTACTGCTGCAATGGAATTGTGCTCTCTTGCTTTGTATTTTATCTTATTTAGTTTTACATTCTTGCTATTCTTACAAACACATTTTCTATAGTAACCCTAGATGAAATGCTACAGTATTTACCAAAAGTGAGACATTAGGGCTGTGCAATTAATCGCAAGATGAATCGCATTCGATTATGAACGTGATATTGCCTAGCTTGTCAGTGAACTAAAGCCCTATTCGGACGGGATAACTTTTACATGGAGAAGTGGGGTAAAGTAATTTTTACCAGAGCTTCTCAGTGATTTTAGTCCCGTCCGAATGTGCCATCTCAGTAATCATTACAGACAATGTCAGTAAAGATTACGGCGATTTTACTTTCTGTAAAAAGGTCCGGAAGAATTACCTCAGGTAATACTAATCCCGTGTACTTGGAATAAAAATATTATCAAAATATCAACTTGCATAATAATTGTGCACAAACTGCATGTCAGCGGTGTCTATTCAGCGATCAGAAACTTGACCCACCCTGTCATGGAGTCAGCCTTTTGAGTTGTCATAAATGCTGTGAATTTACAACTTTTACATTGTGTTTACAGTACTTATGTAGAGCCCTTTACCTTGACAGCTGGGGAAAGTCTCAAAACAGGCCTGCTGTTGCTTTTCCATGGCCCTTTGGTGGTGATTAACAAATGCTGTTGAAAGAATTGGTATGTAGATGTGTTATGTTTGCCTCACAAAACAAGATTTTGTACTACACAATGCCTTACTAAAGCTTGAGAGTGCTATTGCTTCTAATTAGCAATCAAATGTTTATTATTAAATCATGCTTAGTATGTAAATCCTCAAGTTGAATGAATGTAATGATAGTATTTCTGTCCAAACTGTTAAAATAGCAATAGAATTGGGTGAAGCTGAAACAGAAAAGAATGATGCAAACCGACAAGTCACAACTGTGCAATACATTGATTTTACCATGGTTAAGGAACATTCATGAGCATGGCACAAAGTGCTTAAAACATCCATAAATATCAGTTTTCAAAATTTAAAACTTAGAATTGCTGAAAGATTTCACTGCTTTGCTTGATGTAAGCAGAGGTCGTACAACAGGACCTGAAAAAAATAGCGCTCAGCAGTCTCACACACTTATGTCCAGCAGTAATTTCACTGGTTTTATTGTATTTTTACCTTTTGTCTTGATATGTTTTAGGGGTGTTAGAGCTTTTGGTGCAGGCGGGACTTTTGGTGCTGGTGGAACTTTTGGTGTAGGTGGAGCTTTCTCTCTATTAATTTTCTTTTTTTTGTGGGGGGTATCATGAGGCTCATTATCTGATGAGTATATTTTCTTTCTAAAAGCAAAATAATGGAATTAGATTATTTTACAAAGCTAGATTATATAGATAATAACACTGGCATGTTTGTCAAATTGAAAGAAAAAAAAAACTTTAAAAAACAATAACAATGTAATTTCCTCTCGCAATTCAAACTACAAAAAGGGTGCATACTACTGTACTTTCTGTGGTATATATATAAGTCTTCTGACACTGTACAATAACTTAAGAAGGTTAGGAAAAGGCTAAAATATAGTGTAAAAAAAAAAAAAAAATGATTCCTGAATCTGAAAATTCTTTCTTTGCATGTGGCAAAAAATTGGCACAATTGACCCTTCGCAGGAAGTTTGATTGACAGGTGATCTGACCAATCATAAGGTAAAATCTGCGATTTTAGTCCGACAAACAAACCAGACTGGAGAGTAATGACCGGATTACGTCAGAGGACTAAAATATTTTTTTTATTGATGTCTTTTCGTGTTAAAACAAGATACCTTATGATGCTCATACAAGTTTATTTCATGCTGTAACTAGTAAAGAGGAAGAGGTGATCAGTTCACGTGCCACTTAAACTGATTTATTGTTTAAAAAATGAAACGATTTAAAGCTGAGACTTTCTTTCATACCTAAAGGAACCTGCTCTGTCTTGTCTGCCGGTGCATTGACATTTTCTTCTTTGCCACCACAATGTATTTTTCACTGCTTGAGAACAGTGAGAGCGCCATGGCTTGTCGAACATAGCAACAGTAACTAAGGGTGGCGGGTCTTTGCAAAGGGTCAATTGATGACACATTAGTAACTGAACATACCTGGTTTCTAATTGTGAATGACATGTGAAAGCTGGGGCTGAATTCAAGATTATAAGTAAATAACTTATATCTTTGTTGCTCAAATAAACTTTGTATAGCTTCAGAAGACTGAATATTGCTGTTTTTTTTAATTACTTTTCAGTGTAACTTTTTAAAGTGAAATATGCATTTTTACAACTTACTTGTGCATTCTTTTTAAAGAAACTTCAGATTCTGAGATGTCAGAAGTGTAGCATGCCCTTTTCCATTTTTTGGAAATATTGTCAAAAGATGCAGAAAGAACCAAAGTATGTGGGCTTAATTCATAAAAACATTAAGCCATGGAATGTCATGTGTTACTGATTTTGCCATCTGTTTTAATGTTTTTTTAAAGTGTAGTTTAACCTGCTTACTCGACTCATGTAGAATTCTGGCCTGATGCTTGGTCCAACCCTTATCTGGCTGTGGTGCCTCCATCGACCTGACACTCTTCAGTAACCGGTCCAACTCTTTGTATGGAGGCCACCATGAGAGGCCATCTGAGTACCAGGACTTTGCTACAGGACCGGTACTCCCTTCTCCGACGAACTCCACTATCAGGTACATGTTTTTTTGGCTGCAACAACCTAGAGCCCCATAATGTGTAACGACACCTATTACATTTCAGTTGTTCATATGCATGATTTAATTATCCAAAATATATGTAGCAAGTCAAAAAGGAAAAAAGTGGGGGAAAAAAATAGATTTATTGTGTTTGTAAAAGAGGGACTGAAACAAAATAACGGTCATAAGGAACTAAGTAAGCTTTCGCCTCAATGTTCTCAAACTTGCAGAAATGTGTTGGTCCTGAGATGCCATCAACTAGATGAATACCAAGTGCTGAAGATGGAAGGGGATAATCAAAAAAAAGTTAATGATTGTTGAAGGTAGTGTAGGCCACGTATATGTCACCCCTCACTGAAATTATGTTTTGCAGCTTTGCAACTTTCCCATCAATGTAAACAAAACTGTTGGCCTGGTCCAGTTTCAGAGTGTAAGAGCATGTTTTTATTTCTTTGTACTGTGACGCTCCATGAAGACATTCGGGTAGAGGGCCAGCTGTGTGTTGTTTTTTGAGCAGTGGTGGGTTGTTTTTCTCCTTTTTTTTTTTTTTTGCTGCTGCTTTGCATTTCTGAGAACCTTCTCACAATTTGACTCAGTGGAGATGTAGGTTTCCGCAAGTCTCTTCAGCTTGTTAAGGTGATTTTCGTACTGGAAAGCACTGAAGTTGTCGAGGACACCGTGGTGTTTTGCATCTTCTGCATGATGTACAAGACAGTGGACATTGTAGGACAGGAATTTGGGGCCATATAGCTGTCCAAAGTGTGTGACAAAAAGTCGCAGAATTTCATTGGCATAGTCGATGTGATCATCAATTAGGCTGTTATTGCACAAGATGAAGATTCCCACAAAAAACAGCAGGAAGTTTTTGTACACCTCTGTGCTGAGTAGGTCTTTCAGCATAACAGGGCCTGTGTACAATAAAAACTGTCTAAACTCGGTCGCCTTCCATCGATCTATTTCCCTCACTGCCCTTGGTTTGCGCGCAAATTCCATAGGCACATTTTTCTTTGCACCAACCAACCTTTCTGTCAGCACAGTGGCTTGAAATCCTGGACCCAGTCGAAGCCACAAGTGGAGAAGGCGCCTCATGACACCAAGGCACACAAGGTGCATGTAATCAAGGAGAAATCCAAAGACCATATCCAGGGAGGTTTCTTCCAGAGGTGAGGTGCCATGGTGGTGTTCTGGATCAGTCTTATTTCTGAAGTTGTCATTATTTCTAAGAGGCATGTCATTTCTAGGGAATGTCATCCTGTTCTCCAGGTGCACTTCATCCTGAATGCAGTTTTCGCATCCATGGTAGCCTGTGTGACCTTTCACTTTTTTCAGAAATGCAAGTGTAGGTGTATCACAAACCATTGAGGTAAGCTGTAAAGTTAACTTGAGTCCTTCAAATTCAAAACCATGACTTAAGTGTTTTATTTCACAGATGAAGTCCTCAAGATACTCATCCAGTGAGCTTGGTTTACTCTCACCACAAAATAAACCTATTGTCACAGGTTCCTCCTGCACCAAGTTTTGCACAGTTCCAAGAATCGGGCAGAGTTGAGTTGCTGAACTCTTGTAGAGAGGCAGACCATCAATGCTCACCTGGAGCTTCAGATTGCTCATGTTCCACAAAATGTCCATCTTGCTGTAGAGTACTCCTGAAATGGATTCCAGTAGACCAAAATGATAGTACTGGCCACCAGTCTTGTTTTGGACTGCAGTTCTGTTTGAACGCACTGTTCCTAATAGTGTCCTGGCATCTTTTGGCAGATTCAGATCGTGCTTGCGGAGGATACTCAGTAATGAATTTAGTGCAACGTGTTATTTTATGTTCTGTTGCCCAGGTTGCCAAGTCATCATTCAGGGAACTTGGATGCAGTTCAGAATCTGTGTCTGAGTCTGTATCAGATTCACTGCTATGTGAAGCACTTGGCATGGTGACATTTACATTTTACATTACATTTACATTTAGTCATTTTGCAGACGCTTTTATCCAAAGCGACTTACAATTGGGGAATACATAAAGCGATTCATCTTGAAGAGGCAATCAGACAGAGGAAGTGCTCGTAACAACAAGTCTCAGGCATTGTTCAAATAAGTACAAGCTAGAAAGGAAAGGAATAAGTAAGGAGAAAGAATTTTTTTTTTTTTTTTTTTTTTTAAGTTTAGGATGAAGTCAAGTAGTGCTGAAAGAGATGAGTTTTCAGTTGTTGTTTGAAGATTGATAGGGATCCAGCATTCCGGATAGGGGTGGGAAGATCATTCCACCAGCCAGGAATGGTGAATGAGAATGTTCTGGAGAGTGATTTTGAGCCTCTCTGTGATGGTACCACGAGGCGTCGCTCACTAGCAGATCTCAGACTTCTGGAGGGGGTGTAGATTCGTAATAGTGAGTGGAAGTAGGCGGGTGCTGAGCCTGTGGTTGTTCTATATGCAAGCATCAGTGTCTTGAACTTGATCCGAGCTGCAACTGGTAGCCAGTGCAAGGAGATAAAGAGAGGTGTAACATGGGCTCTTTTGGGCTCATTGAAGACCAGACGTGCCGCTGCATTCTGAATCATTTGTAGAGGTTTGATTGTGTTTGATGGAAGTCCAGCCAGAAGAGCATTGCAGTAGTCCAGCCTAGAAATGACAAGGGCCTGGACAAGAAGTTGTGCACCATGCTCTGTCAGAAAGGGCCTGATCTTTCTGATGTTGTGTAGTGCAAACCTGCAAGATCGAGCAGTCTTTGCAATGTGCTCTTTGAAGGTCAACTGGTCATCAAAGATTACACCGAGATTTCTGACCGAAGTTGATGGGGAAATTGTTGATGAACCTAACTGAATCGTGAAGTCATGCTGTAGGGTTGGAGTAGCAGGGAAGACAAGAAGCTCAGTCTTTGCCAGGTTGAGCTGTAGGTGATGTTCTTTCATCCATGCCGAGATGTCCGCCAGGCAGCCTGAGATCCGTGCAGCTATTGTTGGATCATCTGGTTGAAAAGAGAGATAGAGCTGTGTGTCATCAGCGTAGCAATGGTAGGAGAAGCCATGTGCCTGTATGATGGGACCCAGTGATGTCGTGTATGTGGAGAAGAGGAGGGGTGCAAGAACCGATCCCTGAGGAACCCCAGTGACCAGTTGATGTGCTTTGGATACCTCCCCTCCCCAGGCCACCCTGAAAGACCTACCAGTGAGATAGGATTCAAACCAGCGAAGTGGAATCCCAGTGATGCCCAGAGATGAGAGGGTAGACAGGAGGATCTGATGATTAACAGTGTCAAACGCAGCAGATAGATCCAGCAGAATGAGGACTGATGATTTGGAGTCTGCTTTTGCAATTCGCAGGGCTTCAGTGACTGAGAGTAGCGCAGTCTCAGTTGAATGGCCACTCCTGAAACCTGACTGTTTAGCATCCAGTTTGTTGTTCTGTGAAAGAAACAATGAGACCTGGTTGAAGACAACTCGTTCGAGTGTTTTCGCTATGAATGGAAGGAGAGAGACAGGTCTGTAGTTTTCAGTAAGAGAAGTGTTTAATGTAGGTTTCTTGAGCAGTGGGGTTACCCGAGCCTGCTTGAACGCAGTGGGGAAAATGCCTGTGAGGAGAGATGTGTTGATGATGTGTGTGAGTGCTGGTAAGAGTGTGGGAGAGATTGCCTGGAGAAGGTGTGATGGGATTGGGTCTAGAGGACATGTTGTAGGATGGCTGGAGAGGAGAAGTTTGGATACCTCTGCCTCAGTGAGTGGACAGAAGGAGAAGATGGGAGTTTTAGCAGTGGCTGTGGTTGGTTGGAGGTCGTGTGTGTGTGGAGGAGAGAACTGACTACTGATTGTTCTAGTTTTGCCTGTAAAAAAAGTGGCAAAGTCATCAGCTGTTATAGAAGTGGTGGGAGGAGGTGGAGGGGGACAGAGGAGAGAATTAAATGTTCTGAAGAGATTACGCATGTCTGGAGCGCTGTTGATCTTGTCGTGGAAATGTGAGGATTTGGCAGTGTGGACTTCAGCAGAGAAAGATGAGAGCAAAGACTGATACCTACTCAGGTCCGACGGATCGTTTGATTTGCGCCATTTTCTCTCTGCCGCTCTGAGTTTGGACCGATGTTCACGAAAAACCTCGGTTAACCAGGGGTTAAAAGGGGCAACCCGTGCTGGGCTGGAGGAGAGAGGACAAATGTCGTCAAGACAAGAGGTTAAGGTCTGGCATAGAGTGTCAGTAGCTGCATTCACATCCAGAGATGAGAAATGGGTAGGTGAGGGAAGAGAGGAGGATACTACAGAGGAAAGATGTGAGGGAGAAAGGGAGCGTAGGTTTCGTCTAAAAGTAACCGGTAAGGGGGTTGATGGCACACGGGTATCAAAAAGTAATGTAAATGAAATGAAGAAGTGGTCAGAGATATGTAGTGGTTGCACCAGAATGTTATCTGCAGTGCAATTGTGTGTGTAAATTAAATCAAGTTGGTTGCCGGATTTGTGCGTGCTAGAAGTGGTAAGGCGTTTGAGATCAAATGAAGCTAGGAGTGAATGGAAGTCTGTAGCATAAGGCTTGTCTAGATGAATGTTGAAATCGCCAAAGACTAAGAGTGGAGTGCCAACCTCCATGAAAGAGGACAGCAGCCCGTCCAGCTCCTCTAGGAAGGTGGCTAGAATTTGGCCAGGGGGACGGTAAATTACCACAATCTGGAGTTTTATAGGAGCTGTTACAGTAATCGCATGACATTCAAATGAGTTGTAATTGCATAGGGGAGAGTGGGTTGAGTATGTCCAATTCTTTGAAATGAGCAGCCCAGTACCCCCACCCCGGCCAACTTGACGTGGGGTGTGAGAGAAATAGAAATTGTTAGAGAGAGCAGCTGGGGTTGCTGAGTCTTCTGGACGAATCCAGGTCTCAGTCAAGCCCAAGATGCTGAGCGTGGATTGTAAAGAAAAAGCAGAAATGAAGTCAGCTTTGTTGACCGCTGACTGACAGTTCCAGAGACCCACAGAGAAAGAAAGAGGTGCGGTAGAAGATGTAGAGATAGGGCGCAGGTTAGCAGGATTACGTTGCCGTCTGCGTGTGATGTTAGAGCGTGGTTGAGAGATAACCGGAATGGTTTGGAAACACATGATCGAGGTGGAAAGAAAGAGGACAGAAAAGGAGAGTGTGTGAGGGAAGATAGAAATGATACTTAAGTTCGTTGCTCGGTTAAAGTCGCGCAGGAAAAAGTCGTTCGTCTTTACACTCGTAGGTCTTCACACGAGGAGGCTGAACACGACGCTTCCGCGTCAGCGCACGGACATCAAATAAATACACAGTCTAACAGACTAGAGTGCAAACAGCTGTGGCCGGCTTCTGATTAGCCCAGCCAATAGCCCAACGGAGTGCTAATAGCTCAAGACGAAACTAACACTTAGCACAAGGGGCAATGCAAATGACACAGGCTCCTTCTTAGCCGAGGCGCAAATTATTATAATTACCAGTAAGTGCAATCAAAAATATAAACCTCAACGAAAAAGCAGAATAGAAATAGGTAGGAAACGAAGTATTCCTTCCTAGCAGCAAGTAAATAATTTAAACAACAGATCTATCAACAAGTATTACAACAACACTTACGCGCTGCCGTCCGTCTCTTCTGGTGACTAATCGGCTTCTCCCAAGTTCTAACAGCGACCAAGCAGTTTAAATACTTTTAACAGTCGCTGTGGCCGGCTTCTGATTAGCCCAGCCAATAGCCCAACGGAGTGCTAATAGCTCAAGACGAAACTAACAGCGCTGCCGTCCGTCTCTTCTGGTGACTAATCGGCTTCTCCCAAGTTCTAACAGCGACCAAGCAGTTTAAATACTTTTAACAGTCGCTGTGGCCGGCTTCTGATTAGCCCAGCCAATAGCCCAACGGAGTGCTAATAGCTCAAGACGAAACTAACACTTAGCACAAGGGGCAATGCAAATGACACAGGCTCCTTCTTAGCCGAGGCGCAAATTATTATAATTACCAGTAAGTGCAATCTTGGGGTGACACATTCAGGCTCATCGATATGGGACAAACCGTCCATAAAGTCATTGTTGTCATCAACGGTGCTGCTTGTGTCACTGTGCATGCCACCATACTCCTCCCTCCATGATGATGGTGATAATGCTTCCATTGACTGAAGTTGTTTGTCCACCTTAGCCTTGGCTTTTCTCTGCAATGTCCCGTAAGATTGTTTTTTGCTATCCATGGTACTGAGATATTAACACACACATACACACACACAAAGATGCATTTCACTAACCTGCTAAGCCAAATGCAGTGGTTCTCAACTCCCAGTATTGGAAGACCCTTGCATTGCACATTTTGGATGTCTTTTACATGTGATTCAACTCATCATATAATAGAAGCTCCTTAAACTGAATAGAGCATGTTAGATGAGAGAGACATCCAGAATGTGTAGTGTTATGGGTCCCCAAGATTGGAATTCAGAACCACTGGCTTAATGTCTAATAATTCTATCACAATAAATACACATACCTTGTTTTTTTCAGAGAGTGTGAACTGTGGATATCGTCGTTGAGTGAGTGTGGTTGACTGTAGAGAACTCTCTGTAATTGGGGAAGCAATATAACAGGTAATGCCAGTTTTGTCATTTTGTTTAAAGTATTAGGCGGCTGCATGTATGAAGAAAAAAAAACACCTAACCCTAAAAAAATTCTAACAAAAAGGATTCTCAGCAGTTTTTTGTAGTATTAGGTATCCTTAATAACATACTAAACGTTTACCAAAGTTTGACCACTAGAAAGGTGTAATTTCCAAGATGGTGTCCAAGACGGACAGGAAGCCCTTAAAATATCTCCTTCATTATTTGACCTAGCCAAGTAATCTTGGTGTCTAACCACATGTTTTCTGGGTCTATGAATCCATTGGACTTGTCTAAATTGCACTGACATGATTACATACTTATGGAATACATGATTTTGTGAGATTACTGTAAGGTTTTATCATTGTTTGGGGTGAACCAGAGATGTAAACAATTTAGCCTATGTCATGTAACTCCTACTCAGTACGTGTTTTTGGACACATACCCTTTTTTGCTAAAACACAGACTTGACATTCAATGTAAAAGTTATTGCACCCAAAATTAACTTAAATTGGAGTTGTATAACTTTGATCATAAACAACTCTGAATTAGCCCGAACAGAGGCCTGTGTGTGAACCCTCTAAAATGGTCACTCATTTCAATTTGAATAAGGTAAAACATATGTATTGCATCCTCTATAGATGTTTTTGAGTATAAAGGTGGCATTATACTAAACCCAACAAAACTAAATTCACAATTTTCAGCAATTCAGAAGATGGTGGAAGAGAATATTGACATTTGATATTGTTTGCCTCATTGAAATGCTGTTGGCAGCACAGTGTATACCATTTTGCTCAAACAAAATTCATCCTTGACTACTTAAACCTCCCACCCCCCCACCCAGATTTCTAACACATGAAAAAGGCCAACAATGTGAGTGTGTTAAGAGAGGATGACATTGTTGAATTAGCTTGAGGAAAAAGTACACTCCAAATGCAATTTTGACCATGAGTCATGTTGTTGTAAACCAAGAAACTTGCCCCATTTGCTGTAAAAACCTAAGAGATGGCTCTGATGTGGTTGAGGTTCATCAGAAGGGAGCTGATGGAAACAATAATGCAAGTGTACAAAGAGGTGATGACGTACAAATTTCCGCTGGTGAAATAGTACACTCAAAATGTCGACAGAAGTACATAAATAAAAAAGACATTAAAATCCAACAAGAGAATAAAGCTAAGCCACCAAAAAGAAGTGCCAGAGTAGCAACTGGTTCTTTCAACAGCCAAACCAATTGTCTTTTCTGTGGGACTACGATAACACATGGAAGTAAAGACACAAGTAGTGTTAAGACTGATACGCTCGCAGAGTCCATTCTTGAGTGTTGTTACAATCGTGCAGATCAATGGGCTTTCACTGTAAAAGGCAGGATCGAGTATTATGGCCGTGATCTACATGCTGCAGACTGTGTTTACCACCACTTATGCAGTAGTAGTTTTCGTAACGGATATAACATACAGATACAGTTCCAGAAAGACCCAGAGGCAAAGCGCAGAAAGTCTGGCCGGCCCAAAAATGAAGATCAGGAACAGGAATTCATAAAAGTTTGCTCTTACCTCAAGAGTAATGATGAGGAACAGTTGACAATAACACATCTTCGAGACAAAATGAAGGAATCTCTGACAAACCCAGATTCTGAACCATATGGAAATCAATACCTCAAGAGAAAATTGAGAGAACAGTTCCAGGACAATGTACATTTCACTGAAGGGGAAGGCCTTCATGACATAGTGACAATGAGAGAGAAGACATCACAAATACTACGATCTTATTTCAGCGAACAAGAAAAGGATGAGGAATCCCAGAAACAAGTGATCATTCAAACAGCTGCGTGATCGATCAAAAGTGATATAAAGACCACTGCCAAAGAGTTTACTTCCAGATCATGGTGTGGATTGGAAAGGAAGGTGACATGAACACAGTGGATTGGGGATGGAAACTGGTGGACAACCGGTTCCTGCCAGTTATGACCAGTAAGACTGCTGCCCCAGAAAGCCTCCTGCAGATGATTCACTGTAATTGCACAACTGCCTGCCAAACACAACGGTGCAGTTGCAGGGCATATGGACTACCATACATGCCTGCTTGTGGACCATGTCAAGTTGGGAATTGTGAGAATCACTATAATCAACCTCTATGGGAGGAAGAGTGTGACGACTAATGGTAAATCTAGTGAAGGTCGCAGTGCAAAAAAGTATAAAAAATAAACCAGAATAAGAGGAAACAACTGAAGAAAATAGAAAAAGATATGTATAAATAAGAAAAGTATTAAAAATATATAAAAAACAAAAGGCAAAAAAAAAAAAAAAAACGCATTAAAAAAATAAAACACAAAAAATTAAAAGGGGTTAGCGGTACTGAGCCTTCACGTGGCAGCCTTGTTTTGATAAATTTTACAGTACCACACAGTTCTAATGAATTTATTCTTTATTGGAATCAAAAGAATGGTTATGAACCACAGAAACAACCAACACTAGGCAAAAAACGATATGAGAAAGGAGAAATATGCAATTACTTAAGGGAAATTGTACTTATTTTTCACATAAATATGCTTGTAACCAATTGCTTTAATATATACAGTAATTGTACTTGTAATCACTTATCTATCATGCAAATATGCTAATTAGAATATTATATGGCCAAAACATGTATCAGGCACCAGTATTCCTGGTCTTGGAGGAATACAAAGGAGAAATGGTCATTTTAAGGACCTGACTGCCGCCATTTTGAAAATGGGGCCTTTCTTGGAGTCAAACTTTGGTAAACTTTTAGTATGTTTTTAAGTACATCTGATACTACTGTAAACCACTGAGAAACCTTTTGTTAGAATTTTTTTGGGGTCAAGCCATGTTTGCAGCTGACTATATTGGACCTAAATGTGTACCTAGAAATAGCATACAAAAGCTTAATAAATGTGTGTGGTCACTTATTTTAGATAACGTTTATCCATTTAATTCAGCTAGTTACTTTGTTGTGACTAAAATTTAAAGGTGAGGGTGTCAACCTCTTTTTTCTTTTATTATTTATTTATTTATTTTTTTGAAGGGCTCGATACCTGAATAATTTATCTCTAATTCTAACCAATTGATGATTGTTGGATGAGGGTTAGGACTAAACTCGAAAGAATGGCCAAAATGTCAATATTTAATGTAAAAATATATCTTTGATCTGTCCAAAATTTAATGTCATGGCCTATGTATGCAGGGCCCAGTTCTATTCCTAAGGATTATTATTATTATTATTATTATTATTATTATTTATTATTTTTTAAAGTTTCAGGGATTTTTGTTTCTGCTACCAAGATATGATGGTTTAAGTGGACTTGGTGACCAATAAATAGAAACAGGATGAAACTTTTTTTTTTTTTTTTTTTTTTTAAACAATTAACAAAAATTTTAAAAAATTAATAAATAAATTTAGCCATAATATCATTTTTATGTTTCATTGACTAAACAAATAAATAAAGGAGGGGCCATTTCTGTGCATGGATATTCTTCCTCCATCTTTCACCTACACTGACGCTAAAAAGAAGATTATGGGAAAAGTAGATCTCATTAATATTCATTAACTCATTACGAGGTATGTCTTTACAAATTAAAATATTTTCAGTTTCATCAGTGATTATTGATTAATTAGCATGTTATGATGAATCTGGCAAATCAGAGACACAGGATGCTAGTTTTTATTTATTTATGTATGATTTACTATTTTCACTTACAACGATCAGACTGCAATCGACACTGAAAAGAGAGAGAAGAGAATAATTATTTTCATGATAGTCTATAAATTCCCATAGTTTATAAAGGCTCTGATGAATATGTACAATATCATCTGATAATGCAAGATGAGAAGAAGAATGCAGAGACCTTACAGCCCACTAACAAATAAGCCACAGTGAGATGCATTTTCATTCTTGAGAATCACAACAATAATAATAACAACTATTATTATGTTTTTTACAAAATGAGGGATGAGCGATTTCATCTAATCTATACAGGTGTCAAGGTTTATGAGTCTCTCTCTCTCTCTCTCTCTCTCTCTCAAACCTGTGACAACGCACTACTATCCATACAAATATGAATAATGAAGATATTATTAAGAATAATTGTATAATTGGTCTCTTTTTAAGTAACGTTAACATAACAGATGACTCTGAAACGAAAGAGCGTCTCTCAAACGGAGCGGATTGGCTCCATTGGCAGTGATGTCACACTGCTGTAACGGTATTTAACGGTGTTTAACCCTTTATCTGATATCTCTACCATACGGTTGAACTTACTTTGATAGGGAATAAATCTATCAAAAGGAAGAGATGAGAGAGCAATCTTTCCACAGCTGTATTGGCCCACCCCCATGTCTGCTGTTGCCATGGGGGAATGGGAATTTCCAGTTTTCAAGTGACAGCAGCAGTTTACAAACTTCAGTCAGTCACACTGAAGGGAGAACGGTGCTGGTCAGTCATCAGATAATAGGGTCAATCAAGTAAGTAGGGATGAAACCATAACGTTGTTGTGAATAGGGTAGAGGGTAAAGATTAGAAATATAGCAAAATATATGAGAAAATATATGAGAGATTCTACAAAGTCCGGCCTATATTTCAGATGCTACGGCAACAGTGCCTTCGCCTTCCAGCCAGCTGCAAGCAGAGTGTAGATGAAGTCATGGTGCATTACAAAGGCACAAGAGCTGGCAATCTTCGACAGTATATCTCAAACAAGCCTGGTAAATGGGGCTTTAAGCTCTTCTGTCGTGCTAGCTCCACAGGAATTATTCATCATTTTCTACTGTACCAAGGGAAAAGCACCTTTTTCAACATCCCTCAATCAGAGGAAGACAAGGCCATGCTCATGGGAGAAAGAGCAGTCACAACACTCTGTAAAACTGTTCAATGCCCCGAGTCCACTGTTGTCTTTTGTGACAACTACTTTACTAGTGCAAAACTTATCCAGACCCTTGCTGAAAAAACAAAAATACGGTGCTTGGGTACAGTCCGGACGAATTGCACAGGAGGAGCTGGTGACCATCTGAAAACAGACAAGGAACTGTGCAAAGAAGGAAGGGGGGCCTACGACTATCGCTCTTCAGGAGAAGTAACTGCTGTTAAGTGGTATGACAACAAGTGTGTCACTCTGCTTAGCAATGCTTGTGGTGTTGAGCCTGTTGGTTTAGTCCAAAGGTACAGCAAAAAGCAAGGCATGAAGATTGCTGTCACCTGCCCTGCCATAATAAAGGCATACAATGAACACATGGGTGGAATTGATTTATCAGACATGCTCGTCCACCTGTACAAATCCCCAACAAAGTTAAAACGTTGGTACCTGCCTCTTTTTGGCTATGTTTTGGATTTATCTGTGTGCAATGCCTGGCTTCTCTACAAACAAGACTGCAGTACTTTGAAGGAGAAACCGATGCCACTCAAGCGGTTCAGGACAACTGTGGCCCACACCCTTGAAGGTCTACACAAGATGCCAGCTCGAGTTGGAAGACCACTGTGTACCTCACCTTCACCTGCGGAACTGCAGCGGAAACGCAAACGGGATGCAACACCTGTGGCAGATGTCCGCTTTGATAACACAAGCCACTGGCCTACTTGTGGTCCACAGCGTGGGAGATGCAAGTTCTGCCCAAAAGGAGTGTCTAGCTGTCTCTTCTCCCACAAACTCCACTTTCAGGTGTGTTTTTTCTTTGTTGTTGTTTTTTCAACAACATTGACTGCATTTTTGCATGCCAAAACCTAGGGCTGTATGATATTGAAGAAAAATGCATTATGCGATTGCGATAACTTGTAAAATAATTCAATGTGCAATTCAATAATGCTTAAAGTGTGTAAAGTAAACTTAAATTATACACAGGTTTATTTAAAATCTGAAAACTCTATAACTCACGTTAATATTTCACATTTTTTTGTGAGAAGAAAGCATGCTCACAACTTCTGAACAGCTGTGCTTACTGTAGCATTACATAAAAAGTGCCATTTTAACATAAGTGTAAACCAGGGGGTTTAGGGTTTCAGGTAGGCCCAAATTAGGTTTATTTAACAGCAGAAACTAATCAAATGTAAAAATTAAACACTGTGCTTAGTCTTCACTATATGAATTAAATACACACTGATTCTCATTAAAGCTACAAAAGATATTCAGTCATGAGCAGTGAGAGATTTTCACTTTGTCTTCTGTTGTTTGATTCATATTAAGCACACAGAAGGAAACAGGTTTATTTAGTTGCTGTAAATTTTAGTGCTTCAATATTTTGTTACACGCACACTTTCTGAACTGTTTGGTCCACTTAATCGACGTAACTGACTGTGTTTACGTGAATACTCACCAAGACAGGAATTTTGACCATTTTGGGTAGGACTGCACAATATATCAAAATTTCAAATGTACATATCGCAGTATGCGTATTGCAACAGCTTGCATGACTTTAATACTTCAAAAGATTACAAAAAGTCCAAAAAAGATTTAGGTCGACACATACAGCAGAGAGTAGATTGGACACATGACTGTTACATACGTGTGACATGCTTAATGTTATTAATGCAGTAAGTGAAGTAATCACATGCACAGAAAGCCACCTCTGATTAAAAAGTTAAGAAAGACAGCCCACGTGTAACAATATTTTGGATCCGTGCAGCTCTTAAAATGACAGCAGTCTGTTAAACCTGCTTCTGTCTGTGTGCTTAATGTTAATGAATAAAAGACAGAGAAAATCACTGAAAGTCGTGACGTATTGTCAAGTATGGTGACCCATACTCGAAATTGGTGCTCTGCATTTAAAGGGAAGGGGGAAGGGGAAGGGAAGTGGTGTGTGGCCAAGTATGGTGACCCATACTTGGAATTTGTGCTCTGCATTTAACCCATCCAAGTGCACACACACAGTAGTGAACATACACCTGGAGCAGTGGGCAGCCAATGCTGCGGCGCCCGGGGAGCAGTTGGGGGTTTTGGTGCCTTGCTCAAGGGTCTCACCTCAGTCGTGGTATTGAGGGTACACCTACAATCCCTGTCGGACCTGAGACTCGAACCCACGACCTTTGGGTTACAAGTCCGACTCTCTATCCATTAGGCCACGACTGCCCCCATTCACGACTGCCCCCATCCAAGCGCACACACACAGCAGTGAATAGTGAACAAACGCACACACACACCGTGAACACACACCCGGAGCAGTGGGCAGCCCGGGGAGCAATTGGGGGTTCGATGCCTTGCTCAAGGGCACCTCAGTCATGGTATCGAAGGCAGAGAGAGTGCTGTTCATTCACAATCCCCACCTTCAATTCCTGCCAGTGTGAGAATCGAACCGGCAACCTTCAGGTTACTAGCCCAACTCTCTAACCATTAGGCCACGACTTCCCCCTCTGTCGAGTTCCCACTGACTGTCTATGACTGAATGTCTTTGTAGCTTTAATAAGAATCAGTGGTCTGTGTGGGTCCTAATGCCCCAGTATAGTGACGGGGACACTATACTGTCAAAAAAAGCACCGTCTTTCGGATGAGACGTTAAACCGAGGTCCTGACACTCTGTGGTCATTAAAAATCCCATGGCACTTCTCGTAAAGAGTAGGGGTGTAACCCCGGTGTCCTGGCCAAATTCCCTCCACTGGCCCTTGTCTATCATGGCCTCCTAATAATCCCCATCCACTGAATTGGCTCTGGCTCTCTCCCCTCGCCACCTGTAGCTGGTGTGTGGTGAGCGCACTGGTGCCGTTGTGCTGTGGCTGCCGTCACATCATCCAAGTGGATGCTGCACACTGGTGGTGGTTGAGGAGAGACCCCCACATGCAGTGGCGGATAGGGGCTAAAAAAATGGCCCTGGACTTTTTGGCACAGAGCGGCCCACCACACCCTGTCCGCAACACACCACACCACACCATCTCAAACCCACCAGCTCATTATGCATAGAGCAATTTTTAACACATATAACACAATACAGAAATAAAATGCTATCTTTTTATAATTTTTTTTTTTTTAAGATAAGACAGCAAAGATATTTGTACTTATAACAAATTATTTATAATTCAAATAAATGCTGTTCTTTAACTTTGTATTCATCAAATAATCCTGAAAAAGTTAAAGTATCAGTTTCCACAAAAATATTAAACAAAAACAGTTTTCAGTATTGATAATTATAAGAACCATTAGTAATAATTGATCATAAATAATACCTGATAATAATTAAGCAGCAAAACAGCATACGATAATTTCGGAATAGCTATGTGACACTGAAGACTGACGCAATGATGCTGAAAATTTTAAAATCTTTAACAGAAAACCATTATTTTAAGTATAATATTTCATATTATTTTTACTGTATTTTTGATCATATTAATTCAGCATTCTTTCAATAAATAAATATAAAGTCTTAATTATTTCAAACATTTGACCGCCAATTTGTAGGCCTGTATAAAATAATTCATGTGAAATAGCAAATTATATTTTTATTATAGCCTAATATATGTCACTTTTCTAATCACGGCACTTGAAAGTGAAAGTCTTCAGATTAACAATGTTCTAGAGTAGCTACGTTTGAGAATGATATTTTAGGTTTACTTTTTTTTTTTTTTTTTGTAGCCTATGTTTGTTTGTTTTTTTAAACATTTCCTTAGACATGTGAAATTACAGAAGAAAGTCTGGATTTACAAACATTCACTTTTATCTTATGTTGTGATGAATAACAGTAGTTTGCATAGGCTACCTGAAAAATAATGTCTGTCGTTTAACATTTTTTTAATATCGTAAATAGTTAGCAAATATTACTGAATTGTCTTGTCATGTTTAGCTGCTTACATTTTACCTCAGCTCGCATTCAAGTGCCCTGCAGCTTAGCTCTGTGAACGGTAAATCCCGCCTTCTACACTTTGATTGGATATTTTGACATTGACGAGCGCTTTTGAGCTGCTGCACTGAGCCAGAGCATGCAAAATTTATTAGAATGTTTGACTCAAGTGGGCCGCTCTGGCCGTTCGTCTGAGCCTATATTTGGTCCATCGGCCAAGTAGGCTACATTTACTATAATTCATTCTTTATATATTTTCTGAATGGGCTGGCCCACATTGTACAGTGGCCCACCGAGAAAACAAATTGTGCAAGCGATAAAAAGCCATCATATGCGCTGTTGGCATGTAAAAACTATTTATTTATATAAATTGTTTTATATAATTTATTTATTTATTTATATAAATCTGACCGGCCCACATTAAAGAAAATGATCCGGCCCCTCTGGAATTTGCCAGAATTGCCAATCCGCCCCTGCCCACATGATTGTAAAGCGCTTTGGGTGTACAGCAATACACAATAAAGTGCTATATAAATGCATCATTCATTCATTCATTCATTCAGTGTGCATTTAATTCATACAGTGAAGACTAAGCAGTGGGTTTTTTCACATTTGATTATTCAGTTTGTGTTGATAAACCTAATATAGGCCTACCTGAAACCTTAAACCCCCAGTTTGCACTAATTTCAAAATGACAGTAACTTTTTGTTATGCTACAGTAAAACACTACTTTTCACTTTTAGTACATGCAAGGATGCTTTCTTTTCAAATTAGAATGTGAAACATGTATATTGGTTATAATTTGAAATATTTTAAATATAATTTAACTTTATGGTACACTCCTTAAAGGGGTCATAAACTGAGAAACCAAAATTCCCTTAATCTTTTGACATGTAAGAGGCCATAAAACATCAAAACTGTCTTGTTAGTCTAAAAACAGCTTATATTGTAGCCAATCTGCCAAAACGACTGCTTGTGGAATGTGCCACTTTGTGATGTAATAGTGTAGATAAACACCAGCTACATCACTGCCTGTTTAGCCCCGCCCATTGGTTTACGCATGTAGTGTAAATAACAAGAGAGGAAAACGCAGAAAGCAAACGATAAAAATGGCCCCAAAGACAACAAGATGCTGTGCAAGTTGTGGAAAAACAGTCTTTGCATTGCCTTCCTTCTGATCCCAATAATAGAGAGTGGATGAACTTTATTTTTAAGAAGTTCCAGACCACGTCAAAAATTTGGTCCTTTATTCACTTATTTTTACCGCAGATTTGTTTACAAACAAGGCACAATTTGACAGGATTTTTTTAAAAAGATTGAAACTAAAAGACGATGCTCTCTTTTTTGAAGCTTTTCTGAAGCTTATTTTTTGCAATAATCCAAAAGACTATCGGGTCATTCCGTGTCAACTCAACCAGAGGTCCCTGGCTCAGTTTTTTTTATTTTAATTTTTTCCTGAAGAGAGATAAATTTAAGTATATTTATTGAATAATCCACATTTTTGTAGGGGGGGTGAAAATGGCAATTTACACCTAAGATTTGGAGCCAAATTACAGGAGGGTAAAAATGACTTTAGAAAGCTGGCTGCATCTTTATATTATTTTTACACAGAGATTGGTATGTATTAGTAAAATCTGTCGATTTTAGCAATTTTTGTTCCATTATAGGCCAACAGTGACAGTTCAAAAATGTTTGTTCCTCAGTTCCTTATGTTGTTGGTTTGTTGCAGTTGACCATAGCAAACTTTGTTTGATATGAGCGTTTTTTTTTTTTTTTTTTCAATTTCTGTACCTGAAAACTACTGTTAATACCTACCTGAAAAGCGCTGTTTATTTTATTTGTTTGTTTGCTTTGTATTTATTTGTGCTACTGATTGTAGTTTGATTATTTGTACTTGTTTGACAATAGCCCTTTTTTTCTCTGTACATGATAGCACATACCGAACCCTGTCGAAGCTGGGCTCTTAATACCGCTATGCAAACCAAAATGTGAGTAATTTGAACCATTACCTGACCTCTGCAGATCCATTTAGCCATTGATGGTGGTGCCATAGAAATGCATAATTCCCATTCCGAGGATGTAAATGGTTTCAAATAGAATATCACGTTGCCATCTCGAGCCTACGGTAATTACAAGATGGCATGAACACAGTAAAACACACCTGATCCAGTTAATCAAGGTCTTCAGGATTACTGTAAACTTCCAGGTGGGTGAGTTGGACCTAAACTCTACAGGACAGTTTCCCTCCAGGAGTTTTTTTTTTTTTTTTTTTTACACTGAAATATTGTTAGAATCAGATTTTTTTTGCATTTGGATTAATAGAAAAATCCAGTACTCCCACACTGTCTGAGAAGCATCTTACTGCTTGTACACTTTGGGTTTGTCTGACAGGATGAGTACTGCATTGAATTCTTTGTCAAGGCTTTTTACACTTAACTTCAGTTCAGATATGTATTCTCATCCATGCATTGTTTTTAAATTGCTCTAATATGTCAATAGCTTTAAGTAGTCCTGTGCTGCATTGAATATATTTACATACCACTATAAAAACAAGACAGCAATAAAATATTTTGAGTAGACACTCTTATTGTCACCACAAATAACTTTTATGTGTCAATCTTTATCAGGGTCCGGTGACAACTAGGGGGTGTCGACAAACTTCCAATGAGGACCATTAGACCACTTGAGAAGAATTAGCTCATATGACAAAGCTCTAATGTTGTAAAGCAGATTTTGAGCTGATCTCCTTCATTCTGCCACCAGATCACCACAACCCCTGGGTGCACCAGCTGTGGAAATTACGGGCCAAACTTTGGGTGAGGACCTTTCTCCCACTTTCCACCACCAAACCTCTTCCTACATGTAAACAGTTGTTTAGCGCACTGTTGTCTATATTTGAATGGTTATTTTTTTTTAGGCTGTAACCATTGATTATTTTAAAAATCAAATAATGTTTTAGATTAATTGGATAAAATGACACATTTTCTATAAACTTATTTTATAATTCTAAATTATAAAATAAAGTTTGCCCAGAGTTGAAAAGCAGAAGACAGTTTAACCCAAATAATTATAAAAAATAAAATAAAATAAATAAAAGTAAAGAAAAACAAAAGGACAAACTGTTACGACTCATAGGTAGGCTATGTTCACACTGTCACTGTTTGAGAGTACCATCTGGATTTACTTACAGATGTGAGTCTCTATGTTCTCTACACAACTGCTTACAATAGTGTTTTGGATGCTGTCTGTATGCACAAGTAACTGAAGTCAAGCAGTATTCTATTTGTGATATTACCTCTAATTATAGCAATGGTGAGTAAAGTATTATCAAAGATGGCGACAGCCATACTACTAAAAATCGTATCACAACTGGCACAACAAGGGTCCAGTCAAGGCATGACTTCATCTGTTAAATCTGAACCAGCAGCATCTTTTATAACTGGAGTAGATGGGCTTATTTGAGTCAAACACAGAGCACAAAACTTGAAAGGAGCAGAGAAAGTGCTTCAATAAACAAATATTGTTTGTGGTTTGCCCTGTAAGATGCTTCGACAGATGCGTATGGACTTGAGTCATGTTTCTCCAGTGAATAACTTACATTTGATGGTTGTGTCCTTGTCTAATTTGGAAATAATTGAAGAGAATAGGAGCGTAATAATTCTGACTAAAATTTTTCTAAAATATTTACTTTAAATGTAGGTTTAATATTCTACATGTTTAGTAACTGTAAAGGGGGTATACATGTAATTACTACAGTTGATACATGTAAAACAATTGCTTAGCAGCTATGTTAATTTACTATATTCAGAATATACGTGAATACGTGTTCCCATAACCAGTTAACCAGTCTGTGTTTTGTTTTTAGCATTTTAAATGTTTTATGTTTTTTTGCGAATGTGTAGCACAGCCTACATAAATACATTCACTATATTTGTTTTCTTTAACTTCAGTTTTCACGTTGTTTGGAGGACAAAATTGGGCAGGATGTAGGGGCCCACTGAAATTCTTAATCATTAATTTTTAAGCAGGATTTGCTGATTGCTCTTTACAGGATTAAGTCCCTTGTACCTGCATTAGTCTAGCAGTTGTAACAATCCTTCTTTTAATGGTCGCATGACATTTTTTTATTCAATTATGATGAGCTAAATGTGAAAGCCAAAATCTGTCAGCAACTTCTACAAATTATTTCTGCTTTCTGCTTGTCTTAGATCAGTTTGGGCACACTTACACAGGGCAGCTTTTGGGTTAGTTGCTCTGTGCTGTTTAATGTATAGTAGTTGGAATGTTGTTCAGTTTTATTCATTACTGTCAACTTTCACAGCAATACTGTTAAATGAGCAATTATTTCTATCAAACCATCAAACATGGACCTTAAAGGGATGGTTCACCCAAAAACTTTATTCAGATAAATTAATATTGTGACAATCACGTTCATCAGTCTGATTTCAGTGGCACAGCTTAGTGTAGTATCTAGTACAGAGGTTGTTGACAGTATTGTGTGCATGTTGCTGCATTGTACATGGTGTTCACTGCCTGATATTGTATTGTTGTTTACACCTTCAGTAACTTGTACATTGTTTCCTTATAAAATGCTCTAACATCTTTTTCCATTTCTTTTCTCCACCAGATACCCTAGGAAATGGTTCATCCTAAGATGCACAGATCTACCTATAGCCCACCATCATTCCCACACCCATGTTACAATGAAGTTTCATTAAGTGCAGTATATAACCCGTGTCTGCCATGCACGGTCTGCACCTTGTTTATTGCAGATGTTATGGATTATTCTATTAGAGCTCTTTATATTCTTTATTTGAGACTGTTATTATGTAGAGGCTGTTATGTTGTGAATAAAGTCAACTCACCTCGATGCTTTCAGCAGTTAATACATTAAAGTGTGTCATAAATGTTTTATTATTTAAAGATTGTTATAAAGTTTACTACAGGCTCAGTGAATTTTCTTTCACTACAAAAAGTGTACTGCAAACTGTCATAATCAAGTCTGGGGTTTGTCAGTATCATTAATTCTGTGAGGCATCAAATCAAATGGACATTTGTATAGTGTTTCATCCAAAGGCTTCTTCCTCATTCAGTTAAACATCAAGGGTTTTCTTTTCCTTTGTCACCTTTAACTTTCTCATTGGAGAGCATTATTTGGAACATAATATGAATATGTAATGCATGGAATGGAGACAAAGAATCACCTGACACAAACCGTTCACCTTTATACAGACCATGGTATAAACTGAGGTGTTACTCAAATTTTCAAGCTTGTAATGTTAACAGTTGAAATTCTAAGCAGCAGTCAAGCGTGGTATAAGAAGGGTCTAATTTATGCTTTCTGCAAGATGACATACAAGGAATGTAAACCAATGATAAAGTAGGTAAAATTACAGCTAGCATGAAACGAGGGTCACTTCAAATAAGAAACTGGCATTTTTTGCATGTATTTTTGTCTATGGAGGGATCAAGCAAACAAAGGGATAGATGGACAATTTTAACGAACAAAAACATATTTAAAGGCTGGTTGTGCATGATGGGTTCCAAAGAGTGTTCCTGTGTGTGTTTGTTGTTTTATTTGTATTTTATTAGACGCGAGCGGTGCGATGCACGCAACAAAAGAGAAACCCCATAATCACTGTCGCCTGGATCCGGCGCGACTCCTCGTTCTGTTTCTGGCATAATCCAAGCTCTTTGCAACAATGGTTGTGTCTGGTGTTACGTTAAAAACCCGAGTTCTACTGATTCGTCTGCTTGCTCCGATCCAGGGCTGCGTGCATGGCAGCACACTTTCAAATGTTGAAGTTCATTGTATAGACATCGTATAGAGGTAAAGATGACGACTCATTAACAACAAAACATGTTCGATCGAATGCGATGTTTACCAGATGCTACGATCTTTCACAGACGTCTCCACGACGTACCTGTGCTATCTGGGATTTGCACGTTTGCACATTGCAATTTTCTAGCAACAAGCTGTGGACACCGCGGTTGCAAAACTAATTCAGATTAAGTGACATGAGCGTGTTTATTTTGCGTTATAACCGGTCGTAACTAGTAGAAAAGAGAATTAAAGGGAAGGAATGATCGCGTTCACGCGCTCTCCGAGCTTCAGCGTGCAGCGGTCTGTTACGCCACATCAAAGAGCGTCAAAATGGCATTTATGGATTGAATTTCCTGATAAAATAGACATAATTTTAAAGATGAGACTGTTTCTTATCGAAAAGAACAAAACACAAACCTTGCGATTACAGGATGTAATGTATAGCCTAGTAATAATGAAACGGATTAAGTTCCGCACCTGTAGTGGTTAAAATGACACTGTATTTGTTCAGTACAATTTTCTGTACGAATAAGTGTACCATTACACTCCTAGAAAACATTTAAAACACCAAAACTGCACTTACCTGAATAACGTGTCTGGGCAAAGGCTGTTGTTGTAAATAGGGAGCTTTTCCATCATCATCTTCTTTTTAACAACGGTTTAAAGAGGATGCAGAGCGGGAAATAACGGATAAATTTTCAAAATTTCAGTGATCCACCAATAGGAATAAGAGAAGACACAAAGCAACCAATAGCATTGTTGAATGGGCTGAGATGTGGACTGCCACTAACCTGCCACACATGACTATAGCAGTTTATATGTGTTTTTCCAAATAAAAGCCAAATGTTAACCATAAGTTAACACATTCCATGGTGTGCCATAGCATTTGTGTGCTGTCATCTGGACCATATACCTCAAAACATAATGTCATCCAAAAGAAAATTCCCTCCAATTCTAAAGCTATGGAAAAACATATATGGGGAAAGTTTGGCCCATATGTGCTCAGCCATGCCATACCTAGGCCAAATGTGACAGCTATCAGCCACATTTGGCCCAAACGTTCTTGCTATCTGGGGTTGTTTAAAACAACAATTCAGCAACCACAATCGCAAACAATATAGTCAAGATCTCATGACAGAACACACACTGGTTGACTTTCATTTGGATCGCTAAACTCCAGCTTGTCTGTGTTTTCAGATCATCGTCGGCAATGAGGAGCGAGCGCGTGCGCATGGTTGCCAGATTGCTAAAAATAAGCAAAAGATCGGGCAGAAAATGCATCCTTATAACAGCAAAGCTTTGATTCGGGGATTTAAACTCTTGTTATTTGGCAACCGCACTCATGAAACCTCGCATAGTAGAGCCGTATAGAGCAGTCCGCAATAACAATTTGTCTACTTTTTTTTTGTTTTTTTTTTTGACGAAAATAAAAAGCTTTATGGTAAAGTTTTTTTTTTTTCTTTTTGAATACATTTTAGTCTTGTCTTATTTCGTCAACGAAATTGCATGTTGATATAGTCTTAGTTATAGTTTATTGACCTTATTGTCGTCTCGTCTTAGTCATAGGAAAAAACATTTTTCGTCATAGTTTTCGTTAACGAAATTAATACTAGAAACAGAGCAACTGACAGCATCTGAGGTTCAGGATGGACTGCAGGGCCCTTCCTCTTTTAATCTGTATATTTAATCGTCAAAGCTCTCTAAAGCAGGTCACAGTGTGTTTTACTCTTGGATGATACTCAGTTTCAGGTGATCAGATCCTCTACATGTGTGTATCTGATTCTTAAGAAACACTGACTGGAGTTATAGGACTGACATTGACCAATGTGGAGTGACACATTAATACACGTAACTTAAACGTGTAGCAGATTAATCAATGTGAGATGACATAATCAATCATAACAGGTTGTTATCAATTATATTCATCTTCAGGAATTAACTGTAGCATTAATAGTACAATAAAATGATTTGCTAGTCTGCAGTACGGACAGTTTTAATCGTCTATTGACTCTAAGGAAAATTATTTCTCTGGCCACGAAAAATACTTTCCTTACTGATACATTGCTCACAGAGCATGTAACAAAATTGGACGTTAAAGTTACCTCGTAAGCAGCAGACACAGACAACCAAGCGTGAATACAGATGGATGTTTATTAAACTACACTACAGGGGAACATGCAACACAAACTTACACACATTAAACATAGATGCCAACGCAAGGAAAGCATGAAGAGAGAGAGAGAGAGAGAGAGAGTGCTTGCGCGCAAGAGAGACGAGTGTGCTAGCAGCATTTATGCATTGTTGTTGTTGTTAATTAATTAACAACAACAACAACAATAATAATAATCAGAAAAAAAAAAAAATACAGATCAGCCCAAAGTATGTCAAAGTAATTGTACATATGTGAAGTCTAGCCTGTTCATACTAATTAATTTGCATAGTGGCCGTAAGTCAAAAAGTGATTGTCTTGATAAAGTGCAAATATGGGGTAATGTGGTTTGGTGTCGTTCGATTCAGCACTTTATTGCTCTGCTCCTAGAAGTTTGAAGCAACAGAATCAGCTACAAATGCAAATTAGAAAGCAAAATTATATATAGGAGAAATTGAAATTAATTTGCTCAGAAACACATCTCAGTTGCAGCTAATCTAAAGTACTGTGTCAGCTGTGTTTTCAACTGACCACAGTTGGGGGGGGGGGGGGGGGTTGGGGGGGAGACAGGACCCCCTAAAAATATGATTAAAAACCACGCTGTGTATTGTAAATAACAATGTTTTTCACTTTAAATAATTGTGTAAGTAGTAAAACAACACAAATGGTGCAAAAATACGTTTTAAGTTTAGAAACATTTTGAGTCGCCCCTCCCTTGCCTCACAGTGCTTTGATCAAAATGCCTGCTTTGCTTTCCTCTTATACATCACCTACACACACACACACACACACACACACACACACACACACACAAGTCTGGTGAGAGAGAACAAAGTCAACAGTTGTGGAACTCCAGTAAGTAAGGCTGTTGAGGATATTTTATTCACTTAAACATCGGATGAAGTGATTATTTTCTCTTTAATGCAGATGATGCTAATTGTATTTTTCGACGTGTCCACTATGTTAGCAATAATAACGTTACCTGCTTGACTGAAAGGGTTGCCAGGTTTTCACAACAAAACCCGCCCAATTGCTATTCAAAACTGGCCCAAAACCAGCAAACTAACCGCGTTTCTAGAGGGTCCCCTGTTAAAAATCACGTTCCGGGGGATAAAATACACGTAGATGAAATTTACGCCCCTGCAACTGACTTCCTTACATAGTGGTAAATGTGTTTCTACGGTGGTTAAACAGAATGTATTGCGCCCATCTTTCAAAGTAAAACCACTGCTGACTAGCTTTTTGAGCGTCTTGTCTTTGTATCTGAACTCTATTTTTTGTAAATACATAAGTGCAATGAATACTTTCAAAAGGCAAATATCCCAGGATATTTCTTAAACTTCAGGTCTGCCTTAAAATGATCCCGTCCAATCCAGTTTTAGTGACGCCATGCCATTTTCTCAAACAAGCTTTTGCTTATTTCCTAGAAAGTGGCTACCGATAAACAAGATACACATTAGCACACTGCAGATGCACATTTAATAGATAATGAACAGTCATACAACTTCTTTAACAGCTTTTCACCCAATTAATAATTAGTTGAAATTGTTTTAAAATCTTATCTTTATTCTTATAAACTCATTCCAGTTTACGAAATAATCATCCTGGCAACAAGATGAACACTACAACAATTTTACAGCGGCCATTTTCAATACAGTCAATAAGTTAGATGCAAGATGGCAATAAATATTTTTCTTCAATCAGGAGTGCTCAGTCCTGCTTCTGCAGAATTACCATCCTGAAGACTTCAGCTCCAACACACCTGCCTGGAATCTAGTAATAAACATTTCATATCAAAAATCAAATATCAAAGATACAATGTGACGATTCAGAAGCAAAAATGGACACCCCTGCTTTAAATGATAATCATTAGTTATGAAAGTTTCGTACTGTTAAACCTGGGTCGCCCAAAAAAATAAAAATAAAAAAATAAATCCTAGGACTGGATGACAGATAAAATACTCTTCTCACAGATCCATTGATAAGGATCATTACATTTAACATCATGCCACCCTAATACATCAGGGTTATTTTTTAAATAAGTCACAGCACAGTTCTCTAATCTTCCTCCATTTGGCTCTCTTATTTGTCCACTGGATGCCCAGAACCTGAAACAACAGATCAACATTAGATGTTCAGTGCTGCTTTCTGTGTGATATGATGCTGACTGTAAGAATCATTCATTACATAATAATCAGTTCAGTTCAGTGATTTCTCACCCAGAGGTCAGTGTGCTGCCATCAACCCATTTCCATCTGCTCTCTTCATCAACATCAGTCACACCAATCCAGAATTCTCTTTTAGCAGTAATTTTCATAACAAAATCCTAAACAGTTAAACCAATTACATGTTTATATCATAAATTGACAATATACACATTTCATCTGACCATCTCTCACTCAGCAGCTAAACACCACAAACACACACAGTTTCATTCACTCACTTGTTCCTCTCTGTTGTTTATGATGGTCAGATCTGCTCCTCTCTTCAGACAGTCTTGTCTGCTATCATTCCAGTTCTTCCTCTCATTGGACATGTAGTAAAAACTGAACTGATAGTAAATCCATTCATCTGTAAACAACAAGGTCAAGTATTTATTGCCTGTTACTTTTAATCACCTGTATCTTCTAGTAGATAGTTTACTCAATGACTGTACTGTATAGTGTACACCAGGCCCGGATTGGATAATCGGGAGCACCGGGAGGATTCCTGGTGGGCCGGTCTGTTTTTTTTGCAATGGCCTTTAATCGTCCGCTTTTTTTATTTTATAAAATCAGTTTGGGTGAGTGCAAACAACTTATTGATCATGAGCCCAACATCCAGCACGGCAGGAAAACATTTAATCTACCTGAGGGAAGATGTCTTTAATTGTAAGTTAATACTGTTAAATAGAGAGGGAAAAAATGCATTACAAATAAAAATAAATAAAATAAATACTTCTAGTGTAGGCTGTTCTCAAACTTGGACCTCATTATTGAAGTACAAATCCAAGCTCCAGAAGCGGCCCACACTCTCTAAGTTTTCTTTAATTGAAAAATATGCATTTTCATTCATTCAAAGGCTGTAGTTGCAATAATATTTTAGTTCAAAACTTTCAGTGCCATTCTTTAAAAAAATGCTTGATTGACTGATGTTTCATAGACCTTCAGTTGTTACACTTTCAAATTACATGCCATTTGTAATTTCACAGTATTTTCACCTCCTAAATTACACGTGTGATGTCACAATTCTATAATAATACAATTTACTCAAGCCAATGACATTTTTTGTATGACATTAAAATTCTTTTTAGAATAATTGTACATAAATAGGTTAAGCAAAACAATTGTGATTATTTCTGTGAACTTTTTATCTGCAGGCAGACTTTTCTTAAAGAATCAACACTTATTTTCTACAAGAATAAACACTATTTTCTGAAAGAATAAGATAAAGTATCACAATGGTCCCTTATTTTCCATTTCTTAAGTTAACTGGCAATGATGATGTAATTATCTTTTGACTCCCCTTGACAACGGCACCTTGCTAAAAAAAAAAAGAAAAGTCATTGTTGGAGATATGTGAGCAAAAAAATAATAGATAAAAAATTTATAATAGAAAGTGCAAAGGCGGCACTGAAAAGGCCAGTACAAAAAAGAAAAGAAAAACAAAAACAAAAAAAACAAAGTGGGCCGGTCTAAGGCATGAAACTCCAGGGCTGAAAATGAGTCGCACTCCGGCTCTGGTGTACACTAAAAGTTACTAACACCACAACCAAAGTATATAGAATGAATAAACTTACCGTCTTTACAGAGAATTGAAAGCTGATTTATTAGCTGGTCTGTCTTGTTCAACAGATTAGGATTCTTTATTATTAGCTTATCTCTTTCTTCTGTAAGGTTGGTGATGTTGGTTAGTAGCTGGACTCTTTCTTCTGTAAGGTTGGTGATCTTGGTTAGTAGCTGGACTCTTTCTTCTGTAAGGTTGGTGATGTTGGTTAGTAGCTGGACTCTTTCTTCTGTAAGGTTGGTGATGTTGGTTAGTAGCTGGACTCTTTCTTCTGTGAGGTTGGTGTTGTTGGTTAGTAGCTGGTTTCTCTCTTGTGTGTAGTTTGTGTTGTTTGTATGGATGTAGACACACAGCACTATGACTGCAGTCAGCAGAAGAACACACAGCAGAACCAAACACACTACAGCTGCTCTGGAGCTTCTGCTCTTCACACAATCACTTTCTGAAGATGACAGAAATGAAGAAATGTTTTTAAATTTCTACATACAATATTGAAATTGTAGTTGTATGTGTTTTCTCTTGTCTGTCCTTATTCCGTGCTCCATCAGTGTCTGTATTGCCATACAGAGGTTGAGATGTTTTTGTTCGCTCAGCTATGTAAATGGTGGAAGCTGTCTTTGAGTGTTTCTACTTTGGCTCTCTGTTTTTTTGAGATCTCAGTAGAGAAGGCCAATGTGGGGCAAAGTATGTCAAAATACAAGAGAATATGACATCCTACTGGTTTCATACTAAGTAGGATGAAACGTGCATAATTATTTTTATGTGTCGTGGCCATTATATGATTAAAGCTGCAGTCCGTAAGTTTTGCCTCTTTGTCGTCATCTCTGGTTGAAAACCTGGAATTACAGTTACTTGCAGAATTATCTTGCTTGCGTGGGATGTCCTCTGGCATGGCTCCAGCATGGATGAATCTAATGTTTTGAGGTGAATGTGTAGCTGTCAGTCACCGCACCGGTGAGGATATTCACTGTACTTCAGAATCACAGATTCTAGTCTACGTCTTGGAATATATGACCCAAATAAGAATTTTCACCTTATATGTCATCTGAACAAGTAAGTAACAAGTCTGCCACGTTTTTTCTGACCAATTGAGGGAAAAAAGCATTACAATAAATTGCGCTACCAATGGTGATTAAATCTAACAATCGGTTAGCTCATATCACACCAAACCGTGCAAATTATTATTATTGTATTGTTATACTTTATTCTCAAATTATTAAGGTTAACAGCATCAGCATTGCATGACTATGAGTATAGTGTGTTTTATCGTGTAGATTTCAATTTCTGTACAGTCTAATCTAATTGTCATGCCATTCGAATTTCATATTAAGAAATTCTTTTAACCCAAAAAGCAAATTATGCTCACTTCAAACTGGCTTTCTTTAAAATACCAATCTTGTGTAATCCCAGGCTATCTGTAATCAGCACATTTAAAACTGAAATATAATTTCATTTCATTCACGTGTGTTTCATAAACACATAATCTTTAATGGATTACAATCCGCCATCAAAATGATACATTTAATTATTCTAGCTGCTGTGAGAAAAGGCTATAAATGATCCACCACCTGCAGGATCCTCACTTGCCATAGCCTACTTGCCGGAACAACTTCTTTATGTTTACAGATGTGACGTAATGACACAGTGCCATGCTTGAATTTCCCGTGAAAAACCTACCTGTACCACTCAAATTAGAAAACATTATTATAAGCTAACCATTGTGAATCGGGGTAAAAGTAAGGCGATAGTTTTGAACACTGGCTGGTTATGTACTTGCTCAAATATTGATTTCAGATCATTTTTAACCAAAAAAAAGTTACGGACTGCAGCTTTAAATGTAGCAGCCAGGTTCAAATTAGCACTTGAGGGAAAAGTCACCTGACTTAATCCAATGAACTTAAAAATTGATATAAAAATTTAACTTAATAGGTGGTCAACGTCTGTGTTCTTTATTTGAATGTTTGTTTATAATGGCTGCTTCTTTCAAATGCTATTTCCAGAGTCGCTGAGAATAGTAGAACGAAACTGTTCTGAAGTCAGTGCTCTCTGTTCTGCATCTGTGGCTCAATTTGTCGATAAAGAGCAAACAATGGACTGTAGGGTTTTAACCTTTGTATCTTCAGGAACGTTCCGTCTGATCTCTGTGAATTTTCAGAAGCCAGAGCAATGCAACTTCTCACACTGTGTGGTATTAGTTCATTGACCAACTTCCTGATTATGACAGACAGGGTAATAAATGAACTTTCATTCTGTTGTTCTTTCTCATACAGTTCTCACGCAGTTATGAGGAAAATATTTATTGTGATATAGCACCTTATACTATGACTTCCATGATTTTAACACGACATTCAAAATTTTAATATTTGTTTTCAGTAAACACTTTTCCTTATATACCATCACACTATTTTCATACATGAAATGTCTAACTTTGCAAAAAATAAAGTGAAATAAAAGTTTATGAATGTGTTCATCTTTATACAAACCCATGCATTAACTCTACAAAGAGAAATGAACTGATTTGGTGTTTTAATAAAGCTACTACATGTGAAAATCTAATGCAGTTTTGTCTTGATTGCTATATAGTTTTTATATGTACAGGTATCACATGGTCCATGCATATATTGAAGTATATTGAAAAATATTAGCTCTAGTTTCCAGTAATATGGAAATGTATTATTTAATACATCACATTATATTTTCCAGTATATTTTCCCATATATTTTTGTTTTGTAAGGGGCGCTTCAGATGTGTTTCAGGTTGTCAGTAGGCCTATACAGTTCAGTTATAAATATGTAATTCATTCTAGATATTAGATTTAAGGCCTTACTGAGTGTGTTCACTCATGAGGAACACTCAAGTTTGTGACATTCGCAAACAATTAGTTATTGTCTGTAACTTTAACTTTAAAGTCCTATAATAGCATCGGAAGAACACACAGCAGCACCAAACACAAAGGAGCTGCTCTGGAGCTTCTGATCTTCACACAATCACTTCCTGGACACCACATACACGATGTTAAATGACTGAACGTGCAAACTGGAACATTTAATCAAAGAAATGAATGAGATTACCCGTGCGCTGAAGTGGTTGGTGTATCTTTGTCTCTGTCCTGAAGTAATGATCTCTCACATGATCTGCACTCTCATAGATATCCACTGTCATCTCCATTCTCTCAGTCTCTGTCCCGAAGGCATCATCGTAAATATCATCAGACATTTCTGCTCTTTAACCGCCTAACATTAAACTTTTTAGTTCCTTGTTCCTGTATAGATGTGTTTAAGTAGTCAGTGCTTGTCTTCTTTTAACACCAGTGGGAAACAAAGTTGTGGTCAATGTGTGAAAAAACTAAAAGGTGTCATCAGACACTTAAGTTTAGAAGCATCCATAAAGTAAATCTATAAACATGTATAAAAATGACTAGTGATTTTTAGAAATTTAAATTCATTTTAATCTATAATTATTATGAAAACCATTTGTCTCACTTTACCACTATATTGTGGGAGTTTGTGTGTGTAAATGTAATATCTTATAATATCAAAACTTGTATATAGTATCAATAGTAACACTGAAGAATTTCATTCATACGTTCATAAACATTTCTCTACAGGTCATCACCATCATGAATGACCGAGCTAATGAACTCATTAGCTAAATGTTTAGAAGAAAACACAGCAGCTTCAAACACAGTTTGTAGTGGTCACTGAAACTATAGTGGACATTATCAAGTGCACTCATTCAATCCCACAAAGCAATGCAATAACTACCAATAACAATAACATTCATTGTATCAACTAATTTTAAAATGCTCTTCATCTTATCACACACTGCTGCTGTTCTGAAGAGCTGTGGCATTAGTTCATTGGAACTTTCTGTTGATGACAGACATGGTGGTAAATGTGCTTTCATGCTGTTGTTCTTCCTCATATATAAATGTGAAAATAGCAAAGCAGTCTGGGGTTTAGCGTAGTATATATATATATATATATATATATATATATATATATATATATATATCAGTGGTGGGCCGTCAGGGCCAGCAAAGCCTTCTCTGCTGGCCTTAACACTTTCAGAATCACTGACTTAGTTTTAACATTTTTTTTTGATGAATGTGTATTAAATTATTTCCAATAGTCTATTCTCTTCATTTCATAGCTTTTCTCTTGGTTGCGCTGCTTCCAGTAGTGAAAGTTTATATTAGCGCTTTTATCCAATCATATTTCAGCAATTGTTTTGCCAAGGTAAGATAAATCTGCCTAACTGTGCGTTCACACCAGACGCGACTTGTGCGAATAAATCGCGCTATTCATGCGTAGTTGGACGCTTGAACATTTTGAGTTTACCCACTTCATTCGCGCGTGAAATTCACTTCACAACAGACGCGAATTCGCGTGGGAGGGGCTTCTGCCAGGCGAGCGGCTCCAGTCTCGTTGTGAAATGGCTGACATGGATTTTGTTGAGAGGATAGCTGCTCTTTATATGCTATGGAAGGCTGAAAAATGGCGTAGACTCGTTCAGCGCCGTGTCTGGGTCCATCAGATCCTTCAGAGGCACATTAACTCAATATGTATATATATAGCTCAAATTGAGTAAAGAGCGTTTTTTTACAACTTACCAGATTGCCCAACCTCTTCACTCACTTTCTTCCGAGCAAGATCCTTTTTCTTCCTGTTTCTATAAAAGTACGAAGATGTATCGTACAGCTCCGGGTATCCACATACAGCGACGATGATTTTGTCCTCCATTGTTTTTTCGGATTTCTGCCTCCGCTCAGTACGTTGTAATCACGTCACTACTAGAGCAAGCTCCTGATTGGTTAACGTGGTGCGAATATTCACCAAAGTTCAGATTTTTCAACTCGCGCAATTCGCGTGAATCACGCGTTACACGCGTCAACCACCCGAAATGCTCAATTCGCACCGCGTCATTCGCGCCATAGGATGTCTATCGCGTCTTTGCATTGACTTAACATGTAAATCACTCGCGCTTAACGCTTCATTCGCGTCTGGTGTGAACGCACCTTAAGGCCTTCAGAATCAACAGTGCAGGCGTCTGTAACTTAAAATCAATGGCAATGAAACCGTTGCTTTAACCAATCAGATTTCGAGTTGGCAGCACCAGGGCCATCCAGCAGGCTTACGATAATGTCAGCATTTTCTCTCCTTTGATTGAATGGTCAGAGAGCGTGCTAGTCAAAGCTAGCTAACAGCATCACTGTAAATCATTTTTTTCACAGTATTATTAAGGTTTCTCAGGTTTCTTACCGTATATGCGGTGTACAGTGCGTTATTGTATATTTTCAGTGCATTCTGAAAAAATATTCGCCTTCTGTAAATCTAAATAATAAAGTACTAAATGGCCGCGAAAAACAACCACACACCTCCTCTGCAACGGCGCTGTGAAAGACTCGTGAAGATGAAAAACCACTAGAGTATGGAAGGTTATTGTTAAATTATATCATGCTCTCTGCCAGATGTTTCTGTGAGTTTGCCTCTATGCAATCCCTCCTCCCTTCTCACTACTTTTCTTCTGATCGCTCCCTCCTCCCATACGTGTTTTTCCCCATTCTCTGTCTCTCACTCTCTCCTCTCTTTCTCTCTCATGTTAGAGATATCTCTCTTATCCATACATACATCCAGGTTCAAATGGTCAACTGAGTACGAGTTACCCCAAGACCTGAGGTAACTGAGTTCAGGCTGTACTATCTACATTTGGCATCAGGATGTGGTTCTCTCTGTACAAGTTTATTCCTTATATGTTCATACCTTCTTTATGATATCTCCATTTTATATGACGTATTTCTTGGCCTGAGTACCACACAGATGTGGTGTATAATTCTCATTGGATGTACCACTGCACCACCCCAGCAATGAAACTATATAATGTATGGATGAAACAATAAACTTGAAAGAAGTTTGTGAAAAGACAATTGGCTTCTTGTTCATAACTCTTTCCATGGGCCCATGTCTTCATGAATGGAAGGACTGAGAACAGTCGGACGGCATCAAAAGATAAAGAGCTAAAGCATTATCAGCTATATTTCATTTTTGACTTTTTTATTGTTTTATGCGTTGTATTCTGATGTTATTTGCAAGATATAAAGCCAGGTTTAAGTTTCCATAAGAATATCTCAGTTTCCCGAGTCGAGTTGTGTTAACAGGTCATTTTTTCCTCGCAGCCGCAGCCCTGCTGGCAGACCGGCGGGGAGACTCGGCGTGAAGATGAGAGTCATAGGGGTACGTTAAAACACATGTATGCACTTTTCTTGATCATCTTGTAATGTAAATTAAACATTAAAATAATTCATACATTTAGCAGACGCTTTTATCCAAAGCGACTTACAAATGAGGACAACAGAAACAATCAATTGTAGTATTAAAACAACTAAAACTGATCCAAAACTAAAAGATAAAACTTTATAAATACGCACATTAAAAAAAATTATTAAATTAAAAAGACAAATGCATACAACAAAGTTTCTAAACTTAACATTTAAATGAAAACAAAATAAAGCTACAAACAATTCAAAATATTAAGAGAACAAAAAGGTATACGAGTATAACAATGATTCTAATATAACACTAAGCCAAACACCAAAAACAACTACATATGTACACACACACACACATCTATAAATTCAACATATATTATTTAATTTCCATTTAATTTGTTGAAGTACAGAAATAACTCAAATTAAATAAAAGTAAAACTTAATAACCTACACAGACATAAAAAAATTATAAAATGACAAACATTAATACAACTTTAGCTAAAATTAAAAAAAGTTAACAAATACAAATCAAACTACATTAGTTTAACAGTAATCCTAAAAAATAACACTGAGCCAAACACATGCTAAAAAAAACAACAACAACTTACCCATAGTAAGAAATGGTTATACAAAACTGAAACAGAAGTGAAACAAGTAATAGAGTCGATGGTCTTTACACACTTCGGTCTTCACACTAGGAGGCCTTCACACGAGGGCTGCCGCGGTATAATAACCTTTTTTATACCCGTCTAACAAATCACTAATTGAATTCAGCTGGACACACTTTCTTGTTAATCACAATAAATGACCAAGCAAGCACAGACACTGACAAGGTACGCAATACAGTACGAGACCAAACGTATTATGTTATGTTAACATAAACTTATTATGTTTCATGCTCACTTTCCCGGTAAAGCTGTGCTAACCAGTATTTTCCTCCCGCAGTGTGCGGGCAGACCGGCGAGGAGGCTCGTGAAGACGAAAAGCAGTAAGAGTTTGTTAAATTAAGTCAACTTTAAAACACATGTAATCGCCTCATTTGTTTTATAGGGGAGCGTGGGGGACAAAGTAACGCGGGGTTAGTTGTAACACACGTGGTTTAAATATTTCCACACATGCTAGCATAACCAAATTTACAGTATTTATTAGCTACCATATGAACATTATATAGAGAAAAAAGTGCGCCAAAATTCAAAAGTCTTTTGAAGATATCGCTGAACATTTATTTTACCATAGTAAAATTATATTTCTGGCTTAAGTAAATTTTTCATCTCCGTTTTTATTACTCATTTAAAATGAGACAAATCTGCTATTATTTTAATCTCCAATCTGTTATTTATCAGTTTAGATTATTTTTTAATGCTTCAATAACTAGCAGAAGACAATAACCGGTTTTAAATTCCAGTTGTGCAGATGGGGTATGTTGTAACACTGCCTTACAATGTGCCCTGCCGTGCTATTCTATGACATTAGCGATGTAATTCACACTATTTACTTTAATACATTTTAATGAGAAACGATGAGAAACAGGTGAATAAAGACTGACAGTCATTGTTTAATGTTCAGAAATTATTATTTCAAGACATGTAAAGCATTTTGGCTCGTTTATGTGGGCCGTCCCGAGCATGGTTGCAATGTGTTCATTGTCAAACTCAAAAATCAGATTATTTTTAATTCTTAAAAAACGCCATTATTTTATTTAAAATAAATAATTATTTTATTTTATTGACAAAATATTTTAGTTGGTCTTGTATTTTTTTTTTTTCATGAGATCAGATAACATTTTAACCTGTCATATGGTCATGTTACAACGTGCCCCTCACATGTTACCATGTACCCCACCTATGGGGCATGTTGTCACATTTCACTTCCAATTTTTGACGGCAAATAAAGAAAAACGTATACAATGTAAATATGAAACAAAGCGGCATATTTGTACTAGACAAGTGTGAAATTACTGTGGATAAAAAATTATACTCTGAACCCCACGTGGATTTACACAATTTGATAAAGTCAAAAAGTGTTACTTTGTGCCCCGCTCTCCCCTACCAATGTTATCTGTAAGGTATAAATATGTTTGAGTTAGTAAATGTCTGTAAGAACATCGGGTGGACTCTATTTGTTTCATTTTGTCAGGTTAATGCCTCAGCTAGAGATGATGCATTGCGCAGCAGCGGCAACTATTTGAATTGTTAACTGGGTTTCTTGCTTTAGTAATAGCATTCATTCTCGCTACATTAGATACCTGTCTGTGATGCAATGCCCTGTTACACTACATTTGTGTAATATTTATGGTTTCTATAACCGTGGCATTATTATGATGGTATTAAGAGGTGAATTAATTAATGTAGGATGCCATTAAAGGCCTAGGTGTGAAATGCACGGCCCGCCACAGATATATATATCACCATGGTCTGTCTGAACACTTGATTCTGATTGGCTGGCAGGTATGCACTGTTTAATGCACAGGTAGTTGCAAGTCAGTTTAATCACCGTTCTATATTAATGTGCTGCTTTAATTGATGCACACAAACCCACACACATCACTTGCACACAAACTCACACACACACACACACACACACAAACACACACACACACACAGAGAGAGAGAGGTTGAAGGTTGGAGATTCCAGATTGTGCTGCGCACACACAGAAACTTGTTGTCAGCGCTGCCCCTTGATTTTTATTAATAAAATAGCCAAGATACTAGATCGCTACATTATATTCCTCAGCAACGAGGTGGTGTTTTGAAGTGACTAAACACAGCTTCATTGTTTGTAGAGAGATGCGCAGACACCAGTAAAGCACAATTAATTAAAATAATTCAATAGATAATTTAAAGTCAAATAAATGCTACAATTCATTCAAATAAATGTGATCTTACCACACTATTTAATCTCTGTGTCTGATTTGAAGCGGGCAGAATGCTAGAGCTAACGTGCTGTAACTGATGAAAAATTCACATCCTTTTTACTCTTCTGGACAAATATTGCCCTGCAAATATCATTACCAGCTTTAACTTGTCAGTTCTGGCAAATGACCATGTTATAAGCGGGATAATGCATAGCTAGCTGTGCATTAAACAATTTTAATCCACAACGTGGAGGCCAAGAACCACCTGACACAAAGTGCATTAAAATTGTTTAATGCAGAGCTAGCTGTGCATCAACCCTTAAATATGTACAGGGTACAACGGGGCTAAAGGCGCCTTTGATATTATTTTCATCTAAACCACTAGATGGCACAAAAACGTGGCGTAGCATTTTCCAAAACATTCGCTTTTCAAGATGCACGTGTATATTTCTCTGATCTTTGACATGATCGCACGCAGCAGTGCGAAGTTGATTCTGTGCTTACTTGATCTAATATTTGATGTTTTTTAAAATGTTGTAGATTTAAGTAGCAAATGAGAATCGCTAAAATTAATGCATATATTTTGAGACAAAGGTCTTCTTTACGATTTTCAGTTTTAAGATAAAGCAACAGTTTTTAAATAATGAAAGAATATGTAAAAGTATGGTATTTGGGGTAAAAAGCGCCCCTGCTGTCAGGGCTAAAGGCGCACAGTAATTAACATGATAATTAATAGATGGCTGACTTTTCCATTTGTTGACATGACATGGTTAGATTCAGATGATAAATATCATATTATGTTGGGTGTCCATATTAGAGAGAATCATCATGTTTAGAATGAAACCATCATATTTAAAAACATGATATTATATCATATAATAAAATATCATTTGTTGTTACAACTGTAAATCTATATTAAATTATTATAGGATCTCCTTCAATGCTTTCAGAATCTTTACTTATTAAAATTATTTTGTTTCTGTATTTTAAAATATATATTTTTTATATTAACATTTTAAAGACAGTATATTTATTGAACAAAAATTAATTTTTATTTTTCAAAATAAGCAGAAAATAGTACAAGCTTTGCTAAAGTGATTGTTTTGAACAAGTATTAAATTAGACATTATTTAAAAAAAAAAAAAAAAAACACATTTTAGCTGAAGTATTTGTATCAATACCGTGTGCCGTGTGTGGGGTAAAAGGCCCCCCTTGCCACCTCATACATTTATAAGATTTTGAAACAAAATAAACTTGAATGATTTATTTTCACACAAAATCTGTTGCTCCATTAATGTTCAATACAACGTATATATTTTTTTCTGCAATTATACATTTTAGGCGCAGTGAATAGCACATTTTTTTCTTAAGGTGGGCCTTTAGCCTCGTTGTACCCTATATATATATACATCTGTACCCAACCCAAGTCACTTCTTACCCAAACCAACATGTGTAATATATACAACAGTTCTTTCTGGTCCTTGAATATGTTGGCTGATAAGAGTGTTGATATTAGAGTCCAACAGAACTCTAACAGCCGTTTCAGCATTTGTAACACTCCACTTGTCAGCTGAGTCAGCTAAGTACAGGAAACTGCTGCTACAGTTTTCACAGGCTTACCAAAACTGCCTGGTCTTATTAGTCTCGACATTCTGATGTTAGGGTCAGAATTTGGCATAGAAAACAATAAATCCTTCCTTGCTTGTATCAAAGGTTCAGGCTGCTGCTGGTGGTGTAATGGGGTGGGGGACATTTTCTTGACACATTTTGGGCCCCTTTGAGTATTGTTTAAATATCACAGTCTACCTTAGTATTGTTACTGATCATGTCGATCCCTTTATGACCACACAGTGTTGTCAATTTAGTAATTTTAAATTAGCAATTTTAAATTTAGCAATTTTTTCTTCCAAAAGCACCTAGGAACAAATTCAGCAATTTTTCAAATTTATTTGGCAACTTTTGATAAGTGACTCGGACAATAAAAGAGGCACACATTTTCCATCCAAATTACACAAAACTAGGAAAACACAGATGCCTAGCAGTACACACATCACATGAGCTGAGTTAGCTGCTATTTGCAGTTGTTAAATTTAATAATAATAATAATAGCCTAATAACTGAATAACTGTTAATTTATGATACACTTTGTTAGTAGCTTGTACCTGCAATTGTTGATCAGTTAGTACACTGTAAGAAAAATGGAAAAGATACTAGTAATTTTCCAGGACATTATCCATTGTAATCCTGTAACCCAAAGACACAATGCGTCATTTAAAATGCAGGTAAAAAACCAATACAGAAAATTATTTCATATTAACATAGTAGATTGTGCCCTATTTTTACAGACTTTTCTTAGAGTGTAGAATACTAACTAACTACTAATACACTGCTTAAAGCATAATTGTTGAGAAGTATACTAGTTTACTAGCTATTAAAAAAACTTAAATCGTAATCATTCATAATTGTGAATAATTACGTAATAATTACGAATAATTACGTAATAATTACGAATAATTACGATTATTTACGTTCAATAATTCACAGTTATTTATATTTTAATATTATGCATATTATTTTACAAACTAATTTTAAATGAACATATATAAAATATATTTTTTCCTGAGATTTGATGACAATTTTGCATCGCGATTACGCAATGATATCATCGCGCAATGACAACACGTCATTTAGTAACTTTTAGCAACAAATCCACCTTCCTTTAGCAACATTTTCTGAAAATTAGTTGGCAACACTGTGACCACATTGTGCCCATCTTGTGATGACTGCTTCCAGCCAGACAACACAGCCATGTCACAAAGCTCTAATCAGCTCAAACTGGTTTTTTGAACATGACAATGAGTTAACTACTCAAATGGCCTTCACAAACACCAGACCTCAATCCAATAGAGCACCTTTGGGATGTGCTGGAACAGGAGATTTGTATCATGGATATGCAGCTGACAAATCTGCATGATGCTGTCATGTCAATATAAACCAGAATCTCTGGGGAATGTTTCTAGCACCTTATTGAATCTGTGTCAGGATGAATTAAAGCAGTTCTGAAGGCAAAAGGGGATGCAACCCGGGCCGGTACTGACAAAGTACCTAATAAAGTGCCTTGGTGAGTGTATATGTAGGGTTGGGTCCGGTGCCCCCAGTCTGCGATTTCTGCCGAGGGTAGGGGTATGCAATATGAAGATTTTTGATCGTGGACGATAAAAATATCTCCATGATCTGCTTTTGAAGAAATATGGTTGTATTGTGCTGCAGCGCACATTCTATCAGCTGCAGTTCTGGCGCCACCATATCAATACACTGTATAACGCAATATACATTCAGATCAGTGTTAACTCAACAGTAGGGTTACTCTCACGGCACACTGCACATTCACAATCACAAAAGTACATTATCTGCATCTGCTTTAAAGCCTTACTGGTTAAGCGTTTCATTCGTGTGCTGTTCTGACGAGTGCTTTTTTCTGAGCAAATACACCCAAAGCGCGCGCACTAAAAAGCCCGTCAAACAGTGCCTGATTACTGAACTAAGTTATGTTTTGTGCTAATATTGTCAAAACGCACAAGGTTTATGTATAGACTTAGTTGGTTATGTTTAAAATGAAAGTAAACAGCTGAGAGAAAAGGATGCGTGCCTGTACATTAGATGCTGTGCAGGTCTTAAAGGGACAGTAGCCTACTAAACATGCTGCCGACTGTAATTAAAGGGATAGTTCTCCCTAAAATTTTATTTCTGTCATTATTTATTCACTCACATCTTGTCCCAAACTTGTATTAATTTCTTTCTTGTGCTGAACGCAAAAGAATATATTTTGAAGAATCTGGGTAACCAAACAGTTGCTGGTCCACACTGACTTTAACAGTAGGAAAAAAAAAAAAACTACTATGGAAGTCACTGTGGACCAGCAACTGTTTGGTTTTCCACCTTCAAAATAGCATTTATGTTTAGCAGAAGAAGGAAACTCATTCAGGTTTAAAACAACTTTTGAGTGAGTAAATGTTTTATAAATGTTTTTATAATTTAAATGTTGTTTTATAATCGGTCACAATTGTGACCGGTGGGATAATGTGTGTACTGAATTAACATATTTCTGCAGTCATAAAAATTGTTATATATCTTAGCCCAGCTATTTTAAACTTATTTTAAAATTATGTATAAAAAAACCTTATACAACATTGATAGGAACACTGAGATAAGACAAAAAAAAAAAAAAAAAAATACAACCATCAGTGTATTTCAAAATTGTTACTTTTTTGTGAAATATAACATCAAATTTTTATATTAGTGCTACCAGTATTACAACATCAATATTGTACATTTTTTGCAACATTTGAATTTTTAATTTCGTGCAATTTTCACTAACAACTGCAACTGGATTTATATTGTAAACCTAAATTCACTGTTATCACACCGGTCACTATTGTGACCATCAACATGTTTACTCATTCTATGACCGCACTCAATAAAACTGAATATATGTGAATTCATATATTAATACTAGACACCTTAAAGATAATGTGTACCAAAAATCTTTGTCATATCTTTGTTAACATACTTTACTAGCCTTTCGTTTTGGAGCTTTGATGCAGTTATCATCTTCTCAAGGTGCAAACAGGAAATAAACTGCTCTGGTCATGTGACAATTTGCACTAATCATGTGAAACTGCACATATTTAATTGAGACGCTTTATTTTTTCGTTTTTGCAGGAAGTGCACTAAAACATCAGTCAGGAAGGTTTTTAGAGCATTATAAACGAAAACCTTTTTTACAGTCACTATTGTGACCAGTGGGATTAAATGGGTTAATAAAACACCAAACACAAGAGAAAAATAACTCACTACTCTTGACTGAAAAACTTTAATACAGTTGCTTTAATCGGAATCAATCTATATAGTGTTTTATTTTTATATTTGTTCATTCAGTTTCTTGAATGCTCCTGCTAAATACACCTATTGTAGCCTACCTGAAAATAAACAAAAAAGAAAGTTTATTTTATTTGTATATTATGTGTATTTGTAATGTGTATCTTTGCTCTCATTTTTTAATAACAAAGATAAAATAACGACAATGATTTTTATCTTCACCCACTTTGTCCTAAATATCCACCATACTTTTTTATATTTTGTTACCTTGAAAGGCTTTGTCTTTAAAATAGTGAAATTAGTTTGGCTGTAATGCTCAGACAATTTGCAAAATAGAAAAACCAGCATGACAAAGAATCGTGATAAAATCGTGAATCGTGATATTTCTAAAAAAAATTGTGATATTTTTGCCATATCGCCCACCCCTAGCCGAAGGGGACCAAACCCATTCAGTCACCCCCAAACGATGTTGTTCATGATGAAATTTTCTTTTATTGTTGTAATTAATTTTTAGCATTAACAACATGACCCCTTGATTTCATTTTGGGAGCTATGACTGATTGAATATATCTTTAGTCCAGTGCCTGTATATAAGATCAGTATTGACCAAGTTCAGAGGCTATCATATGTGCATCAACTTACTATGTTGTGTATTTTCAAAAGTTTCAATATGAAAAATAACTTATATCGATTCAATGGATTTATTGCATTTTGGGAAAAAAATAAAATAAAATTTTGTAATAAATCTTTGAAAATCAAAATCTGGATTTGAATTATTAATGTTATTATAACCTAAAGATGGTATGTGAAAGTTTGAAACAGAAAATATCTTGCCACTTTTTTGGTAAAGAAAACACATTTTTACTCAAATTAATCAAAATGGATTTATAACGTTTTGGAACCAAACTCTTCAAATATAAATGTGTACTTTTTTGTAAGCTAAAGATTGTTTCTTCAAAAAGTCCCATTGTAATAAATCTTTATTAAATCATTGAGGAAATAAATTAGTTTATATGTTGTTGGTGCATGTGTGCAGCTTTTGAAGCTTACTGCGGTTTTAAAACACATAGCAGCTAGTATTGCGCTGTTGCGCTGTTGTACTTCCGATATCTCAATAGCAGTGATGCTAATAGCATAAGTACCAAACAATGAGCTCAGATCAACACACATCAGATCAAGAGTCTGCAGCTTCACACTAGAAAGAATGGACTGATGTTAGTGCTAGGCTAACAGCTAAATCTAGCTAAAATTCACTATGACAGAAGCATGACCTGACAACTGTTTGCTAATGCTAACATTGCACTTGGCGTGCTTTACACAGGCCCCAGTCTCCTGTTAACTGAGGGCATCCTGAAAGATGGATGCAAAATCTTACAACCACTGAGAAAGTATCCAAAGACAGATAACTTAAATAATTTCTACTTAATGGATTCGCTTCAATGGTTGATCAGTTCTTCCTACAACAAAAAATCTGGCCAAAAAAGTTACTCTGAAACAATATGAGAGCAGAAACATAGAAGCAGAAGTTCAGAATAGGACAATCTCCATGAACAGACGTAGAAGAACATTCACTAATTGAAGGGTTTCAAGAGACTGAAAATGTCTGAAAGTTAGAGGCAATACAAGAAATAAAAAGAAAAAGTTAATAGGAGATAATTATCGATGCCAGTGCATTAGAATTTACCTGCAGTACATGATCATTGCTTAACTGACTATGGACAGAGGAAAACCACAAGGAACCTTAACGCCATATATATACTGTATGACTTTTATAATAAGCTTCATCAAGAAAGAAAATAAATAAATAAATACAATAATTACGTGTTAAAAGTTATTGTGTTAACAGGATATCACATGTTCCTGACCACAGTTGCAAAAGCTCAAAACTAGAACACTTCCCTTAGTACAACAACTTTACCAATATTAGTGTATCTATAGTATCTGTATTGAATGCTGTGTAAGTCGTTTTGGATTAAAGTGTTTTCCAAATGCTTAAATATAAATGAATATGCAAAGAGAGAAACACTGAGATGATGTGACTCCAGATATCAAAAAAAAAAAGAAAAAGAAAAAAGGTGAAGCTCAATAGAAGATAAAGAAGAGATGAAGATCTATGCTAATGGCAATCCTATAAACAGTCATGATGTCAGGACAGAAACAGAACTCGAACACTAAACAGCTCAACACACATGTACTAATTCTGTTATAACTACTAACACATTTTAGTCACATTAGTGTTTAAGGGCCTCATGATATGGTCATGCCAATATGCTGTGATATAATAAAGACGTCTCCTGTAAGGAAATGTCTCTTAGTGACGGAAACCACTTATTAGTTTCACTTCCTCTAGTGTTTTTAGATGCACCATTTGTAATTTGTTCCACATTCAAATGTTGCACCCCTAAAGAAATGAATAGTACTTTTAAGTAGTCCAACATTTCAATCCAACATTTCCTCATTCAGTTGATAATATCTTTTGTAATTAAAAAAAAAGATTTATATATATTTTATATAGTTGTGCATTGGAACAGCACTGTTCTTCCGATAGGTGTTTCTAACAGTTAGACTTGAGGCAAGCCCCCCCCTTACTAGGATATCACATGTTCATGACCACAGTGGTGCCTTATAAACGTAAAAGCTCAGAGCAGACAGACGTTCAGAGCACTGCAGCCTATTTGAAGCAACAACTTCTAACAATCTCACATTTACCTCCATCTTATTCATTGAATTCATGGATAAAGATGAAGATAAAGAGGAGATGAACATCTATGCTAATGTACATTATGAAAACATTCATGATGTCAGGACAGAAACAGAGAACACCAGGAAACACCAAACACCTCAACACACAGGTACTGCAACTCATTTCACTATAACAACACACATTTGACACAAATATAACACATTTAAGTTAAATGAGTGTTTAATAATCTTCAGGAAGTGATTGTGTGAAGATCAGAAGATCCAGAGCAGCTGTAGTGTGTTTGGTTCTGCTGTGTGTTCTTCTGCTGACTGCAGTCATAGTGCTGTGTGTCTACAGCCATACAAACAACACAAACTACACACAAGACAGAGATGAGCTACTAACTAAGATTGTCAACCTCACAGAAGCGAGAGACCAGCTAGTAAACAAGAGCATGCAGCTGACAAAAGAGAGAGATGAATTATTATCAAGTAACCGTGATCTGATTAAACAAACAGACCAATTACATCAGGAGAAAAATGAACTGTTGAAAAGTATTCATGGAATGGGTAATTATGAACTATATTAAAACTAAAACAACCACTTATTAGTAGATCAGTGTGATGGGAATAAAGTGCTAAGAGTTTAATTGTTTCTGTTTACAGATGGATGGATTTACTATCAATCTAATCTGTACTTCATTTCCTCTGAGAAGAAGAGCTGGACTGAGAGCAGAAGACACTGTACAGAGAGAGGAGCAGATCTGATCATCATAAACAACAGAGAGGAACAAGTGAGTAAAACTAATTTTATAACTATATGTTATCTATGGCAAGAAAATTGTTATACTTTATCATATATCTGCTATTTTATTTTATTTATTTTTTCAGGATTTTGTGAAGAAAATATCTGCTGATGCTAATGTCTGGATTGGTGTGACTGACATTGATGAAGAGGGCAGATGGAAATGGGTTGATGGCAGCACACTGACCTCTGGGTGAGAAATAACTGAACTGAACTGATTATTACGTAATAAATGATTCATACAGTCAACCAGGGGCGGTTTCTCCATTAGGGCGATCAGGTGATGCACCACCAAAGCGCGAAAGGGGGGGATTTTTTTTCTTTCACATTCAATCAGTGTTACGCTAGCTTTCACTCTTCTATACTGTTTGTTCTGCCTCTGGAAATATAGTCCAATCAGCGCCGAGTTCTGTGTAGTACCGCCCCTTTTTGGGCGATATTTATTTATTTATTTATTTATTTATTTATTTAGTATTTTTATTTTTTTTCAAACTGCAGGGACTGCAATGCAATCTCTATGGGTTCCGGGAGGGCTAGCACTAACGTGCTTTCGTCATCATGCGTAACCTTAACTTGTGCAGCGATTGGTCGGAACAAACATACCTCTAATAAGAAGAAATATGAAGTCAGGACTAGTCTGTATGGGCTGAATAAAGCAAACCAGTATCTTACCAGTGAAGTTTTGACATACATGAATCGTAACTTACATTATTAGATGCGCGTGAGTTCGTTATTATTAGTGTGCAAATAAACAAACTGTGTATGTGCGCTCTCTGATAGCTTTATGAGCACATTTCAGTATGATCGCATGTCTAGCAAGTGTTTTATAATGGACACTTGCTGAAGAAGCATGTTTTTATAGGAGTTTGCTATGTACAGTGGTGTATTGGCATCAACATTCACTCCGTCTGAGGAACTGTTCACTGGTCAGTCATGTTGAGCTGCCTTCAGATCACCACACTCAACTAATTCATAATGTTTTTAATTACTTTTTTAATTTGTGTTTTGCTCTGTTTAATAATTCTGAATACAGATCCGTGTATACAGTGGGTACGGAAAGTATTCAGACCCCCTTCACTTTTTTCAATTTTGTTATGTTGCAGTCTGATACTACAATTGTTTAAATTCTTTTTTTTTCTCATTACTCTACACTCTGTCCTTTATAATGACAAAGTGAAAACAGAATTTTAGAAATGTTTGTAAATTTATTAAAAAGAAAAAACTGAAATATCACATTTACATAAGTATTCAGACCCTTTACTCAGTACTTAGTTGAAGCACCTTTGGCAGCAATTACAGCCTCGAGTCTTTTTGGGTATGACGCAACAAGCTTTGCACAACTGGATTGGGGGAATTTCTGCCATTCTTCTTTGCAAATCCTCTCAAGCTCGGTCAGGTTGGATGGGAACCGTCTGTTGACAGCCTTTTTCAGGTCTCTCCAGAGATGTTCGATAGGGTTCAAGTCAGGGCTCTGGCTGGGTCACTCTAGGACATTCACAGAGTTGTCCCTAAGCCACTCCTGTGTTGCCTTGGCTGTGTGCTTAGGGTCATTGTCATGTAAGAAGGTGAACCTTCGGCCCAGTCTGAGGTTCTGAATGCTCTAGACTGGGTTTTCATTAAGGCTATCTCAAAATGTTGGTGCATTGAGCTTTTCTTCTACTCTGATGAGTTCCTCAGTCCCTGCCGCTGAAAAACAGCCCAACAGCATGAGGCTGCTACCACCACACTTTACTTTTGGGATGGTACTCTGCAGGTGATGAGAAGAGCCGGTTTCCTTCAAACATGATGCTTAGAATTGAGGTTCATCAGACCAGGTAATCTTGTTTCTCAGAGTCTGAGGGTCCTTTAGGTGCTTTATTGCAAATTCCAAGTGTGTTTTCATGTGTCTACACTGAGGAGAGGATTGAGTTTGGCCACACTCCCATAAAGCCCAGATTGATGGAGTGTTGCAGTGATGTTTGTCCTCCTGTAGGTTTCTCCCATCTGCATATATGATCATGGAGCTCAACTAGAGAGACCACCAGGTTCTTGGTCACCAGTCTAGACAAGCCCCTTCTCCATCAATTGCTCAGTTTGGCTGGGGACCAGCTCTTGGAAGAGTCCTGGTTGTGCCAAACTTCTTCCATTTGAGAATTATGGAAGCCACTGTGCTTTTGGGAGCCTTCAGTGCAGCAGAAATATTTTTGTAGACTTCCCCAGATCTCTGCCTCGATACAATCCTGTGTCTGAGCTCTGCAGGCAGTTCCTTTGACCTTGTGGCTTGGTTTTCGCTCTGATATGCATTATCAGCTGTGAGGCCTTTTACAGAGAGGTGTGTGCCTTTCCAAATCATGTCCAATCAATTTAATTTACCACAGGCGGACTCCAATCAAGGTGTAGAAACATCTCTGCAATGATCAAGAGACATGGGAGGCACCTGAACGAAATTTCAAGCGTTGTTGCAAAGGGTCTGAATACTTATGTAAATGTGATATTTCAGTTTTTTCTTTTTAATAAATTTACAGACATTTCTAAAATTCTGTTTTCACTTCATCATTATGAGGTACAGAGTGTAGATTAATGAGAAAAAAAAAATGAATTTAAACAATTGTAGTATCAGGCTGCAACATAACAAAATTGAAAAAAGTGAAGGGGGTCTGAATACTTTCCGTACCCACTGTATTTATATAACTTTAAGGTGACTGGGATAGTGGTCTGTTGGCATCTCCGTGTGGTCCTGCTTGGTACTACAGCTTGACTTGTAGTTATTTATATATGTATAGAAAATGGTCTAAACAAATGTAACATTTATTTATTTTTCTCACAGATTTTGCTGTTGCACTGTATACATCAATTTTGAATTATTATTAAAATTAAAAACAAAATGTTTTAATTTTTCTTAAAAAAAAACTTGCAGAAAATGTAGTTTTGTGAGAATCATCCTCAATCTTGAATTTGGTAAAACAGTTTTCTTTATTTAAAATGTTTCATATCTTAATCCTTTTCTTTTTGTTATACTGGGATAAATCATATTGGGATGTATGCTAAAATTTTTGGATGTGGCGCCCCACCTAGAAAATATGCCACCAGCCGCCACTGCAGTCAACATCATATCACACAGAAAGCAGTACTGAACATCTAATGCTGATCTGTTGATGCAGGTTCTGGGATCCTCGAGAACCCAATGGACGTAGAGGAGAGAACTGTGCTCTGACTTATTCACCAGGATGGGCTGATTATCCATGTAGTGATCGTTTTCTATGGATCTGTGAAAAGAGCATTTTAAAATAAGTCATCACATGAACTGCAGGTTCATGTAATAAAATACATATGGGTACATTTTCCCCTGATAACAGCTGTATTTAAAGGAACTGCAACTGCTAGAACAGTTTTCTCTCTCTCTCTCTCTCCCCCTCCCTCCCTCCATACAGAGTAGAATCATTTACAACACCAAACAGTGAAAGTGCAAATACACACTTTGAATGAAGCAAATGTTTTTTTTCTTTTTTTGTCGTCATGTATTTTTTCTTTTATTATTATTATTATTATTATAGACTTTTGTAATAGATATAAAAGAAAAGGGTAAACACAGTAAATAAACTGCTTCAATGTTTGTTTTGAGCAGTTATTACACTAATTATGAATTTCCTTCAGTTCAAAAAAAGAGGGAATTTGGAAGATGGAATACGAGAAGTAAATATATTTACATTTACATTTACATTGTCATTTAGCAGACGCTTTTATCCAAAGCGACTTACAAATGAGGACAATAGAAGCAATCAAAACCAACAAAAGAGCAACAACATGCAAGCGCTATGACAAGTCTCGGTTAGCCTAACGCAGTACATGTAGCAAGGTTTTTTTTTTTTAAACAAGTAGATAGAATATAGAAAACAAAGCTAGTGTTTTAGTTTTTTAAGAAAAGCTAGCAGTTAGAGAATAAATATGCAATTGATAGAGGGTCAAGTGTTTATTTTTTTATTTATTTATTTTTTTAATAAAAAGAAAGGAGATAGACAAAATAAAATTAGAAAAGAGAATGCTAGAGTTAGAGGGTCAAATAAAGATGAAAGAGATGGGTTTTTAGCCGTTTATTGAAGATGGCTAAGGATTCAGCTGCTCGGATTGAGTTTGGCAGGTCATTCCACCAGATGGGAACAGTTAATGAAAAAGTCAGAGAAAGTGATTTTGTGCCTCTTTGGGAAGGCACAATAATGCGGCGTTCACTTGCAGAATGCAAGCTTCTAGAGGGCACATAGGTCTGAAGTACTGAATTTAGGTAAAGGGGTGCAGAGCCAAAGGTGGTTTTGTATGCAAACATTAATGCCTTGAATTTTCTGCGAGCCGCTGGCTATTGGTAGCCAGTGCAAATTGACGAACAGAGGTGTGACGTGCGTTCTTTTCGGCTCTAATCTTGCAGCGGCATTTTGGATTAATTGTAGAGGTTTGATGGAATTGGCTGGAAGACCTGCCAAGAGAGCATTGCAATAGTCAAATCTGGACAGAACAAGAGATTGAACAAGGAGTTGTGTTGCATATTCCGAAAGAAAGGGCCTGATCTTCCTAATATTATATAAAGCAAATCTGCAGGACCAGGCAGTTTTAGCAATGTGATCTGAGAAATTCAGCTTATCATCAATCACAACTCTATATATATATATATATATATATATATATATATATATATATATATATATATATATATATATATATATATATATATATAAAATAGTATATCACTTGTACACAAAGTTTGATAAATATGTTTTATAAATATTTGATATGCATAAAACAATGGTGCTGTGTCAACAGTGTACTTGATAGCAAGTAAAGCAAGTAGCAAGTTTCCTAGATTCCAACTGTGTAATAAAATCAGAATAGGGATTGAGTGTGTTCTTTCTTTTTTCTTTAAGGTTTAACATCTAATCTTTAACTATGACAATCAAAATGAGGTCAGTAGTCAAATTTAACCAGGTTGATTTCACTGCTTTCATTTCTTGTACCTTTAAGGCTCAGCTACTGTTGTGAACAGAACCAAACAGAACAACATATTTTTTACCAATCTGAATGTATATCTGAGAGTACTTATGTTACTTATATTAACAGAACTATTGCTGAGAAATCGGAGATGAACAGAAAGAAGGAGTGGAGATGATAATCTACCAGTACAGAAACTTTGATTTACAGAAATTTTACAGAAAATGACTTTGTGTAAATAAACTTTGAACATACCCCACATTGTTACTGTGTCCTCAAACAGAGATATCACCTGGTTTGGTTTAACTATCTTGATAATGCTAATAACAATCAATCAATCAATCAATCAATTGTTTATTTCTATAGCACGTTTAAAAACAACACAAGTTGACCAAAGTGTTTTACAAACCCAAAATTACAAACCAAACTAGATGTTTGCACTAGATGTCAAGGAAATGTTCGTTCTGAGCAGTTATTACACTAATTATGATTGTTTGATGTTCAGTGCCAGTGACAGAAACCACTTAATAGTTTTTATTTTTTATAGTCTTTTTAGCAAAACATGTCAAAGGTTCCTCTTCAGGAACTCAAGCTCCGTCGAACGCATTGGGAACGCCTTCAGCGTGACCGCTCTGAAACGTGTAATCAGACCAATGGATGGGTGCGACGTCACGGATGGGGTGACGTATGACCAAGAAGGTGGAGACAGCGGCAGCTTCTGTCGTTCAGCGAAGTGCTCTGTGTGTGTATGTCTTATTCACCATTGTCTGTCACTTTCACAAACAATAAAGCCATGCCAAAAGCTAAGACTAAGACAAATAAGGGTGGTGATAAAAGTAAGCAGCAGTTTAGGCTGTGTGTTCCTCCCTGCCCTCGCTACATCACGGGCGGGGATACAAACAGCCTTTGTGTTGTTTGCTTGGTGGCGAAGCACGCCGAGTCAGCTCTCGAGCTGACTGTCCGCATTGCACCTCTTGCGGTGGACACTTCGCTCCCAGAGGGCTCTCTTTGAGGAGGGAGCCCTCACCAGCACTCCCCGCGGCTCTGCTGAGGCAGCGCGGCGATTGCGGTCATGGGGTTCGCAAGTGGATCTCGTGGAGGGAATGGAGACGGGCGAGTCCCTTTCTCCTTCCTCTGCCATGGGATCCAGCGCCACCTCCTAGGGCTCGGAAGCACGCTCTGATGGAGCGGTTTCTTCCCCCCAGGGAGAGTGCTCGGCGCTAAGAGTAGGGCGATGGCGAGAGCGCCGATGAACAACCCCAGTCTGTGCAGTACGAGAAGCTTGTGGAGTTATAACTCACGCTGTGGCCAAGTTAAATCTTGAATGGCCCACCAAGAAGCAGGTTGAACCCTCAAAGAGCAAGTTAGATGAGTGGTTTTTGAGGTCTAAGTCGCTTCCTCCACACCGGGGCTTGTTGTTTTCCCCGATCTCCATCCTGGTGTTTCAAGATCGTGGACAAGACTGTATTCGGCCCACCTCTTTAGTCCCTCTCTCACTGACTATAGTAATGTCTCGGGACTAAGTGAGCGCGGTTATAGAGCGATGCCCCAGGTTGAGCAGACGCTCACGGGCTATCTGTCTCCCGGTGTGGCATCATCTCTTAAAGCCCCGGTACTGCCCACCAAGCCACTTCGTACTACATCAGCGCTGGTGGGCAGAGGGTACACGGCAGCAGGTCAGGCTGGTGCTGGCAGACATACTATGGCAATTTTGCAAGCATACCAAACAGACCTGCTGAAAGAGCTGGATGAGGGCGAAGAAGTTAAATCTGACAATATTAAAGAACTCAGAAGAACTGCTGATTTGTCTCTCCGTGCCACAAAGGAGACCGCCAAAGCAATCGGGTGGTCTATGGCAGCCCTAGTGGCTGCAGAGAGGCATCTCTGGTTGACCCTGTCAGATATAAAAGAGAAAGATAGGGTCTTCCTCCTCGACGCTCCGCTTGCGCCTTCTGGCCTGTTCAGCGACGGCATCAACTCAGTCGTCGACAGGTTTCAGGAGGCTCGTAAACAAGTGACGGTGTTTCAGCGGTTCTTGCCTCACCGCTCTCTAGCTCAGGGGGCTGCTGGATGGGAGCAGCTCCAACCGCGTACCTGTTCTGGCCAGGCTGAGTATGGTCTTCGGACCTGATTTCCCTTCTCGACAGCTCTCCATGGGAGATTCCCGTCAGGAGGGATCTCCTATCACAGGTGGGGGGCACCATCTTTTACCCCCTCAGGGGGCACAACTCGTAGCTTCTGGTCTCTCAACCGAGGTTGTTGAGACCATCCTCCAATCCAGAGCTCCCTGTATGAGCAAACTATGGCCTAAAGTGGAACCTTTTCACTTCATGGTGTAGAGATCGCCAGCTTGACCCAGTTAACTGCCTGGTCGGTTCAGTGCTGGAGTTCTTGCAGGCTAGATTCTCTGCAGGGTTGACCCACTGAAGATGTACGTGGGGGCTATAACTGCTTACCACGCCCCTCTCGGTGGTCAGTCTGTGGGACGACACCCCCTGGTTACACGTTTCCTTCGTGGTGCGCTGAGGCTGAGGCCTCCCGTACAATCTCGTGTCCCCCCGTGGGACCTGGCCGTGGTCCTGGAGGCTCTCTGTAAACCTCCATTTGAACCTTTAGAGGAGGTTTCAGATCGAGTTCTGACACTTGAGACTGTCTTCCTGTTAGCCATCACATCACTGAAGAGAGTCTGAGATTTGCAGGCCTTGTCAGTGGCCTCCTCCTTCCTAGACTTTGCGCCCGGCTTGGCCAAAGCTTTTCTGTACCCCAGGCCGGGGTACGTCCCTAAATTGCCCTCCTCAGTACCATGGCCCATTGTACTTCAGGCTTTCTGCCCTCCTCCCTTTCAGGAGCCTGACCAGCAGAAGCTAAATTGCATGTGTCCACAGAGCTGTCATGTGGAGGAAGTCCGACCAGTTATTCGTTTGCTATGGTCCTTCAAAGAGAGGTCTGCCTGACACTAAGCAGGCCCTCAGTAGGTGGACTGTTGATGCCATTACTATGTCATATGAGTCCTCTGGCCTTCCCTCACCCTTAGGGGTCAAGGCTCACTCCACCCGAAGTGTGGCGGCCTCCAAAGCATTCCTGTCGGGTGTGGCTAGGCAGGATATATGTAACGATGCGGTCTGGTCTACGCTGCTCACCTTTGTCAGGTTTTACGACCTCGACATTCGTACCGCTCCTGGTTCTTCCGTCCTTTTGCCGTAGCTGTGCTGAAGTTCATACACACTACGCTGGGACTTGAAAGTCTGGCGGCGTGGGCATCTCGTTCCCAAAGCGTTCGACACAGCTCGAGTTTCTGAAGGGGAACGACTCAAGGTTACGTATGTAACCCTAGTTCCCCGAGGGAACGAGACACTGCGTCTCCTGCCATACTTCCGGCATCCCTGTGAGTGTTTCCCTCATTCTACCAGAAGCTGGCGCTGTCTCCACCTCACTTGCTTTTATAGCTTCCTGGTCATACGTCACCCCGTTCGTGACATCGCGCCCATTCATTGGTCTGATTACACACGTTTCAGTGCGTGGTCATGCTGTAGGCGTTCTCAAAGCGTTCGACGCAGCGTCTCGTTCCCTCGGGGAACTAGGGTTACATACGTAACCTTGAGACGTTTTCCTTAAATGTGCACTCTTTGTAATTTCTTCCACATTCAAATGTTATACTGAAATAAAAATGTACTTTTGAAATCATGTACTCATGTAGACTTGTAACCACAAAAAGTATCTTATACACCATGTGTAACTGCATGCGTTTATTGTTCAAGAAGAGATGCTGTCTCAGTTCAGTAAGACTCCGTTCAACTGAGGATGAATTCAAAATGCACTATTTATCATTTTAAAGCAGGAATGGGCTCTCTCTTAAAAGCAATGGGAAGAAGTGGAAAGTGTTATTGATGTTTCTTCATGTTTCCTTTTATGTTTTCAGATGTGTTTTTTTTCTCCATTTTGTTATATGAAGGTCACATTAAACTGACTAGAAAAGTTTTACCATCCTTCCGTTATTATTTTGTTTTCAGTGGATAGATTCAGTTGTATACTGTATACTATCTTAAAATATGGAGAAACATAATAAAATAAATATGACATTTAAACTATGTACAATTTTTACATTAATCATGACTGTCCTTCAGTTCCTCTCAAATCAAAAGTTCAAAAAGTGGTGTACTTTTTATGAATGAGAAAAAAAAAACATCCTCATATAAATGTGAATGATGACTGAGCTAAACACAGTGCAGTATATTGAGATTTTTGAGATGAGCTGGATGTTGACTACTGAGAAGGGTGTTAATGAACTTACATCTGTTGTGCATTATGCAAAATGCCTGTCATGGCACTATATAAAAAAGACAACTTTCTGTAAATGCTCATTTCAAATGAAAAAAAAAAAATGAAATTGAAAACTGCTGAGCATACATAAAAGAACAGTTCACCAAAAACAACACTTCTGTCATCATTTAATCACCCTTGACTTCGATCTGTGTCTTAAATCTCATTTTTGGCTGAACTGTTGCTTTAAACTGAAATAAACTCTCCTCTCATCTCCTGAATTCCTTTACCTGAGAAGGTATTTTAAAGAGGCAAGTGTTCAGACGACACAGTCGGGAAGAGTTGGAAGCATACTAAATGATATTTTGAAGGTCATTAGAATGAAGAACATGACAAAGAAGTCGCTTTTGTATGTGACTTGGCCTTTAACCAGCCTACAGACGGCTGGTGTCTCATAGCAACTGCAGGTGATACTATGTTTCTTACATTATAAGTCTGTTCTGAGGTCTTGAGCTTTAAGTTCTAGAACCAAAGAAAAACTAAAATGTATCAATCATTTTCAGCCAAATGTTTACAAAATGGTTTAATACATGCTTGCATTAAAACTCACACAAATACCAGAGAGCGTTATCTGTTAGCATTCCCGTGCTCGCACAGGAGGGCTGGTGTGTGTGTGTGTGTGTGTGTGTGTTCATTATATGCATGACACGCATGATGAAAAATGTGCTCATAGAAACTATTTTAAAATAATCTGGTCAACTAATTGGGGAAATACGCAGTGGACACACATTTAATGCCAATAGCCAATCCAGTATAAAGCTAATAAAAGCCAGGCAGCAAGTATTCGGGACCATGTAAATGCCATCTGAGGCCTTCACCTCTCTACTTTATTGATTTACAACCTATTCCAGCAACCTTTGATTTTTCACTTTGTTACAGTTATTGGGTATTTGTCCTGTACCTGAGCCGAGAGACATTCAGAAGAGAAGTGTTCATGGATATGGGTATTGAGACAAAAAAAAAAAAAAATTAAATATCACTCAAGAATATTAATTTTATTAAATGACACTCAACAAAAATTATTTAATTAAAAAATAACTTAATTTACTAAAAATGTAAATAGTATGTAAAATGTTTGTAAAATATTTATTTTATTTAATTTTTTTGGCTCAGAACCTCTGAAAACATCCCCAGTTGGAATCTGAAATTCTGGCCTGATCGGGGCGGTTGAAAAAAAATGTGACTGTCGAGCCCTGACAAGGTCACGGCAATCACCGTGTACGTTCCTCCACCGTTCTGTGTAATCGTCTTAACCTGAAGAAATTTCTAACAATAACATGCGACCATAAGATAACACTATTAGAGATAATGAGACATTTATTCAAATGTGATTGCATGACTCTCCAACCTAGTCTGGACTTTCAAATCACATGAGACAATATTTTATTCACAATAGAACATAGATAACAAACGTTTAAACTGAGAAATTTCATAACTCATAACCTCGATGCGTCTTGGCATCGAGGTTATGAGTTTTGGTGTTGGAATTTGGTCCCATTCTTGCCTAATATAGGTTTCCAGCTGCTAAAGAGGTTGTGGTCATCTTTGATGTATTTTTCATTTAATGATGCGCCAAATGTTCTCTATAGGTGAAAGATCTAAACTGCAGGCAGGCCAATTCAGCACCCAGACTCTTCTACTATGAAGCCATGCTGTTGTAAAAGCTCCAGTGTGTGGTTTTGCAATGTCCTGCTGAAATAGACATCATCTGGAGGGGAGCATATGTTGCTCTGAAACCTTTATTTACCTTTCAGCATTCATAGTCCCTTCAAAACATGCAAGCTGCCCATACCATATGCATTATTCACCCCCATACCATCAGAGATGCTGGCTTTTGAACTGAACACTGATGACACGCTGGAAGGTCTCCCTCCTCTTTAGCCCGGAGGACACGGCATCCATAATTTCCAACAAGAATGTCAAATTTGGACTCGTCTGACCATAGAACACTTTTCCACTTTGAAACGGTCCATTTGAAATGAGCCTTTGCCCACAGGACACGACGGCGCTTCTGGACCATGTTCACATATGGCTTCCTTTTCGCATGATAGAGCTTCAGCTGGCATCTGCAGATGGCACGGCGAATTGTGTTTACCGACAGTGGTTTCTGGAAGTATTCCTGGGCCCATTTAGTAATGTCAATGACAGAATCATGCTTTTGTTGCCCCCGTGCCAACTTTTTTGGGACCTGTAGCAGGCATCAAATTTGAAATGAGCTCATTTAGTGGATAAAAGTGTAAAATTTCTCCATTTAAACATTTATTATGTTCTCTATGTTCTATTGTGAATAAAATGTTGGCTCATGTGATTTGAAAGTCTTTTAGTTTTAATTTTATTCAAATTTAAAAAAACGTCCCAACATTTCCACAATTCGGGTTGTACAAACATGCATTAAAAGGCCCTGAAGCGGCTTTGTTTGAATGAGATTGTGACTATGGCGACAGAGTGTGTTGGGTTAATTACGGCCGTCGTCCACTATTAGCGGTGACGAGGCCACATTCCACCGGTCTGTTCCGATTACTTTCGGCCAGCGTTGTAATGAATTGCAATTCAACAATTAGACTCTATCAGAGTCTGACTCATAATCACTCTAATTATCTGTATTTGCATCCTGATTAAATACATATCTGCTATGATAAGATGCCACAGTGTATTTATTTGAGACAAACTGCAGGATGGCAAGATAAAGAGACAAATGAAGAAATATTGGGAGGATAAAATAACCTCGCAACACCGGGGCAGTTTTTCATGACCTTTCCAGGCCTCGTTGACAATTACTGACAACTAAATCACAGCCTGACAACAGGAAATCCTCTTACCAGATCATTCCGTGTAATACCTCATGATTTGAGACGGCTCTTTGTGTCATTCAGTGACTGTCAAGTTCAGACCAAGCAGCTACGGAAATTGCTAGGGAAGAAATGGGCACGGACAGAAACCGGGATATGCTGCTCAAAGAGGAGAAACCTGATTCCATCAGAGAGAGGAGAGATACATGGATTCTATGTAAAGATTGAGAGAGAAAGACAGTACGGGTGTGAGACAGACTGAGCGAGAGAAACAGGAAACGCCTCTCAACTCTGTGATTTAATGGTCCGGAGAGCCGTGCCCGGTGGCAGACGGGGAAACAGTTGGCATGCCTCTCATTATGGTGTCATGCTAGTGTCCCTCTCTCTCTCTTTGCCACCTGTCCAGCATACCTAATGCCACCGCCATTGGCTGACATCATCAAAGTGAGAGAAGGTGGGGCGTCACCCCAGACTGGCAGAGAAGAGATGGGAAGTTGTCTACTGCCATATGTTTTTGCCCTTCCAAAGCACAGGTCATTACTGCCACTTTTTTTTTTAAATTATTTAAGTTTAATTAACCCGTCTATGTGGTCCCTCTTATGGGCCAAGAGCTTGATCCTGACAGAAGCCGAGAGTCTTTAGAAGTGCTAAGCATTTGTGAGATCACAGAAAAGCAGTCTGTAATCACATCATCTCCACAGAATGCTCAATACCGTGTCTGACAAAACTGTTGGACAGCATCAAACCCCAACAGCTTGACATGGAGACAGTGCCTTCTTCACAATGTGCCATTATAAGTAGAGTTGGGAATCAAGAACTGATTCCGTTTTAAATAAATAAATACTAGAAGCGAATGATGTTCTGTGCAGCAAACGATTCCTGAATGGTTCTTTATAGTCAACAGTAACATACAAGAACGACTAATGAAGTCCATTTCCCAAGTTAATGACTCCTATGAGTGATTCTTTTTCAAAGAATCAAAAACATCTAGGATGTCTGATTCCTAAATCAAATGACTCTTATGAACAGTTGTTTTTAGTGAATTGAACAACATAGAACTTAGTCAGTGAAGTCTGACTCCTTCATGAGCTAATGATCATGAGCTAATGATTCTTACAAATGTCTCTTTTTAGTGAATCATACATATTCAGATCAATAAGTGAAGTCTGATTCTCAAGCTAAAGATCTTGAAGTTCTCAAGCATGACTAATGAAGTCCGTTTCACAAGTTAATGGATCCTATGAATGATTATTTTTACTGAAACAAAAACATACAGAAAGTCTGATTGCAGAGTAAATGACTCTTATGAGCGTGTTCTTTATAATAAATCATAAAACGCAAGAAGGCTGATTCCAAGGTGAATGACTATTACAAGATCAAAAACTAAAGGAAGTTTTGAAAATTAATTCCTTAGAAAATTACTTCTGAACAGTGTGATTTAGTGAATCAGGAACTAACAGCATGGCTTATGAATCGGTTCTTTTTAGTGCATGAAAAGAAAGTTTGACAAGTGATGTCTAATTGTTGAACAAAAGACTCTTATGAATGAATCAAAAACAGTGTAGTTCTGGTCATGCTGTGATTGTGTCACTAAATAGACTCACTTATAAGAAACATTACTGGACTTCACTGATAAAATTAAAAAAAAAAAAAAAAAAAAAAAAACCCACACACACAACCATTGTAGTCGGATTACCAGAAAAAGGATTGTTTTTATTCCCATCCCTAAATATCATACATGGGGGGGAAAAAAAAAAAAAAAAAAAAAAAAAAGAATCTGCATTTTGTCAAGATAAGACAAGGTTCGTATAGTCAACAGCAGGAGTGCTGTAACCCAACACAAGCGCAACCTTTTAATAGCCTTTCCACAATCAATATGCACATTACAACTCCTGTATAATTTAATACGCATATAATTCAATACATTACCTGAGCTAACAAGCCTCCTTGGCTATATGAAGAATGATATGAAACCATATCACACATTTCAGTTCTTAAATTTCAACCTTCTGTCGACATAAACATCCAAGCGTCCATGTAATCAGAAACTTCTTTGTTTGAACTTTCTGCCATGACCTTTTGACAGCCATGTAAACAAATGAACATGTATTCCCTCCTCTCCACTATTCCCTAGCAGCAAGGCTTCATGGGTAATGTAGTCCATGCTTGTAATACTGAAGAGTCTGTCTTCTCAGGTGTATATTTCCCTCCCCCATTCTCTACAATATTCTGCAAGGCGACAGTGACCTTGGGTTTCTGACAGAGCATGGAAGTGAGTGGGGCTGCGAGGATACTTGAAAGCTTGGATAAAACGGCGATAGAAGTTTGCAAATCTGAGGAATCGTTGGAGGTCCTTCACTGACTGTGGTTGTGGCCAGTCCAGGATGGCTTGGACCTTCCCCTGGTCCATCTGAATCCCTTTGGGGCTGAGGATATAGCCGAGGAACTGGACGGATGTTCGGTGGAACTCGCACTTCTCGAGCTTCAGGTAGAGATGGTGTTTCCAGAGTCATTGGAGGAGCCCGAGTCCACGAGGGTGGATGCTGAAACAGAACTAGGGGTGAGTAGTTGAACTGTTAACATAGGCAGGGTAGTGATGACCGGTTCTACCCAGAGAGTACTCACCGCTGTGCGTGGGGGGCGTGAAGGGCACTGTTTGATAAAGTGCCCCAGGGTTCCACAGTATAGACACTGGCCAGAAGCGAGTCGCCGCGCCCGCTCTGCGCAACAGAGATGTTGAGAATCCAGCTGCATGGGCACTGGTATTGGAGGGCTGGCAGCAGGCGGGAGAGTCGGAGAATGAGCGGCTTCATCCAGCTGACAAGCTGTGAGGCGTTGGGAGATTTTGACTGCTTTCTGCATAAAGCTCTCCAGGCCGACATTGTCATCGTAAATGGCCATTTGGGCTCTGATTGTCAGTACACGGCGAGTAGTGCTGCCACGTTCCAACCACATGAGGCCGCCAGCATACGGAACTGCAACGTGTAATCGCTAGCCGAGGAAGTCCCCTGTCGGAGGCGAATGAGCTGGTCGACAATGAAGCGCGAGCCTGAGGACAAGCCAAATACCTCCTTGAAGTGGGACGAAAAAAAAAAGCATCAAAAGAGTTAACTATAGTGCTTTGAGCGTTCCAGATAGCTCACGCCCAGAGCAGCGCCCTTCCGACGAGTAGTGAAATAAGAAACGCCACTTTAGCGTGCTCGCTATCAAACCTCTGGGCTTGGATTTCAATATACAAGGATACTTAAAGCAGGAAACCGATACATTCATCCGCTTCACCCGAGTAGGTGGCAGGAATGGCCATGGGACTGGCAGAAGCAGACGGTGGTGGTAGGACCGGAGAAAGAGCCGTGCAAAGAGCGCTGACCAACTCCACGATGGGATCCACAGGCACGGGGCTCAGGAACTCAACCTCCGGTCTAGTGTCCTGGTCTGGTCTTCTGTCAGCAGATAGACACGGGACACAGAGGTAAGATCAATTCAACAGCAGGTTTATTTAACAAATACGGTGGGGAACCAGGGGAGCTGAGAGTCCAGGTGAGAGAGCAGAGTATGGAGAAGTTGCAAAGGTCTTATCTGGTAGTGATCGTCCCTTTTCCTTTTCTAGGGGTCCATGGGAGCAAAGGAGCGGGGAGACGGTGGAGCACTGGAGCGGTGGAGATCGCGGAGATTCCTTGAAGGTAAGTAAACACAGGTTAGTCAGGGTTGTCAAGCTTGCAAAGTTGGAGACCAGACAGTGAGTGAACAGGAGAAGTGCAGAGATATAGAGCAGTTGATGAGTGCTGACAGGTGGAGGTGATTAGTAATCGGGTAATTGGGATCTGGTGATTGTGGTGGCTGGTGACTGACTCCCTGACAACCACATAGTCGCATACTAGTACATATTTTTAAATTTAGAGAGATAAATATAGAGAGACAACATATAGAGAGTAAAAATAAGTGCCCATTTGTACTGAATAAAACTAGCAGTCCAGAAATTCATGGAAAAACAAAGAAACGAAACAAAAAGACAAAAGCATCCAGATATGCCTGTGCTGAAGACATAAAGTGCTGTTTGAATGTTGTTGCACTACAGCAGAAGAGGGATGTTTTGCTAATGCATCCTGGTCGCAAAAAGTGACATTTTCTTAATAGTGTGGTTGTCCCTGCACTTTCAGAATCTGATAACACCTTCCGAAGTCATTACAAACCTTAATGGGCCAAAATGTATTTATGATGAGCCCACATCCCACATACTGATAACAAGTCCCACATAAAAATGATTCATCAAAATGTCTAAGTTGCCAACTATAAACAAACTAAATGTCTTTATTTATTAAAAGATTAGAAGAGCTGAAAAAGCAGAGGGGATCCAGATTTATGTTCTGTTTTCAATATCTAAACCACATTAAACAAACACACTTTGATTTCGACGGCTTTCAGTACTTGCCTCTCAACATAGCTTGTGGGGAAACAGGTCTTGCATGTTCAAACATGCTGTGTTTAATTGTATTGACTTAGGTGCTACTTTTCTATTAAGGGTGTCTCATATCTGTATTCTATTAGTGCTGTGCGGTTGGCCTGGGTCCGGGCGGAGGATATTACTTTGCAGCCCGCATTGAGCAAGACATGCCATATTAGTAGCAATCAAAACAACATTTCCACGAGATGTTTGGAGACGATGCCTCAGACTCTGTGGATAAATTTAGTTACATTAGAGCAATAGTGTTAGGAAAGGGAAGTGATGTGTGGCCAAGTATGGTGACCCATACTCGGAATTTGTGCTCTGCATTTAACCCTCTGGGGTTGACAAACGCGGATACGTGTTTTGTGGCAGATTTTCCTGATAAGGCCGAAATGAGCTTGAATTACTCTGCCATTTTTGACCGTACAGATAAGATCAATACACCATTCGAATCTGTAAGGGGTCTACATTTATTTGTATACACTCATTATAACAACTAAACTTTGTGCTTTTGAAGAATAAAGAAAACAAACAGGGTGCACTCTCTGCCTTCTCCGTCTCCGCGAGCTGCTTTTAGAAACGCGTCACTAAAATGAACTGTAACTCAGGGAGTTATATCTATAGAAAGCTTGAAGTGTCTACTTTTAATTGAAGTAAGTCATATCGAAAACAAACATTCTGTGATAAAGTAATCCGTATGAAACCAACACGATGTTCAGTCTTTCCCGTCTAACTCATTATCTTTAATGCAATCCCGCCGTTCATATGTAAATATCCACGTGAGACACGTGCGCATGGAAACACAAACAAAGCGCGAGGAGATCATTCATCGTGGCTACTGTTCGTTTCTGCAAGAAGAAGCGCTGAGTAAAGGCTGGATTTCCCTCAAAAGAAGAACAATATTTCATCCAGTAGAGGAGATCAATCTGACAAGTAAGTAATGTTTCTTTTTTGCATTAGTTAACGTGTTATTGTGACAAACTTGAACACATTACTAGTTGGCTTTTTCCCAAACTACAACATGATGAATGCTAGGCATCTAAGAATGTTTAGACCATGTTTATTATTAATAATCTGTTCACAAATATATTTTAATAGCGTGCTAAACGATAACAATTACTTCTCAAATATAAAATATCCTTTTTTATAGTACAAAGTACATCATTTTATAGTACAAAGCATGCGTGAGTCTATGGCTGCAGAATCATATCTTAGGCAACTATAAAATCATACATGATGTTCAGGATGGCTATATGACTACAAAATCATAGTTGGGTATTTCCCAAACTATAATTCCTGACTACAATGTTTGAGATTGAGTAAAACATTTTGAATATGATAGGCAATTCATTGTATTTAAATTTCTTACTGCGCGATGATGTTTTCATGCTCTATATAAAACAAAAGTAATATGAATGTACACTGTAACATGATCAATGCTACGAGTCTAAGTATGTTTAGAACATGTTTATTATTAATAGCCTACTCTGTTCAAAAATAGATTTTTAATAACGTGCTAAACAATAATAATTAGTTTCTCAGATATAAAATGTTTTTGTTTTTACGATAGTACAAAGCATGCGTGAGTCTATGGCTACATATATACAGATGCTCGTGATATTAAAATGCTCACAAATGTTTTTTTATTTTTTTGGTTTTGTATTTTATTGAATCAGATACCTGCACCACAGATGAATCCTGCTGACTTTCAGTCTCTTCAAACTGTTTTCCTCTGAGAGCGCTGTACCAACATCAGATTTTCAACTACACTGATATTCTATGGTAAAACAAGCTCCTTGACTACTGATTATGTTTTTTCTTCTTGGATCCATGGAAAGAAGCAGAAACACTTAAATAAAACAAGTAAATATCAGGTATGATTTACTTGTTTCACTTGTTGAACAGAATCTGTTGCAGGAATGACTCAAAGTCTGTTCACATCTCTGTGGTTAGATCAGTGTGCACAATAATGTGTCTTTGACCTTCATTGTGTATGTTTTGATTATACTGTGTTGTAAATAAAATACAAATAATTAAAAAAAATTTTTTTTCAATCTCCTCACATTCTCTCTTACCTGCCTCAAAGTCACAGTCACACTGATGGGCCATTAGGGGGCCATTAGGGGAGGGCCCTTTGTCTCTCAGGGGAGAATCACTTAATATTCAAGGCCATTGCGATGCCCTCGCATATAGGCTTTCAATCACAAAACATGTCTTTAAAAATTTAAATCAATATATTGTTTTCTGTGAGTGAGTAAACAAGCTGATTTTCACATAATTTTGAAGCAAAAACTCTAGGCTACAAGATCCAGTTCTCAAAAGTCTTGTAAACAGATGTTCTGTATGTGTTTTATGGCCTTATTTCAGTGACTTCAAATTTTTAGTTTTTCACTAACCACACATAAACGTTGCTTTCTCAAAAACACAATCATGTACATAAATGCTGCTAACATATTATTATAGCCCAGTTTGTGCTGTTTACAGTGTTATTAGACTTTAGCCATTTATATTTTTATAAGTAACTGAAAAAAGCACAAATGTCAGGGCATGGCGAAACTTCTCCAGGCCCCCAAAACACCCTCAGACCCCAGAGGGTTAACCCATCCAAGTGCGCACACACACACACAGTAGTGAACATACATCTGGAGCAGTGGGCAGCCAATGCTGCGGCGCCCAGGGAGCAGTTGGCAGTTCAGTGCCTTGCTCAAGGGTCTTACCTCAGTCGTGGTATTGAGTGCTGGTTATTCACTCCTCCCACCTACAATCCCTGCTGGACCTGAGATTCAAACCCATGACCTTCGGGTTACAAGTCCAACTCTCTATCCATTAGGCCACGACCCCAGTCAAAACAAACAGAGACCCGGATGAACTAATCACACTACTGGCTTATATCAGTTCATGTTTTTGTTTTTTTAAACATGCTTTTATAGACTGGGCCTGTATATTTCTGTAGTTTCAACTTCAGGACACTTTTTACTGTCAGTTTAGATCAGCATCCGATTCACTGGTGTTCCTGTAGTGAAAAGGGCCCATAGTGATGGGATGCAAAAGACTGAGACTATATTGAACATCTGTTCCTTTTAAACCTTTCATTTTACTTAAATTTGTTCATTTTTTCAATCACAACTTTAAGTTTATAATATATTTTTTTAATAAATAAAGGGTATGAAATGTTGAATGTTAAACATTTTAACATTTAATAACATTTTATTATCAATCTTGATTTTTTTAAAGAAATACTAATAAATTGAAAAACATTTTACAATGTTGTAAAAAAAAAAAGTTTTACCCTCTCTATTTAAATTTCTATTCAAAATCTTGAACAAACAAATAAATAAATAAAATCAACATTGATAAAATTTTTCTTGAGCTGCAAATTAGCATTAGAATGATTTCTGGAGGATCATGTGACAATGAAGACTTGAGTAATGCTGCTAATTTTTATTTATTTTTTTGCATTCTTTGCTTCACAGGAATAAATTAAATCTTAAAATACATTAAAATAGAAAGTAGTTATTTTAAAGTGCAATATTATTTCACAATATTACTGTATTTTTGACCAAATAAATACATCTTTGGTGACCATAAGAGAACTGCTAAAACATATTACTGGCCCCAACTCTTTGAATGGTAATGTAAATATAAAACTAAATGGAAATAAAAAAATAAAAAGCAATCCAGAACCATATCTGTGCCATTTTTTCCCAGTCCTTCCAAAACTTTGTTGCTCTCCAGTGTGCCAACTAAAAATGCCAGACAATGCCCACACAAATCCAATCAAATAACATAAACATTGTACTTCTAAGCTCATGTATGGAATTCAATGATTAAATTATTGCATTCATTTTTTACTTATTAATAAAGCATGCACCTGTGTGTGTGGTCATATGTGCATGTGTATGAACATGTTCCCAGACTCAACACCACACACAGGCAGTGAGGAGAGGTTCCAGAGGAACAGACGGACAGGGCAGAGGAGACCTATTTGCTGGGGCCACTGCCAGGTTCACCCACCGCTGGGACACATGGAGTATTTACTCTGACGGGGCTCCATACTTTGATACCACCATGTACTTTTTCCATGATCTGAGGGTTTGCATATGTCAAAAAGGAATTAATGTGGACATTCGGGCCACATGACACCTGCACCAATTTGGCAGTGCTGGCAGGTAAAGCCGAGCTCGGCTGGGGCTTCCAGTATGCAAGCGTTATCTGTGACTTTCTGCACTGAGAGGCTCGCGGCCACGTTAATGTCTTCATAATGTTCCTGCGCTGATTAATTACACTGACACTATAAGACAAAGCCCCAGACCAGAGACCTCTAAACTTTGCAATTGCCAAATCTAAATGAGTTTATGAAATACCAAATGCCAGAATGGCGATGGCTTTCTCTTTTCTTTCAGAAAAGACCCTCAGCTCCATCGTTTTCTCAAACAGCTAGGCCTATTTTTTTGCTCTGTCCTTGAGGGAAGGAAATTAACCACAGTGATTTACTCCTGTCATGTCTCCAGGGCTATTCTGCTTCTAATGGACTCATTTAACTTGCTTTAATCACAAATTCACGGCTTGGTCTCCTCAGTCCCTTAACGCACTACAACTTCTATTGCTTTGATGTCCTTTAGTCTGAGAATGGTGGGTTAGGACGGTCCCTCTCCCACTGAGAACAGAAGTCATCTGCATGAGCTCGTATAAATATTCTGAATTAAAATGAAGAGGATATTGGCTAAGTTATAAATTAGCTCATATTGTTTACCTTTGCTTGTTCAAAGTCAGTTCAAATAAGCTAAAATGAATAGCTGACGTGCAACTAATCAATGAGCTTTTTGTCATTTCAATATAGAGATAAATTGTTGAAATTGTCTTGTGCTCACCAAGCCTGCGTTTACTTGCTCAAAAACACAGTAATGTTGTGAAATATTATTACAATTTAAAAATAACCATTTTCTAATTTAATATATATTAACATGCAGTTTATTCCTGCGATGAAAAGTTGAATTTTCAGCATCATTACTCAGTCTTCAGTGTCACATGATTCTTCAGAAATCATTCTAATATTCTGATTTGCTGCTTAAAAAACATTTAATATTAATGATTCTTTGAATAGAAAGTTTAAAAAAAAAAAAACTTTCCTTCCCAAATCTTTGATGAGGAAAAATATTTATTTTTTAATGTTTTAATCCCCTTTTACTGTCACTAATTAATTTTAAACAGTCCTGCTGTTATGAATGAATTTTTTGAAGTACAAATATTCCATTTAGCCTCTGAATATGTTCACAAAACTACATGCATAATAATGATAAAAGAATTATCAAAATGTAATTTAATGTGCTTTTAAATGAGATATAGAACAGTACTCGCCTCAACATTATTCTGTGAAAAAACGGTCTGATCAAGGCTGAGCAACTTCTCTTGATGACTGACTTATTCTGAACTCACATTTCAGCTTACGAAATAGAAGAACAAGTACACCGTGGCGGTGTGCAGGATGAGCGATGTTGATGGTGTGTAATTCTGAAATAAAGCTACACGGACAGGAGGAATCAACTGCGGGATTTAATGTAGCAAAAAGCTCTGTGAGCACAACCGAATAACAGCTGCCTCTGACCTTTTTATGAAGCGGTAGGCAGTGTTGGGAGTAACGCGTTACAAAACTAATGCATTACAGTAACGAATTAATTTTTGCTGTAACGCAGTAGTGTCAGGCATTACTAATCAATTTTCAGTAATATTTTACTCTGTACATGTTCAGTAACGCTTGCACACACTTTTAGCCCAAAAAGAAAAAATAAATAAATAAATAAACACAGCAAGACCGCGAGACATTAACGAATCAAAAATGCCGCAAGCAAGTTCTATTTCCTGTTCGTGGTCAGTCAATAGCCGTGTGTGGTGTCCAAGTTTGTAAATAAAGACTAAATGACAGCTTCTGATATATTTGTTTAGCGATTTATTTCATTCATCTCCCTCTTGCTGGTGGAACTTTGTATTGTGTGACGTAGTCCAGTGAAGGCGTGTTTAGGGCGGGTTTTACAGGAGTGCCACAAGGCTACTGGCCCGACAGTGGAAACGCGGCATGATTTCAGCCTCTGTGCTCGAGGTCCGAGGCTATTAGCCCCGCCCGGCTTGCTGTAAGCCCCGGCTCGCACTGGCCAGTGGAAAACTGAAGACTGTACATTCGTGAGGTGGACATATGCGCATTACTTCGAGTTTGTCAGAGATAAGGACAAGAAGAACGTAATAGTCAAATGCAACCTTTGTCCAAAACCGAAAGAACTATCAACGTTGAGAAATAGCACTAGCAATTTAAAAAAAAAAAAAAAAAATCTCGAGGGGTGCCATGCGACCACTCCACTTACTGAGAAGAGAAAGAAAACAGGACGAGAGTGATAAGCCAAAGCAACAGAAATTAAGTTTCTCTCGGTTGCCATTATGCCACTTGAACCTCGAGAAGTCAGAAGACTTGTAGCAGAGTATGTCGTCCATTGTCAACAGTGGAATCTCCTGCTTTCAAGAAACTAGTTAGTGTCACAATCCACCTGAAAGCAAGGAACGAGGGAGCGAGGAGTAATTCAAAAACAGAGCCTTTAATAATCCAAACACAAATGAGACACAGGAACACAAGGGATGACGTTCAAGGACCGACAAACACTAACTGAATGGACTGGGGCTTTTAAAGACAGGACAATCAAGGAACTAAGGAGACACACCTGGAAACCAATTAACAATCAACATGAGGGAAAAACACACAGACAGGTCCATAATCCTGACAGTTAGCAAGATCCCTGTGACCAGCAATAACAAGGTAAGCTAACGTTTGCTTGATGACTAGCTAGAATTCTGTATAATCTAGTTTATATAGATTGTAGGTCACTGGGTCAAAATGTTATAGCCATCAACAGACCTACACTGAAAAAAAATGATTCATTGAATTTACTCATTTTTTTTTAAGGTAAGTGGTTGCAATCAATTTATTTTAGCTACATTTAAAAAAAAATAATGTTGAAAGTTAGTCAACTAAATTTGTTTATTTAAATGTAGCTAAAATAAATTAACTGCAACCACTTACCTTAAAAAAAAATTAGTAAATTCAATTAATCATTTGTTTGTGTATATGCAGCAGCATAATGTAAATGTATACTCTTGCATCCGATTGGAACATTCAATAAATTATGCAAATGTGTGATTTAGCATAGCATGATCATGAACTGGAGTTTTAATATCTGTGTATTTTACTTATTTTTAGCATGTACTGCCATCCAGAACAACGTTTGCCAAAGAACTGGATAGGACTTATACTGCCATGGAAAAAGAGCTAAAGAAAACAACTGATAAACAGCAGTACGTGTCAACAACTGCAGACATATGGACTGCCTACAACAGGAGTTTTTTGGGGGTGTCGGTCCATTGGATCGATTCGGAGACATTGCAATGGAAGAAGGCTGCGATCGCTTGTCGTAGGTTCAGAGGTAGACACACTTATGACGCAATTGCATCTGAACTTGAGGATATTTTTTCCCAGTATGGATTACTGAAAAAGTGACAGCATGTGTGACAGACAACGACAGCAACTTCATTAAAGCTTTTAAGGAATACCAACAAGTTGAATCTGAGGACAAAGAAGAGGAGGTGGAGGAGGATGATGGGGAAGTGGCCTTCACCAACCTCCACAGCATTCTCACTGGAGGAGACGATGAGGATGCCCAGCAAGGGCAGTGTGTGCTGCCTGTGCTCACACGCTCAAACTCATTGCCAACAATGAGATTGATAAATGGTTGGCATCAAACCCAGAATCCAGGGCTGTTCCACAGCTAAGTGTTCAGCACTATGGACCGGTCCACAGTTGCATCTGAGTGCCTAGAAGAGATAAGTGAAAGGAAGTTGATTGTGCCCTCAGTAACCCGGTGGAACTCATTTTATCATGCCTATGTTCGGATCATAGAAATGCCACTAACTGACATTGACAATCTATGCACACAGCTTCAGATTAAATGTATGAATGACAGGGAATACCAGTTTCTGAAGGAATACTGCTCCATTATAAAGCCGTTCAGCGATGCACTGGACATCCTACACGGTGAGGAAACTTGTTTTTAATCAACACTTCAATCAACACGAAGTTCTAATGGCCAAAACTTTAGCAATGCAAAATGGCCTTTCACAAATGACCACTGGGTTGCCTGGAATACTTGTGGGAGCAATTAAAACATGCTTTGCCACAACAATTGACTCCAAGGATGCCTGGCCGCAGTCTCGCTGCCCAAGTTTAAACTGTGCTGGGTAAAAGAGAAAACCAGAAGAGATCACATCAAGTACCTTCTCACCACTGAGTGCCGCGCCCTAACAGTAGAAGAGCCTGCCACCCCAATGAGTGATGCTCCTCAACCTGCTGCAGTCACCTCCCATGAGGATGGCTTCTTTTCATTTGATGAACAGCCCAATGCCATGGCTGATGCACCTATGACAGTGGAAACAGAGGTAACATCTTATTTCAATTCTGATTCGGTGATGGAAAGCCTGCATCAGTTTCCAAGAATTAAAAAAATTGCACTACGCTATAATGCACCAACACCATCCAGTGCACTGGTCGAAAGACTTTTCAGTCTTGGGAGTCTGGTACTAACCCCAAAACGCAACCGTCTTGGTGATGGACGCTTTCAGCGCCTTATTCTGATGTGCTTCAACAGATTTTTCAATCAAGTGGATATAATGGAATAGGTTAGTCCCCACCATAGCTGTAAGCACAGCCTCAATTTCCCTTTACTTTCAGCCATGTTCAGCTGCACGCTAGCTCTGTTTTATATTTGGCAGGAAAGAGAACTTTTTAAATCCAATTTTCCTGTAGGCAATGTCTGACCATTACTGAAGTTTTTGAGTTTGACTTTTTGAACCATATTTGCTGTCAGGCCTTGTGGGCCCAAACACCTTATTTTCAGTTTTGTATTTCTAAGAGTTTTTATTTCCATTTTTTTTCTTGTATCACTTCCCTTTTTACTGAACTATTGAGTTTGACTTAAATGAGCCATATTTCCTGTTAGGCCTCGAAAGGCCAAGCACTTTAATTTCATTTTCGTATTCTTGAAAAGTGTGTCTAGTCCCATAGTTTCGTAGAGCCAATAGCTATCTGTCTTGTTGTTGTAGCCTAAGTGGATTAATTTTAACCTGCCTTTATTTGGTAGCCTGTTTTGTTTTAGTCTTTTTAGAGGCATATAGGCCTAAGGGTCTCTATTTGGTCTGTGTTTTCTTTCTAAGCAGTTAGGCTATGTTTGGCCTATAGGTTAATTTCTATGGACTAAAATGACTGAGGGTTGGTCCTCCAATTGCACTTTATACTTCCTGAGAAAGCATAAGCTATGTTCATCATGCTCACTTTGTGCATGACAGTTTTGTGTTGTGAACCTCTTGAATTCAATGAGAATAAAATAATGGCAACAATAAGAAAAGAAAAATGTGCATCTTGTCATGGCATTAGAGTTTACATATAGGGGAGAGTGGGGTAATGTGAGACATCGGGTAATGTGAGACACCCCCTGTATCTAGGCAACGGAACACATTTGTGGTCATGTGACCATTATGTTTTCAAGCCCCTCCCATTTCCTCTTGGCCATGAAGGAGTGGACCTCATGGTGCTGTGGTAAGCATGTTTTTTTCACACAAATTTTTTTTTTTTTTTTTTTGCATGTAAAAGTAAATTTTCTTGCTGTCAACTTAATCAACTGTTGTGCCAAAGCAAACTGATTCAGGTAGAAAAACTTATATCATACATGTTGATGAACTACCAACATATAAAACCATGTGATGATGCTAGCTGAAGATAATGATATCCTAAATCTCTTAGCCTAAATTGCTAAGAGATCGTTTTTTTCTAAAATGTGGCGGTGGGGTAAAGTGAGACAAATGCTGTGGGGTAAAGTGAGACATGAGGCACAAGTTAAGTTTAGTCTTAAACATATTTTAATGTAATATTACATTACATATGTTTTATTTTTAATGTCATAAACATTGTAGAAAAGCCTTCATGCCAAGGCAATACACCAGGAAGACAACCTGGGGGAAAACACCCCTCGAGGAGATGGAGAGTGCAGCCGCTGAGGTCAAGGAAGGAAAGAAGTCTATAAGAGCAGCTGAAAGGGACAGAAATATTGACAAGTCAAGCCTCCTAAGATTCATAAAGAAAAAAAGAGAAAGGGGAAGTAAAATCAGTAGCCTGGGGTGCAGTAGCCGAGGCAAAGAGAATATTCACAGACAAGATGGAGGAGCTTGCCAAACACTTGAAACAACTAGTTGAACAGTTCCATGGCCTTCCTCCAGTTAAGTGCCGTCAACTTTCTTAAATATATACATGCTTGTGTGTGTTTTTATATATAAATAATAATTATACACAGTACACACATTATGTAAACACAAACTTTAATTTTAGAACCGATTAAACGCGATTAATCTTTTGACAGCCCTACTAATAATGAATTGTCTACTCAAGGTGAAGATTGGTTTGGCAGCTTCCTAGCACGTCGCCATCTCTCTGTCCGAACTCCAGAGGCAACATCCCTGGGAAGGGCTACAGTCAGGGAGTTCTTTGACAATCTGGCTGTAGTGATGGACAGGTGACAGAATTAGAATCCCAGGCTGTTCTAGCTGGTTCTGATTGTCTTTTGCTCTGACCCCCAGACACTAGCTGGCTCTAAGGGTCCTGTGTTCTGACCCTCAGACTGTGTTCTAATCTAACTGGTTCTATCTGTCATTTGAATGTTAATTAAAACATTTTGAATGATATTCTGTTGTATTTGATTTTGTTCAGAGTTACTTTCAAGTGTTAAGAAAAAAAAATTGCTTAATTGATCAATCCCCATGATTCTGTTACTAGTCCGACATTAGTTCTGGAATGTGTGGTTGTCAAGCTAGCTCTCAGGATTCTAACTGTTACAACATGTGTTGTTATGGTAGTTTCAAAGTGGAAATAGTAAGTTGATCAGTTTACCCCCAGCTGGTTCACTTTACCCCCTTGATTTCTCTGGTCTGCCTCAGTTTACCCCTAAGCTGGGGTAAAGTGAGACACAAGACGACTTTTTAAAAAAACACTCATATTTTCACTGACCTTCGTCCTGAATACATTCTGATAATTTCCATTGCTAGGAAACATCCTGAATTAATGGGAAATATGTAAATTTTACTGATATATCATTTTAGCTTGCTTAGAGGGGAGCAAATGTAAAAAATGTCTCACTTTACCTCACTCTCCCCTAGTCCTGTTGTGTCTAATATGAATAGACCCAAGCTATTCACAGATATTGCCAGATAAACACTTTACCTCTACCATACTTTTAACAGACTTGGATCGTTTGTGATTCTGTCTGTCATCTTTTCTTGCATTGTCTTGAGCCTTCACTTTGGCAATTATAAGCTATATAGTAGCCTGGATAGCCCACAGTCACTATGCTACACTTTATCGCCCTCTACTGGATGTAAAATGCTCTGCAGTACATTTTGTCATTTTAGAATGTTAACCCTTTCGCTGGTGAGTTTAAAATATTCTAGCGGTCCCCCCAGAGTGAGTTGTGTTTAGGTGACCGTTATTTTAGAACGTTGCCCCTTACTGTTGCCATGGCGACGCGTCATGCTTGTCACGTGACACACCACGGCCACAATAACAATGTAAGACAGATGGATCGTTTTTATTTTTTTATCTTTATTTAAAATATTCACAAACTTGCTTACCATATCATGAACAATCTGATATTCCGATTCACAAATATGTGCAAATGAGTGTGTTTTGTCGTTAAAAAACCTTTGTAAATGATCTTGATCTGTAACGTGAGATGGGCGCCGCCATGTTTGTTTGCGCCGCAGTTCAGAGTCCTGTCAGTCGGATTTACAGCACGTGAATTCATCAATTTCTCCCGAAATACATGCAGTAAGGTACATAAAAAGTAAGTGGCTGGTGAACTGGGTGAAGAATAGAGTGAACTTTATAGTTACTTACACTATGTGTATCTGATATGAATAAAACACATCAGCAAATTAAATTTGAATGGATTGTTATTGTTGCTTGCATAGACGTGTGTATTTTACAAGCTCTAAATGTATTGTTTTACCAGTACTTATGTGTATTTAAATGTCTGAAACCTAAAATATACATTATGTGGTTAAGAACACTGCATTGTTGTGATAATATGACAATCGCAGTGCACGTCTCTCTCTGGCTCAGCGCCAGTAAACGCGCGAAACCACAGTTTGAATTTGGCAGTTGTGTGACGTCATCGAACGTTCTAAATCCCATGTGTGGGACCGTACTCCCAGGGGCACGGAAATAAGAATCCCATATGTGGGACTGTACCGCTCAAAAGGTTAAGTTCTACTTCTGTAGTTATTTTGGTGAAAGTAACTCAAAAGTAATACAGGAGTAATGTAACGCATTACAATTCTGAGACAGTAATATTGTAAGGTAAGAAATTACTTTTAAATAACAGTAACAAGTAATCTATAATGTATTACAGTTTGGAAGTAACTTGCACAACACTGGCGGTAGGCTAGGATGCATCAAGGAAAATCTTGGTTTATGTCTCCTCACAAGTCGTTTTGGTAGCTGACAGCATTCACATGTTAGACATCAACATGATGGTTGAATGGAAGCATGAAGGGCTTTTCTAAAGGATCCCTGTTAAGCAGGGGATCACTGCTAAACCAAAACAGCTTGTCAGCACTGGGCTGTATTGATACTCTTTCTGGAACCTTTATGAAGATGTCTGGCTGCATTTCTTTTTTGTCTGAATTCCCAAGTAAAATATTTTTGTGGAAGATGTTCGAATTCCTTTAAAAGGTGACATATCATGAAAATCTGACTTTTCCAGGTTTTAAGTGCTATAATCAGGTCCCCGGTGCATCTACCAACCAAGGAAACGTGAAAAAGATTAACCCCATAACTTGTTTTTGCTTGCAGAAAAAGCCTTACCAAAACAGAGCGCGTATGATCTCGCTCCCCTAGTGACGTTGCAAAGGGATCTCATAATATTACCGCCCCTTAATCCGTAAATTTCCACCCACGGCGCCATCATTTTGATTTTGAACATGCTAACTGTTCTGCCTTTGGCTGCACAGACGAGCACACAACTCTATTTACAGTCGCAGCCTCAGAGGAGACAACAGAGCAGTGGATTTATTGATTTATTTACTGTATATTGCTGCTGCCACACAGATCTAAAATAAACATGCGATTTATTTCCCAGCTGTTTACCTTCACAGTCATAACCGGCTGTTTTTGTAACTTACGTGTTTTTAACTTAAACGTTTGTGAATGAGAACAGTACTCGCATGCTGTGACAGCCACTTTCTGTCCATGTGCTTCGGATGTGTGCTCACAGAAAACCGTATATCAAAAGTTTAAACAAATATGGTTTAAAACGCATGATTTCAGCGTGATAAACATGTTAATCAGAACCAAAACAGATGTTTTCAACAGATACAAGCTGTAATGATGGAGCTCTCTTCTGGAAAAGGGGGCGGAGAGCAGCAGCTCATTTGCATTTAAAGACACATACTCTAATACGGTGTTTCTGCTTCCACTCAAAATAGGCATTTTCAAAATTATATAATAAATGATTTATGGGGTATTTTGAGCTTAAACTTCACAATTACATTCTGGGGACCCCTGAGACTTATTACGTATTGTAAAAAGGGGCATAATGTGTCACCTTTAAAATAATGGTGTGCGGTTTGTTGTTTTCTTGTTCTACTCTGATGACTGTTCTTATTAAGCAGGGAAAACACTGACTGTCTGCCAAGGAATAACTACCAATATAACAGATTGATGTGATGGAGTGAAAAAAAGAAGGAAGGAAAGATAGACAGATAGAAAGAAGGAAACAAGGGAAAGAAAGAAAGAAAAAGAAAGAAGTGTGTAGACAGGATGGAAGCAAGAATGAAAACATTGTAATAATTTCTATTGTACTGTATAGTGAACGAGTATGCAGGACAGAAGGAAAGGCATGTGAACTCCAAATAGAGTTTGTCAATTTGAAATATTCTTGTTCTGATGTTCCCTCGATGTATGTTACAATGAGGCAAACCTTCATTCAAACATGACTTCAAATGTATTTTGGTACAACAGAGGCTCCTGTGGTTTTCTCTTCAGAACCAAGTTACTCCATTTATCCATTATAAATGTTCTTGGAAGAACGCTGGCAACATAAAACAGCACATGGCACAGTGTGCTTACAAATCCAGCATATCATCAAACACTCGACAGTCTCAGCCAATCAGCAACATGAATGTGATTTGCATTGTCATTTTTCTCTGTATTACACTGAATGTTTCACAAACATAGTCTGAGTTGTTTTTAAGTCTTTTATCCATCTTTTTAAGCCGACTGCAAACGCTACAGCGTCTGTCATGTTTCTTCTGATAAAACAACAAACATTTTAGACTTTGTATTAAGAACAGTACTTCTGGGATTCTGGAATATACCACAAGAGAAAATAATTGATTTTATAAAAATGACCCCATTCAAAAGGTTACATTTAATTAGCATGGGATCGATTGCTTCAGTCTGTTCCTGTCTGTTGTGCTGCTGAGAGGTTTGCGATTGTAGCTCCGCTTTTTTATTGAATCTTTACCTTACTTTCACTCTCTGTTGTTTAAAGTGATAATATATAACTTAATTCCCACCATATTTCTGGTATTATCTATCAAACTAATCTAACTAATTTGATCGTTCGCTTTTAAAACCGTGAGTGCAGCGCGTGTGCAGCGCGTTAGCTGGTTAGCTTGTTACTCGCGGTTCCATTCACGTTTCTATTCGCGCCTATTATTGTTTTATTTTTTTGTCGCTCCGTTTTCATTTCTCTCTCGCGCCGTTTTTCACAAGTTCATCAAACAACAGTGGTAAGTTAAGTTGGTATCATTCATCAATCACGGTGAGTAATGGCTTCTCCTTCTCTTGTTGTTTGCACTTCATGCCACATGTACAGTTTATCTCTCTCTGTCGGCGACGAGGGATTCACATGTGATAAATGCAGGGAAATAGTTAGGCTGACAGAGAAGATTTTAGAACTAGAGACACGCATCCAAACTTTAGTTGAGGATAGTAAGAATGTGAGGGCTGTAGATACTGCTTTGGATGCGACTAGCTCAGGGACTCCTGTACATTGTTCGGTTCCGGTTGTGCCCGTGCAGCAGGGCAACTGGGTGACTGTAAGGCGGCATAGTCGCGGGTCAAAACACCGCTCTTCCGTTCCGATCAAAACATCAAACAGGTTCTCCCCACTCGGTGACGCACCCACTGAGAAACCTGATGAAAGTGCTCTAGTAATTGGCGATTCTATTGTACGGAACGTGAAAATAGAGACACCAGCCACCATAGTCCAATGTTTACCGGGAGCCAGAGCGCCTGACATCTTGGCAAATTTAAAAGTGCTGGCTAATGCTAAACGTAAATTCAGTAAGATTGTTATCCACGTCGGCGCTAATGATGTTCGACTTCGCCAGTTGGAGATCACTAAAAATAATGTTAAAGAGGTGTGTGAACTTGCAAGTATGATGTCAGACACTGTAATATGCTCTGGCCCCCTCCCTGCTTACCGTGGCGATGAGATTCATAGCAGACTGTCGTCACTCAATGGCTGGATGTCTAAGTGGTGCCCGCAGAATAACGCAAGTTTCATAGACAATTGGAAGAGTTTTTGGGGCAGACCTGACCTGTTGAAAAGAGATGGTGTTCATCCCTCCTGGGGTGGTGCCGCTCTTCTCTCTAGAAATATGGCACATAGTCTTAGAGTTCGTACTTGACTAACTAGGGCCCAGGTCAGGGAGCAGACAGACTGGCTAAACCGACCGTCTGCTAGCCGCCTCACGTCACAGAAGGCAGTTAATTCTCAGCACATAGAGACTCCTTCACCTAGATATCACGCTATAGAGACTGTGTCTGTTCCCCGTACTAGAAAATACAGAAAACGTCCAAACCAAAGTAATAGTAACAATTTAATTGATGTTCAACAAATAAAAAATGTTTACAATACAGAGAAACAACTGATAAAACTTGGCTTACTGAATATCAGGTCCCTTTCTACAAAAGCACTATTTGTAAATGATATGATCAATGATCATAAGCTAGATGTGCTTTGTTTGACAGAAACATGGCTAAAACCAGATGAATACATTACTTTAAATGAGTCTACCCCCCAAGATTACTGCTATAAAAATGAGCCACGTCCAAAAGGTAAAGGGGGAGGTGTTGCTACAATTTATAGCAATATTCTCAGTATTTCTCAGAGGGCAGGCTTTAAGTATAACTCGTTTGAAGTTATGGTGCTGCGTATAACATTATCTAGAGAAACATGTGTTAGTGATAAATCCCCTGTGATGTTTGTATTGGCTACTGTGTACAGGCCACCAGGGCACCACACAGACTTTATTAAAGAATTTTCTGATTTTCTATCTGAGTTAGTACTGGCTGCAGATAAAGTCTTAATTGTTGGTGATTTTAATATCCATGTCGATAATGAAAAAGATGCATTAGGATCAGCATTCATAGACATTCTGAACTCTATTGGGGTTAGACAACATGTTTCAGGACCTACTCATTGTCGAAATCATACTCTAGATTTAATACTGTCACATGGAATTGATGTTAGTGGTGTTGAAATTCTGCAGCAAAGCGATGATATCTCAGATCATTATCTAGTCTTGTGTAAACTCCATATAGCTAAAACTGTAAATTCTACTCCTTGTTACAAGTATGGTAGAATCATCACTTCTACCACAAAAGACTGCTTTGTAAGTAATCTTCCTGATTTATCTCAATTCCTCAGCATATCCAACAGCGCAGAAAAACTTGATGATGTAACAGAAACTATGGACTCTCTCTTTTCTAGCACTTTAGATACAGTTGCTCCTTTACGCTTAAGGAAGATCAAAGAAAACAGTCTGACTCCGTGGTATAATGAGCACACTCGCACCCTAAAGAGAGCAGCCCGGAAAATGGAGCGCAGCTGGAGGAAAACAAAACTAGAGGTATTTCGTATAGCTTGGCGGGAAAGTACCCCATCCTACAGAAAAGCATTAAAAACGGCTAGATCGGATTACTTTTCGTCTCTTCTAGAAGAAAACAAACATAACCCCCAGTATTTATTCAATACAGTCACTAATTTAACGAAAAAAACAGATGTTGGCATTTCCCAAGAGCACAGCTGTAATGACTTTATGAACTACTTTACTTCCAAGATCGATACTATCAGAGATAAAATTGTAACCATGCAGCCGTCAGCTACAGTATCGCATCAGATAGTGCACTATAGATCCCCTGAGGAACAATTCCACTCATTCTCTATTACAGGAGAGGAAGAATTGTATAAACTTGTTAAATCATCTAAACCAACAACATGTATGTTAGACCCTATTCCATCTAAACTACTAAAAGAGCTGCTTCCAGAAGTCATAGATCCTCTTTTGGCTATTATTAATTCATCATTGTCATTAGGATATGTCCCCAAAACCTTCAAATTGGCTGTTATTAAGCCTCTCATTAAAAAACCACAACTTGACCCCAAAGATCTAGTTAATTACAGACCGATCTCAAATCTCCCTTTTCTGTCAAAGATACTAGAAAAGGTAGTATCCTCACAATTATATTCCTTCTTAGAGAAAAATGGTATCTGTGAGGAATTCCAGTCAGGATTTAGACCGTATCATAGTACTGAGACTGCTCTCATTAGAGTTACAAATGACCTGCTTCTATCATCTGATCATGGTTGTATCTCTTTATTAGTTCTACTGGATCTTAGCGCTGCGTTCGACACTATCGACCACAACATTCTTTTGAATAGACTAGAAAACTTAGTTGGCATTAGTGGAAGTGCCTTAGCATGGTTCAAATCGTACTTATCTGACCGCCATCAGTTCGTAGCAGTAAATGAAGAGGTATCATATCGATCACAAGTGCAGTATGGAGTACCTCAAGGCTCAGTACTAGGGCCGTTACTTTTCACGCTTTACATGTTACCCTTGGGAGATATTATCAGGAGACATGGTGTTAGCTTTCACTGTTATGCTGATGATACTCAGCTCTATATTTCTTCACGGCCCGGTGAAACACACCAAATTGAGAAACTAACGGAATGTATAGTCGATATAAAAAACTGGATGACGAGTAACTTCTTACTGCTAAATTCTGAAAAAACAGAGGTGTTAATTATCGGACCTAAAAACCCCACATGTAATAACCTAGAACACTATCTAACACGTGACGGCTGCTCTGTCAATTCTTCTTCATCAGTTAGGAACCTAGGTGTGCTGTTTGATAGCAATCTTTCATTTGAAAGCCATGTTTCTAGTATCTGTAAAACTGCGTTTTTCCATCTCAAAAACATATCTAAATTGCGACCTATGCTCTCAACGTCAAATGCAGAAATGCTAATTCATGCGTTTATGACCTCAAGGTTAGACTATTGTAATGCTTTACTGGGTGGTTGTTCTGCACGCTTGATCAATAAACTACAGTTGGTACAAAATGCAGCAGCTAGAGTCCTTACTAGAACCAGGAAGTATGACCATATTAGCCCGGTTCTGTCAACACTGCACTGGCTCCCTATCAAACATCGGATAGATTTTAAAATCTTGTTAATTACTTATAAAGCCCTGAATGGCTTAGCTCCTCAGTACTTGAGCGAGCTCTTATCACATTATAGTCCTCCACGTCTGCTGCGTTCTCAAAACTTTGGCCATTTGATAATACCTAGAATATCAAAATCGACTGCGGGCGGCAGATCCTTTTCCTATTTAGCGCCCAAACTCTGGAACAATCTACCTAACACTGTTCGGGAGGCAGACACACTGTGTCAGTTTAAATCTAGATTAAAGACACATTTCTTTAACCTGGCTTACACATAACACACTAATACACTTCTATTATTCAAATCCGTTAAAGGATTGTTAGGCTGCATTAATTAGATCAACCGGAACCGGGAACACTCCTCATAACACACGATGTACTCGTTACATCGTAAGAAGAATGGCATCTACGCTAATATTTGTCTGTTTCTTTATTATTCTGTTTCTCAGTCCGTGTCCGGATCAGATGGCGCCGGGAGATGATGTCTGCGACCCTGACCGTCGGCGGAGGCCGGACACCTGAATGAGCCCCGGGGACATATCCCCAGTGAAGACCTTGACTTAAATACAATAAAACTTAAAATTAAACAAAATAACTATAATATAATAAAATACCTAACTACATAATACTATTATTGTTAGAAATTGCAACAATATAAAAATAGAAATATAATACATTTATACATTTAAAATTTAATTAATACAATAAGTAAAAAAATAAATAATATCCTGGCCAGAGGAGAACTGGCCCCCCGACTGAGCCTGGTTTCTCCCAAGGTTTTTTTTTCTCCATTCTGTCACAGAGGGAGTTTTCGTTCCTTGCCGCTGTCGCCTCTGGCTTGCTCAGTTGGGGACACTTAATTTCTAACGATTATCGTCAATTTGATTTCATATATACTATTTAAACTAAACTGAGCTAGACAATGACATCTCTGAATTCAATAATGAAATGCCTTTAACTGAAAATTGAGTGTTTAATCTTATTATTATACATTACTGACACTCTATCCTCCAATTTGATACTGTTAAGTGCTTTGACACAATCTGTATTGTTAAAAGCGCTATATAAATAAAGGTGACTTGACTTGACATTTATTAATACTGTGCTGTTGCCTGGATGATCCACAGCTGTTTTATTTATTTATTTTGTGATAGTTGTTCATATAGTACAGCACAGCATTAAGACCGTCTTTTTTCTTTTAAATGTGCATTTTTAGGTTCAGTAATTTAACTTTAATGGCAAAGAAATGGAAAGTCAGCCTTATTTTCAAAAATGTCCAATGATATTTTCATAGAAAAAATGAGAGAAACATCAAATCAGTTTCATTTTTTCGCCGCCTTTGATTTCTTGCAAGAATTTATTTGAATATTATTCCCTCTAATGCAGTGAAAAACAGACTTCTGGGTACATAAAAAGTCCTTTTGCATTGCATTTAACCCTTGTGCGGTTTTCATTTGGGGTTGTGCACTCATGGTCTTTGGGGTCTCTAGAGACCCCAGGTAACAAAATGTAATTTTGTAACACAATAATTGTTTTTTTTAAAACAAATGTAATTTTACTCTGTTTATTAATGTTTTTACTCCACATTTGTGTAGTTTTTGGAGGATTTATGATATTTTTAAATTTATATAAATAAATTAAAAAATATTTTTTATATAGGTTTTTATACAAAAAAACAGCTTTTTATGTAAAATTCACTTTATAAAAGACCCACATTTCTAACTTTCATTCATGGGGATAACATGAATCATTTGACATGGTTTAGTGTAAAATTTTTGCCCATCTTTTGGAAATTGCAGTTTTAAAATTAAAAAAATTCTAATTTTTACCAGTAGATGGCTGCAGAGCTCCACTATTTGCTATTTGACCAACTGAAAGATATCTTTTCACTTTTTTTTTTTTTTTTTTTCTGTTGGATTCATATCTACATATTATGAAACCACAATTATAACAACAAAAAATTACTTTGTCAAAGTTTTGCATTTTTAGAACTGAAAAAAAAAAAAATCTGTTTTTCAATAATGTTACATTATGATTAGAATCAAACCTGAATAAGATGTTACAAAGAGAAAAGTTGGAGTCTTTAGAGTTTATCATTTATTTCAGTCATCTGTTTTTCATATAATTTTAAGTGTGTGTGTGTGTGTGTGTGTGTGTGTGTGAGAATGATCATTTTGCATTGTTGGACGTGTGCCACTTCATTTCTGTCCATGTGTGTTCTGTGTTGTTTCTGATTTTGAGGATGAATTTTGTCCATTTTCTATGTGGGGTCTCTTCAAATAAAATAATCCAAAATGTAAGACCACCACAAAAATAAATTGGTGACACTGACACATCGACAATACACACACACACAAATAAATTTGAGAGACCATAAAAACTGCTTTCTTATAATGTCAAATAAAATAATCCAAAATGCAGAACCACCACAAAAATAAATTGGTGACACTGACACATCGACAATGCGCGCACACACACACACACACACTTAAAATTATATGAAAAATAGATGACTGAAATAAATGATAAACTCTAAAGACTCCAACTTTTCTCGTTGCAACATCTTGTTCAGGTTTGATTGTAATCATAATATAACATTATTGAAAAACTGTATTTTTTTCAGTTCTAAAACTGCAAAACTTTGACAAAAAGTAATTTTTATTGTTATAATTGTGATTTCATAATATGTAGATATGAATCCAACTGAAAAAAAAACTTGTGAAAAGATATCTTTCAGTTGGTCAAATAGCAAATAGCAAATAGTGGAGCTCTGCAGCCACCTACTGGTAAAAATGATAATCTTTTTACTGAGTAAAATTACATTTGTTTAAAAAAAAACAATTATTTTGTTACAAAATTACATTTTGTTACCTGGGGTCTCTACAGACCCTAAAGACCATAAGTGTGACTTTTTTTTTCACACTAACATAAAATCAATAAATCATTCCATTTTTTTATTTTATTTGTAGATCTAGAAAGTGTTGACCACCGTACTAAGTCTCATGCCATTTGGATAAAAAGAACATTTTTTAAAAATTTAGCAAACGTCATTTGCAGGTCAAAAAGACCCCGAAGTATACTTAAAACAGTAAAAAGAAAAAGCTGTCTTTTGCCTTGAAAATCAAACTGCTCTATCTGCCTTCACACTGAGATAAACCAAGAGCACGCTGTGGAAAATGACTTCCCAGCATCCGCTTGCAAGCCACCTGATATCTCATGTTTTGTTTTTTTTCCCTTTTCTTTTTTTTCTTAAAACACTTAGAGACAAAGAACCACTCAGCTTTTCCCTCCCCTTATAAATGACTGAATAAGCACGACCATCCCAACATGCCAGGCTAGATCTGGTCACTGCAATGAACAGAGATCTGACAGGACCAGCAATTTCCCACTCTGTACTTAAACCATGATAGTATATGGACTTGGCAAGAACTACTGGAAAATTTTAGCTCTGTGTGGTTTTGGGTTGTTTTATATCAGTGGTGCAACTGCAGCGCCCCTAATTACAGTGTCTTGCATTCACTAGCATGTTTTCCCAGCCAATATAATCATAGTACAGCTTAAGATTTGGACAAAGAAACAATTGTGAGAGGAACGTCCCTTGACAAAAGCAAGTTTGAGTTTGCGGAAGCTTGTATTGTTCAGTGAGAAGAACTAATGTGAAATCGGGTCCCAGTGCTGATTTTAGCTTTGGGTTTTGTTTCTCAGCCTCTTCGTTTCATTTTGTGAAGGAGAGAAAGTTTATGACCAAAGCAAAAACCATCAGCTCTCGCTTTCAACCAAACCACATTTCACTTCTCACACCAAAGCAAAGTTCTGTGGTTTAAGCTGGATGTGAGTCACAGGCGGGTGCGGTAAACAAAACAAAGAGCCAAAGCCACAACTCGAAACAATAGATCATTGTTTTGTGAATACATACTTGGTGTCTTCTGAGGAATTGTCCAAAATGCTAATTACATAGCAGCATTTTGTTGTTTTGTAGTGTTTTTAGTTACAGTATTTTTTAACAGTTTTAGCATCTCATAAAAAGGCACCATATAAGGAGCAGGGCAAGAAATTGTTACAATTGCTTCAATGGCAGCATTCCAGGAGAGCACTTTACATGTTCATTAGCTTTACATATGTACTGAACAAGACCATTAACACCTCAACGTACTTAGCATTGTATGTTACAGTAACTTGATGGCAAGAAAATAATAGCACTACAAAAGGGTTTTTATATACGGTTAATTAGTTCATAAGTCACTTCTTAAGATCTCTTCATATCTCCTCAAAATAAGAGGCTAGAGGCTGCGCTTCTTGATTTTCTTATTTTCTGACTAGTCTATCTAGCTATAATGTCACAAATCCGGTTCATGGTCTTCTGTCCACTCGCCATCAGAGGTTGCCCTTCCTTCATATTGACATGTAACACAGACGTTACATGTCACTCTGGACTACAGTTCCCATCATCCATTGCACTGATTGCACATGCACAGCTGAATGCACTGATCACACAGCTGTCAACAATCACAGGTTCACCTGAGAGCCATTGCACACACTACGTAACACCCACTCAGATCCTGTTCAGATCGCAGAGTATTGTCTAGCACTCTCCTAGTGTTAGCTACTTACCAAGCCTTACCGTGTTTAGTCTCCTGTATTGTTCTGCATGTATCACTCTCCTAGTGATAACTACCTTACGGAGTCTTGTTCTAGTTTAGTCTACTCTTTTCCTGTTGTCTTGTTTCCTGATTCTTGCCTGTGTACCTTGGATTAACCCTTGTATAGCGGCTCAAACTCTGTCTGTACCTCGTCTGGACTATTGCTCGTGTTTCTGGATTACGCTTCTTGTCAAGCCCTCTGGATTCTGTTCGCCAATCTATGACCTACGCCAGCCCTAGGAATATTCTTGTGTTTTGCCCATGGCCATACCTGTTTGCTAGTGTTTTGACCCTGCCTGTGTTTGTTGACCACGTCTGTCAACAGGGGCGTAAATTTCATCTAACAGTAGAGGGGGACAAGAAACAAAATTTTTCAAGAGCAATTTTTGAAGGGGACACAAATAACACAGCCAAAATTGTACTTGTAAGGCTAGATATGTGTACACAGCATGTGTAAACCGCATGGAGACAGTGTTTAAATATGAGTTCGGTTCATATGGTTCACCACGCGGTCATATTATAATGATTATTTTGCATCCTCCATAGTAATTTTAGGTTTCGTCTGGGACCGAGTAAGTCTCTTTAGATATTCAACCGCATTAAGCCTGCCACTTAACATCATACTGAGCAAAACCCAACACATCGGTAGGTCTACAATATTAGCCTAATATCAGTTCACACACAGGTTTATCGATGTGTTAGTTGTAGTGGGTGACAAGCTACAGTATTAAGCTTTGGTGACCTTATAAATTGCTCATAGAAAATACATCGGATATCATTATTTTTTGTCATGACTAATTTATTAATGATCCAGCATCATCGGTATTAAAGAGAAAGAATAATTTCACCCGATGTTTAAAGAGAATAAAATAGCCTTGACAGCCTACTTACTTACACATAACTACTAAGGAACTTTGCTCTCTCCCACCCAGGGTTGCCAGGTTTTATCAGCAAAATTGCTACTCAAAACTAGCCCAAAACTAGCCCAGTCGCTTTTCGGGGGGATTTCCGGTAAAAATCGCGATCCGGTGGGGTAAAATACATGTTTTTTGGTGGGGTTCTCCTGATAAATGTCACTTTCCAGGGGCTAAATATCACGTTATTGGGGTCGCTCCAACCCGCGGACATGAAAAACATCCCGCGGAAAGAGCGTAAAAGTAGCCCAATTCCGCAGGAAAACCGCAGACTTGGCAACACTGCTCCCACCAGGCTCGTGTCCTGAGTGTATCGAGGCAGTGGACCAAACCACTGTGAGGCAAGGGAGGGGGGAATCAAAACATTTCTGAACTTAAAACGCTTTTTTGTGTTTATTTTGTTTTACTACTTACACAATTATTTTAAGTATATGTCCATTATATTATTTTCAAGACAGAGTTGCTTGTAATGATATTTTTAGGGGGGACAACCCTCAGATGGGGGGGTCCTGTCCCCCCCGGGATTTACGCCTATGTCAATAAAAAGCTTGCAGTGCCAAATACAGACTATGACCATGTTAAACATTTGTTCATAAATACAGAGCTTCACAGACATTAGAGATGCGCGGATGAGCTCAAACGTCACCCGAATCCGCTGCTTCAAAAGAATTATCCGCCCCTCACCCACCCGCACCTATATTTTTCTGGATCCGCACACCTCACGCTTCTGTCACTCCGTTACAACAAAGAGCAATGTGTAACATTTTACCAGATTTATTCCTACACTAGGGCTGGGTGGTATGACAATAACATTTTTTTATTTTGTGTATACCGCTATATGTAAATGAGTGGGTGTGGTTAACTCACATGCAGCACACGAGACTATAAGTCAAAGAAACATGGAGAAAGACGAACGAATAGACCAGGAGGATCCACAAAGGATTACATTTTCTAAACTAATGGTTGTTAACATAATAATGTCGCAACAAAGGTGCAGCACCCAGACAGATTAGAGGAGCGCACAGGCTCACAACATGAATTAAGCGGACTACAACGGTTCAAATATCAATGTCATAATGAATAGAAATAGCCTTAAAGGGATAGTTCACCCAAAGATGAAAATTCAAGTAGTTCCAAACCTGTATGAATGTCTTTGTTCTGCTGAACACAAAGGAAGATATTCTGAAAAATGTGGGAAACAGAGCAGTTCTGGGGCACCACTGACTTCCATTGTATTTTTTTTTTTTCATACTATGGAAGTCAATGGTGCCACAAAACAGCCTGGTTACAAACTTTCTTCAAAATATCTTCCTTTGTGTTCGGCAGAACAAAGAAATTCATACATGTTTGGAACTACTTGAGGGTGAGTAAATGACAATTTATTTTTGGGTGAACTATCCCTTTAAATAATGTATGGTTATTGGCATCTTTCTGCCTGTTATGTGTACAGTATACTTTTTTTAGACATGAGAATTGTATTCAACGTGGACACGTAAGCCGTTGCCCTAATAATGAGCAACCTGCTTATTAAAGCAAATCTATCCTGTATCTGAGGCAAAATTACTAAATATTGAGAATGCAACATCTCACATTATATTTTTCTAACTCCATACGATCAGACACTGATCGGATCCAGCCGATAATAACCTCCTCTGATTCAATACATCTCTCAAACTGACGCACAAATTAACCCATAACATTTTACTGATGCAGAAGACACACACAGTGAGAGATGAATATGAACAGCTGAGTGGCGTGTCAGTCTTCACCGGGCTGGTGTCAAATACGTGGTTATAAGGTATGTGTACTTTAAACTTTTAATCAGAATTAACAATAGCTGATGTTCAGTTTGCATACTGAACTCCTTCCTCTCTTAAATAAAGCTCCAGGTGAAGGGTTGTCAAAGAGCAAAACAAGCCCCTTAAAACTCAGTATAATAAGCAGATACCAGAGAACAAATTTAAACAATAAAACTAGTATTAATAGCATTCTGCAAAATTAAAAAGAAATAAATGTAATTTATGAATAGAATACTTTGATATAAAATATTTAGATATAAACTGAATGAAGTAAAACAATAACATGAGATGTAAAAATTATTCAGAAACACCTTAAAAGTTTAATTGCACCTAAAAGTTGCCTTTAATATCAATCAGCTTGGGGCAGTTAATCTAAGTTGAGTGTGATTTTACTAAATAAATAATTTGCCAAAATAAAAGAAAATTCAAACAAGGTGAAGTACTTTTAATTTCTAAAGTATTTGAGTTTATTTATCATATAAAGCCCTTTTTTTCTATGTTCAGAATAACTACATATATAAATAACTATATTGTGAAATATATCGTTACCGTGAAATAAAATTAGTCATACCTTGAAACTGAATTTTGGTCATACCACCCATCCCCATCCTACACTTATTCACTTTTATTTGTTCCCCACTAAATTTTTTTTTGTTTGTTTGTTTTTTTACACTAAAAGTTTAGGTTTTATAAAATTGTGCACTCATGATTTTCTAGAGTATCTTTAGCTACCAAATTATCCACTAACCTAGTTTATAATAGTATGTTCGTCATATATTATGATTTTTTTTTTTTATAATGAAGTTGTCTATATTTAATAGATTGTATATAACACAAAAGAGTGATAATCAGGTCAACACAAATTGAGATATAGAAATTCTACACCGATTTAAAAAAAAAAAAAAAAAAAAAAAAAAAAAAGTGCTGGTATCGGATCGATATCGGCAGATACTCAGAATTTTTGGTATCAGGATCAGTTCTGAAAAAGTGGTACAAGCCACCCCTAGTTATAATATTTTGAGAGTATAGCCTTGCACATGGAAATGGCCCAGATGGGAGCACCCGGAGAAATTCCATTGACCTGGCAACTGATTTGAATATATGTGGGATGATTATACTGCGTTCGTGGCATGTTGTGATTACTGTAATTCCAAGATGACAACACGTGACATTTTACTCATAGCTTTCCATGTTCTCAGACTCAGAGTTAGCACCTAAGTAGTGCCTAAATGGACCTGGCGGCGTTCAGGTGGTACAGCTATCACTGGTCCAAGTCGTAGCTCTCAGAATATTCCAAGTTTCCAAGTTGTAATTATGAGTTTAGGAGCACGTGAAGGCTTTGGCATTGATAGTGTTGCCACGGAAACAAGAACGTCACGTGTTGTCATCTCGGAATTATGCCATGGCGTGAATGCAGTTTTAGTCACAAGGACAGTATGCTATAGTCACAGGGATAGTGTGCTTGAAAATAATATTTTATGTCTTTGAATGCATTCAGAGTCTAAGCTTTCAAATGCTGTCAGTTTTATAACAAAATGCAAATAATATCATGGACAGATGGATTTGTAGTACTTGGAGAACAAATTAAAATGGTAAATCTAAAATGGCCAATCTTCAAAAAAACATCAGGGGCTTAAACCCCCAAATGTTTTTGGGGCTTAGACATCTACTGTACCACTGCCGCACATGCACTGTTGCTGCCGTGTGGCTACTGAACTGTACACTACATTTCCAGTCCCGAAAGCAATGACAGTAAAATGCGCACAAATGAGTGAGAAACAAATAAACTTCCAAGTTTATTTCCCGCTTCAGCACATCCCATAAAGGGATTTAGTGCACAAAGTATATGGTTGCCATGGCAACTGCTGCTCCCTGCTGTCATAAAGTGCTTGAATATTTATTTTGTGTTTAGCTAATAAAATTTATCTAACATTTTTAATTTTATAATTTTTGTAATAATTTTAGTATTTAAAGCAGATGCCTATTTTTATGACAAATTTCCGCCAAAGAGATCGGCGGATGTGGTCGATTGTTTACATTATTATGATTACTGCATTCCTATTTAGAACATTTCGGTGAGTAGTCTATAAACATGAGTGCAGAAGAATCAGGAATTTTGTGGTGAGTGATTGTGATTATCCTCTTTACACTTTGGGCATCTGAGTTTTTAATATTTTCATGCCTTGGAGAAAAATCTGCTCTGCATTGAGAAATAAACAGGCATGCTATACAGTGGAGGTTTGTGTGGAAATGTTAAGATATGTAAATTGGTAATGATCAAAGCAATGACTGATATGAGCAATTTGATGTTTAAATGTGTAATCGTTGATAATTATGCACCCATACAAAGATGATGTCCTCCTATATTCTTGATATATATTATATATTTAATGACACATTGTAATCTCTCCATCAACACAATGCCTTTCAGTATATTAAATCAGCAGAACAAATATTGCAGTGCCAAATACAGACTATGACCATTTTAAACATTTGTTCATAAATACAGAGCTTCATAGACATTAGAGATGCACGGATGAGCTCAAACGTCACCCGAATCCGCTGCTTCAAAAAAAAAAAAATTATCCGCCCCCCACCCACACGCACCTACATTTTTCTCTGATTTAGATAACTGACCCGACCCCGATCGTCATATTAAAATGATTCTAATTAGACGAATTCTTAGGTTTGTACGATGATATGATGAATGGATGGTTAATTTTTAACAGCAGATTCTGTTTATTTTGTTTATTTTATGCAATCCAAAACTCCGCGCTCCCTATCTCTCCATTCAAATTCTCCCATCCCGCTCTCCCAGAAATCTGCCATCATTTGTTGACAGAGCGCAAGAAATTACTGTAATAAGCCATATTGCCGAAAAGCGCATGCTATCTGCTGTCAGGAGCAATTTGAATTATTCTGATAATGCAAACAGTTGAAGAGTTATGGTAACATAAATACAGCTTCATGTCAACCAAGTTCCAGGCACTTATGTTTACTCAAATATTATCCTTTCTGTTTCTGTCGCAATACAGATAAAAAAAAAACAAAGTCAGTATTGTGTATTGTTCACTTATTTGTATCATCTTTTACCATCACATCAAACATCGAAATGAGTATGTCAACCATCCCCACCAGTTTTCCTGACAGTGCAGTGTAGTCCTCATCTCCTGAACACTCAGATGAGCTAACCTCTGTCCTCGCAGCAGGGTGGTGGTGGGCAACAATGGAGATTTCTTCTCATATCTGAAGAGCCTGAATATGGGGACCTCACCTCAGTGCAGTGGTAGGGAACAATGGAGGCAGGTGAGGCTTCATGCCCCACATCCCTAGCCTTCACTGATGAATCTGAGAAGGCTGAGCCCCGCACTCAGGATTCCCAGATGCAACACTTAAGCCCAAAGAGCCATCAGGCAGAAAAAGACACAGGGTGCACCCATGCCTTCTAGGTCCCAACAGTGAGCACGTGTGCCTGCCTATACCGAGAAGAGGGACCACACCTCATCTATAGTCTTCAAAGATGCATGTAAAAAGGCTGAGTCTCTGCAATGCTGAAGACCATGGAGCACCAGAGGAAGAGGAGGCAGAAGAAGCCTCAGGGCGCACCTGTGCTTGCTAGGTCTGAGAAGGCAGATTGTGGTGACTCGTGAGTGAGGCTTTATTAAAGACAACAGGAGCACATATGGGTCCCGTGGTCCGGAGCGGCGGGTCGGCATTCCTATGTCTCCCCTCTGAAAGACAAGTAGAAAAAAAAAAAAAGAAACTAATTACAATTCCGATAAGTCTATACGGTGGGTCGGGGCCCTATGCCACCCTAGGGATGGGAATCCGGCCCCTTGGGTGAAGTGAGGGGTCCCGGGCACGGGCCACGACGGGCGCTGCGGACTGAGGGTGTCGGGGCAGGCGTGGGAATCACGGTGGGGGTGGGAAAAGGGTCTTTGGATGGGCGAGCCCGCATAATGGGCTTTGACCAAGATAGAGAATTAGACATTTTTATTATGGCCAGAATTGTGGGTTGGAATATGTTTCTTGGCGTCTATCCTGTGATGCGGAACTGTAAGTTGGAAGGGAAGAAAAAAAAAAAAAATACTACCAATATCGCCATCCGTGTTCTGGACGGTGTGTCCAAGATGATGATTATCAAAGGGGGCATAACACACAGTTTCACCCAATCTCACTTTAATCTTGAGTACCTATAGAGTAGTACTGCATCCTTCATATCTCCAAAAAGTCTTTAGTTTTATCATATTTATAAAAGAATCTTGAATCTCTCTGAAAACAGCCGAGCTCCTGGAGGCGCGGCGTGGGCGGAGCTAAAGAGTGATGAGCACTTAAGCACCGATTGCCAACAAAACACAGACATTTGATGCCATTTGACTTACCGTCTGCAGTTCTGAATCATGATCGGGATCTTTTATAGCTGGGACCGTCGTCTTTCAGTATCAAATGATGTGCAAATCCTTGTTTATAAAACGTTCATCAACAAACACACTTGCAAAACTCCATTGCTGCCCCGAAAAACAAACTGCATCCACTGTTTACGTAACGCTGGGTTCTTATGGGAAGCTGAACAAGGTTATCTTTCCCTTACAACCAAAAACACACTTCTTTAGAGACATTCTTCCCGAGCGAGTCCTGTGCAGTGCTGCCGGATGAAGCGCGTTGATGGGCACGCACTTGCTCTCGCTCTGGCTGATGCATGCGTGGACGCGCTCCTCTGGGAGAAATGCCCATATAAGGAGTTCCACCCTTCATTACGTCAGGAAGAGCCATGATTGGAAAAAAAAAACAAAACACAACTTTCCCAAACTTGTACAAACCCAGAAGGAAGATTTTTGGCACAGAAATACTCCATCATACTTCCAAATCGTTTTTTGAAACTTTGGCCATGCTTAGTGAAAGTGAAAAGTGAAAGTCGTGACGTATTGTCAAGTATGGTGACCCATACTCGAAATTGGTGCTCTGCATTTAACCCATCCAAGTGCACACACACAGCAGTGAGTAGTGAACAAACGCACACACACACACAGTGAACACACACCCGGAGCAGTGGGCAGCTATTGCTCCAGCGCCCGGGGAGCAATTGGGGGTTCGGTGCCTTGCTCAAGGGCACCTCAGTCATGGTATCGAAGGCAGAGACAGTGCTGTTTGCTCACAAGCCCCACCTTTAATTCCTGCCGGTGCGAGAATCGAACCGGCAACCTTCAGGTTACAAGCCCGACTCCCTAACCGTCAGGCCACGACTTCCCCTAGCATGAGAATCACGACTTAGCATGAGAATCCAAATCTTTAACAGTGTAAACAACTCTGAATGCATGAAACAGCATTGTACCCCCCCTTTAATTATTATGATTAATGCAACACTGAAGACCACTAACAGGGCGGGGTGGGGGGATGGAGTGAATGCAGAAGAAGCCTCAGGTAGCACCTGAGCCTGCTGGCTCTCAACAAAGAGGAAAGCTCAGGATCCCTGAGCATCTGAGGAATCATTTACAAAAGGCCACTTCTAAATTGGGAGCACCTGTGCCTGCTTGGTCCCCACAGGGAGAACCAATGCCCACAGTGTTTCAATACACTACCATGTATACCAAGTCTCTACAGAGACAAGCTGTGCTTGCCCCAAAGGTGCCAAAACTAAAGATCCCTGAGCCACTGAGGCAGGACCTGCTGCAGCAGAAGCCTCAACCCACTTCTGCTCAAGGAGCTCCAACACCCAACAAGACTCTAGAGGGGCAAGGACTCAAAATCCCTGAGCCGTTGAGGAAGGAGCTGCTGCAGCTGTCGGCTCAATCCTCTTCTCACAATGGAGCACCTGTGCCTCAAAAGACCCCAAAGAGGCAAAGACTCAAGATACCTAAACGGCCGAGGAAGGAATTGCTACAACAGATGCCTCAAGCATCTCCTGTACAGGGTGCCCCCATGCTTTTCAAGTCACCACAGGAAACACCTTTACTGCACAGGAACCCTGTGCATGCTGGGACCCCACAGGGAGCAGGAGTGCTTTGCCATGTTTCTACTGGCAGAGGCAGTGCCCGTGGCCACTGAGCCTCCGATGGAAGCAGCAGTGCCAGGGACGTGCAGAGAGTTCCTCAGGGGCAGGGGCTCAAATGTAAAAAGGGGCAATACGAGGGGAATAAAATTATAGGTCAAAACTTTGGATACATTACTATTTTATATTTTTGCACGAGGTCACATAGTCGTCAAGCCTGCATTTATTTGATCAAAATTTTAATATACTTTATTAATTTACTTAATGCATTTTATGCAATGCTGATTTATTAGCAATGTTGGAAACCTGTGATACTTTTTTCAGGATTCTTTGATGAATAAAAAGTTAAATAAGAACAGCATTTATTTAAAATATAACTTTTGTATCAACATTACCGTTCAAAAGCTTGAGGTCAGTACTTTTTTTTTTTTGAAAGCAATTAGTTTTTATTCAGCAAGGATTTGTTAAATTGATAGAAACAGTGATAGTAAAGATTGATATAGTTAGAAAATATCTCTATTTTGAATAAATGCTGTTCTTTTTATCTTTTTATTTATCAGTGAACCCCAAAATAGTATCACAGGTTCCAATAAATAAAAAAAACTTTAAAAAGCAGCACAACTGTTTCCAACACTGATAATGAATCAGCATATTATAATGATTTCTGATGGACCATGCATTGAAGAATGGAGTAATGATGCTTAAAATTCAGCCTTGAAACACAGAAATAAATGATATTTTATTAAAATAGTATAAAAGTATATTAAAATAATTAAAAAAAAAAACATTCTATTAAATTGTAATAATATTTCACAATATTAGACTACAGTTTTTTTTCTGTATTTTTGATCAAATAAATGCAGGTTTGATGAGCGTAAGACATTCATAATGCTGCATAAATATCAAAAATGGTAATATTTAAAGTCCTTTCACGTCACCATTTCGCCAGTCTACACTTCACATAATAGGCCTGTAGGTGGCACTTGGGCTTAAATAACTATGATAGTTTCATCAAATAGTAAACGGTGTATATCATACATAAATATAAGTGAACTGAATAGCCTACTGATTACTATTATTGCGACTTTTGGCGCTGCACGGTTTTGTGCTGCACGGTTTTGTGCAGTGCTTTTGTAGTCATCTATTTTCTCAGCGATGTAATTTGATTTATAAAATGAGACAAACCGCAGGTCCAGATCGCTCCACAAATAAGCTCTTCTGTCTCATGTCATTTTCAACCGATTTATGAATAGGAACGGAAAATAACCGCTCCACTTTACATTATTGTCCAATGAAATGTGAACTTCTTGTGCCAGATCATGATTGATTGGTGTATTATACATGACAAATGGGCATTATTGAATTAGGCCTATGTAATAGCTTATTCTAAAATATATAATATATGGGTTTTAATTAAATCGACACACTTTGATTATTGATGAAAAATGCTTAAAATATTGTTTGGTTTATTTTTTCCTTCTGTCGACCCACTCACTGAAAGAACCATATATGGCTGGAGAGCCTATGGTTTCTGAACAGACTGTGGAATATCAGTCAGTCAAGCAAAACCTGTTTTTATACAGTCTATGAGCAAAACGCACGCAACCCATAGCAACGCCTCAGATTGACATATGTAAAAATAAACAGGAATTTTCCGACTTGAGCGATTAGTTATTTTGTACAAATTGTCCTTTTAATTAGAATTCAAATGCATTTTGTTTTATTGACCACAATATCATTGCTATTTGTCCGAGAGGGGCACTTTTGAATAATTTTGAAAAAGGGCAGGGGCTCGAGCCCCCAAAGCCCCCCCTTCTGCACGTGCCTGAGCAGTGCCTTCCAAAACCATGAACTCAAGCCTTGCTGTGCATCAGAGCATGCTTGTCTCTGCCATCCAGGGACCATTTATGCCTTCCAGGACCTCAAAAGTAGCACCTGTGCATTCTGGGACCCTACAAGGGAGCACATGTGACCAAAAGTTCCCCACAACAGGTGGCAAATCCCAGAATCTATGAGCAACAGAGGCAGAAGTGGAGGGAGCAGTGGAGACAGCAGCAGAGACAGCAGAAAGCATCAGTAAGTCCCTTCTATCTCTCGTTTTTACTTTCAGATTTATTCAAAAAATTAAACACTGCCTTCACCTAAGCTACTATGTAGTCTTGGTCATCTATCCAAAATGATAGAAAAATGTATCTTTAGATTTAAGAAGCACTCCTTAAACTTGCCCAGAATTACATGATTATGTCTGTTCCTTCAACAGGACAATGTAGATGTGTGTGAGCCGCCTCTACACAAAAAAGCTGGGTGTGGAAATTGACAAGGTGTAGCTGAAGTTTAAACTGGGGAGGCAGAACCATCAAGCCCCACAGTCCATGTCCCAGCTCACTCAGACAGAAGATGGTTAGTCCCAGAGATGTTCACAAGTCTTTAACTTGGAGTCCGAGTCAAGTCTGAAGTCTTTAACCTGGAGTCTGAGTCAAGTCTCGAGTCTTTGGTCACTAGTCCGAGTCGAGTCTCAAGTCATTTAATGGCTCGCTAAAAAAAAATCCCATTCAGAATCCTCATGTATTGAAATCTTCCTATTTACAAAGCTGTTTTATAGGCTATAGACAAAATATCGATCTAGATGTAACGTTAATGTACATCCTGCCTGTTACTTATGTTTTAATCTATTACCATGTTCAAAACAGTTTTTCTGTAATCAAATTCTATAATAAGTGTCCGATCTACCATGACACATAAGGAAATATTTAACACAGATATTACAAAACCATACAAATAAAGTATTGCTTTATGATGTAAGTAAGGGGTATTTCTTCATGAAATAACTAAGGGGTATTTCTTTATGATATAAGTCAGGGGTATTCAATCCAAGAGGCGTGGCCTCTATATTTTCTTCCAATTAAAGGTCCGGACAAAAAGTAAAATTAAAAATAAATAAATAAAATAATTTTACATGCATTGTATGTTTACATTTAGATACATGAGAGGCCATGTGAAAAAAAAAAAAAAAAAAAAAGTTTCTGTTCAGGATTTTCCTCCTGAAATCTATACTATTTTAATATTTTACTTAAAAACAGTTTCTAGCCTACTAAAAACAATGTAGCTACAATAATCAAAACGTTCTCATCTTGAGCAGAAAAGAAAGATATAGGCTAACTAACAGTTTCAAAGTTTAAGTTCCATTCTAGCCATCTAACAACAATTTTCCCAATTATAATTAGGCTTACATATTTTTATTTATTTATTTTAATGTTCTTAGCCTACAGATTAATAATACTAAATGTAAGAAATGTCTTGTCACATTAGGTTTGAACAGTCAGAGTAGGTTATAGATAGATAAATAGACAGTAAAAAAAAAAAAAAGAACTATTTAAACTATATTAAAACTATACATGGTCGGCGCTAGGGAGGGGCTAGCAGGTGCTCCAGCACCCCCAAGAAAAACCAAAGCACCCCCATAGCACCCCCATAAAAATGAAATAAAAAACATTTGACTCATTATTGCAATGCAATACAACGTTACGTGCGACTGCAAATCACGTCATGTCAGCATTTCATTTTAAAAATGGATCAGTTCTTTGTGCCGAGTAGGCCTGCCCCCGAAAGATTTTTCTAGTCAACTATAGTCGCACGTTTATATTAAATTGATTAGTATAATAACCTACTAAACCATCCTTTAATGTAGGCATTTAGGCGTATTATTGATTATGAATGCAACGGGGAAAAAGAAGACTTTATTTATTAATAAACTAGTGCTTTCTCAGTCAGTGTCGGCTGCAAAGATGAAGTTGCCAAATGCTGACTCGCATCTCCACAGTGGACGTGCCTTTAATAGAGAAATGCACCTATACGGACTACATAATCAGAGATGTTTTTTTTTTTTTTTTTTTTTTAAATTGGTTTTCAAGCTTTCAGCAGATTTAGCCTATTTCTTATGTCTGTGAGCTGGTTCATTGTGACGCGCTCCATTCACGGAGACTGCACGAGACGACAGAAAGCGCATCCAAAAATGACCGGAGTAGGCTATTTTAAGCTCTTTCCCCAGGAAAAATAAATAAATAAAAATGATTGCGTGGGCGCCCCCATGCCATACAGTAGGCTAAGCGCAATAATACTCCCACACTCCTCATAAACATTTGAAATGCACCTATATAGCGATTTTATTATTCATATTAAAAAAATAATAATAATACCTGTTTTGGTCATATTTACTATTAATTGCCCAGCTCCCCCTGTCATTGATTTAGCACCCCCTCAGCACCTGCGTTCAAAATTCTCTGGCGCCGTCCCTTAAACTATATTTACTTATAATGAAAGTAATCTATAATTTTGCTGCTCACCGTGTTTCTGTTGTTAAAATAACCGCGCCGTCCGCAGCTCTTGAACTTGGCGCCGACGCGCGTCCGGAGAGAGAGAAAGCGCACAGAGCTGAAAAGGGCTTGAATAAAGCGCGTTTGGCTTTAGATAAAAATACTAGAGGTTATAGCGTTGAAAGATATTTACAATAAAAGACCCTGAGCGCTTGTTATGTGATCCGCTCCGCTGTTCTGACGCGCTGCTCACTTAAAACGGTGCTGCTGTTACGGCTCGCGGTCCGGATGGATGCCGGGGTGCGGATGCCGTCCGCCTTTTGAAACGGTTATATAAGTATTTAAGGATAAAAGACTCGAGTTGCTTTTAAAATATTCACGAGTCCTTTTCCTCGAGTCAAGTCTGGAGTCATTTCAGGTCGAGTCTGAGTCACTAACTCGAGTGCCCATCTCTGAGTCAGAGTATTGTCTTAATCGTGTTGAAATCGGAATATTGTTGTCCATGTAAACGTACTAACTGACAGCACCGGACACAGGATAAAGAATTTAAATGGAGGATCTTTTAGTCCAGACTGAACTTGAAACAGTGCAGCATTAGCCTAACTATGTACATTGAGGAATCAGAGTAGGAAAATTAAAATTTGTAAGTTGTTGAAAACAGTAAAGTTGGATTTTCACATCAAAATGGGTTAGTCTCATTTTTTCCCTCATTCTCAACAGTCAGTGTTAAATTATAAAACTAACTAACATAGACAACGGTAACAGCCTCTCTTTCTGGAAAACAAATACACACACCAGTATAACATTTGTCAGCACAGAAGACCAAATAAAGCTGCTTAAAGTTACATGAAAACAAATTAGAAGTTAGGCTATATCTTTGAGTGTCATTAATGCATTTCAAATATTGTTACACATTTTAACACTCGGTTGATCTCACATAACTGGATGAGGACTCATAAAACTTCAAAATTCCATCAAATAATTCAAACTTACTCTTAATCATCACTCTATAAATGCACGTTTACACGGCATATGGTGAACTTGATTTACCTCTGCAGACAGTAAAAGAAACAAAATAAAACACTTTTCTTCAACACATGACATTAGAGCAACACTATTCCTTTCAACAGAACACACATGCATGAGGAATAAACACATTCATACAAAGAGTTCATACATCACAAGTTAATATTTCTCAGTATTTTACTAATTTGAATTGAATTTAAATGGCCACAATCAGGGTTGCCAGGTTTCTGCAACAAAACTAGCCCAATGGCCAACCAAAACTCAAAATATGCCAATTCCATACGTAAAATACATGTTTCACATCACTTTATGCATTGTACACAGTTTCTTTTTATTGAAAATCTCCGTATATTAGTATTTATAAAGACTGTGTTTTCATAAATAAAATCATCTTACCTTAAGATTGACAGCTGATGAACCAAATCCTTCAGTGGGTTGTAATCTTTTTTTTTAGAACTGTTTGAATTAACTATTTATAGATCTTTTCTGATTCTACTTATCTTCTTCTTGGTCCTTGTCATGCATCTCTGTATTAAACAAGGCCAGTATCTCTTTTGTTGGTTCAAACTGATGACAGCAGATTCCATGTCTTTGCATGAAGGCTCGAATGCGAAGGATGTTCTCCAGAAGGGTGTCCTTCATTCTGCTCCGCAGTTTTGTCTTTATCAAATTTATCTCTGAGAATGTGCGTTCAACCGCTGCATTGCTGAATGGCAATGCAAGTAGTGAAAGAGCAGAAGACCCAAGTTCATAAAAATCTTGGTCCCCGGCAGCATCCCTGTGATTTTTCATATCATTCCAGAACTTCTCCACTTGGCAGTCCTCTGTGTATTCCCAATGACAATGTGTCCACGACTCTCCACTGCTGATCAAGCTTTGAGAGATCTCCAGTGTACAGACTAAGAAATGACATAGAGGCTAACCAAGGTTTTTTCTGGCTGTTGAGCACTACTGATGGGCTCAGTGACACAAGAGACTGAAGCTGCTGCATATTAGTGGTCAAACGTTGTTTGATTTGCTTGACAAATTCAAGCAGGTATTCTTTGCAGCGGTGTTTAATGCTCTCTGCATCGGATATAGAAAGCTTTGCATTATTCAGCTCCATCTGGAACTGTAGGCCATAGTCAACTGCAGAGAGAGGCAGCTGGTTGCTTTCTGTGGTCACATCAAAGTCAATAACCTCAGACCACTGAGTCATGTTTGGCAGGTTGTTTTTTGCAACTCTTCTGAGCAGGTTCAAGTAGAACATGATCAATTCATCGAAGAGCTTGCATGGATTTCCATTTTCCAGCTGAAACATTTTATTCACGCTGTTCGCTTCTTGAATAATGGGCTGCAGAAACACTAAATACAGCTTGTTGACGGGATCAGAGTACATTTGATACAGGATCTCCGCGTTGTAGTTCCTGTCCTTATCCTTGGCAAGCTGGAAGTGTAATTTCAATTCGTCATATTGATCCAGCACCCTATTCAGGCATGCACTGACAGACAGCCATCTAGTGTCTGAAAACTGAAGGATTTTTAGCGGTGCTTCTCCGACATTGATCGCTGCATAAAGTTGCTGGTAGTTTTGCTGACGGATGGTGCTATGCGAAAACCATGCGCATGTTTGTGAAATCTGATATACACATTTCACAAATACGAAGTTGGGGTTGTACTGTCGAAATTGTGTGACAACCGAATTGTGCTGTCCACACATTGCATTGCATCCATCAGTTGCAAGCCTGATGCATCGTTTAGGACAGAGCTTGTTCTCTTGCAAAAAGTTTAGCAACGCCTTCGTTATTGACGTCGCATCTCCTCCATCCAGATGAACAATCCCAGCAAATGATGACACTATGCGCTGTTGATTTTGACTATAGTACTGGATTACAACAGCTAACTGTTTATACGTGCCCACATCAGTGCTCTTGTCGATAATTAAAGAATACAGTTCTTCTCCAATATCCTTTAGTAGTTCCCACTGGGTCTCTGGCCCAATTGACCTATCGGTAAGCCCCTCCCCTCGAACACAGACTAGCCAATGGCAGTCGAGTATCAGTTGCACAAGGAGCGGAACTCGGACATCTTTAGGTTTCAGCGCCATAGAGAAACATTGGAAGATCCGAAGCTCGCATTGGTTTTATGGGGTTTATGCTTCAAAAATGGAAAAACGATGTGCCTGTGGTACTTGTAACACTGATTCCAGGTATCCTGAGAGGATGGGCAATATAATTTATTTCATTAAATTTCCTGAATCCAAACAAAACAGAGCAAAATGTCCCCAAGTATTCAACCCCAATACAAATGAAGACAAAAACGTTCATTTTCTGGTTGTCATACACTCATTAAGTAACAATTTTCATCTGCTCAAGCAGAACGTTAATGTTATCTTGTGCTTTAGCAAGGTATCTCTGGCTAAAACTAGCTAACGTTAAAGTTAGTGAGTCCATGCTAATGTACAAACCTAAATAACGGACTGTTCTCGCGTCTTGTACAGTGTAGGTCAAAAACACATAAACGAAGGTCTACATTTCAGTGCCTCTCCATATTAAACAGGTTAATTGTACATTAATTTAATCTTACCCTGCCATACATGAACAGTGTTGATCCTGCATGTTCATCCGCGATCGTGATGACCGACCGTGACTTCTCCCGCTTGCATTGTGATCTGTAAACCCTCCTTCAAGTTACCCACCGTATTTATTTTTAAATATTTTATAAATCCCTCCATGGAATATTTAATTCCCATTTGGTGGCCTTCTGTGTCCAAAATTGTGCAAAAACATCGTGGGACAAGGTTTTCACACTGCAGCTGTCATTGTAAGACAGTGAGCAACTCTGTTTGTTTGTCTGAGGGAGCAACAGTAACTAAGGGGGGCGGGGCTTACTGATAGGTCAATTAAGTGCTTAATGAGGGCTGAACATTTAGTGCGGTGAAGTCGGATATCCTTTTGAGCAATTTCACCGACAAGCTCTCCTAAATGATTCACCGTCGAAATGCTTGAATGGCAAGCAATGTGCGCTGCCAGTTTTAGCTCCATCACTTTAATAGAATGGTTCATTTTCACTGCAGTTATTCCACTGTAAAACAAAGTACGCTTTCGAGCATTCAAAAACGGGGCCGCATTTCGAACACGTTTTTCTGTTTTGCTGTGAATCAGAAGAATCTAATCTCTGCTTTACAGTACTTACAGAAAGCTTTGGTGTCATCCCCAGTCACATGCTGTATTCACTCAATGCCATCTTCACGTTCCCACTCTTTACTGTATTTCTTTCCATATTTTGACCATTTACCAGGTTTGGTAAATGGTGTCTCTCAGGTGACTGCCGTGTGCCGTTCAGTTAAAACCGTAATGGATGCGGGCGGGAAAATGCAGAACAACTCTGGCGAAAGTGAATGCCAAACTTGTGAAATTCATTTTAAATTAAAATATTTTTAAAATCTAAAATAAACATTCCTAATTAAATTGTAATCAATGGACATTCTCCTGTAGATTACATAACTAAAAAAAAAAAAAGTTTATTATTTAGCAACAATCCTGGAGAGTCCTGCCGGTCTCTCCTCTAGTGCCCCTGCACCTCACAAAAGTGTGCTTACTCTGTCCGTAGAGTAAAATATTTAAACACAAACATTTTAGCTAAATATAATTGAAGCAATGTCAAACCATTAACCCGCGGAATATTAAAAAAAAAACAACAACAACCCGTAGCCCAATTCCGCGGGAAAACCGCGGACACATTTCTCCACCTCATGAGCACCATCCAAACCGCGTTGTGCAATCGCGCTGCTGACTCATAGCCAGACTTCCAAACAATCACTCGGTCACGTTTCTTAAAGGGCCAGCTTAACATTTCACCAAGGGATGAGAAAAGCATTGGTACACACTGTATGTGCATGCACTGTATATTGAGACTGACATGTCAATTTTTTACACTTTAAACCAATATACATTTTTGTGGTGCCTGCCCCAGGACTTTCGCGACTGTACTTTCATCAGCACAGTATTAAAACTTATTTTTAGAGAGCATGTTGCTCATTGTCTTTTTATGGCAGAGAGGTGTACAGATCAAATCTGAAAGTGCTTGCTGACTAATCTTTGTTTACTAATGTAAATTAAATCCCTTAATCTTTAACCATTAATCTTTAAAACAGTTTCAGAAGATTGAGATTGGAAAGAAATGCCACTGTTATAATATTAAAATATGTCAGGGCGAAAGCTTTGTATGAAAAGATATTACTTAAAATAAATAAATAAATGTCCACACATACACTACGGCTGGCCATCGGGACCATGACGGGATGCTCGATGTCCTCCACAGACCCCGCCGACTCAGGTTCCGGACTTAGCGGTCGAGATCGGCGTTTTCAAACACTGGCCCGTGACTTCATATTGTAGTTATTCCACTCAAATAACGGTGGAACAGAGCCTGCTGCTAAAACCAGTCTACCCTTAACAGTAGTGTTGATTTCATTATCTTGAAAATGTCGGCTGCATACCTTGGTGTGTGGAGGGTCACTGAAAATCCCACCCTCCTTATTTTATGCAGCCACCGTGCACGAAGGCTGGTGTTCTTGGGGAAGTGGTGGAAGCTCAAATGGCTGTTATACAGACCTGAAGCCGAGCAAAGTGGCACACAGCAGTGATTTGTAGATTCAACCTCAGTTCTCTGAAGCTTAAATGAGTCACGCACATTATATTTATATTTTTTTGTACAGCTGCACTCATCTGGTTTCTTTACGGTAACGGATGAAGACAGGAAGTAAACCGGAAACTGATATCCCGACTTTTGGCGATGGAAGCTCATCGCTACATTCTGGAGTCTATTCTCCACCGCATGAGCACCATCCAAACCGCGTTGTACAATCGCACTGCTAACTAATGTTTGTTCACTAATGTAAATTAAATCCCTTAAACTTTAACCACTGAATCTTTAATATCATCTTCACTAAAAGTAGCAAGATTAACTTGTCTTTCCAGTTCTGATGCCGCTCTCTCTCCTGTTGTGGTCTTTGATCTTGAAATCAGCTGATGATTCATAAAATGCAGCACATGTGTGTCGCTTTCATTGGCATGAACTCTTAAATGTGCATATAGCACGGGAATTATAGATCCGATTTAAATCCATTTCAAAGAGAGACATTTCATGTAGTGACCAGGTGGAAACAGGCCCTTGGATTCTGCTCTGTATGACTGCTGTTATATTCCCCTCCTGTCTAGGGGATTGTGAGGGGAAGTAGCAAAGGAAAACACATAAAAAAACCCCCAGCAAGAACACTCTTCAGTCCTGAAGACAACAATAAGGAGAGAGAGAGAGAGAGGTATGAGGTTTATTTACAAAAAAAAAAAAAAAAAAAAAAAAAAAAAAAAAAAAAGGACAATCAGTTTAACATAAGGAGATAGGGAAGAATGGCTCACGAGAGAGCAAGGCCTAAAATAAATAAAACGATAAACTAACTAATTTTAGGGAGCAGCTAACTTACCTCAAACGCCCAAAAGAAAAGAGAAATAAACAACAAACTTCCCTCAACTCCTTAACTGAACCAAAAACAGGGATGAAAGTAGTATCCAAAGAAAAAGGCACTCTCTCCCTACAGCTTCCCTTTTAACTCACCAATATACAGAAAAAGAATATATTATCTATTACTTATCTTAAGCTTTTCAATAAACCAAAAACAGGGTCAGGTATTATCTCCAGACACAGCTCAGCACAGAAGCACTATTAGCCACTTGCTAATACACAACTCAAAATCTGAGGACAAACAACAATCCACCAAAGTGTTCAGTCTGCAGCAGGGGAGAAGTGTGTCTCTCTGCAGCAAACACTGGACTGCCATCAGATACTCCACTCTCAGTCACAGGCACGCTCTGATAATGAGCTACAGGTGATGGTGATTCAGCCTGAGAGGGAACAGAGTGAGAGGGAGAGAGAAACAGAGCGCAACACGGCACATGACCACACATTTGTACCAGAAAATAACAATCCGTCCAGGGACGTAACACTGCTGAACAGATTATTCTTCTATCCTCTTGTTTTTGCTCCAGTAAAATTAAGCTAATATTTTTGTGAGTCTTGATAAAAATTCAACCTCACAGAGAGAAGAACTATTGAGGTGACATAAGTTTTTCACACGTATTTAACAAATAAAAACACCATGCTGTAGGATCCCTCTTACTGACTTCCAGGTTCTTTTTGTATTTTGTATTAAAGTGCTGTGAAAACCAGTCAGTGGCAATCACAATTTTTATGACTGAAATAAGTAGAACATGAGGATGAATTATTACAAATATAGCTGATATTCTCTATGGCTAATATTCACATTTATCACAAACCTTATCACCTCACATATACCATGCCTTTCTCCCCCAAACACCAATTAGAATAGAAAATGCTTTATTATTTATTTAATTTTTTTTGCAAACCTCTTTAATTAAAAAAAAAAACGAAAATGGTAAATTAAGCCAGTTATCTTCATTTGGCTGGTACCAATCTCATTAACATATTCTCTTTATCTCATGATGTGCTTTCAATGTTCTTGTCTTCTAACAATTAGGAACTGATGAAAAGGTCTATAAATTCAGTGTCATTATTGTAATTGGCTTCATTGTTGTGAGGCCATATACTGCCACAGCAAATAGATGCAAGTAAAGTTAGGCAAATCAAAAGCATTTTGCAGGATAACCAATATCCTGATAGCAATCCTTTCTTGAGCAGCTATTATATAAAGAGAAGATGTGAAAATTTTACAATGTAGTTTAAGGGTGTGTTAAGTTGGTCTCACCATAAGAATGTAATACAACGGTGACCTTTACATAACAGGTTTACATCAGATAGAGAGATGGCAAAATGACAAGAGTCAGCATTTGGTTAAAGTTGTCCTTTCATCTGAGGAGGCACACAACATCTTTATGGAATTCCACACAGGCCCTCTTGGTGGACATTGTGTTGTTGAGAAAACTCACAATGCCATAATTCTTAGATTTTACTGGCCTGGCATGGAGCAGGACATCCACAAGTTAATTGTTAAAAACGCCATATTAGATGTTGCTTTCCCCTACACTAAGTCAATTAAAATGGTCATGGCCCACCTTTCTTTTTTCAGATAGCTCAGTGTCAGGCTAGGTGAGAATTAATAAAGGAGAACAAGACATACAATCCTATAGTTGTATTTATAAAAAATAAACCTTTGAGAGGTAATAGCTTCAGTCCAAACCTGGTCCTGGAGGGCCGGTGTCCTGCAGAGTTTAGCTCCAACCAGCTACAAAATACCTGCCTGGAAGTTTCTAGCAAGCCTAGTAAAAGCTTGATTAGTTGGTTCAGGTGTGTTTAATTAGGGTTGGAGCTAAAATCTACAGGACACAGGTCCTCCAGGACCGATGTTGCCTACCCCTGTTTTAAAACAACATTAATTCTCATTTCAGGTCACAGAACCACTGGAATTAATTGGAATGGATCTGTTAGGCTGGGCATACACTGTGCGATTTTCATATATATATATATATATATAAACCTTTTTTTTTAAATTTTTTTTATTTTTTTTTTTTTATTAAGAATAACAACAGAACTTGGCAAACAGTTGACTGGTCACCTTTGCATCTTTACATAGGTCTTATTAACAGATACATACAGAGGTCAAATTACAAAACATAAAGACATAAAAACAATCAATTTTTCCCAGTATTGGAGATATGTGTCCATCTGTAATTTTAATGCGAAAGTGATTCTCTCCATATTTTGTACACTGGTTACAATGTCCAACCATTCAGATGGAGGTTGTTGGAGGTTCAGACTGGAGCCACTTTCGTGTTACAGCTTTCTTGCTGGTTGCTAATAGTATCTTTAATAAGTACTTGTCTCTCACCATCAAATGAGCTGGCAAGTTACCCAAATTGTAGAAAAAGAATAATCAATTGCATCATCAAAAACATTGTGTATTACTTGTGTTACCTCCTGCCAGTATGGTTGAATGGTTGGGTAGCTCCAAAATGCATGAAAGTGATCTGCTAGTTGTTCTGCACATTTCCTCCAGCACAAACCACTACTCGTCTGACCATTCTGAATAAATTTTAACTTGGGGGGTTATAAAGTATCTAATAAGATTCCTCCAGCAGAATTCTCTCCACACACCGGAACTAGTAGAAGTAGCCTGAACAGAACAGATTTTCAACCACTCTTCCTCTGAAATAGCAAAACTGGCTTCTCTCTCCCATTTTAATCTAACCTCCCTAGTTGAGTGTTCTTTATTGGATTGAATAGATAAATAAAGTTGAGACAAGTTTCCTATTATCCTTATTTTTATAGACATCAATAAATAAATCTACTAAATTGGGGTCATGCTTCTCCAAATATCTTATTTCACTGTTGAAATACAGGTGCATCTCAATAAATTAGAATGTCGTAGAAAAGTTCATTTATTTCAGTAATTCAACTCAAATTGTGAAACTCGTGTATTAAATAAATTCAGTGCACACAGACTGAAGTAGTTTAACGCTAAATAATAAGCATAATCAAGGCTAGTACAGGTCATTTCCAACCATAAGCATAAACACAACAAAATATATGAAGAACTAAAAAATAAGAAAATATTATAAACATTTGGAAAATATTAAAAGGTATTTGTTAAATGCACTTTTATTTATCACTCTTTCTATATTTATTTAATTCTATTTTTTTAATAGGTTTTTGTAAATCATAATGATGTTACAATATTGTTTTTAACCACAGTGGTTATACTGTTTTTATAGTGTGATTTCTGGTGAACTGTATTAAACCCAGACTAAAAATCCTAATAACTCTGAACATAATAATACATATTAATTTAAATAACAGCCGGCTATATGGAATCCACAACAATTACAAAACCTTCAAAAATGCAATTCATAGATAATAACAAATGATATTTCAGTGATATTTTGACCACTCACGTAAGAAATGTCCACGGTTTAGTTTCAGAAATCTGGTCACCTTTCGTTCAAAGCGCTTCTGTGATTTTAGACAGCAGCGCGCGAACAGGACTTTTATTTTGGACTGAAGATATGACATCATAAGGCTGCGCCGCGATCCTGCATCTGTTTGGGAATCGACTCTAGAAAGGTTTGTGTTTTTTCCGCATTTATTGTTTAAATCGATGCAAACTGCTCTGTTTATTTTACAACTTTTATAATAACTGTAAAGTAATCCTTTTAATTGAATAAAACAGTGTAATGCGTTATCTAACTTTAATAAACGGTATTTTTTCGGAGTAAAGCGCATTTTAAAAACGTTGTGCGTCTCATTTCGCGCTCATTTATCATGAATCAGTTCATCGTAAACACGCAATTCGACTACTGACAATTCGTGAAGAGAAACAGTGCTTTTTGAAACAAACTCCGAACCAAAAGTGATTCACTTGAAGCTTGAGTGAGGACACACTGTGGTCAAAACAATGTAAATACATCGAGATCAACAAACAAACACTGTGTGATGGGAACCAGAGGTGGGTAGAGTACCCAAAAACTGTACTCAAGTAAAAGTACTTGTAGAAATATTTACTCAAGTAAAAGTAATAGTCTGAATAGTTACTTTAGTAGGAGTAAAAAAGTATCGGATAAAAAAAAAAAAAACTACTCAAGTAGTTAGTTTGAATCATATATTGAATATATATATTTTTATTTAGATATATAGATATTTAGATAAAATTTATATACACACGCACACACACTGCCGTTCAAAAGATTTTTAATGTTTTTTTTAATGTAATTTATTTCAGTGATGCAAATCTGAATTTTTTATCAGCCTTTACTCCAGTCTTCAGTGTCACATAATCCTTCAGAAATCATTCCAATATGTTGATTTATTATCAATGCTGTTCTTTTTAGCTTTCTATTCATAAAAGAATCCTGAACAAAATGTCACAGATTCCAAAAAATATTAAGCAGCAAAACTGTTCCTTGTTGAAAAAAACAGCATATGCTGGTTAGGTATGTTTTAAAGCATGGGATGCTGGTTTAAGCTGGTCATGTGCTGGTCCGACCAGCACATGACCAGCTAAGGACCATCTTAAACCAGCTAAGGACCAGCATAAACCAGAATCCCAGCTTCGAAACATACCTAACCAGCTGTTTTTTTTTTTTCAACACTAATAAATCAATATATTAGAATGATTTCTGAAGGATCATATGACTCTGAAAACTGGAGTAACAGCTGATAAAAATTCAGATTTGCATCACTGAATTAAATTCTATTTGAAAGTATATTAATTGTATATGTATATAACCTCTGACACGGAGAAGAGTGAAAACTCCTCACATGACCTCTACTGAACATCTGAACATAACGAAACAAATGCACATTGACAGATCTTCTTCCGTCTGTTCTGCAAAATGTAAACAAATGTATATTTCTGTAATAGTAAATATTGTGAAAATATCAATATTAATTGTGTCTAGGCAAAGGCATTCCTCCTGGGACAGGTCACGCGCCGCTGCGCAGAGCTAACATGGGTTTGGTGGGTGTTCCTTTCATACTTTGTGACAGCTTATTTAATGTATAAATTATACATCGTATTTAATGTATAAGGTACATGGAGATCAAACTGGTAATGCCATTGTGGTGTATTGTAATCGAATATAGCCTGTCTATACCTGTGGAATCGTAGACAGCACACGCGGTGTTCAACTAAAGATCTTCACAGCTAGCAAACAATAGCCTTTGCAGATTTGCTTTCAATTGACTGTAGATACAAAGCCACGTCTTTAACGCTCTTGATGTTCTTAAACTTTGTTACAACTCTGAGTGAGAACCACTTCAGACGACTCCGCGTGTGCGGCAGAACTGAACGAATCATTCAAACTGATTGGCGAACCAATTCAATGGTTTGCCAACTGGTTTGATCAAGCCTTTGAACAGAATTGACTCAAAAGAATGAATCATTCGCAAATGGGCATCGCTCATCACTCGTCAAAAGTAGACGGCTTGTTTGGAATAAATTGAAGCATTTTAACTTGTATTGCATTAAGAAAGTAACGAGAGGAGCGCCGCCCACAGTAACGAAGTAAAAGTACAGATTTTTTTTCACTAAAAATGTACTTGAGTAAAAGTACCCATTTTTAAATATATTCTAAAAGTATTAGTTACCCAAAAAATTTACTCAAGTAAATGTAACGAAGTAAATGTAACTCTCATTACTACCCACCTCTGATGGGAACTACTGCAAATGAATTCATTAAAATAAAATCTATTAATCAATGCATACCAAATAAATATAAAACAGACTGTAAATCATAAATGCTTAAATATCAGTGTTTTGGCTAATTAGGTCATTTAAAATCATGAAAATCAATTCAGTCTCATTCTGACTGATTAAGATGCAACCAGAGGTATAGTTTGCATTTATTTTTGTTAATTATTCTGATCTTAAACATGACATAAGTGTCCAAACACAGAGAAAAACTCCTGGTGAAGCAGCTGAGACGCTGTTATAAAGATGGCGTTTATTAAAGAGGAGAGTGAAGACTTCAGGATTGAAGAAGTATTCAGTCTGAAACAAGAAGATACTGAGGAACAAACAGGTTGGTTTTCTTTTTCAAAGCTGAACTTTTTAAAATGTCAGTCTCTACAGAAATTAATGAAATTATTGAAGAATGTCATAAGAGCAGTTTTAGTTGACATTGAGTGGGTCGCCTTGTAAACAGACAAATGTTAATGCAGCCTTCAAGTGCAGCTGAGTATCTATTTATCTATGTATCTATCTATAGTGGGTAAAATAAGTATTGAACACGTCACCATTTTTCTGAGTAAGTATATTTCTAAAGGTGCTGTTGATATGAAATTTTCACCAGATGTCGATAAAAACCCAAGTAATCCACGCATACAAATATGTGTAATAATATGGAATGGTGGTGAAAAATGGTGACGTGTTCAATACTTATTTTACTCTATCTATCTATCTATCTGTCTATCTATCTATCTATCAGCAGTGAATGCCGTTATATTTTTCATGTTTTTGGGTGATGCGAAAGGGTAATAAATCTATTCACAAGCTCAGAATTCAGATACACTTACTCTAGTTTACAAATAAAATATTATTATTATTGTAACATTAGCATACTTTAATACAAACAGTAAAAGTAAACACTGAATCAAGCGATAATTAAATCATGCCAGATGCACCAGCTGACTTATAAAACATTTGCCAGATGAAATGAATAACATTTCTCCTGTTGAGATCTCCATCTTGCTATAGTTACTACATGTTCTACAAGAACTTTGAGAACTTAAGAACTTTTGTAATGAACTGCTGCATAATCAAAGGTTTAAATCAAACTGTTAATGTTTGTGAGCATCACAACATTCAAATCAAAGACAAAATGCACACTAAAGAAATCATCTATTGTGATTTACACATCATCTATCATCTTCAGTTGTAAACGTAGCATCAGAAGTTGATCTGGGATGAGTTTCTTCTCCTGAGCCCCATGTAGCAGCACACATGTGGGATGTTCTTCACATTAGCACCTAAAACGTAAATCAGTACAAACTCGATTCATCTTTAGTAGCAGGTGGATTTTTACAGTGAGACTGAGGCCACATCCACACAGAGGTGTGTTTAACTGTATACGTAAAGATTTTGTATCGTATCAGAGTTTCGCAGGGCTCTACAGTAGTGTTGTCAAAAGACCCGCTACTTCGGTACCAAGTTGGTACTAAAAAAATGAAAATGTCACGGTACCAGGTTTTTTTAAGTACCGGTGGTACCGAGTACCCGGTCAACCCGGTTCTTGACGCGTACGGCCCTATGATTTCCGCGATGCAGAAAACGCCGACGGAATCTCGGAATCCAGTTATAAAAATGGAATTTACAGTTTAGCACGAAATGTCATGGAATTTTTCAAAGTTTGGATGAATTAATCAAAAGTAGGTCATTACACTTAAATAAAATCGCGACATGAACTAGTATCTGTAAATATTAAGCCGCAAAAGTCGATTCAAATATGAATCCCGCATGTTCTGTGAGTCTCTGTGTGAACGAATGAATGGCAGAGATGCGGGATTTTTTTGTTGTTTTTTTTACTACATACACTGAAGCGCGTGTGAAGCTCGCTGTGATTTCATCATCTAAATGAGGACATAAATACATAAACAATGTCTCCAGAAGTGCTCTGAGAGTCACTTCACGAGCATTTTACCGTTTCATTTGAGTTAAACCAGCGTCATATCATATATAGCTACACACAGAAATTTAACGGTATTCACGGCAACCCATCAAAATAAAAGTATATTTTAAAGACATTGTGCCAGAAATATATTACTATTATTTCGGAGAATGTATGTGATGATATTACTACTGTTGAAATTTTTTTTTATAAATATTTATTTTTAAAAAATAATCACACGTTATTTCTTCCATATTTTAATAGTAAATCCCCTTTATTTACCAAAAAAAGTAAAATGTTTAAATTTCATTAATTAAAAGACAAATTAAATTTGGGTGAAACTTGTTTACTGTTTTTCATACTTTTATTACTTGCGGAAAAACTTGAAACACAATTTAATTAAGTATAAAGTATGGCATTGATTTTTGTACATTTTATTTTTGACTTTATTATTAAAAATAGTGTGTTTTTTAATTAGCATGTGGTACCGGAATTGGTACCGAGAACCGTGGATTTTCACTGGCATCGGTACCGAATACTGAAATTTTGGTACCATGACAACACTACTCTACAGTGCAACCACCTACTGTGTGCGACTATGAAAAAGGAGCGCCTGTGTGACTGACCCGATCAGCATATTTGTGTTTGCGCTGAGGGAGCGTTAAAGGTTTCTAACGTAGACTACTTACAATGTGTTTTTGCAGCGTTGAGTAATGTATCACAGACCTTTCATTATAACATTGTAGATGGTGAAAATAAGAGATTCACTGTGCAGTGTAAGGAGCTTCATTATAATGGAGTTTTGTGAGATCGCGATGAACTAAGATGAGTGACAGCTTTTAATGATTATTAAGGGAGTTTGCAAATGTGATATTGATTTAATACAACAGTTCATTAAGCAAGTTAATATTCAGTGACTTATATTGCCTGACTACAACACTATTGCCTTATTTTGCTCTATTTCGTCAATGAAAATAGCTTCAAACAAAGTAACAGCTGAGCCGCTGCGCATCTCCATTAAAACACAGCGGTTTCATTCATGAATGAACTGCCTTGTTAAACGAATCTAGTGAGTCAATGATTCAATTACCCATTCATAAAGACAGTCACATACTTTGAATGAAATAGCCGTTCAAACGAATCAAATAAATTAATGATTCAGTGATAAAATCAGTGACTTGCTGCTGCCTGCTGGCAGTTTTTGTTTAATTTGTAAAGTATCTTTTTTCTTATTTAAATCATTTTAATATTTCTCTATTCAAAATTTTATATTTAAAACATTAACCTCAACATGAATTTATGAATTTAATTGCACTCATGCCACCTCTGAGCCTCATTAAACATCTTAAAATACACCTACAAGCTACTTGTGTGTTCTTCTGTGCCACATCTGTAGTACAAATTTATTTATACAAATACCGATTTCATTTGATTGGTATGGAGCCCCTTAAAGGACGTGGTGGGAAAAAATCGGGGTGGTAGAAAAAAATATTTTTCAAATATTTTGCGTTCTCTCGCAAAGATGTTTGCGTTCCCTTGCAAAACCAGTTGAGCTCGGACAAACGCTTACTTTACAGCTTGCAGCAATTCATACAGCTGCCGTGGTTCATAAAACGCTTAACGCGGCTTAATGAAGAGGAAAAAAAGAGCAAATATGCTATAAAAAGTATTAAAAATATATGTGTACATGGAAGCAGATGAGCCCAAATATGAGCTGACTTGCATGATAAGCCATAGAAAAACGGGCTAACGTGGCTTAATATAATAAAAAGCCCAAATTTTATATTTTAATAAAAATATACACTATGTATAGGAAAGCAACGTGCTAATCCATTAAGCCAAGTTAAGAGTTTTAATAATGTTTTGTCTAAGGGGGAGAAAACACGTGAAACTGCGCGTTCGACATTCTAAAACTCTTAACGTGGCTTAATGCATTAAAACGGCCGGTGTTTTTAAAAGACCAAACTCAGTAAACATTATTAATAAAGCATTCTATTTACAGATAAGCAGATGAGTCCAGAATAAGAACGCAATGCGTTTAATTACGCGTTAAGCGTTTTCCTCCTATAGAAAACATTACAAGGAAAAAGCATAACTTAATGCATTAAATCAGTGTTTTTAAAATGCCAAACTCAGTAAACACATTATTAATAAAGCATTCTATTTACAGACAAGCAAATGAGTCCACAATAAAAACGCAATGAGTTTAATTAACCATTTTCCTCCCATAGAAAACCGTTATAAGGAAAACGCTTAACGTGGCTAATGCTTTAAAACAGTGCGTTGCTTTCTTATTCTGGACTCATATGCTTGTCTGTAAGTAGAATGCTTTATTAATAATGTGTTTACTGAGTTTGGTCTTTTAAAAACACTGATTTAATGCATTAAGCTATGCGCATTTTCCTTGTAATGTTTTCAATTGGAGGAAAACGCTTGACGCGTAATTCTGGACTCATCTGCTTGTCTGTAAATAGAATGCTTTATTAATGTGTTTACGGAGTTTTTTTTAAAACACCGTTTTAATGCATTAACCCACGTTAAGCATTTCTCACGTTAAGCGTTTTAGAATGTTCCGTTCATATTCTGGGCATATTCTTACTCTCTGCTTTTCTGTGTGTAATATATTTTTAATAAACAGATTTGGTCTTTTTAAATCACAGTCTTTGTCCATTAGCCTACCTTAGGCTAAGCGTTTCTATGGAAGCATAACGTGCAGCGCGTTGCGTTCATATTCTGGGCTATTATGCTTTATTAATAGTAATATTATTAATAGTAATATTATTAATAAGGTTATTATTAATAATGTTATTAGTATTGACAGTAATTATTGACAGCCCTCCAATGTCACTGTTTTAAAACATTAAGCCACATTAAACGTTTTAGAATGTCCCTAAACCTTGCCTTAAACTAGCACTGACTGTTTCTTTATACTTTAGTCCAAGTTCAAAATAAAACTCTATGAACCGCTGCATTGTGACCGCACGGAGCTGTATGAACCACTACAAGCAGGAAGCGTCTGTCCAAACTGGTTTTGCGAGGGAACGCAAACATCTTTGCGAGAGAACGCAAAATTTTTGCGAGGGAACGCAAAGTTTCTCGAGGGAACGCAAAAGTTTTGAAAAACCCCGGTTTTTTCCACCACCATGTCCTATAAGGGGCTCCGTAGATTGGTAATTTATTCTTATTCTACTTTTAATCTGTTGTTTTAATTAGAAATGTTAAAACGCTTATATATAATTTTTATTTTTTTTTATTTATTTTTTTTTTTTGAATTTGTTAAATAAAAGACTATATACTTTTAATAAAGTTAGAAAAATGCCATGTAAAAACAAAATTCCCTGTAAATCACTGTCAAATATCACCTCATAATGGGAAGGTTAATTTTTTTATCAGAATTTTGTCAGAATTTTTAATTGATTAGAAAGTGCTCCTAAATTTAAAAAAAAAAAAAAAAAAAGTAAGCGTAGAGCCCCGTTTCGTCCAGATGGATCCGGCGTTTTGGGAGTGTGAAACCATTATTTTTTTAAACCGGAATGGATAACCAGAATGGATAAATCTGAAAACGCCACCCTTGTGTTTTCGTGTGTACAGCCAATCCGTATATTTTATGAAACAATGATGTTATCAGCCCACGTCTCGTTCCTAGTCATACACCGCTACGTCACGTAACAGCAGCAACAACATTAACAAACACTGAACGATTGTCTTTTTATTTAAACTAAAATTAGATTAATGTATTGTTCCATGTTGGTCTTCTTGTTGTTGTGTTGGGTTTGTATACCACGTGCAAGGTTTATGCGTATGCTCCAAGTCGTCTTCTCCATTTTTAGTGTATTTCTGTGGCAGAATTACAGCGCCACATACTGGTCTGGCATGTATACTACATCATTTTGAGTCAGTTTTGTGGTTTCATGTGTACGCAGATATTTCTTGAGACGAGGGGGGAAAAAAAAGAAAAGATTGGATAGGGAAAGCTCTGGCTTCGTGTGGATGTAGCCTGAGACTTGCTTCTGCTTGTATATGATGCTGTGACTGAGAGCTGTTTGTTACTTCTAGCTAAATAATGGTCATAATGACAAATACATTTTAAATAGAGATGCACCGATTGACCTGCCAGGGACCAGAATCAGCTGATTTTTCACCTGATCTGGCCGCTCAGCCTCACATCTTGCCAGTTCCAAGTCGGGTCCATTTTGACGTCACACTTATGCTCACATCTGCATGTAAACATGTCATTGGCGTGGAAAGTTCTTGACTGTGAGTGAAGAAGACACAATGGGCCTCATTCATGAAATTTCTGTAAATATATGAGCAAATTCTGAGTAAACTTCCGATTTGATAGCTAAAAGCATATGTTAATGAATTCCAATCTTTCATAAATAGGGCGCTCATGCATGCTCATACACTTACCATAATCCCCGTCTATGAATTACAGCTACGCAAATTGTATGTTCTGGAACGCAGTGGAATATTCTGGTCTACTTTCTCAGGTTTGGCTCCGGTATATTGCATAAATGCAAAAAAGATTAATAGGCCATATGCCTAACAATAAATATTAAATAACGTGTCCACCAAAGAGTTTTTAGCCAGCTGAAAAAATGTAATGCGCTCTTCTTAAGACGACCAGCTGGTGGCGCTTAGATGCTTTGGTTCCTATGATTTGGAATATCCATGGCAGCAACGGTATTACTGGTATCTGATTTTTAAGAATTTTACTAAATATAAAAAAGCAGTAACCAGTAATATTAACCTCTCCATTGTTGTAGGCAGTCGTTGTATAAGTAGGATGGTTGGTCAGTATTTGTCCCGCCCCTCCTCCATTGATAGTGACCGTGACGAACAATGCGTTTTACAGGTACCAACTCAGCTATAATTTTTAATATGTGTGAGCTGAAGTAAACCATGGAGGAACCACCACAGAGCTCGATTAACGCTTGTCTAGGACAAGTAGATTTTAAAGGGGCTAGTGAGAGAGAATTTTACTTGCCCAAACAGACAAGAAGCCTGATTAAAATGTCAATAACAAACGGGAAGCACTGAAACTTGGCCACCAAAAATTTGTGCAAGAGTTTGTCCCAATAAGATGACATCCATTTAATAATATTAATAAATATGATCATTTACCTTTAATGTTATTGTATTTTTGATGATTGACAAATACGTTGTTGTTGTTTTTTTGCAAAATTGAACATTGTTGAATAGGGCTGCATGATAAATCGAAATGAAATTGCGATAAGGCAAAAGTTGCGATTTGTCGTGTATCTTTCAGTGAAGCACGGTTCTGTGATCAGTATTAAATCTTCATCTGAAGAACAGAGGATGCTCTCACACGGAAACTCCAAATATACCCCGCAGTAGAAACCCAGGAAATACCTATAGCGGTTGCTGAATAAACAGAAGATTTAACTGCTTTCATTGATTCAGCGTGACTAATAAACACAACTACAGCAATATGGTTTATCTGAGTTCTTATTATTATAATACAGTATATTTATAATGCAATGCTAATTGACATAGCCTTTATGACTGCTTAGAAAATGTTGCGTGCCTTATTCTGTGTAATCTCACAGAAGGATTTATTTCAAACACTCAACTGACGTTATGAAGTGAGTAAAAACGTTATTAAATGTGGTATTTTCACATGCTTTCAGATGGAGCAGCATTTACTACACAGAGCCGTAGTTCACTGAGAAGCTACGCAAACAGCTGTGCTCGCAAACGATATCTTCAACTTTATAATAGCACGATTATATCGTTTGCATTTTTTGTTTTGTTTTTCATCATCGCTTGTCAGTGAACTACGGCTCTGTGTAGTAAATGCTGCTCCATCTGAAAGCAGGTGATGGAGATTTAAGGCCCCGATATACTTCAAATGAAATCGAAGAACAAACTGATATGACATTTCGAACAAAATCAGGCCGAAACTAAGTTCGTTTTGGCAGTTCGATACAGCTCACCAATAGGGGTGGGAATCGCAGGGTACCTCACGATATGATATAATCACGATACATGGCTCACGATAACGATACTATCATGATACAGCGATTCTGCGATAATCGATATATTTCTAGAAAATCCTATAATGATATATCGCGATATCTGTCTAAACAAAATGCCTGTGAAAAGGTTAAGTGCAAGTTTTCTTTCTTTATTCAAGTCCAAACTGTTAGAAAACAGCAAAAAAAAGTTCTGTAAATCAATTTTAACATGTTGAGTAAATTAATAATTTTATTCTTGGACTTATTAAAAGCTTACACTTTTCTTTGTAAACAAACAAATTTAACTGGTTAACTTATATAGCCTCTCTCTCTCTCTCCATGTAATGTAATATATATATATATATATATATATATATATATATATATATATATATATATATATATATATATATATATATATATATATAAATAAACCTGGTACATTTCAAAATTTACCTGGAGTGTTTTCTCAACCTTTCTACTCCTCTCATCATAAAAACTGAATGGTCCACGCTGATAACTGTTCCGGGGCAGTTTTTTAGTTTTCATCTCCATAAACGTATATATAGCAGTAGAGCTAATACAGTGTCTGAAAATCTGTTTATCATTCGGTTCCTCGTGCTTCCCCATCTTCATAGAGAACGCGCTTCATAGTTGCTCAGAGCGCTCTTAGAAAGAATGTGGAAATGGCGCGGCCGCGATTTCCACGCATTTTTAGACGCTGGGAGCAGGAAAATTTATTTAGAGCACCTTACTGTATTAATTAAAATATCGATATTTGGCGCCAGATATCGATTATCGTATCGCATGGAGAAGGATCACGATATATTGCCATATCGATTTATTGTCCCACCCCTACTCACCAAAGCGAACTTTCTGGGGGAGTTCGTTTTGGCTCCTAAACACCTTTGAGCATCCATTGGTCCGTGGTGATTACGCAATCGGTGGGTGTGGTCTGGAGCTCCACTTTCTTTGACACGCAATATTTTTTTTTTTTTTTTTTTTTTTTTTTTTCCCCAGTTCGTTTCTCATTCAACAAAAGTCAGGCAGGAGAACATCTCCAAGTCACTAGCAACATAAATACACTGTGTCGAATAACAACTGCCACAAATATATCCGCACCTGTACGATCACTCGCGGGGAGATTTTAAAGATTCTGAAAAAGCATTTACTTCCTAGAAAGAAATTGCAACGAAGCTTGGTGTCGACAACCCGGAGTTATGCAAAAAGCGATGTAGAGAGACATCAGATGTAAGTTTTCCAAAGCCATGAAAGGAAAGAGTAAAGATATAAGGTAGCAAGTACCAAATACGTGTTCCATATACATGTTACACCATACTGCTACTGTTGTTCTTTCAATAAGTGAATTTAAAAGGTAAACAATAAATGAAATGCCAAAAGAACATACAGTAATAAACCTCTGTTTTTAATCAAATCGTGACACCACATAAAATATAAAAACGTGTAATTTATCCAGTTTAATAAAAGACCTAGATACACCATCATTGCATCGTTGTTGTGTTTTGGGCATTCACGCGAGCGTCGCGAAACATGTTTACTTTAATCTACACCCTGGCTCCAGCAGCGCGGGGGTATTGGAATGTTCGAAAACAGTATACCGTCGCTCAGTCTTTTCGAACTTGTTTTTGCCCCCAAACTAAGAACGAAAACGAACTTCGTTTGAAGTATATCGGGGCCTTTACTACTAATCACAGAACCAGCTTTACTGAAGAGATGCGCATGACAATCGCATTCGATTAATCGTGCAGCCCTATTGTTGAAAGGTCCGCATATTTCTAATAATTTAAACTGGTGTGTCAAGCTCAGCCCTGCAGCCCAGCCTCTGCAGAGTTTTAACTCCATTTCTAACAGAACAAGCCTGAATCAAGGTCTTTAAGTTCAACTTATTAGGTGTGTTGGAGCTAAACTCTGCAGGACTGTGACTCTCCAGGATAAGATTTGGGCCATTTTTATAGTCTGTTCTACTTTTGCTTTTAAATAGAGGTTAACTTTTATTTGTCTCTTTTCACCCTAGACCTGATGGTGCTGAAAAAGGAGAGTGAAGTACTAGATGAAATGCAAGATGAAGATCAGTATAAGAAAGAGCATGATTTCACAACTGGACAAAAATCAATTAGTTGCTCTCAGACAGAAAAGACTGGAAGTAGAGATCATTACACCTGCCGGCACTGTGGAAAGACTTTCAATCAACATGGAAACCTTAAAGTCCACCTGAGGATTCACACTGGAGAGAAGCCTTATACATGTCAGCAATGTGGAAAGAGTTTCGATCAACAAGCAAACCTTAAAGTCCACTTGAGGATTCACACTGGGGAGAAGCCTTATACATGTCAGCAATGTGGAAAACATTTCAATGAACATGGAAACCTTAAAGTCCACATGAGGATTCACACTGGAGAGAAGCCTTTCACCTGCGAACAGTGTGGAAAATGTTTCACTAAAAAAGGAACCCTCAAAAGCCACATGAATGTCCACACAGGCGAGAAGCCTTACACATGCCCCCTGTGTGGAAACCGTTTCAGTCAACAAGGAAGCATTAACAGGCACATGAAAACTCACACCGGAGAGAAGCCGTACATCTGCAAACTGTGTGGAAGGAGCTTTACAACAAAACCAAACCTTAGGTATCACATGAACAGTCACACTGGTGAGAAGCCATTTACATGTGATCAGTGTGGAAAGAATTTCAGACATAAAGGAACCATTAAAAAGCACATGATGATTCACTCAAGAGCTCCCCCTCTCAGTTTTATATGTCATCAGTGTGGGCTGAGTTTTCCAGACAGTAATCACCTTAAAAATCATGTAAAATCTCACACTGGAGAGAAGCCTTTCATGTGCAATGACTGTGGAAAGACTTTCTCAAACAAGACAAACCTAAAGATTCACATGAGAATTCACACTGGAGAGAAGGCTTTCACCTGCCCTCAGTGTGGAAAGTGTTTCAGATTTAGAGGAAACCTTCGGAATCACATGAAAGTTCACAGTGGTGAAAAGCCTTACAACTGCTCTCAGTGTGGAAAGAGTTTCACACTTAAAGGAAACCTTAACATTCACATGAGGCTTCACACTGGAGAGAGACATTTCACATGTCTTGAGTGTGACATGAGTTTCACATATCATAGAAACTTGAAAGATCATATGCAAACTCATTCTGGCAAGACATTGACATGTTCTTCAGCATGACAAGTTTTGAAAAAGGAGAAATTAAAAAATCACCTGCACATTGCCTCTGGAAGAAGGTGCCATAATGTGTAATAATTTTGCCATCACACTAATACACCTGGAAAAGTCATGTATCCAGAAATCATTTTAAATAGCTCTGCAGTATAAAATGGCACCAGAAAAAGAGTTATACACCAAAATTTTGGTGAATGAAATAGCAAAAATAATTTGGAGGGCTGAAATTATTGACTGAAACAGTGACATTTCATGAGCTTTTTCCTGATTAAACTTGGTTTTGGTTTCATTTTTATGGGCTTTCAGGCTACGTTCACAGTGCGAGCCTTAAGCCTGAGAGACACTGCACGATTTTAACAATCCTATAAGACGTGTGTAGACTGTATTATGATGACACCTATTGAATCGTATAGTACGCCGCATGCTACTATACAAGAAGACCATTGCATGTGACACTGCGACGTGAATGTAATAAACATGGCTATGACGTGTGTAGACTGTATGCTGATGACACCTATTGAATCGTATGGTACGCCGCATGCTACTATACAAGAATTTTGTAAGGAAATAGATTTAAATATAGATCTGTATAGCCAGATGCCCTATTAGGGGCTGTTTCTATGGGCCGCTATACATAAGCTGTCCACCATATTGGAATGTCAAAGCTGCTCCATGAACTCTTGATAGCAAGTTGCCGGTGCATCTGCACTGCAACTGTAGTTATAAGAATGTATGAATATCTATATTTTCAGTCGACCTTAGAAGATGGTTTTGTTAAACTAACACAATACAAGACGACACATTCTTACCTGTGAAAGTTTATCCAGTTTCTTCAGGAATTTAAATTTTGGTGGTTTTTACAACCAGATGCAGCATAATGTTCTTGTATCTTGAAACTCATAACAAGACCATTCCAAGATGGCGGACGTGTCGACGTGCCTGGAGTGGTTGAATGTGGCTTCTACCTATACCTATGGTTTTAAATAGCTCTGCAGTATAAAATGTCACCAGAAAAAATTAGTTGTACACTAAAATTTTGGTGACTGAAATGGCAAAAAAGGGCTGAAATCATTGACTGAAACGGTGACGTTTCATTAGCTTTTTCATGATTAATCTTAGTTTTGGTTTAATTTTCATGGGCTTTTAGTTTGGTTTTGTGTGGCTGTTTGTGCGTTTATCTGTTTACTTTTTTCCATGTTCTTGTCACTAGTTTGTTAGGAATCATATGAAATTTGTGATATTCCTTCATTTGTCAAATGGCTCGTTCAATGTGAATTCTCAATTGAGCTATGTTGTGTGTGTGTGTGTATGCGAGTTCCTCATTACTGAACTGTCCACTTAGGCCAAGAAAAGGTGGGATAACTAGTGTGGCATGAATTTCAGCCAGTAGGTCTTTGATTAAAAAGCCTTTGATTACCATCATTGCATCACTGTCTTCAAGAAGATTTAGAATACAGAAAACTGCTTTCAGATCCCAGTCAGTGGGCCTCATTCATGAAACACGAGCAGAATAAATTTGTGTAAATCATTCGTAAAGCCATTCTGACGTAAACTGTCATTATAATATTTTACAAGTTTGTTTGCTCTGTTTTGTTTTGTTTTGTTTTGTTTTGTTTCTTGTAGCTGAGAGTTGATAAACTGTTTAGCTTTGGGTAAAACGCAGCGTGTCACTGTCACTTTTTACCCAGCCATCCAAAATGGAGGAGGGGCGGCACAAATACTACACCAACCAATTATCCTACTTGTACAACATTCAGTAATATTCTTCAAAATGAGATACTAGTGATACGTGGATATTCCTTATCATAGCAACCACAGCGTCTCAGTTGGAAAAATGCTGTGCCACCAAAGCATTCTCAAGCGCCACCAGCTTGCCGTTTTCAGAGGAGTGCCTGACATTTTTTCAGCTGGCTAAACTCTTTGGTGGACACGCGTTATTGAATATTTATTGTTAGGCATATGGCCTATTAGTCTTTTTTACATTTATGTAATATACTGGAGCCAAACCTGAGAAAGTAGAGCAGAATATTCCACTGTGTTCCTGGACATGCAATTTGCGAAGCTGTAATTCATAGGCGGGGATTATGCTAATTGTGAATGAGCATGCACGAACACCTTATTTACGAATGATTGGAATTCATTAAAATACACGTTTAACCATCAAATCGGAGGTTTACGAAGCATTTGTGCATCCGGAGGAGAGTTTTTGTGAAGGTACGTTTTACGCGCAAATTACTCAGAATTTACTCCTATATTTACAAATATTTCATGAATGAGGCCCAGTGTTTTTGAAAATCTTTCTGGAGAAAATGTTTGGAACACACTCTTGTGTTCTTGCAGATATTTTATTGTTGAACACTTGAAGAAAATCTGCGCACTCTACCAAAAAAGAAAAGATCAAATGCGAGATAACCAATTTACTGAAAACACAGGGCAAAGGTTTGTCAATGCCAAGCTAATTTGAAAAATGTCAGATTGTAACACTATAGTAGTGTTTTAAAGAATGTTAAACACTTAAGACATCAAAAATTAGTGATTAGCAACAGGCTAATATTCAGAACAGAACTGGTTATACACTATATTGCCAAAAGTATTGGGTCACCCCCTTCTAATGAACAGGTTTGACTACTTTAGTAATTTCCATGAGTACAGATCTGAATGTTTAAGCATATAATGATATTCTAGGGAATTGAGTGCTTCTACTTTTAAAGCAACAGTTTGGACAGGACCCTTTTCTATTCTAACATGACAATGCCTCAGTGTATAAGGCAAGGTTCAAAAAGAAACGATTGATTCAGTCAGTGTGGAAGAACTTGACTGGTCTGCAGAAAGCCAATTCCACTTCCCAGCTGAACACCTCTGGTGTGACTTTAAATGCAAACCTTGAGCCAAAAACCCATCACCAAACACCAATGACTTGTACATATGGATACAGTCATTTTAGACATTTCCAAAACTGTTGCAACAGAAATGGGAATACAATTTTTAAATACATGCATCAGGGCTTGACATTAACGCTTGTCCGGGACAAGTGAAAGAGAAATTTACTTGCCCAATCGGACAAACAACTTGAAAAAGTCAAAACCAAAAACTATAATAACTGCCTTTATTTATGATATAGCCTTTGTTATAAGGGTGTGCGATATATATCGTTTGCGATAATTTAGTAATTGTTGTTTTAACAAGTATATTGCAAGAATCAAACAAAACACACCTACAGAGTGCACGCATACATTACGTAAAGTCGTCTAGGTTAGACTAGCGCACGTGGGAGTGCGTTCTTTCACTGCATGATTCAGTATTACAATGCATAAAGAATGATCAGAAAATTCAAGATATGGGAGCAGAAAATGTATATATTTATATAATTTCATATAGTTTCACCAAAAACCATCATGATTACAAATGTGATTTTATAACAGTTCAATAAACAATAAGTTAACATTAAAGGAAAACGCCACCGTTTTTCCATATTCCAATATGTTTTTCCCTCAACTTAGACGAGTTGATACGTACCTCTCCCGTCTCAGTGCATGCACTTAATCCCTCTAGCGTGCGGCGCCACTATGCTAGCGTTTAGCTTAGCACCATTCATTCCTTAGGATCCAAACAGAGATGAATTTAGAAGCTACCAAACACTTCCATGTTTTCCCTATTTAAAGACGGTTACATGAGTAGTTACACGAGTAAGTATGGTGACACAAAATAAACAGTGGCGATTTTCTAAGCGGATAAAAATGATAACTATAATGTATGGCGGAAGAGTACTTCGCAGTACTTCGACCTCGGCGCAGTAATATCATCACTCCTGAAAACTCCCCCTCTCCCTCTAACCTCCATCAATAGAACCAATATTACTTCGAGGTCGAAGTGCTCTTCCGCCATACATTATAGTTATCATTTTTTATCTGCTTAGAAAATTGCCCCATTTTATTTTGTCACCATGCTTACTCATGTAACTACTCATGTAACCTTTAAATAGGGAAAACATGGAAGTGTTTGGTAGCTTCTAAATTCATCCCTGTTTGGATCCTAAGGAATGAATGGTGCTAAGCTAAACGCTAGCATAGTGGCGCCACGCTCTAGAGCGATTGAGTGCACGCACTGAGACGGGAGAGGTACGTATCAACTCATCTAAGCTGAGGGAAAAAACATATTGGAATATGGAAAAACGGTGGCGTTTTCCTTTAAGAGACTTACGTTTTAGACACCATATTTCCTGTTTTTGCTCTATTTCACCAACAAAAATAATTCCAAACACAGCCACAGCACTGTTTTGCGTCTCTGAGCAACATGACGGCGTTTCGTGCCTGAATGAATCAACCATTTAAATGATTCGGTTCAGTCGCAATGACTCACTTATAAACAGTGACTTGATGCCACCTACTGGTGGTTTTAATTTCACATTTACAATATTATTTTATTTTTTAAATTTCAAATATCAGTATTCAACGTTTTATGAATCAAAACATTATTTATTCATTTGTAACTTGTTGCCTGTCTTTCTCTCCCTCTTTTACTGTTTCTCTTAATCTTTTGAGCCCCTTCATACATTTATTTCAGGTTTAAATGGATTATACTGACAAAACCTTTTTGTTTGAACAAGACCTCCAAATCGACTAAACAAAGCAATCCAACAACGACCTTGCTGAAGACACTTCCAGCAAGCTCAGAAAGGGTGATCCAAGAGATCCCAAAGTAAAAGCAAACTTTTCTTCAGCTTGTATTTATGAAAATGTTTGTTGAAAATGCTTGTTTCCTCATGAAATCTAAATTGTCTTTATTTACATAGTGCACACTGCTAGTCTTGAGGTGAACAATTAATCTGTGTTAAATTAATCCACTGAAAAAAAAATGTTTGTCATGGTTGTAGGACCTCATTGAACGGACACACAAATAAACTTTAGAATCAGTGCATTCCAAAAGGAATTAAGGAGTCTCCCCTCAGCCATCTGCGGTTAAACTAGAGATAGGCAACGTCGGTCCTGGAGTACCAATGTCCTGCAGAGTTTAGCTCCAACCTTGAAAAAAACCCTCACCTGCCTGTAGCCCTAGTAATTCTGAAGACCTTAATTAACTTGTTCAGGTGTGTTTGATTAGGGTTGGAGCTAAACTCTACAGGACAGCGGCACTCCAGGGCCGACGTTGCCTATCCCTGGTCTAATCACACTATTGCATGACGTCAATTTTCTGGCTTGGTTTCCTGTTAGTGCCTTGTCATTATCAACTCAGAAGAGTGATACAAACTAACTCAATCAGGAGAACAACAGATCTTTTTTGTATCAAGAACTAAAGAGTTCTTAACACGTGGTTGAGAAGTACCTCGTGGGCGCAATGTATAGGACCAGCATATCCAATGGAAAAGACCTGCAAACACCCACAGGATCTATACAGCGTGACCGTCCCATGACTCGCTTTGACCATCTGCTTCCTCCATGGCCCAACTCACCCTCTTTTCTTTTACAAACAAAAGACCACAGAAACTTGAATGATGATTTTAAAAGACAATCAATTATTACTATGAAAAGGAAAACCCCGCTCCGCTGTCATCCAAAACGCAAGTAAATGAACAAAAGTTTAATTTCTTGCTGAACTGGGCGAATTGATCTTAAAGCAGTAACGATAAGCTAAAATCTCTGCTTTGTGATTTTTCTCAGCCTAAGGTTTAAACAACTAGTAGCAAACTAGTACTAGAATTTTGGGACTTCCTTCAATCGCAGTAATTCTCATCCTTTGAAACGTGTGTGTTTGTATTTCTTTGATTTAGTTCCATGTGTTTTAGTTTAGTTCCCTGTCAATATTCCACTCGTACTGCGTCGTAAGACGCTGTATGGGAAAAACTCCTTTTTTCCTCTTCAACTGAAGCCTTTTCAATCACGCAGTGAAACTGCACGTCCATTGGTTCGTGCAGTCCAATAAAATCGAATCAATGGCTCAGCGGCGGCGCTGAGCGAGCCTATGGCTATACAGCCCGCTATAGCCTGCCAAAATGGGCAGGGCCTCTGGCTATATAAGCAGCCGCTTCGCCGCCACATCTCAGATTTCTTCTCTTCAGCGACGAAGCTTCTTCCTCGCTGACTCTTCGCTGACGCAGAGATTCGCCGTTGAAATGCCTCAGCAGCCAGATTGGACCTTTTGCAGCGCTCAGCTCGCAGATCCCGATCTATCCCCTGCCGACTATCTAAAAGAGCCTCACAAAAGAGCAAATTTTGACGCGTTGTTTCAAATGCTGCGGCGTCAATGTAAGACGTGCAAGACTCCCCTGCACGCTGATGACGGTCACGCTGAGTGCGTGTCATGCTTGGGGAAATCCCACACTGACGCTGCACTCAGCGGGACTGACTGCTCTCATTGCGAGAGTTTCAGTCTCGCCTCTCTGCGCTCGTGGATAGCTTTCTTTTCAGAAACGACTCTGCCCCTCGTGCCCTCCCGTCGTCTTCCTCCCAGGGACCTGCGAGGAAAAGACAGCGGGGCAGAGGATTCGAGCAGCCGAAGACGAGCGAGCTCACGTCGGCCCAGTGCCCGCGTGCCTCACCGTCACTGCAGAGAGAGGATTCGCCGGTCCTTTTCACTCAACCTGATCAGCGTCCCTCCGCGGCTGTGAGTGACATGATCTTGTTCGGTGGGAGTGACGATGAGATGGATGAGAACCTTTCTCTGGTGGCTTCAGACGCGGAGGAGTTATTGGGCTCGGTGTCTGACCCCGCCCTCTTGCCGCCATCCTCTTCACGCAGCACCAGACCCAGAACGGACGAGGAGCTCGTCCGTGTGATGACTAAGGCTGTCAGTGAGCTCGGGCTCGAGTGGTCTCCACCTGAGGAGCTGTCTCACAGCAGGCTGGACAAGTGGTTTCTCCCGGGGCGCCAGCAAGCCCCCCGCCAACGCTCGTCCCCCTTCTTGCCCAAAGTCCACGACGAGCTCACTAAATTGTGGCACGCTCCCTACTCGTCTCGCATCCGTCCTTCTGCTTCCTCTGCCCTCACCTCCGTTGATGGCGCTGAAGAGAAGGGATACAAGCACCTGCCCCCTCTGGATGAGTCCGTGGCCGCGCATCTCTGCTCGCCCACGGCTATCGGATGGAAAGCGAAGGCAAGCCATCCATCCAAGCCGTGCAAAGCCACGTCTGCACTTGCTGGACGTGCCTACTCAGCAGCTGGACAAGCGGCTTCGGCGCTGCACACTATGGCTGTGCTCCAGGTTTTCCAGGCCAAGATGCTCGCCAGTGAGGAGGCCAGTCTCGATGCAGCTTCACTCAGGGACCTGAGGAGCGCGACGGACCTGGCCCTGCGCACCACCAAAGCCACCGCCCAGGCCATCGGGCGGTCGATGTTCAGCCTGGTAGTGTTGGAACACCACCTTTGGCTGACGTTGACAGGGATGAAAGAGGCGGATAAAGTTCCCTTCCTCGACGCTCTGCTCTCGTCGAACAGCCTGTTCGGGCCAGCTGTGGAGGGCTTTGCGGAGCGTTTTACAGAGGCTCAGAAGTCGTCTCAAGCGATGCAACACTTCCTCCCGAAACGCACCAGCTCTTCTGCTGCTTCTAGTCGCCCCAAGCCTGCGTCGACTCAGCAGCCTGCCAAGCCAACGCCGGCCACTCTAGAGCCCCGACCTCCTAAGGATAGGCAGCATAGAGGGCGTTCCCGCTCGGCAAGACACTACCCCTTCCCGAAGCGCCAAGGACCCCGGCCCAAGACCGCCTTGGATCCGGCGCCTCAGAAATCCTCCTGATCAGCCAGGCAGGAAGAGGAGGGACCCCGAGTCTCGCTACCACCGTACCACCCCTATGCAGCCTCTAATGTGCCTCTTGTCCCCACCGCTCACCGCTGGGTGCAGAGGGAAGTGTGTTATTGGTTCCCCACGAGCCCACTCTAGCGCCTGGGCGTCCAACCGCTGTGATAGCGGATAAAATAAAACACATACATTTTCAAAGAGAAAGCAAATATCCTCTTCTGCCTACCATAAGTGTCCTGCCCTTATGCAGCCAGTCTTTAGGGCCTATTCAGCCTCTTGCCACACGGGCCGAGGCCTGGCAGGCCATCCCCAGTGTGTCAGAGTGGGTAATGGCTACAATAAGACGAGGTTATTCACTCCAATTCGCTCGAAGACCACCACGCTTCAGCGGTGTGGTCGCCACCACAGTGTGCAGCTTGGATGCTCAAGTTCTGCGCGCAGAGGTGATGAATCTGTTGGTAAAGGGAGACATAGAAGTCGTTCCTCCAGCCCAGAGCGAGTCAGGCTTCTACAGCCGCTACTTCCTCGTCCCCAAAAAAGACGGCGGCCTGCGACCTATTCTAGATCTCAGACTCCTGAATCACGCCCTGGTAAAAAGGTTGTTCAGGATGATCACATTGAAGCAGATCCTCTCGCAAATATGCCCAGGGGACTGGTTCAAGTCACTGGATCTAAAAGACGCATACTTTCATATCCAGGTAGCCCCCCCATCAAAGATGACTCTTGAGATTCGCATTTGAGGGGGTGGCATATCAATACAAGGTCCTTCCGTTTGGGCTGTCCCTGGCTCCCCGCACTTTTACACGATGCATGGATGCGGCTCTCTCCCCTCTGCGACAGATGGGAATCCGCATCCTCAACTACCTCGACGACTGGCTCATTCTGGCCCAGTCAAAGGCAGTTTCAACATCGCACAAGACCCTCCTTCTCAGCCACTTAGATTGCCTGGGGCTCAGGGTCAACTTTGCCAAGAGCGTACTGTCACCCAGCCAACGAGTTTCGTCCCTGGGGACAGTTATCGGCTGGGTGCAGATGACAGCAACTGTCTCAGCGGAACGAGCCATGACGATTCAGCGCCGTGTGGCCTCCTTCAATGAAGGGACCGCTCACTCGCTGAAGGCCTTCCAGAAAATGCTGGGCCTTATGACAGCAGCTTCGCCAGTACTTCAGTTGGGCCTGCTTCACATGTGACCCATCCAGTTCTGGCTGAAGCAGAGGGTTCCATCCACGGCTTGGTGTCACGGTCGCCATCGCATAACGGTGACTCGGGCCTGTGTATCAGCCCTGGCCCATTGGAGGGACCCCCTCTGGCTGAAGCAGGGTGTGATCTTAGACACGGCGCCCAAAAGGAAGGTTGTCATGACAGAGGGTTCCACCAAGGGTTGGGGAGCGCTGTGCGAAGGCAAACTGACTTTCAGTCTTTGGTCCGAAGAAAAGTCAGGTCTGCACATCAACTGCCTAGAGATGCTAGCAGTGTGCCGTGCCTGTCAATTCTTCCTGCCGGACATAAGGGGACACCATGTGCTAACACGCTCAGACAGCAGATCCATGGTGTCATACATAAATCACCAGGGCGGCCTCGTCTCGAAGCGCCTCTGCACGCTGGCGAACGACTTTCTTGTTTGGGCTCAGACCAATCTGTGCTCACTGAAGGCGACACATGTGCCAGGCAAAATGAACCAAGGAGCGGACATGTTGTCGAGGAACAGCATCTCCTCAGAAGAATGGACGATCCACCCACTCGCGGTTCAGAAAATCTGGGAAGTCTTTGGCAGAGCTCGAGTAGATCTCTTCGCCTCCAAAGACAACTCTCATTGCCCAATATTTTTCACGAAGAGCACGGATGCCCTGGCCCACGAGTGGCCCAGCCTCCCGCTCTATGCGTTCCCTCCAATCGCTCTGCTACCGCAGGTACTCAGACAAGTCAGGGAACAATGGCACAAGCTTCTTCTAATAGCCCCCTCTGGAGGAACCAGCCGTGAGTGTCGGAGTTATTCCAGCTGCTCGAAGCAGCCCCGTGGCCTATTCCCTTGAGACGGGACCTCCTCTCTCAAGCGAACGGCACGCTGTGGCATCCACGGTCCGAGTTATGGGCCCTGCATGTGTGGCCACTCAACGGGAGCCTTTCGACCTCCCAGAGCGTGTCTTAAACACTATAGCAGAAGCTAGAGCCCCGTCTACCAGACGCCTCTATGCTCTGAAATGGTCTATTGTCTCGGCATGGTGTCAAGACCGTGACTTAGATCTGGTTACCTTTGATGTATCAGTGGTTTTTTAGTTTCTGCAGGAGATGCTGGATAAACAGCGTTCCTCATACACCATCAAAGTTTACGCGGCAGCCATAGCGGCTTTCCATGCCCCTATTGCTGGCCGATTGGTGGGCAGGAATAGTGCGGTGGTCCAGTTTATACGAGGCGGCAGGAGAATTAACCCCCCGCGTCCTTGTACAGTTCCACCTTGGGATTTACCAACCATACTAAGGGCCTTGAAAGGCCCCCCGTTTGAACCATTGCAATCCACGAGCCTCAGATCACTCTCATTTAAAACCGCCCTGCTGTTAGCGCTGGCGTCGGTTAAGCGAGTAGGAGACCTACAAGGCCCTTTCCATCAACCCTGCTTGTCTGGAATTCGGGCCTAACGACTCCAAGGTCGTCCTGAAACCAAGGCTGGGTTATGTACCTAAGGTGCTCTCCACTCCGTTCAGCGCCCAGGTCATAGCGCTTTCTGCGCTTTCCCCTTTGAGGGATGACCAGGAATTATCCCTGCTCTGCCCCGTCAGGGCCCTGAGGGTGTACACTGAGCATTCTTTCTCATACAGGAGATCAGAACAGCTTTTTGTCAGCTTCGGTAAGCACGCTAAAGGTCGCCCTGTTACGAAGCAAGGATTTCCAGGTGGTTAGTGGATGCTATCACCCTAGCACAGTGGTTTTCAAACTTGTTCCTGGGTACCCACAGTTCTGCACATTTTGCATGTCTGCCTAATTTACACACCTGATTCAGATCATCAGCTCATTAGGAAAGAGCTCCATGAACTCAAATGAGTGTTTCAGATAAGGGAAACATGCAAAATGTGCAGAGCATTGGGTCCCGAGGAACAGGATTGAAAACCACTGCCTCCTTGGGCTTGCAGTGCCCCATTGGAGTCAGAGCCCATTCCACCAAAGGCATCGCCTCTTCCTGGGCATGTTCCAGCGGGGTGTCCATTTCGGAAATTTGTGAGGCGGCCGGCTGGTCCTCGCCGTCCACATTTGTAAGCTTTTACAACCTGGACGTCCCTGCCTTACAGGCCAGAGTCCTTTCTGCTAAGTTCGCCGCCTCCGGCTAGTTTAGCAGTCTTATGGGTTCACTTGACCAGCATTGTTCAAGTCCCTCCTTCACTTGGATGGTCCATATTATATGGATACCAGGTATAAACTATAGGGCACGACACCCAGGCCACGGATGACCCTGATGGCTCAGCTTGTGCTTGGTGTATTCTATTGACTCCCTTGGGTCTTACTTCCACGTGAGTCTTGGTTCTGAGTCGTTCCCCATCATAGGACGACGTGATTGTACTGGTTCCCATACAGCGTCTTACGATGCAGTACGAGTGGAATATCGAGAGGGAACGTACTCGGTTACTATCGTAACCTCGGTTCCCTGAGATATGGGAACGAGTACTGCGTTCCTGGCCGTGCTACGCCTCAGTCGCTTCATTCGGAGAAATCTGAGATGCGCCGGTGAAGCGGCTGCTTATATAGCCAGAGGCCCTGCCCATTTTGGCAGGCTATGGCGGGCTGTATAGCCATAGGCTCGCTCAGCGCCGCCGCTGAGCCATTGGTTCGATTTTATTGCACTGCACGAACCAATGGACTGCCCACAAACCAATGGACGTGCAGTTTCACTGCGTGATTGAAAAGGCTTCAGTTGAACAGGAAAAAAGGAGTTTTTCCCACAGCGTCTTACGACGCAGTACTCTTTCCCATATCTCAGGGAACCGAGGTTACGTTTGTAACCGAGTATGTTTAATGTATTAGAATAGCTCAAATAAACTTTTGTTTCATTTTAAAGAGCAGTGTTTGTTTTTTTGCTTGATAAGTTACTGCCTTGAGCTGTCGATCTTTGTTACCTTGCTCATAGTAAAATTACCATTTTGTTTGTATTATCGTTGGCCATGGAGTAATACCAACAGAATTGATAAGACACTTAATTCGACTATGACGCTGGACGACTAATTGCTAAAGTGTAAGCTATAAATTTTGAATCAGTTCAATCAAATCAAATCAAACTGGATTATAAGATTCAATTCCCTAACATGGTAATCTTTAATCAAAATCTGAACATTTGCTTCCACTCTGGAATGGCATTCCTTCTCTGATGATGTCAGTTTGATGGCCCTGGCAGAACATCCTTAACCCAGATTTTTTCTTGCAATTTCAGTACATGCATTTTACTCCTTAGACCTCCCTAACACACAAACTTTATGCCTTTTTTGATATTATGTTGGTTAAGTTAGTGAAATATTAGGTTTTATACTCTGTCACAATAGTGACTGGTGGGAAACAGCACAGTCAGAATTCATATACATTCTTCAATTAGACCTATTTACACATTTAAAACTTAATAGCCTTGTGGATGTACACCCAAAAAGGTACAAAATAGTTAAAAGGATGGCAAAAATTGAGACATTTTTTTATTCTGTACTTGTGCAAAGTAATTTAGTACATAATGAAAGAAGCCTTTAAAGTACTACATAATAAAAAATAAAAAAAGTGTTATTGTAGCACACAGGACACAATACCATGTAGCTTATTTGTCCAGGACATTCTTGGAATTCAGGTAACATTTGTGAAACCAGTATTCACAGCTGTAAATGTGGTAAAAACAAATGATTTCTAAATTACTCAATTTTTTGCATTTCCAAAAAGTAAAGAAAAATAATGGTAAATTCATTGTTCCATATATTACCTCTTATGAATGATCCATATCACATCGTTTCCTGGCTTTTTGCAGGTTCTGGAGTGGGTTTTCGTCCTTTTTTTATTACTTCTGGTGTGGGTTTTGCATCCTTTTTTTGGAGTTGAATAATACTTTTGATGTTTTTGCCTTTTTAGGTGTCAGTTCTTCCTTTATTGCCCAGCTGTCCTCTGCAAATATTGCAGTTTTATTCAGTCTCATTGGCCTCACCAGAAGGTTCTCTGGAAGGTTGTGCTTAAGAATGTGTTCCATGTACCGTCCTTTAAGAGAGGAATATAGTGCCTGAATAAATTCTGCTGGTCTTGGATGTCTTTTTTTGAAAGAACGGAAGCCTTTACAATGCCAAACTATTTTTCAAAATGGCAGCTGGCAGAGTCTCTGGCCTTCTCAGAATCCAACTTGTGGCTGGTTCTTTCTTTGTCTGAGGCATATTTTCTTAAGTCCCCAAGCATCATGCCACTCCATTGTGGGTATATTCCCATCTAATTATCCATAAGAATGACAGGACAGTGGTACATATTATTTGGAATCTCTTCATCTTCCTCTGTACTAACTGTGTGTTTGACATCTTCAAGAACCTTATTGAAGATCTGGGAAAATGGAGATTTACTCACAATGGTGTTTCCTGAACTCCTTTCGTCTTCATGTTTCCACGCATCAGAGTGGTCTGGATCTGTACCGTCTTTTTTGGATTTCTTTTGCTCTCTGCTGATTCAAAAACATTAAGGCTGTTCTTAACCAGTTCACAGGCATGTTTGGCCATCAAAACTAAATAAAAGTGTCTGAAAATTTTGCTGGCTGTCTTAATGTTTGTTGTGTTTTGCAGTCTTGCAAACACAAAAGTGCAGAACTCTTTAACACCCTGGTCATCTGTCGTCTTCCCTAAGCTAGCACTGACAGACTTTGTAACATGGGCAGAGCATAGGTGCAAAACTTTTTATGGCTTTATCTCATGTCATATCATTACCCATGTCTTACTCCCCTTGCAGATAGCATAGGTCCTCTCAAGGTAGGCATCAACACTTTCACGATTGAAAGCGAGAAGTACAGCTTGCATCAAGGCCCAGCTGAAGTCAGTTTCCACTTTGTGAATTTTATGGCTGGTGTAATTTGAGTTTCAGTTGAAACTAGGGATGTACCGAACTGATCTCAAGAATCTGGGCCGATCAAGCATTTTTTTTAACTGATTGGTATAGGCTCTCCTGAGTCCGATCCTTGTTTTACATCAACTGTCATGCCGGTGTCGTGCAGTAGGACGCGGTATGTGCCTTTAAGTGGGTTTGCCATCAGCCATTAAAAAGAAAAAGAAGACCCTGAAATGTGCATCCGTGATGCGCGAGAGGTCTGGATCTGTTTTAGTGTGTCACATGTTTGAGCATCTGTGTTCAGTGTAGTTGATGCACACTTTTTGTAATGATCACTCACTCATTCATTTGTCGTTTACTTTTATCTGCAGTCAGCTTGCTTCAGATTTGACTGACACTGGGATTCCACTTTACATGGTTTTTCTACTTATACGCAGGGATGGGCAGTATTTATGATACATGTATTTCAAATATGTTAATTTATTAAAGCAGGATTTTGCAATTTAGTCTTGTTTTTTTTGTTTTAAAATACTGTAAAATACTTTGTAAGAAGTCTACATGATGACATCATAAAAATGCAGCCTCTGATTGGTACCTGCTCAGTAGTTGAAAGGAAAGGAAAGGAAAGGAAAGGAAAGGAAAGGAAAGGAGGTGGCCAAGTATGGTGTCCCATACTCAGAATTTGTGCTCTGCATTTCACCCAACTAAGTGCACAGACACAGTAGTGAACACACACCCAGAGCAGTGGGCAGTAGGGCTGGGCGATATGACGATATTATCGTATATCGATGATGTCTTATAAGTATCACAATGTCGATGTCAACAATCAAGTAACAGGCGATTATCAATTTTATTAATAAAAATAAAAAAAGACAAATGATAAACCTAGTAAATTGCAAAAAAAAAAAAAATAAATAAAAAATTACATGACCCCATAGTCACCATACAGGTTTTTTTGACTTTACAGCTGATTATCCAAAAGGCAATTATAGTTAATTTGTCTTGCTAACATCCATGACTCATGAGCGAGCTAACATGTAAGTTAGCTAAAGGACGTCCAATAGGTGACCGGTGTGCATTCTTTCACTGCATGATTCAGTTTATTAAAATGCATTTAGAATGATCACAAAATTCAAGATATTGGGTGTGACATATGGCCAAGTATGGTGACCCATACTCGGAATTTGTGCTCTGCATTTAACCATCCAAAGTGCACATACACCATGAACACACACCCGGGGGCAGCCATTCATGCTGCAGCCCCCGGGGAGCAGTTGGGGGTTCGGTGCCTTACTCAAGGCAGCACAGTCGTGGTATTGAGGGTGGAGAGAGTGCTGTACATTCATGCTGTACATTCACTCCCCCACCTACAATCCCTGCCGGCCCGAGATCGAACTCGCAACCTTTGGATTACGAGTTCGACTCTCTAACCATTAGGCCACAACTTCCCACAATATTTATATATATTTATATAATTTCATATAGTTAATCAGTATCACGTGAAGACTGACGGTTTTTTCACCAAAAAGCAGCATAATTACAAATGTGATATTGGTTTTATACAGCAGTTCGATAAACAAAAATGTAATATTAAGACACTGTTTTGTTCCTGAATGAATCAACCGTTTAAATGATTCAGTTCAGCCGCAATGACTCGCTCATTAACAGTGACTTACTGCCACCTACTGAGAGTTTTAATTTCACATTTAAAGTATCTTTTAATTTTTTATTTATTTATTTATTTTTTCAAAATAATGTCAAATATCAGTATTCAACGTTTTATGTTTAAAATATCAAAACAGTATTAATGCATTTGTAACTGCAGGTTAAATGCATTCCTGTCCTGCATTAAACTGTGTAAATGCATCTAAATGCCCCTTCTAATGCAGCTTCTGTGTTTTCTCTGCTTTGCAAAGATTAATTTTGTCAATACTGATTTTATTTGCTTGGTAACAGTCCAGATGACTTATTATTTTAATTGACTGATTCAATTTAAGAATTTGACTGAAAAGATGATGCACGCCTTTAGAAAAATGGCTTTATGAAGGTAAAAATGTCCATAAAAGGTAAAAATCTATTTAAACTTAGTGGAAAGGATTAATTTCTATCACTGGTGTGAACTGATCACCACACAGAATATGAAGAATATCAAAAGCTTTAGGAGTCAGCTGTCCACAGTAGTCCTTAAGATATCAGCACAATAACACAATCAGCAATGAATGCTGATTGTGTTATTGTCAATGAAACAACCTAATTTCTGCAGTTTATTTTTGTGATGTAAGTTTAAAATGAAATGGTAAGTTGTATACGTTATTAATTTTTGTAATGTAATTTATTTGTAAATGAGTACCTTCTGTACATTTTGTATTTTCTGTTATGCATATTCACGTGTAAATAAAAGGGAAGTAATTATGTACATTGTTCATTTTTTTAATGCAGCTTACAAAACATTCTTATATATGTTTATTTTTTTCGTCCTGTAAATAAATTTTTTACACATTAAAACAAATTGTTCTATACATTACTGAAAGTACTTTTTACAACTATTTACAACATAGCCTAGGTTTAACATCAGAAAAACAACATCCATTTTAAGTCTAGCCCTGCCTCCAGGTCTTCAGGAGGTGAATTTCTTGGTGGCGAATGGCCAGGACCTCCTCAACAACTCAGAGGACAATGCGGTGGACAGTGTAACGAGGCATGTCAAACACTCTGGAGACCACTCTGTATGATGTACCACTGGCCAGACAGAAAAGAAACACAAGGGTCTGGATTGTGGCACTCCATCTGTGTTGCCGTTTACTTCTTAGAAGATCCAGCAGCACTGTCAGGGCCTCCCTGCTCAGCCCAAAACCATTAAAAACCTGTCCAGCGCTGACACATTCAGCTTTATCCTGCAGTACAGGGGTCTGGTCTAGTGTTGTTTTTGGCGGCCTGTTTTAATTTTAGTTTTAGTCTAGTCTTTGTGTGAAGCTGTCATTTTAGTTTTTATTCATTTTAGTCACGTTCATCCTCTTTTTAGTCTAGTCAAGTTTCAGTCAACTAAAAGTCTGAGCATTTTCGTCTTATTTTAGTCAGAATTATCCATGACTATTTTCGTCTAGTTTTAGTCGACCAAAACTGATGACATTTAGTCTAGTTTTAGTCAATGAAAATTGTATTTTAGTCTCTTTTTAGTAATGCAATACTATTTAACCCAGTCAATATAGTATAAGTACCTAATAGTATAGGCGAAACCAAAATTATCTTTTAGCCAAACCCATTTCAAACAAGGTTATCTTATTAGGCTTATTGTTACCTTATAGACTCAAGAATACATCCATTCCAGACACGGAATCCGCTCTGATTTGAATTTACAACATTTATTTTACCAACCAAACATGTTAGAAGTACACACATAAATTTAAATAAAATAAATAAAAACAATAAATAAAATAGCATCACATGACAATGCCAGAAAACAATTAATACATTCAAGTTTAACAAAGAGAAACAAGGTGCTTGAATGCTCGAGCTACAATAACATACTAAAAAGTGCAAATGAAATCTCTTCTTTTTCTCCCAAAGATGAACCCCGTCTGATGAACCCTTAACTTTGTTTGTTGTCGTCTTCTAAATAATGCCAAAGAGTATAGAAGACCAAGAGGCGAAACTCTGATGGTTTTGGGTAACAGCCACTAGGTGGCACTTCGGTAGCCTGGCCGCCATTTTGGACTGAAAATTACAACTGAACAACATTACAGATATACAGAAATAGACCAAACAACGAAAGAGAGGTCAAAGTGGAATAAAAGAACGCAATGTTGGGCAATCCACTGCAAAAATCAGTGTGTCAGTAAAAATCTTGCCTTTCACTATTTTTTCAAAGACCCTGATGGGTGAATATTCAGAAAAGTGTAAATAATACTGTGTTTTGAAGTGGGAAGTAGTGCTGTCTGATGCACCTGCTAACTTTAACTGTTTTTAGTCTAGTAGTAAACTTAAATCCTTTTAGGAACTGCAGGTCCTAGCCATAGAAACCATAATAATGATTTACATGGATGACACTAACTTATAATGAGCTTATGCAACTTTACACATTTACAATTACTTACTATATTATTATTTACTATTACTCCACAAGGTCTGAAATATATATTGTATGTTTTAATCCCCTGAACGCACTACAAACATGATGATCTAGAACATGATGCATTGCTGTGTCTGTCATAATTAAATAATTAAACAATTTTGGAGAAAGTGGCTGTACATGTGTTTTTGTTTTGTTTTTTACATAAAAACTTTTTTTTTTTTTTTTAGTCTTCCTTTAACGGACATTAATATAAGACAATACTGCAAAAACAGTTTACTGTCAAGCTGTTATATTCTTGTTATATATTTATTGTCCAACATTCCTATTTTTTCTGTCATTAATTCAATTAATTTTATATGTTGGTATTAAGTCAGTGTTTATAATGCTAACACTTGAACTTGAAATATTTTCAGCCGAAACTGACATGGTTTCTAGAGAGCAAGAGGTTTTGTGAAAAAACAGAAGACTTTAAAATAAAGTCTGTAAAATAAACTGTTAAAAGGATCACTAGTGTAGTGATTGTATGTTATTGTTGTCATCGTTCAGGCAGTATTTCAGCGTTAATGCATGGTTTTTTAAACAGATCAGCTGATATTTGCCATCGCGACAGCTAGAATCTAGTGGACTGCGAGTCGCTTTCAGTCCAGAATGGCGGAAGCGCAGGCTGCTGCAGTGGAACGTTCTACAGAGTTTCGCTTCTTGGGCTTCTATACTCTTTGATAATGCCGCGAGTGGTTGCTTGAGGAAGTGATGTCGCCTGCGTCTGCACAGTGCGACCTGATGCAGCCCCTGAAGTGTGACACACAAAACAGAAATACTGTAAAATAATAATAATGACGCGACTAAACGAGACGAAATAACGTTAAAACATTTTGTTTCGTCTCGTTTTGGTCAACGAAAATGAAGAGACATTTTAGCATAGTTTTTATTTTGTTAACCACATTTAGTCTTGTTTTTATTCGTCAACAATATTGCATTATACATTTAATTATAGTCATCGTCACATGACCAGCATTTACGTTGCGTCTCGTCTCGTTTTCGTCACGTGATAAAGGTTCGTTGATGACGATATTTAGTCATAATTTTCGTTGACGAAAGCAACACTAGTCTGGTCTGATTTAGGGAAAGAAGGAAAAGGGAAATTGTTTAGAGCTATGACAAAGTAATTAGTAGAAGAAATATTGAGGTACTTTCGTAAACTACTTGTAGTAATACCACATTGGGGAAAACCTAGTCATATTTAAATCCTTAGTTGAAGGGATAGTTCACCCAAAAAGGAAAATTCAAAACCTGGAACAACTTGAGGGTGAGTAAATGATTACAGAATTTTCATTTTTGGGTGAACTATCCTCTAATTAAAAGTATTATCTTGCATACTCTACTTTTACTCTCAGTACCTTAAGTATATAAAGGTATTTACAGTATTGTTCTGAAAAAGAATTCGTCAGGATGGTTTTGCATTAAAATTACTGCTGCACTACTGTGTATGTTGCATTTTACTTCTGAATTCAAGGTTGTTAAATTTAATGTTGCCTACTGTTGGGTAATTTAATCTACAACAATGCATCATGTTGTAAAAGACCATATTTTTGCAGTGTTGCTGTCCTGTGAGAAAAAAAAAAGAAGAAGAAGAAAACTTCACATTCAGTATTTCACATTTGTACGAGAATACTTAAAGTATATCCCAGGTAGCACAAGTACGTCTGCAAGATGTCTGTTAAAGATCTCTTGATCTGGAAAGCATCTGCTGTCTACAAACGTCTGACAGACGTCTTTCAGATGTCAGTTTTACATACATTCCAAATCATAAACATCTTAAAGACATCTAATAGACGTCTATTTGACATCTAAAAGGAAACGTCCTATAGACGTATTGCAGATGAGCAAACACCCTAAAAAATACATCTTGCAGATGTAAATGCAGATGTCAAATAGACGTCTCCGAGATGTACGTGTGCTATCAGGGATACTTCCTTACAGCCCACCACTGAATTTTGAAAATGAAAGTAACAATATCTATTGTCAGAATAGTAACAAATTGTTGCTAACTATATCAAAGCCTGCATCTGAAGGACTCGGACTGCTCATACAGAGCACTGTTCAGCTGTGACAGCTGCCGCTGAACATTGAGCTGTACAATGCCCTATTTTTTATTTTATCTTATTAGGTTTTATTTTTTTTTAGTGTTTTATTTTTATGCTTACCTGCCTAAAAAATCCGGGTTGCAAACCTGTCTACATATGATCACCATTGTCAAGACAATAAACTTTGTAAAATCGCACCTTTGTAAGTTATCAGTCAGCATTCGAATTGCTGTGTTTCGTAGTTTTTCATATGTATTATTACATTATTCAAGTAAGCTCCAAGCCAATACCTGCATTTTAAATTGTAATCCTGCAATTAAGGACCCAGCAAACCAGTGTAACTTACCTGGCCTCGGTCTTGCCTAATCACTGTCTCCTCCATTACGACATAAATCATAAAAAAAGAGCAATTCTGGCTCCACCTGTTCTGTCAGGATGGCAGCTCTCCTCTTGCACCATTGCTATGCGACAGGAGCGGCAATCGGGAATACCTGGTGGCGCAATTAGGAAATCCTGTGAAGGCAGAGCGTCTCATGCACTTCGGAGGCGTGGCCTTCCAAGTCCATTGACTTCAAAGTGTGTGCACTTAACTTTGGGGGACAGCTTCAGACTATCCGAAGAATGCCTGGCGTGTCACACTGCATAACCAAGCAACCGCCAACCTGAAGCTCTATCCGGTCAGCAACACCCATTCACCACAAGTGTTTTCCCAAAAGACATCATCCAATCAGAAGAGCCATGATTCCTTTGGCCGAGCCATCGAGAAAACCCCGCCTTCCGGCTCCAAAACACAAGTAACAGACAAAAATTTTATCATTGCTGAAACTGGTGCTAAATCTTCAAAGAGAAGCCAAATCTTGGCTTTTGTGATTTTCTCAGGTTGGAGTTTACGAAAACCAGATTGGAGTGGTTTAAAAAGATTGTTATCAGTGTAAGGAATTAGGTTATTAATGATCTGTTGTCTCAAAACTTTCTCTGTCTTAATGAAAATTGAAAATCTAAATGAAAATTTGGTCATTAATTACTCACCCTCATGTAGTTGCAAACCCATAAGACCTTTGTTAATATTTGGAACACAAATTAAGATATTTTTGATGAAATCCGAGAGCTCTATGACCCTCCCATAGACAGCAAGGATCCTACCACGATCAAGGTCCAGAAACATAGCAAGGAGATCGGTAAAGTAGTCCATGTGACATCAGGTGATCAACTGTAACTTTACGAAGCTATGAGAATACTTTTTGTGTGTACAGAAAACAAAAAACTTTATTCAACAATTCTTCTCCTCCTCATCCCATCTGCCATGGCGTGCCACCATTGTGGAGAGTATCAAGAAGCAGGCGCTTGCTTCTGCTTCATGTAAACACGCGTGCTGACACATTTGGATTTTACCAATGTCTTTGCTACGTTTTTGTGCCTTGATTGTAGTAGGAATCTTGCTGTCTATGAGAGCGTCAGAAAGCTCTCGGATTTCATCAAAAATATCTTAATTTGTGATCCAAAGAGGAATGAAGGTTTTACGGGTTTGGAACGACATAAGGGTGAGTAAGCTTGAAGTGTCTACTTTTAAATGAAGTCTTATCGAAAACAAATATTCTGTGATAAAGTAATCTGTATGAAACCAACACCCGTCTAACTCATTATCTCTAATGCAATCCCGCCCCCTCGCAGCTCGTGCCCTTCATATGTAAATATCCACATGAGACGGGCACACATGTAAATGCCCAACGCAAACAAACCGTGAGGAGATCGTTCATCGCGGCTACTGTTCGTTTCTGGAAGAAGAAGGCTGGATTTCCTTCAAAAGAAGAACAAGATTTCATCCAGTAGAGGAGATCAATCTGATGAGTAAAAAATGTTTCTTTTTTGCATTATTTAATGTGTTATTGTGACATAAACTTGAACACAATTACTAGTTGGGTTGTTCCTGTCACAGATCGGCCAGGCTCCCACGCCAGCCAATCACAACGCACACCCTCACCTGAATATTGATTGAGCACACCTGTATGTCATTAGATCATCATCAACCAAGCACTATAAAGACACACACCTCACTGCACTCAAACGTCCGGTCTCGTTTCTACGAAGTGGACTCCTAAAGCTATCCCAGTGACTTACCTGTTTGTTTACTTACCTCCTGTGTACACTCCAGCATCTTGTCTCCAATTCTCCAGCGTCTGTCTCCTCCAGCGATTCCTGTCCAGCTTCTCCAACCTTACAGTGAGGTGTGTGTTTCCCCAGCTTCCACGAGTTCCTGGAAAGGCAAAAGACATTTCTTCAGTTCTCATCCTTTATCACTATAACCATTGAAGTTTCTACTCACCTGCAATCAGTTTCATTTACTCTGCTGTTCAATAAATCATATTGGTATTTACATCTAACCTGTTGTGTGAGCCTGCTTCCGTAACAGAAGACCGGACCAGCACCGAAGACAGAATGAGTAATCCCGATCCCTTCCAGGAACTCGTGGATAACCTCCGACGAGTCCTAACACCAGCCCCACCGATCACCTCAGCAACCAGCACCACTACTTCTTCATCTCCAGTCATCGCCAGTCCCATGGCCAAACCAGCGCCGTTCTCTGGTGTGGCGGAGGAGTGCAACGGGTTTATCCTGCAATGTTCTCTAGCCCTGGAGATGCAACCGCACCTGTACCCCACCGAAAGGTCTAAAATTGCCTTTATTATATCCCTCCTGACGGGTAAGGCATTACAATGGGCTGAGACGATTTGGTCACAAGCAGGCCCAGTCACTCAGTCACTCAATAACTTCATCGCTCACTTCCGTGAGGTTTTTGGCTGATCCACGGGAGATTCCACCATCAGTGACCAGCTGTATCACCTCCGCCAAAGCTCCAGATCCATTAATGAGTATGCCCTCCAATTCAGGACTCTAGCAGCAGCTAGTGGATGGAATGATCGATCTCTCCTCACCTCTTACCGTCAGGGGTTAGAACCCAGACTGCGGTTGCAGCTTGCCAGCTATAATGATTCCTGCGGCTTGGAAAACCTCATTCAAATGTCCATTCGATGTTCCACTCGTATGCAGTCTTGCTTTGAGGAACAACCTCAGTTAACCCGTTGTACTCCCTTCCTGCGCCACTCAGATGCAAACCTCCCTCCAGAACCAGTTATTGAACCCATGCAAACGGACAGCACACGCCTATCAAATGCTGAGCGGCGGAGGAGATTCAATATGAGATTGTGTTTATATTGTGGAACCGGTGGGCATGTAATATCTTCATGCCCAGTTCGCCCTCCTCGACTTCTGGTGAGTGCCATTAACCCTGTCAGTCAAAATATGAAACCACTCTCAACTGTTGTAATGCTTACTGCCTCCGATATCTCTCTTCCAGTCCATGCCCTCCTTGACTCAGGGTCCGCCGGGAACTTCATATCAGGAACTCTCTGCTCCCAACCACTACCAACCAAACAATTTACCAAGTCCAGTCGATAACCGGAAGACCCATCAGTCGCAGTAGCGTGAAGTTCCTTGCGGGTCCCGTTCAGCTGAAGATTGGTCAGCTACATGAAGAGAACATATTCTGCCCGAAGAGGGCCTCCCAATTACCTCCTCATCGGCCATGGGACTGCGCAATCGATCTGATTTCAGGTGAGCCAGTGCCCCGGGGAAAGATTTACCCACTGTCACTACCCGAACAGAAGGCCATGGAGGAATATATCAAGGAGGCACTCAAGCAAGGTTACATCCGCCCTTCAACGTCCCCTGCTGCTTCGAGCTTCTTCTTTGTAGCCAAGAAGGATGGAGGCTTGCGGCCTTGCATAGATTACCGGGCACTCAACCAGATCACAGTGAAATTCCGTTACCCTCTTCCTCTCGTCCCAGCGGCCTTAGAACATCTTCGGGGAGCCACCATCTTCACCAAGTTGGACCTCCGCACCGCGTGCAACCTCATCCGGATACGTGAGGGGGACGAGTGGAAGACAGCCTTTGTGACACCTACCGGCCACTATGAATATCTTGTTATGCCGTATGGCCTTGTCAATGCCCCCTCCGTATTCTAGGATTTTATGCATGAGGTGCTCTGAGAGTATCTTCATCGGTTCGTCCTGGTCTACATTGATGACATCCTCATCTACTCTCGGAGCATGGCCGAACATCGCCACCACGTTGCGGAGGTCCTGCAACGCCTGAGAGAGTTCAACCTGTTCCTTAAGGCAGAAAAGTGTTCTTTCCATCAACCCTCAGTGCAGTTCCTTGGATACAACATTGATAGTGGTGGCATCTGGATGGACGAGGGGAAGGTGGAGGCCATCAAAACCTGGCCCATACCTTCCAACATCAAGGAACTCCAACGATTCCTGGGTTTTTCTAATTTCTATAGGAGGTTCATCCAGAATTATAGTGTCATTACCAGTCCACTCACCAACCTGTTACGCAACAAGCCCAAGTCTCTGTCCTGGACACCTGCCGCTACTGAAGCCTTTGAGAGATTGAAGGAAGCCTTTACCCATGCTCCAATCCTCGTTCACCCAGACCCCAAGAAGCCATTCATCGTGGAGGTTGATGCCTCTACCATGGGTGTTGGAGCAGTGTTATCTCAGCAGCAGGGGACTCCAGCCCAACTCCATCCATGTGCCTTCTTTTCCAGGAAACTCAGCCCAGCGGAAAGGAATTACGACATCGGCAACAGGGAACTTCTGGCCATCAAGTTAGCCCTAGAGGAATGGAGGCATTGGTTGGAGGGTGCACAACACCCTTTCTCTGTTCTCACCGATCACAAGAACCTGCAGTACTTGCGCGAAGCTAAAAGACTCAACCCACGCCAAGCCCGCTGGGCCCTCTTCTTTACTCGGTTCAATTTTACAATCTCCTACCGACCCGGACCCAAGAATGTTAAGGCGGATGCTCTGTCTCGTCTCAATGCTCCAGAAGAAAACGAAGAAAAACCAGAACCCATAATTCCAGAAGGGATAATCATTAGTCCCATCCAGTGGAACCCCGACTCAGTCAACTCCTCCAATGCTTCCATGACCACTCCGCTGGGCTGCCCACCAGGTGTACAGTATGTCTCCCGAACACAGCGCACTCCCCTCATTCACTCCGTTCATACATCACTGGGCACTGGCCACACTGGGGTCAACAGCACCCTGTCGCTGCTGAAAGATCGCTACTGGTGGCCCAACATGGCCAGGGATGTGAGAAGATTCGTCCAGGGTTGCGCCAATTGTGCAATTTCCAAGAGCCCACGCCACTTACCAGCAGGCAAACTCCTACCGCTGCCCGTTCCCAACCGTCCATGGTCACACCTGGGAGTTGACTTCATTACAGATCTACCAGCCTCAGATGGTAACACTTGCATATTAGTGATAGTGGATAGATTCTCTAAATCATGTCGTCTTCTCCCCCTCAAGGGCCTGCCAACAGCCATAGTGACGGCTGAGTTGCTCTTCAACCATGTTTTTAGATATTATGGCATCCCTGAGGACATTGTGTCGGATCGAGTCCCGCAATTCATCTCCAGAGTATGGAGAGGCTTCTTTAAGCTCCTGGGTGTGGCTGTAAGTCTATCCTCTGGATACCATCCCCAGACAAACGGGCAGACGGAGAGGAAAATCCAGGAAATTGGTCGCTTCCTGCGGACCTTCTGCCATGACCACCAGGACTCTTGGAACCAGTTTATTGGTTGGGCCGAGTACGCTCAGAATTCCCTGCGTCAACCTTCGACTGGACTCACTCCCTTCCAGTGCGTACTCGGCTACCAGCCACCTCTATTCCCCTGGTCTGGGGAACCATCAGAAGTGCCAGCGGTCGACTACTGGTTCCAAGAGAGCGAGAGGGTCTGGGACACTGCTCACCATCATCTCCAGCGAGCAGTACGCAGGTGCAAAATGACAGCAGACCTTCGAAGATCCGAAGCTCCCCAGTACCAACCAGGACAGAAGGTCTGGCTGTCAACAAGAGACATCAAGATGCGCCTGCCCTGTAAGAAACTTAGTCCCAGATATGTTGGCCCCTTCACCATCTTGAAACAAATCAATCCGGTCACCTATCAACTCCAACTCCCTCCACAATACAGAATTAATTCCACTTTCCATGTCTCCCTACTAAAACCTTATCATCCTCCTGTTTCTCCCTCCACAGAGCCTGGTCCGAGTGAAGAACCCCCTCTCCCGCTGATATTGGAAGACGGTGCCATCTATGAGGTGAAGAAGATCCTGGATTCCCGGCACCGTGGTGGTCAGCTGGAATATCTCGTAGACTGGGAGGGCTATGGTCCGGAGGAGAGGTCATGGGTCCCCAAAGATGACATTCTAGATCCAACACTGCTCGACGAATTCCATTCCACCTACCCAGATCGACCAGCTCCCAGAGGAAGAGGTAGACCACCACGACGTTGGGGTCCTCGGCCCTCTGGAGCGGGCCGTGGAGAGGGGGGTAATGTCACAGATCGGCCAGGCTCCCACGCCAGCCAATCACAACGCACACCCTCACCTGAATATTGATTGAGCACACCTGTATGTCATTAGATCATCATCAACCAAGCACTATAAAGACACACACCTCACTGCACTCAAACGTCCGGTCTCGTTTCTACGAAGTGGACTCCTAAAGCTATCCCAGTGACTTACCTGTTTGTTTACTTACCTCCTGTGTACACTCCAGCGTCTTGTCTCCAATTCTCCAGCGTCTGTCTCCTCCAGCGATTCCTGTCCAGCTTCTCCAACCTTACAGTGAGGTGTGTGTTTCCCCAGCTTCCACGAGTTCCTGGAAAGGCAAAAGACATTTCTTCAGTTCTCATCCTTTATCACTATAACCATTGAAGTTTCTACTCACCTGCAATCACCTTCATTTACTCTGCTGTTCAATAAATCATATTGGTATTTACATCTAACCTGTTGTGTGAGCCTGCTTCCGTAACAGTTCCCAAACTACAACATGATGAATGCTACGCATCTAAGAATGTTTAGACCATGTTTATTATTAATACTCTGTTCACAAATAGATTTTAATATTTCTCAGATATAAAATATCCTTTTTCATAGTACAAAGTTCATCCTTTTATAGTACAAAGCATGCGTGAGTCTATGGTTACAGAATCATATCATAGGCTACTATAAAATCATACATACTAGGCTATATGCCTGCAAAATTATAGTTGGGTTTTTCCCAAACTATAATTCCTGACTACAATGTTTGATATTGAGTAAAACATTTTGAATATAGTAGGCAACTCATTGTATTTAAATTTCTTACTGCGCAATGATGTTTTCATGCTCTATATAAAACAATAAAATATAAGTGTACACTGTAACATGATCAATGCACCGAGTCTAAGTACGTTTAGAAAATGTTTATTATTAATAGCCTACTTTTTTCAAAAATAGATTTTAATAACGTGATAAACAATAATAATTAATTTCTCGGATATAAAATGTATTTTTTTTTCTTTTACGATAGTACAAAGTATGCGTGAGTCTATGGCTACAAAACCTATATATATATATATATATATATATATATATATACACACACATATATACATACAGGTGCATCTCAATAAATTAGAATGTCGTGGAAAAGTTCATTTATTTCAGTAATTCAACTCAAATTGTGAAACTCATGTATTAAATAAATTCAATGCACACAGACTGAAGTAGTTTAAGTCTTTGGTTCTTTTAATTGTGATGATTTTGGCTCATATTTAACAAAAACCTACCAATTCACTATCTCAACAAATTAGAATACTTCATAAGACCAATAAAACAAGTTTCACAATTTGAGTTGATTTACTGAAATAAATGAACTTTTCCACGACATTCTAATTTATTGAGATGCACCTGTATATATATATATATATATATATATATATATATATATATATAGATAGATAGATAGATAGATAGATGCTCCTGATATTAACATGCTCACAAATTTTTTTTTTTTTTTTTTGTTTGTATTTTATTGAATCAGATACCTGCACCAAAGAAGAATCCTGATGACTTTCTTCAAACTGTTTTCCTCTGAGAGCGCTGTACCAACATCAGATGTTCAACTACACTGATATTCTATGGTTAAACAAGCTCCTTGACTACTGATTATGTTTTTTATGTTTTCTTGAATCCATGGAAAGAAGCAGAAACACTTAAATAACACATAAATATCAGGTATGATTTACTTGTTTCACTTGTTGAACAGAATCTGTTTTCAGGAATTACTCAAAGTCTGTTCACATCTCTGTGGTCAGTGTGCACAATGTGCCTTTGACCTTCGTTATGTATGTTTTTATTATACTGTGTTGTAAATAAAATACAAATAATTTTAAAAACCCATTTTTTCAATCTCCTCACATTCTGTCTTACCTGCCTCAAAGTAACAGTCACACTGATGGGCCATTAGGGGCCATTAGGGGAGGGCCCTTTGTCTCTCAGGTGAGAATCACTTAATATTCAAGGCCATTGCCACTCTCTCGCATATAGGTTTTCGATCACAAAACATGTCTTTAAAAATTTAAATCAATATGTTGTTTTCTGTGAAGGAGTAAGCAAGATGATTTTCACATCATTTTGACATGAATATTCTAGCCTACAAGACTGATTACTCAAAAGTCTTGTTCAGAACTATTCAGTATGTTTTATGGCCTTATTTCAGCTACATTTTTTCCCCAAAACTTACTAACCATGCATAATCTTTGTTTTTTTTTTAATGCAAACATATACATCAGTCTTGCTCACATATTATTGTAGCACAGTTTGTGCTGAACACAAAAAAAATACATGTCAGGGCATGTCAACACATCTCAAGGGCCCCAAAATCACCTCAGACCCCAGAGGGTTAATGAAAGAATTTTCATTTTTGGGTGAACTATCCCTTTAATAGTTATAAGACAGTGGTAATGCTTATAGGTTCACCCCATCAAATCAGTAGAACCGGTCCTGTTAACTGTTTATATTCTGTGATCTCCGCTCCTCTGATTCTGGTCTTTTAGTTGCCCCCCTACTCGTTTATGCTCCATGTGTGTTCGGGCCTTTTTTTCTTGTGCACCAAAACTCTGGAATTCCCTTCCCATTGAGATCAGACAGGCTGAAACTTTTAGTGTTTTCAAATCTACTCTTAAAACCCACTTTTTCAGAATAGCTTTTAAGTGATTTTTTTTTGTGTCATATGTATAGGTTTATTTGACTTTATTTATTATTATTATTGCTTTTATTTTTTATTTTCTCTCTTTTTTGTTATTTTATCTGTGTAAAGCGCATTGAGATGTACCTTTTAAAGGCACTATAGAAAATAGTTATTATATTTTTTTTATTATTATTATTATTATTTTAGTCTGGGTCTAGGCTTAAGCATTGGGGGGAGGGGGAGGGGTATCTGAGAATATTTGTTATTCTCAGTTCAGGTAAAGTATCATAAGCATTCCATTCATACTTACAACTTGCACAGAAGACGTTTTTGTGGTTAGTTCTTTCTCAATGTCTTAGCAATAATATTGTCGGTAAGAAATTACTTGTGATTAATATAATGGTATTTTATTAGGTACAATTTTCAGCTCAAGCAAAAAGTAAAGGTAAGTAAAACTTCAAAAGGTAGCTGGAGGGACAAATCTCCCCTAACACAGTAAGTACATGTTAGTGGGAAATATCAGATTTGTATAACTTTTCTCATTTCAGAATTCCATATTTATTATATATTCAGGTAAATACATGTACTACTACTACTACTACTACTACTACTACTACTACTTGGACTAAATAAAGTTACTACAAAGCATATAAAAATTTAAAGGGGTCATATGATGCGATTTCAAGTTTTCCTTTCTCTTTGGAGTGTTACAAGCTGATTATGCATAGATAAGATCCCTGAAGTTGCAAAGACTAAAGTCTCAAAACCAAAGAGATATTCTTTATAAAAGTTAAGACTCTGCCACGCCCCCCTAAAACGGCTCATTCAAACACGTCTACATCACGATGTGGAAATATTTGCGTAATACCACCCAAATGTGCACGGAAAGAAAGAAGGCGTGGTTTCAGTAACCGCAGTTGTGTTGATGCAGCCATGTCAGGGAGACACTCCCTGCGTTCCATTCGGAATCATACGGAAGCACCGTCATCATGCAAAGAATCTGTGCAAAGGATCATGGGAGCCCGAAGTGTCCATCAGTTGTACCCTTCGAAATCCTTCATTCCGAAGGGCCCTTTGAAGTGGCTAGTTTTGAGCACTTCGGTTTGGAACGACCCTTCAATATGGCGGCCAGGCTTGTGTTCACTCTGAAGTGCCCTTCGGAGGGCGATATATCCCGTTTGGAACGCACCGACTGTGTGTTTCTGTGCGAAAGCAAAAACACTTTAATTGGCCTTCCGAAAGTAGATGCATTTAGGAATTAAGATTACTTACAACAGAACAGCACAATCCAGATGTTTGAATTTGTGCAACGCATTTTATGGACGACCGTTTTGTGAACCTAGGAGAGAGGAGGTAATTCTGACTTTGCTATGACAATCTGGCGCTTCTGAATCAGCGACTGTAAGTATGTTTTGTTATTAGTTTAAGTATTTGCTATTGACTGTTCAAACAGAGTTTTGCGCAGTGTAGAGTAACGCGTAGTGTGTGTGCGTGAGAGAGAGACAGGGTCACATCACAGTGGAGTCAGCTGTCTTAACCACGGCTTGTGTACAAATACATACGCGCATCATCGCTGTCTGTCATGCGACTCTGTTCCCCTCTCAGGCTTGAACTGATGGTAAAACTAAGGATAATATTAACTGTCTTTATATTTACTTTGAAAGCTGAAGCTCACGATTATGGTAAGGGGCGTTACATTTCCAACGTGTACTTGTGGTGTTCGGCCAATCAGAGCAGACTGTGCTTGTCGGAAAGAGGGGCTTTGTAGAAAACGATGTTTCAGAGAGGCGGGGCATAGAGGACCTACAATAATGTACAGTATTTGAATAATGTGTTTTTTAAAATAATGTGTAAATAATAATGTGTTTTTTGAACATTAAAGCATGTCAACATATATGTTACAACAAATACACAAAATAATGATCTTTAAAATAGCATCATATGACCTCTTTAAACAAACCAAAAAAAAAAAAAAACAACACGTAAAATTGCATTCTCAATTATTATCAACAGTATATCTTCCTCCAGGTTCCTCCAAAAGAAGTCTGTAGTGTGTATGTGGGGAAAAAAAGGCTTTCTCAGACTGCAGTAATAATGACTAATAATTAAAATGAGAAAAAAGATAATATAGCAGCTGTGTGAGTTAAAGAGAGAGATCATGTGAGTGTATTTCCTTCATTCAACTGTGTATCAGTGGTTTCTCGCAAGAGGTTGTTTAATCTTCCACACAGACATAGATTTATCAGAACAAAAACCAAATCATGCATAGAGGGGTTCAGTGAAGGTGGAGGTGAATGTGTGTAAGTGTGTGAGTGTGTGTGTGTCAGAGACGCTGTAGAAGGACAGTGTGCCGGCCGACCAGTTCAGATACACTCCTACTCTGTGTGAAGTGATAATCATGTCTGTTTTTTTATTATTGTGCCTGGCAATGCATTTGTCTTCAAAGCAGTTCAGACTCCAGGAATTCTTATTGTATCCAAACCAACAGTTAGAACTACTGTCTTTCCTACAGATTCCTTGATATACCACTGATATATTGACCCCATCCCTGCCGCTCCATTCAGCCTCCCAGTAACAGTGTCCAGACAGACTTTCTCTACACAGAACCTGAGGATGGTACCCTTCAAATCTCTCTGGATGATCAGGATATGGGTGCTTCTTTGTTTCACATGTCACCATTCTGTTGCTCTCAGACAGAATGAGATGAGAGTCTGCTGTGTTTAAATCCAGTGTGAGATCACATGCATCTAAACACAAGAAGAGAGATTACATTTATAACACAACAAAACATCAATGAATGTTTGTGTGTGTGTGTGTGTGTGTGTTTGTGTGCCTACTTAACCATATTTTTGGAACATCCAGTGATTTATTTATTTTTTTTATTCTAAAAATGAAGTTTTCTGTGAGATTAGGTTAGGGGAATGAAGGCCCAATTCATGGGAAAGCTCAGGCACAGGTATACTTAAAACTTTATCATAGGATAAGGAATCAACATATCTTGAAAGGAAGGGATGAATCCATGAATAAGTATCATACCAATATATATACAAAACAGAAATGTTCATAAACCTCCCATTCTATTAGTTAAAATTAGAGAAAGAAGAAAGATTTTCCAAACTTTGACAATAAAAGAGAATTATGGTAGTTAAATTATAAAAGTAGGACTTTAAGATTCTAATCAAGTTTAGAGAAAGAAAGAATAAAATTCAGGTCTATTATCAATAGGATTAGAGAAGGAGTAAAGTTAAAGTCTGTAATGGGTAGGGTTAGAGAGAGAATATAAGGTTCAAATCTATAATGGTTAGGGTAAGAAAAGGAATAAAATTCAAGTCTGTAATGGTTAGGTTTAGATGAGGAATACGGTTCAGGTGTTTAATGGTTAAGGTTAGGGTTAGGGAAAACATGGAAACCAGTGTGTGTGTGTACCTACTTAACCATATTTTTGGGACATCCAGTGATTTTTCGTATTCTAAAAATTACGTTTTCTGTGAGGTTAGGGTTAGGGTGTGGGTTAGGCTTAGGTTAGATAACTAAATGTATTTGTGTGACCTACATTTCTGTGGTCCTCTTACAATCCTGATCTCTCCACTATGATCCACACTATAAAAACAAAAGATGTCACACATTTTACATAAAATAAAGAAAGTCAAAAACTTACATATGCTTTTAAAGAAATGATCCCTCAAAATCAAAACAATCTCACACTGTCTATTCTGATGAAGACTCTTTGAAATTCCCTGTCTGTCCTCCAACATTCGATGTAGTCCCTGATTCACAGCCTCTCACTTGATAAGACCATCAAGCCTTGAGCTACAGATTTCTCCTTTACGGTCACTACATGAAGTTCCAAACGTTCAGTTGGAAACTAATCATTCAGTCCTGTCAATCATTGTAGGATATCAGAACGAATCAGTCAAATTTAAGATTCGATCAGAACATCGAAACATGAGGAGCCGAAATTCCACATAGGCCCAAGGCAACAGGACATCATAAATCAGATCCCTAGCGCCAGCCCATCTGAAGAAAGCCTACCCAGCAAGCCTCTTTTATAGAACAGCTTGCAACATTAAGACAAAAGAATACTTATTGATAAGTCCAATGCAGGAAGGAGATTGTCAAATTTGGGGCAAGTAATCAAGATTAATAGTCAAAGAGATGCAACGCGTGACCGTCACATGTAAATCTGTGACAGAAATCACGAGCTACAGACTTTCTTGGGCGGGTTCCCCCCCAGTCAAAACAAAGACCAGACTGAAATTCCTTTGTTCACAGAACATGTCCTTATGTTCTACACAGAACTACACAGAGACTGTCTTTTCCATATGCACCTAAAATCATTTTAAAAGGACTTATGAGCAACTAATAATTTCTATGCATAACTCCATATCATGTATGTAACCTACACAATTGACTATCATGTTATAATCACATATTGTGTATGTCTTGTTAATAACTACTGAACAGCTTAAGGATTCATATTCACGTTTAGTATGCGTGTTTGAATCTTCTTGCTTGAAACGTTTCTTCCAATCAAATCTTTGTCAAATGTATCATAGTCTTGTTATAGAAATCATGTCCAAAATTATATTCTACAAGAGCGGGAAAATTCGGAGCATGGGACTGATACATGATTTATGATGGGGAGGAGAAATGAGCTAAGATAATATCTAATTGGTCAAGACACCCATTGAGATGTGCCCAAAAGCTGAGTTTAAAAACTCAGGACACCATCAAATCCCACCTTTTTGCTTTTCTCTCTTCTCTTCTAACTTTTTAGCCATGCTTTTTGTCATCACTTTCTGCGTTCTTTGAGCGCCATTCCAGCGTGCTTCGGCCTGCACGCCAGCTGCTACCACGATGAGAAGAAAAACCACCTAGTCTCGTTACATAATTTTATTCTTTTACTTTAGTTTCTTTTCTTTCCGTTGAGTTTCGTGTTCAAAAGTTAAGTTTGCTGCAAAGTCCAGCTCCGACTGCACCCGCTTCAAACTTCAACTAGCAACAGACTCCGAAACCATCTTCAGCCAACGCCCAACCATTGGCTTCCCAAGACTTCACTACAAACGACTACTGAACTGTCAGCCAATCAGCAACCTCGGGAAACCCTCTTTCTGCAAAGACTATGACAAAAGGGAATCCCATAACACAAAGGCAACGCAAGCAAGTACAACTCCAGAATTTTGCTGAGCTGGTGCATTTAATATAAATTTTAGCCTCATTGAGAAACAAAATGTGAGGGTCAAATAAGTGATAGATGGTTGTTCAGGTCTATGCAATAGCATTATAATCATTATGAGTGTATATAATCAGCAGTCCGTAATATTGTGCATAGGCTTGTTTGAATCAAGAACAACTGCTCTAAATATTTATTTCTGATTTACTGTGCTTTACAAATATTCAACAAAGTTACAAACCAAAGCATGGCACAAAAGCCTAATACTGTTTACATTTGCACATGTTGCGCTTTTTCTTATAAAACTTAGTATAGTTTGGTCTCTTACGAAAAAAAAAACGAAAATGTTTGTTGTATTCTGTTGTTGAGATCTTGTCAGCAATACATGATACAAAACTATCTGTTATGATGCTTTTACAGATCACACTTTCAAGTAAAGCGGTATTTTTTTTTTGTCCTTTTCAAGCCATGAAAATTGAGCCAGCCTGAAATATAAGGCTTTTTCTGTGAGGTTTTTAACACTATTTTGTATAAAACTTGTATTATTTAAATGTGTATTATTTAAGTTGTATTCTTTAAATGTGTGTATGGCAAACAATTTTTGAAGATTACTCCATTCAAACAGATGGGACTTCATCTTGGATGCTCAAAATAGCTGCCCAGAGGCTTGCAAATATGGCCACTGAGTGAACAGACTATCCTTAAAAGGGTCGTTGCTCCTACTCACTACTGAGTACTTACTTAGCCTCACCCAAAACACCCATCTCTGCTCCTCCATATTTCTGTCAGGACCACTATCGTCAAAGATGATTAACAATTAGCATACAGTTTGGATTGGCGGTATGGTTCTGTTCTGGGCAAGAACTCCCTGCGCATCCATGCAGCCTAGCATGGATGAGAGCAGGGAGAGCAGCGATAACCCCCCAAAACAAAACCATATGCTGATATCCCCCAACACAAACTGATAGCAAAATCTCAAAGCCTTAAGCAACAAGAATGTTACCCTTAACCAATGACCAACAAATATTTTGGCAAAACCCACATAATCTGTAGCAACAAGCATGTTGCCTTCAACAGATGACCTAATGAATATTTTGCCAATACCTTAAAAGCTTAATCAACATGTTCTCAATAACACCAGATAGGCTTAAGAAAAACATGTTTCCAATTCAACTGCAGCTTTAGGAACAAGCATGTTCCCAATAATACAGCTATAACTTAAGAACAAGCATGTTCCCAATACGACTACAGCTTTTAGAACAAGCATGTTCCAATAACAACCAGATAGCTCTAAGACAAGCATGTTCCCGACAATACAGCTATAACTAAGAACAAGCATGTTCCCAATACAACCAAGAGCTTGTCTGATACCGGAGCAGAATCAACGCTGAAATGAAGGCTGCATCCGAAACTGGAAAATGCTGCCTTTGGAAGACACATTTTGAGGAAGGAAGGCATCAAGACAGGTCGAATCCAATGTTAGCCTTACTTCCTGCCTCCTGAGATGCCTTCATTTGGTCGATAATTAAAGGCAGAATAGATGTATCCTTCGCTGCCTTGATACCCACAATCCTGTGTGGTTGAGCAAAATAAAGATGGTGTCTGAAGTTATTTCTAGCGAATAATCAGTATTAAGTAATTAAACAACTACTTAGTTATCAACAAAGCTCATCCTATTTTGTTCTATATCATTGAACCGTTAAGATGCCTCAAAAGCATGTCCGATATCAGTTTCATGACCTTCATGAACAAACCCTGCCTGCGAAGTCATTGGCTGAAAAGCAGCAAGGCAGCATGTCAGCAGCCAAGGTTTTCGGAGCAGACAAATTCAACTGAACAACGACCATTTACCATTTCTCTTGGAGCTGCTCCACAGCAGAAATAATACTGTTTGCACCCTGGTCGTTATTTCCTGCTGCTTAAATCTGTGCTGTAAGTAATATAAAAAGACGACTTGACTAGGTTAAAGAGGACATAACACACAGTTTTGGCCAATCTCATGATAATCTTGAGAGCCTATAGTGTAGTATTGCATTATTCACATCTCCGAAGAGTCTTCAGTTTAATCAGGTTTATAAAAGAAAGATACAGCTACGATTCTCTCCGAAAACAGCCGAGCTCCTGGAGGCGAGCCGTGGGCGGAGCTGAAGAGTCGCGAGCGCTTATGGGCCGATTGGCAACAATCACAGATATTTGATGCAGTTTTACAGCAGCTCCTAGTCATGACGGGGATCTTTATCGCTGGGACTGCTCCATCTTTTAGAATCAAACGATGTGCAAATCCAGTGTCAGAGTGTACCTTCTTATAAATGACGGGAACAAACAAACATGTTTGTGAAACTCCGTTGCTGCCCCGGAAAAACAAATTGCATCCACTGTTCACATAACACTGAATAAGGTTATCTTTTCCTCACATCGAAAAACACATCTTTAAAGACATTATTCTCGAGCAAGTACTGCTGCGCTGCCGATGACTTCCGAACCATGAACGAAATGCGTTGAGCGGCGCACTCTTGCTCTCGCTCGGGTTGCTTAGTGCGCAGCTTATGATCAATGTGGTGAGTTCAAGTTAACGAACTTGAATGAATCGGACGTGAGTCCACTGGGGAAACGAATTCCACTCGCTAAATTCCCGATTCCTAGTGATGATGATGTTTTGCCTTGCATTGCATTGAGCAATGCGAAAACTGCTGATAATACTGACGGACCTTATATATGGATGCTTAGAGACAGTATCTGACAAAAATGAGTACACCCCTCACATTTCAGCAAGAATTTTAGTATATCTTCTCAAGGGACAATACTACACAAATGAAACTTGGATATATTTTTGAGTAGTTAATGTGCAGCTTGTATAGAAGTACAAATATACTGTCCTCTAAATATAACTCAACATATAGCCATTATTGTCCAAATAACTGGCAACACAAATGAGTACACCCTAAGTGAACATGTCAAAACTGTGTCCAAAGTGTCAATATTTTGTAGGGGCACCATTGTTATCTAGCACTGCCTTAATGCTCCTGGGCATGGAATTCACCAGAGCTGCACAGGTTGTTGCTGGCATCCTCTTACACTCCTCCATAATGATATCACGGAGCTGTTGGATGTTAGACATGGTGCTTCTCCACCTTCCGCTTGAGGATGCCCCACAGGTGTTCAATAGGATTCAGGTCTGGAAACATACTTGGCCACTCCATCACCTTCACCTTCATCAGCAAGGCATTTGTCATCTTGGTGGTGTGTTTGGGGTCGTTATTATGTTGGAAAACTGCCGTTCGGCCCAGTTTCTGAAGGGAGGGCATCATCTTCTGCTTCAGAATGTCACAGTACATGTTGGAATCCATGTTTCCCTCAATGAACCGCAGCTCCCCAGTACCAGCAGCACTCCTGCAGCCCCAGACCATGATGCTACCACCACCATGCTTGACTGTAGGCAAGACACAATTTTCTTGGAACTCCTCACCAGGCCGTGACCACACATTCTGGACACCATCTGAGCCAAACAAGTTTATCTTAGTCTCATCAGTCCACAGGACATGGTTCCAGTAATCCATGCTCCTGGCCAGGTTGTCTTCAGCAAACTGTTTGCAGGCTTTCTTGTGAGCCAGCTTCAGAAGAGGCTTCCTTCTGGGATGACGGCCATGCAAACCGACTTGTTGCAATGTGTGGCGTATGGTCTGAGCACTGACAAGCTGACCTTCCACTTCTGCAACCTCTAAAGCAATGCTGGCAGCACTCATGCATCTGTTTTTTGAAGCCAGCTTCTGCACCTGACGCACAGCACAAGGACTCAACGTCTTTGATTGACCCTTGTGAGGCCTGTTCCAAGTGAAACCCGTCTTGGAAAACCTCTGTATGCCATTGGCCACTGTACTGTAACTCAGTTTCAGGGTGTTACCAAACTTCTTATAGCCTAGGCCATCTTTGTGGAGAGCAACAATTCTAATTCTCAAATCCTCAGAGAGTTCTTTGCCATGAGGTGCCATGTTGAACATCCAGTGGTCAAGTATGAGAGAATTGTACTCAAAGCACCAAATTTTAACTGCTCTAAAACAAGATACACAAATATGTATGTCCTGTCAAGCAGACAAAAACATGTACATGATGAATAGGACATGTGGCTTTACATGGTTAATCGACGTATAGCTGTTTTCACGTAGGGTGTACTCACTTTTGTTGCCAGATTTTTGACAATAATGGCTGTATGTTGAGTTATTTTCAGAGGACAGTAAATCTGTTCTGCTATACAAGTTGCACATTGACTACTCTAAAATATATCCAGGTTTCATTTCTATAGAATTGTCCCTTGAAAAAGATATACTAAAATGATTGTTGAAATGTGAGGGGTGTACTCACTTTTGTGAGATACTGTAGCTGTTGTATCCCTATAGGTAGATGGGGATCAGCTGAGAGTCAGCTGATGCGAGCTTGACTAACGTGACCTGCCAGAACTAACGCTGCGCTTGATTTTCTTCCTGCCTCTTTCCCAGATGTTTCCAGAGCAGTATGTAGCACAAAGCTGCCTCCGCAACCAGGAACCAATCTGGTTCCTCCTTTGCCTACTGTTCTGCCACCCCAATGCGCCTTGCATACGTTGACAGACAGATAACTCCTCTACCAATCACCACACTGAAGCAGATACTCAGTTCACTTCGTTTAATGGATGACTGGAAGTAGGGTAAAACTGAAAAGAACAAATTAAATTTAAGTACACTGAAATGGAATATTTTACATATGCATCACTAGTGTAACATAAGCATGTATGAAATAACAGTGCATAAGTTTGCATTCATGTATATGAAAAAGTATTGTAACACCTGAAATCTTTCACATTCCAAACTGTATACTGAATGAATTGCATCATATTAACTGATTAATGATACGTAACTGCAACATAGGTCACACATCTGTGTATGACACAATTAACACATGGTGACACACACCTGAATAAAGATTCACATGAAAGTTTGCACTTAACAAAAAGTACTATCAAATATAGTTGAATTACTCTTTAATGTAAACTTACATACCAACGATACTTCCGAAAGACAAGAAATGTAGCAGATGACTTAAGATGAAAGGAACCACAATAACAGGCTGCTCTCTTCCATGCAATAGACTGAAGCTGGCCCTATATTGATGACATCATCAGAGAGTTGTAACTCTTAAAGGAGCCAGCACCTTTTACACTAATGTCACACATGACAACGCACTCCCCGTCTGGTATCACTGGATACCAAACCTACTACTAATGTATTAAGAGAGGAATAAATCAGTCTCTGAATTAGTCTGAAGGAATGAGCATCACCACTTCAGTTATAGGTCTGATGAACAATTTTGGTTCTTCTTTATCCATGACCTTGATCTCCACCTTTCGTACCCTTCCATCTGCACTTGGGAACACTCTAGTGATGCGCCCCAGAGGCCACTGGTTACGTTTGGTGTGATGGTCTTTCATAAGAACTACACTGCCCTCCGTAACGTCTTGCCTTTTCATTTGCCACTTCTTCCTAGGTTGCAACGTAGAGAGATATTGTTTTCGCCACCTGTCCCAGAAGGTAGACGCCATATTTTGGACCTGTTTCCACTGCTTTCTGTAAAGGTCAGCATGATCGAATTCTCCTGGTGGACAAGGACAAGGACCGTACTTATGAGTGAGTAACGTTGAGGGGGCGAGTATGCGAGGATCCTCCGGGTCCATAGAAACCGGTACCAGTGGTCTGGAATTTATTATTGCCGTCGCCTCCGCCATGAATGTTGTGAGAACCTCGTGTGTGATTCTTGATGGTCCCAGCTGCAGCATCATTGAGTCCAAAATCTTCCGAGTTATCCCAATCATTCGCTCCCACACTCCACCCATGTGGGAAGCGTGGGGAGGGTTGAAGATCCATGAACATCCTTGTTCTGCAAGGAACCTTATGACCTTTGTTTCATCCAAGTTGGAAGGGATGTCCAGTTCTCTGCACGCTCCTACAAAATTTGTCCCTCGATCCGAGCGTATCTGCTTTACTGGACCACGAATGGCAAAGAAGCGTCTCAAGGCGTTTATGAAACAAGATGTGTCCATAGACTCCAGTACCTCGATATGGACAGCTCTGATGGTTAAACAGGTGAACAACACCGCCCATCTCTTGCTGTTCGCGAGTCCTCCTCGAGTACGGCGGGCAGAAATGGTCCAAGGACCAAATACATCAGTCCCTACATAAGTAAACGGGGGTTCGGTGTTGACTCTATCCATTGGCAGATCGGCCATCTTCTGTGTTTCACTTCGTCCACGCAATTTTCGGCAAATCACACATCCAAAGATAAGGGAACATATGCATCTTTTGGCTCCCACGATCCAAAAGCCTGCCATACGTATGGCACCTTCAGTGAAATGTCTCCCTTGGTGTTGAGATTGCTCGTGATAATGTCTCACGATCAAGATTGCAATGTGGTGTCGTCGTGGAATGATGATGGGATTGCTTTCATCAAATCCAGTGACCACTCGAGACATACGACCGCCGACTCTCATAAGTCCGTTCTCATCTATGAGGGGATTCAGTGTGAAGAGAGGACTGCTCTTTGGAATATTCTTGTTATCTTTGATACATCTGAATTCCTCAGCGAAAACTTCCTGTTGCACAGCACGAATGATGGCATTTTTGGCTTGGCTCAATTCGTCTACACTGTATGGTGTCGAACAACAATGCCATCCTTTGCAAACTTTTCCATCTTTGACCAGCTCTGCTTTATAGGTCTGTACAATGTGTATTAGACACGCAATAGCATGAATGAGTTCCTTCCAATTGGAGAAGCGCTTGAAGCGTTCTGAGCCTAGCTGACTGTCCTTCGTTAAGGTGACAAATGCTGACACTTCAGGTTGGACTTCAACATCTGTCATAGGATCAACAAGGTCAAACGGGCCTGAGGAGAAGTATGTCTGGTTTGGGCATGACAAAAATGGCGGACCGGTATACCATGTCGTGTCTTTTAGATAGGCTGCAGGAACAGATCTTGTCGCGTGGTCTGCAGGATTCTGATCGCTCGCCACATAATGCCATTGCCGCGGGTGTGTACTTCTTCTGATTCTTAGAACTCGGTTATTTACGAAAGCGTGGAACCTACGCTTCTCATTATGAATATAACCAAGGACCACTCTGCTGTCTGAAAAGAAGTTCACATTGTCAAACTCTGTATCCATTTCGGACATTATAAGGTCAGCCATCTGCACAGCCAACACTGCACTGCAGAGCTCAAGACGTGGTATAGTCAGCTCTGGCCGGGGAGCTAGCTTTGCTTTTCCCAAGATGAAACTTATCTTGCAGTTCCCATCTGGACTTGAACTTCTAAGATAAGCTACTGCAGCTATAGCCAAGACAGAAGCATCTGCAAAGATACAAAGCTCTCTCTGTGAAGCTTCAGAAGAGAAACCTTTTGTATAATGTCTTGGGATCTGGAGATGTTGAAGATGTTGAAGAGAGTCCTTCCATTGCAGCCAAGGTCCCATCTTTCCTGGAGGCAAAGGCGCATCCCAGTCACATGTCTCAGTTGTGAGTTCTCTTATCAGAGCTTTTCCACGAATGACAACTGGAGCTGCGAACCCAAAGGGGTCGTATAAACCATTCACAGTTGAGAGGACTCCACGACGTGTGAATGGCTTTGTATCACATGACAACTGGAACGTGAACGTGTCGGTAAGGAGATTCCAATTAACTCCAAGGGTACGCTGTACTGGCACTGCAACCTTGCCTAGGTCCATGATTCTTAGATCACTAGCTTGTTCCTCCAAAGGAAACGCATCCATAACCTCCTTGCTGTTCGAAGCAATTTTGTGGAGCTTCAGGTTGGAACGTGCCAAGGCTGCTTGGGTCCTCTTGAGGAGATCAATTGCAGCTGCTGCAGACGGTAGTGATCTTAAACCATCGTCCACGTAGAAATCCCTTTCTACAAACCTTCCAACATCTACTCCAAACTCTGACTCAGCCTCTTTTGCTGCTTGTCTGAGGCCATAAATCGCAACCGCAGGAGAAGGACTGTTCCCGAAGATATGGACCTTCATCCTGTACTCGATGACGCTCTTCTCTGGGTCGTTATCTTCATACCAGAAGAACCTGAGAAAGTTCCTGTCCTCTGGCTTGACAAGGAAGCAATGGAACATTTGTTGAACATCCGTAGTGAATGCTACCACTTCCTTTCTAAAGCGCAAGAGCACCCCAAGAAGTCCGTTGTTGAGATCTGGGCCCTTCAAAAGTACATCGTTTAGGGAAACCCCATCGTACTGACAGCTTGAATCGAACACGACCCGGATCTGATCTGGCTTCTTTGGGTGATAAACTCCAAAAAGCGGCAAGTACCAACACTCATCATGCTGCTTAAGTGGTGGAGCAATCTCTGCATGACCTTTCGCCAGTATCTTTCCCATGAATGCGAAGAAATGTTCTTTCATGATAGGTTTCTTGGAAAAAGACCGCTGTAGAGATCTGAAGCGATCTAGAGCCTGCGTCTTGTTGTTTGGTAGGCGTCGCCTCTGAGGTTTAAATGGAAGGGGGGACACCCAACTATTTCTTTCATCTTTGTAGAAGCCTTCCTTCATTATACGGAGGAAAGTCAGATCTTCGACAGACAGAGCTAGCTTGTCGTCATCCTTTGTTCTCTTGAAGACATCCCATTCTACATGGTGTTCACCTTCCCATTCAGGCTTCATCACAACAGCCGTAGCTAGAAGACCAGAAGGTTTATCACAAACATTTTCTTTGATGTGATAAGTGTTGGGACATGGTATGAAAAGTGATTGGCGACCACTATCCAAGGTGTTGGTGAAGAGAACATTGACTCTATCAGGCTTGTGCACCCTGCCTAAGCATACGTTGCCCACTATTACCCAACCAAGATCTAACTTCAGAGCGTAAGGGGCTTCGCGAGGTCCATTTATGTGCTTCATCACTTTATGCACCTTTATGATGTCTCTTCCCAGCAGCATCATGATTGGAGCATCCGGGTCAATTTCCGGGATCTGTCCTGCAATATCCTTCAGATGTGGATGATGAAGGGCAACTTGAGGGGTGGGTATCTCAGAGCGATCATCTGGGATGTCGTCACACTCTATTAAGGTAGGTAGAGAATGAATGACTCGACCATCAACTGATGCTACTTGAAACCCATGTGCTCTCCTCCCTGTCTTTTGGGAGACCCCAGTACAAGTTTTGAGGTAATAGGAAGAACTGTCACAATCCACATTGAAAACGTCAAAGAATTTTGATCTCACTAAAGATCGATTGCTTTGGTCATCGATGATGGCGTAAACCCTGATTGCCTTCTCCCTTTGGCCACTTGGAAACACTGAGACGAGGCAAATTTTGGAGCATGTTTTGCCACTCAAATCACTACCGCAGACTTCTGTACATTTGGTAGACACATCATCTTCAGAAGAGTCTTTCTTCTCCCCGCCATACTCTTTAGTGAGTGTTTGAGCTTTAGCAGGCCTATCCACAGGTTTTGGATGCAATAGAGAATGGTGTGCTTCACTACCACATTCAGTACATTTGACAACTTTTTCACAGTTCCTTGCAAAATGTGTTGTTGAGGATACACATTTAAAGCAAATCCCATTCTGCTTTAAAAAGGCCTTTCGATCTTCAATGGATTTCTCTCTGAACCCACGACATTTATTGAAAGGATGTGGTTTTTTATGTATAGGACAGAACCTTGTTAAGTCCATCTTTGCTCCTTGAGTTTCACCAGTCGACGAACTTTGAGGGGAGACATCCGTTTTGTGAACTGAGATGGATGCTCTGTTAGTGTTCCTGGGATGTTCTGGCCTTAAATGATCAGCTTGAAGGGGAAGGGCAAAGCTAGGATCATTCCGCATTCTGGCTTGTTCTACAACAAAGTTGACAAGTACAGAAAATGGAGGAAAAGGAACTCTGTGTTGTTGTTTGAAAGTATAGCCCAGAGTCATCCACTTATCTTGCAGGTTGAAAGGTAGCTTTTGCACTATGCTGGCTATGCCACGAGCTGTGTCCAAGTACGCGAGACCCAGAAGCACTCCCTCAGATTTTGCTACTAGAAGCTCCATAAGAAGGTCTCCTAACTCCCTGAGTTTCTTCCATTCTTTATTCGAAATCTTTGGGAAAGTCTCCAGTCTCCTGAGTAATGAGCTTTCAACAACCTCAGGTGCACCAAAACAATCGTCTAACCGTTCCCAAATCATCAAGAGACCTCTGTCAGGGTTTGCCACATGCACAGCTCTGATGCGTTTCACTTGCTCCCTAGAATCTGTTCCTAACCACTTGACCAAGAGATCCATTTCCTCTTTAGCTGTGAGATTGAGATCCTTAGTGGCAGTAAAGAATGACGCTTTCCACGATCTGTAATTTTCAGGGTGGTCGTCGAATTGTAAGAGACCTGTGGAAACAATTTCTCTTCTCGCCATGAATCTAACGAGGTCAGACATGTTCCGATTTGCATCAATGTTTGTATAAGGAGTGCTTGTGTGAAATCGTACATGAGGTGGAGTTGGAGCACATGACTTGATCTGAGGATAACTGTGTGCATTTATAGCCATATCTTGTGACTGCATGTTAGAATTCAAGTGAGCATGCACTGGCAAGTGGCTGAGATCATCAGGTGGTCTCACATGAGCAAAGTAAGTATCTTGTCTGTTCTTGACAGAGGGAGATGGCTTTACACTCTGTGGCAGCCTAGGGTGATACTTATCAGGGTAGGGAGCATTCCTGACAGCTTCCTCGGATTGCTTATCCAGGATATGTGCTTGATTGTCGATGACATTCTCTGAGACTTCCCCACGTTTAAAGGCTTCACCTAAATCAGGTGCCTCTAACCCATATGGCGGCAGTTTTGGCTTTTTCTCTTGAAACGACTCAGTCGGTGGGGGTAGTGGCCACCGAACTTCTGAAAAAACAGGGGTATCGAGCTGTTTGTTAGCTTGCAGTCTAGCTTGTTCTTGTACGTACTCTTTAGTTCTTCGAGTAGTGGCATGAGAACCTGAAGCGCATTGACTGCTGGATTTGCGGCTTGATACTTTGTCACTGCTTAGTGCTGTCGACAGTGCTTCAGCTTTGGCCACTGCCACAGCAGCTTCCCTTTCTACATCCAGCACCGCTAATTGTGCTTCTAAACATGCTCTCTCCGCATCCAAACGTGCCTTTTGCATCTTTATCTGCATTTCCTTTTCTGCATATTTAACTTTAGCTTTGGCTTCTTCAGCTTCAGCAAGGGCAATAGCAACAGCAGGATTAACAGTCGAGCCCTTTGAGTATTTGGAAGACACTGACTGATTAGACCAAGTCACTAGACTGCTTTGAGCTGGTAGCTTTGAATCTTCCATAATGTAGAGCAAGCCGATCTTTGAGTTGCTTGATTTTTCCCTTCTTTTGACTCAGTCACATTGAAAGAAACACTCTGACCTTCCTTGCTGTAGATCTGTCTGTGAGAAAGACGTTGTTTTACTGTTCTGCCACCCCAATGCGCCTTGCATACGTTGACAGACAGATAACTCCTCTACCAATCACCACACTGAAGCAGATACTCAGTTCACTTCGTTTAATGGATGACTGGAAGTAGGGTAAAACTGAAAAGAACAAATTAAATTTAAGTACACTGAAATGGAATATTTTACATATGCATCACTAGTGTAACATAAGCATGTATGAAATAACAGTGCATAAGTTTGCATTCATGTATATGAAAAAGTATTGTAACACCTGAAATCTTTCACATTCCAAACTGTATACTGAATGAATTGCATCATATTAACTGATTAATGATACGTAACTGCAACATAGGTCACACATCTGTGTATGACACAATTAACACATGGTGACACACACCTGAATAAAGATTCACATGAAAGTTTGCACTTAACAAAAAGTACTATCAAATATAGTTGAATTACTCTTTAATGTAAACTTACATACCAACGATACTTCCGAAAGACAAGAAATGTAGCAGATGACTTAAGATGAAAGGAACCACAATAACAGGCTGCTCTCTTCCATGCAATAGACTGAAGCTGGCCCTATATTGATGACATCATCAGAGAGTTGTAACTCTTAAAGGAGCCAGCACCTTTTACACTAATGTCACACATGACAACGCACCTACCTCTCTCCTTTCTCCAACAACCTTCCTTTCAAAAGTGCCAAACATAGCATGAGGCTGCCTTAAGGTGTATGAAAATTTCCCAGTAAAGTGTGCTAAATCCCATACACGTCCATACACTTTAAATGCACAGAGATTTTTGGATACAGGACATTTCTGATTAAACACTAGATGTGTTCAGAGATTTCCAGTACACCTAACAAGCATTAGCTTCTTTACATGGACACTTTTAGCTTCCATCGGAATGAATTCATTCTGATTGATGAATCCGAACGTAGTGTTTACATGGACGCTAATTTGGGGAAGTCGTGGCCTAATGGTTAGGGAATTGGGCTTGTAACCTGAAGGTTCACTCAGCGTTCACTCAGGAATTGAAGGTGGGGATTGTGAATAAACAGCACTCTCTCTGCCTTCGATACCATGACTGAGGTGCCCTTAAGCAAGGCACCAAACCCCCAATTGCTCCCTGGGCGCTGGAGCAATGGCTGCCCACTGCTCCGGGTGTGTGTTCACAGTGTGTGCGTGCGCGTTTGTTCACTATTCACTGCTGTGTGTGTGCACTTGGATGGGTTAAATGCAGAGCAATTTCGAGTATGGGTCACCATACTTGACAATACGTCACGACTTTCACTTTCAAATAAAGTGATTGGGTTGATGTGAGCGTTTACGTGTCATAAGCTTCTGATTTAATCTTTTGACATGCGCACACTGCATGAATATACAGAGTTTCCTGCTGTTGTCACATACTGTTTTAAAAAGCACATTTTATTTATCTACTTTGGGTCCTAATTAGGCGACGACCAGCACATGAACTGTTGTTCTGTGCTGCTTACTTTAGAAAGCAGTAAAAGTGCCCCTTCCTGCACCCAAAACCAGTCATTTTGGACTGAAAAAGGGTGGGACATTTTCCTGCTCCACTTCACATACGCTGAGTGAAAGCAGAATTTTAGAATGACTGGACACTCATTTATGACACTTCTATTCACCAGAAAGAACAGCTCGTTCCACGCGTCATTACGCTATTTTTTACGTCATTGTACATGTGCAGTACTTTCCAGTTTCGGTTTTCAATCCAAGCGTTTACATGCCCTCTCGCTCAGATTACAAAAGGAATAAACCACCCCTTACAATTAGATCGAAATTTTAATCAGATCTGGCCAATTCAATCGGATTGGCATGGTTACATGTGACTTTTTTATTCTGATTGAGCTTCTAGTCCTATTACGATCGGATTATTAGGGTGCATGTAAACACTGCTATTGATGCCATGTCTTTTCTTTTTTGGTGTTCATTAGTTAAAAATTAGGATTATTTTAAAATAGCCTACAGATTTAAAAGGACAGCTAGACTGTTTTGAATGATTCAGACTCACTCAAAGTACTCAAAAAGACACTTATTAGTAGCCACCTACTGGTGTAAAGACGTAGAAGAAAGAAAGAGTCGCAGACTGAATTATTAGTGAATGAATCTGGTTTTCATAGGTGCAGATATGTTTCTGCTGGTGGGTGCTCACCCTCCATAACAACCATTTGGGACAAATATGCCGTGGGCAACTGATGTTGAAAAAACATCAAAGACATCAAAAAAGACATCAAAATTGACATAAAAAACAGGTCAAATATGCAAATCAAACTGACGTCAAAAACTTGACATGACGTTTATTTGATGTTAATCGAACGTCAAACATATACATACACATATACATTAAACCAATTTCAGTGTGGTATTAACTTCCTATTTTAACCCAATTACCACTGAAAGAAACTGCCATCCAAACTTAATTTAAAATGATTTTACAGCATCTTGATCAAGTCTTGACTAATATTTTACATAATATTGATATCAAGGTGCCCTCTGGATGCATAATTAAACTAAATCTGTAACAATCTGTTGTGACTAGTGAAGAAGAAAATAAAAAGTGCTGATTGAGGCATTTAATTTAGATCGTCTCATGCTGCATCATATTTCTTTTTATGCATTATAAGAGATGTGCATTATAACTAATCATACACAATTCTGTTGAGCTTATAAATGCAATGTCCAATCAGAGGCATTCAGATTAGCCTTTGTTGAAACTCTGCACTCACAAATTGTCTCATCATAACAAAGTGCAGATGTAAGAGATTCATCACGCACGGGACACAGACATGATGTGAGAGCTCAGAGGGGTTCCTGAATCTCAATCGATTTTTTCGATTGTTTAAAGTTAATGGAAAATATCTTGTGATTTTCTGTTGGTGCTCAGTCATTTCTGGCTCAAGCACCAATGTGATCTGTGCCTATGCTGAGATTAATCTAAATTCACACTACTCACTATTATGGGGTTTGTTGTAGCTTCGTAATAGAGTTAATGAACACCGTAATATCAGATATAAACATTTCAAACCCCAAATTTGGAGCTGAATCACCTGAGACTCTCACTTCTTGACATCAGTGAATCAAATCTTTTTGCAGTCAACTCCGAGCCTTACTGTTCTTACCCCTTCCCCACTGTCAGACCAGTTTCACTGGAGTTTTTGGACAGGCTGACAGTGTCTGGTATATTCACAGTTACCTTCGTCTGAGATATCAGACAAAGGTAACTGTGAATACATAAAACCATTTTAAATTTACAAAAGTTCTTCAATTCAGTATTTTACTGTATTTCTAGAATGATGCTGTTATGAGCCATTAATTCCCGCTTCTGTGTTGAACTCCCCCATATTCCGCTTTGGTGTTCCCACTTATATGTCCGAGTTCGTACATCTGCAATGCCGCGAGTTCCGTCGCAACACTTTTTCCCCCGCAATAAACTATAATTTGTAATTCTTGTTCCCATACTTAAAGGGGTGGTTAACTTTTTTTTTCTAGGCTTGATTGTGTTTATGGAGTGCAATCTAACATGTGTTAATGCTTCGTTTGTTAAAAAAAATTAATTATTTTTCACATAATTTACCTTTATTTCACACCGCTATGTCCCTTCTCCGATAAACACGCTGATCATTTCCTGCTTTTATGAAGCCCCTCCCTCAGAAATACACGATGGGCTCTGATTAGTTAGCTGGCCCAGTGTGTTGTGATTGGCTAAACTGCAAACGTCCCGCCCCTCACCTCAGTGACATCTGCTCCGGTTGTATTGTAAACAATGGCGTCGTCTATATTGTTTATCAATTTGAGCCCGATTGAGACGCAGAGGATATTAGTGAAGATCGCATTTGGTCTCTTACTGTATCACGTCCCTTGTCAGTGTCTGCACTTGCTTGGGTATTTGTTGTGATCAACAGGAAAGTATGTCCAGCTGAATTCAATTTCCGTTTTGTCAAATGGGTATAAAAAAAGGTTAGTTTACCGCAGCAGCCCTCGTGTGAAGCCCTCGTCGTGTGAAGACCGAAGAGTGTAAAGACCATCAACTCTACTGTGCGACTCCACCGGGCATGGACACCAGCAAGGGACATAAGTATCACTTTTTATTTATCCTCTTTCCTACTAATTGTTTCTCTTCTGTTTTAGTTTTCTTATAACCAATTCTTACTATGTGTTTCCAGATCACTACTATCACTATCACTACCACTCGCAAACCACGCATCACACACTGTAGGCAGCGCAATCCTAACAACCTGCGCACTTTGCCTATTTCTGCTAATACACTACTTTCTTTTTCTATTGGTCTCTGGAATTGTCAGTCTGCTGTCAACAAAGCTGATTTCATTACTTCCATTACTAGTCATTTAAGTCTAAACCTCATGGCCCTGACAGAGACCTGGATCAAACCAGAGGACAATGCTACACCTGCAGCACTCTCCAATAATTTCTCCTTTTCCCCACACCCCCCATTTAACTGGAAGAGGTGGAGATACTGGTCTGCTCATCTCTAATAATTGGAAATTTACTCCTTTACCATTTCTGGGTATCAACAGCTCCTTTGAATCACATTTGGTTACTATTACCTACCCTATTAAAATCCATTTTGTAGTTGTTTATCGACCTCCAGGACAACTAGGTAACTTCGTGGAAGAATTATATGTGTTGCTCTCAACCTTTCCTGAGGATGGTACTCCCTTAGTTATACTTGGAGACTTCAACATCCACCTCGATAAACCTCAAGCTGCAGACTTCTACACTCTACTTGCCTCTTTTGATCTCAAGAGAATTTTAACTACGGCTACTCACAAATCAGGCAAACAAACTGGACCTTATTTACACATGACACTGCTCCACTGATCATGTGCTGGTTACTCCACTGCACACCTCAGATCACTTCCTACTCACTCTTAACCTCAACATGATTCCTGACACAACACATACCCCTCCACATGTCATTTTTCGACGTAACTTATGCTCACTCTCACCCTCCTAGCTATCTGCTATGGTTTCATCTTTGCTTCCTTCCCCTTAAAGAGTTATCATCTCTTGATGCTAACGGTGCTACTGATACTTTCTGTTCCACTCTGACATCTTGTTTAGACACTTTCTGCCCCTTATCTTCCAGGCCAGCCCGTACCACCCCTTCTGCCCCTTGTCTATCTGATGTTTTCCGTGAACATCGTTCTAAGCTCAGGACTGCAGAAAGGGTATGCACAAATCACAAAACCCTACTGACCTTAATTTATATCGTTCACTCCTCTCTGACTTCTCTGCTGATGTCTCTACTGCTAAAAGCACATACTATCACGACAAAATTAACAATTCTCATAACTCTCGCATGCTCTTTAAAACATTTTCCTCCCTCCTTTGTCCTCCTCCTCCCCCTCCTTCATCAACTCTAACAGCTGACGACTTTGCCACATTCTTCATTAATAAAATTATAAACCTCACTGCACAATTCTCCACACCTCAAATTGTCAAACACATCTTACCAGGAAACATACACTCGTTCACATCCTTCTCTCCACTCTCTGAGGCAGAAGTCTCTAAACTCATCCTTTCCAGCCATCCTACTACTTGTCTACTTGATCCTATTCCATCTCATCTCCTTCAAGCCATTTCTCCTGCAGTTGTACCTGCACTCACTCACATCGTTAACACATCCCTTCACACTTGAGTTTTTCCCTCAGCTTTTAAACAGGCTCGTTTAACGCCGCTTCTTAAGAAACCCACTCTTAACCCAACTCTTTTAGGGAACTATAGACCAGTTTCCCTTCTACCTTTCATTGCAAAAACACTTGAACGTGTTGTGTTCAACCAAGTCTCTGCCTTTCTCACACAGAACAACCTCCTGGACAGCAACCAATCTGGCTTCAGAAGTGGACATTCGACCGAAACTGCCTTGCTCTCAGTTGTTGAAGCCCTAAGACTTGCCAGAGCAGCTTCCAAGTCTTCATTACTTATCTTGCTGGATCTGTCCGCTGCTTTTGATATGGTCAACCACCAGATCCTCCTGTCAACCCTATCGAGAAAGGGCATCTCAGGAACCGCACTCCAGTGGTTTGAGTCTTACCTCTCAGATAGGTCCTTCAAGTTATCTTGGAGAGGTGAGGTATCCAAGTTGCAACAACTAGCTTCTAGGGTGCCTCAGGGCTCAGTTCTTGGACCACTTCTCTTCTCTGTCTACATGACATCACTAGGTTCTGTCATTCAGAAACATGGCTTTTTGTATAACTGCTTTACTGATGACACTCAACTCTACCTCTCATTCTATCCTGATGATCCGACGATAGCTGCTCGCATCTCAACATGTCTAACAGACATTTCTTGCTGGATGAAGGACCGTCACCTTCAACTCAGCCTAGCTAAGACAGAACTGCTTGTAGTTTCAGCAAACCCATCACTTCATCACAATTTCACCTTCCAGTTATACTCATCAACCATAACTCCTTCAAAAACAGCCAGAAACCTTGGCGTTGTGATTGATGATAAACTGAATTTCTCAGACCACGTTGCTAAAACTGCCCGGTCCTGCAGATTTGCTTTATACAATATTAGGAAGATCAGGCCTTTTCTTTCAGAACATGCAACACAACTCCTTGTTCAAGCTCTTGTTCTGTCCAGACTTGACTATTGCAATGCTCTCTTGGCAGGTCTTCCAGCCAATTCCATCAAACCTCTACAATTAATCCAAAATGCCGCTGCAAGATTAATCTTTAATGAACCGAAAAGAACGCACGTCACACCTCTGTTCATCAGTTTGCACTGGCTATCAATAGCTGCTTGCATTAAATTCAAGGCATTAATGTTTGCCTACAAAACCACCTCTGGCTCTGCACCTCTTTGCCTAAATTCAGTACTTCAGACCTATGTGCCCTCTAGAAGCTTGCGTTCTGCAAGTGAACGATGCATTATTGTGCCATCCCAAAAAGGCACAAAATCACTTTCACAGACTTTTTCATTCAATGACTACGTTTACATGGACATCAGTAATCTAATTATTTACCTTATTCTGAATAAGACAATATTATGATTAAGGTTTTTACATGAGTTGCTTTTAGAATAATCCTTTCATGTTCCCATTTTACATGTTATAGTTCATAGATCAATTAATAGCAAACGTCATTACGTCACCACGCGACGCCATCCGACGTCCCCTCCAGAATTTCACGTATAAACATATAGTTTGTCTTCGTGATGATGCCATATACAAGTTTGGGTGTTTCATTTTTAATTTTATGAAAGCTTCAAGTGCAGTTAATTATTTGTACGTGCATACAGATGACAGTGGTGTAGTAAAATTAAATGAAGTAAGTTAGGGTTTAGCTTTTAAAGAATCGAATCTTAAAAGATTCAAATTCTTTAAACTGAACTGATTCAAATTTCACTATACACTTCGCCGGCTCCGTCCAGTGAATAGCTCGACTCAGTGTATTTTTTACCAACTCTGTTAATTCTTGGCCACAGAATAACACGAAATTTGGTATTTAGTTAATTATGAGCTATTGTAGCATTCTCTTTTAGGCAATGTTTGAATTCTAAGACTCACAACACAAGACAACGTTTCTTTGTAATAAAATACAATTTATTTTATCTCCTACGGTTACGAGACTAAATTATCTAAACACACACATAGGACCACACACACACACACACACACACACACACACACACACACACAAAAGTCAGGAATTATGCAGAATTGTGAGTTATGAAGGATGTCTCAACTTCGGTGGTTATCAGAAAGTCAACAAAGCAGAGCTTAGTTCTATCTTTCCCATTAATAACAACTTTGCGCCGTTTTCAGCCAGTAGATAAGAGATTTTGTTTTACTTGTTTAGAAGGTTGCGGCCGAGTCTCGTCCTCGTCTCGTTGAGGGAATCCCCGGGCTTAGCTGATTGGCTGGCGAACCGTTGTTTGTCTGACATCTCTTAGGGAACCCCGGGCGTGATTGGTGGGTTGCCTGGTTGGATGAGACGCGCTAAAAGTTCTTCTTTCCTGTCTCGGTTGCAGAAGTTGAAGATTTCAGAAGTCGCGAAAGTTTTCTTGAAGAGCTTGAAGTTTGGAATGAGGTGATGGTTTGATGCAGCGTATGAGCGCACAAGTTGAAGCAGTTTTCAAACCATGGCAAAGAGCGCTGATCCTTAGTTGAACATTAGAATTTAAGCAGGCCACGTTAGGCCCACCCCAGAGCTGGGGTACCAATCCGCTTGTTACAAGGAGGAGCTCAGCTTCTCTGCATAAATTAACGAGCTGCCCGTGTCATCACGTGACCGAAAATCCTTGCAGGGTTTTGTTAATAATCTTGATAAACGTTATAACGTTATGGGATTTACCTAATTTCTACATTTCATCCACACAGAATTGTTGCAAATAAAACATACTTTCGTTTAACACCAAGCATGACACACACACATATTCATACCCTCGTAATACATAGGTTAAAATGGTACCGACCTTATAATGGATAGATTAAAATAGCGTATGTTTTACTAACATATCAAGCATATCTAAGGCATAACACACATAATTTGGGAATACATTTTCATTACTTAAAAGTCCTGAATATTGTCTTTTGGATTTTTGGTGCACTTTTGCGTGTTTTCTTTGTCTGTCTGAAAAGGCAAATTTTCAGGAATGTACCCGAGGAGGGGCCGCTAATGTCCCGAGGTCAGAAAGTGTCCGGGAGGGGAGTTCTGGCGTATGTTTAAGTCAGGCCTACAACTGTAAATCCATTGCGCGTTTGTTGATAAGTTTGTCAATTTATACTTTGGCTGGTCAAGGGTCCATTTACCATCTGGATCTGGTATCTCTCCCGCCAGAAGTTTCCTTTGTTCTGCGTTGGTGAAATGATTCTCTTTAGCAGTTCTGATCTCTGGAGGGATAAGGATTAACAAGACAGGATCTTGATCCAGACTTAGGGCATCGTCTTGGATCCTTAGTTACTTTTACGACTCTCAGAGGTGATATGTGTGTCCGTTCAAGGATCTCCTACAGTGGTGTTGAAGCTCTTTTATTTGCCGTCAAACGGTTGATCACTGCCGTCTGTGTGTCATGTTGCAAAATGCGGCGAAAAGTCCTACACGATGGTAATAGTTTGATTAAGGTTGTTTACTGCACTTCAGTAATGCGACTAAAATAGGAATACTCCACATGTCTTAATTCGATTTGGGTTTATTTCGATTATGACTTTGGCCAGATTAAGGTAATCAAAAATCTCTGTTTACATGGTAGATGCTTAATCAGAGTATTGTCTTAATCGTATTAAAATCAGAGTATTGATGTCCATGTAAACGTAGTCACTGTTCCCAGCTGAATCCTTAGCCATCTTCAAGAAACGGCTAAAAACGCATCTCTTCCATCTTTATTTGACCCTCTAACTCAGGGCTGTCCAAACTCGGTCCTGGAGAGCCGGTGTCCTGCAGAGTTTAGCTCCAACTTGCCTCAACACACCTGCATGGAAGCTTCTAGTACAGTGGTTCCCAAACCTGTCCTGGAGGACCCCCTGCCCTGCACATTTTGTATGTCTCCCTAATCAGACACACCCAATTTAGTTCTTGCAGTCTCTACTAACGAGCCGATGAGTGGAATCAAGTGTGTTAGATAAGGGAGACATACAAAAGGTGCAGGGCAGGGGGGCCTCCAGGACAGGTTTGGGAACCACTGTTCTAGTACAGGGCTGTCCAAACTCGGTCCTGGAGGGCTGGTGTCCTGCAGAGTTTAGCTCCAACCCTAATTAAACACACTTGAACCAGCTAATCAAGCTTTTACTAGGCATAGAAACTTCCAGTCAGGTGTGTTGAGGCAAGTTGGAGCTAAACTCTGCTGGACACCGGCCCTCCAGGACCGAGTTTGGACAGCCCTGCTCTAACTTTATCACTCTCTATTCTAATTTTATTTTATCTGTCTTCTTTTTATTAAAAAAAAAACAAACAAAAAAAAAACACACACACACCCTTGACCCTCTATCAATTGCATATTTATTCTCTGACTGCTACTTTTTCTTTAAAAACTAACACTAGCTTTCTGTTTTTCTGTATTCTATCTACTTGTTTAAAAAAATAAATAAATAAAAAAACAGTTTCTTTTTTTCTATATTCTATCTACTTGTTTTCTTTAAAAAAAAAACAAAAAAACCTTGCTATGTGTACTGCATTAGGCTAACCGAGACTTGTCATACCGCTTGCATGTTGTTGCTCTTTTGTTGATTTTGATTGCTTCTATTGTCCTCTTTTGTAAGTCACTTTGGATAAAAGCGTCTGCTAAATAACTAAATGTAAATGTGAAGAGGATCATGCAGAACCTGTGCAAGCACGGCTTTTAAATGGTAGGCCTATGTTTTTTGTTTGTTGTTGTCTCATACTTTTAGATACGCTGTTATTATGCTACTGCTTATGTTAGCTGTTAATATACGGTTTTATCCTGATTAAAGCTTTAATACAGTACAGAAACTGCATGCGTGTCCATGTTTAATGCTTGTCATAGCTATGTGAAAATAAGTGTATAAATGGAACAGTTCATTGTTGGAGCTGAGCTGACCTGAATGAGAGAGAGAGAGAGAGAGAGAGAGAGAGAGATGCAGAGCAGGGAGATGTGAGGAACAGTATTAAGAACCGCTGTTTTAGAACATTGATTTTGAAAGTTGCGAATCCATTAGAATTGTTAGAAGACAGAATCGCGATTCATACAGTATATGAATAGATTTTTGGCCTCGCCCCCTTCGTTGCATGTTCCGGGGGGCGGTGTTTATCTGGGTTTATGATGTCACTAATCCGGAATTATTTTGTTGCAGTCCCTTACAAGCCGTTCGCTGTAGGCGATGCTATGCTAATTATGTAAAAGACAATTTATCCCTTTGCATTGAACTTTGAGCTTCGTAACTTTGCAATGTTTTTTATGCTCACAAAGCTACATTACACACTAACAAAAGTTAAAAATAACTTTAAATATTCACAAAGATAATAAATTGACTTACATGTCATACAAAATACATGAAATGCATGAAGAAAAAAAAAAAACTAAAAAAAAAATCATGATGTATACAACAATAACATGTATGAACAAGACTTGTTAATGGGCGCCATTATAACTCTTTCTTGGGTGAACTTGCTTTATTGC